>OY292277.1:15421281-16046281 GCA_958496175.1 Sisyra terminalis | reverse complement strand
TGTTGTCAATTGTAAATACATTAACACCTCTTTTCAATTCTATAAATGTCACCTTTGAGTCTGCCTTTTTCTCGAACACATTGGCTATCAAGCATTATTAAATTATTTAATATCACCCGCTGAGAATTTTTGCAATTTCACATCAGGTAGAAATTAAGCCGGTTTTGCTCACAATATTGATAATTATGGAACAAAGGTCGTTAAATGAACATAAATATCTTTCTACCTGAACTCTATCATATCATTCAAAAACAGGTTTATCGATTTCGATAATATTTTGTTTTCAGGTACATCTTATTGTTTCGCCAAAAAAAAAAGTATAAAGGTCACAACATGTCTAAATTTATATAGTTGTACCAATATTTTTACTGATTTTAAAATAAATGAACGGGCACCCATTAGTTGCATATAAATTGAACCCTTTAATTAAATATCCATGTTCTTTTTTAAGATATTGAAAAATCAGCACACTTGAAATCAGGGGTGGCCAACCCAAATGATATTGCGAGCCACTTCGAAAATGCATTATAACTCCGTGGGCCATTTTTGAAGTTATATCTCAAATTTTTCATTCTAAATTTAGATACACTGTAAATCTTTTTAATATATATTGGTTTTCACCACTTTGATCATTATAAAATGTATACAGTTTATAAAAGTCTGATGCATCTCGCGGGTTGGTCATCTCTGACAACCTCTGAATTAAATAAACAATGAATAATTTATCATTTATCTACATATATAAAATTATAATGTTGATTTATGTAGATTTCAAAAACTCAAAAAGATTTACATCGATTTAGTTCAAATTTTGTCACGATATACAATCCGCTTCAAAGATTGTTTTAATCTTTTTCTTACGTCAGTAACATACCTCTGACCGCAAGAAAACGGCTTTTTCAACGGTCAATACAATAGCCGCTAACTGTCAATACTTCATTGTTATGATTGTGTAGTGATTTTTAGAGGTAGAGCAAATTTTCTTAAAACGTTATTTATAAATATATATCTTGAAGGTAAATTATAATTGGTACAGCGAGAGATACTGCGGGTTGCTAAGGGAGGTGATTCTACTAATTCACAAGCTTTTTTTTTTCTAAATTCAATTTATTTGTTCACAACCAATCATAACCATAGACTGGCAGGACAACGTCTACTGGGTTCAGTTAGTTAGAAATAAAAAGACAACATACCTAATTGAACCATTATAACTCCAGATCCGATTTGATGGCAAGTGTATCCGGAGTCCCAGTCATAGTGCTGCGTATCTCCGTTTAATAGTACGTTTCTCGCTCGACTAACACCTTCAACAACTGTTGCACTTAATTCTTGAGTTGCTACGTTATGTGTTGGAACAACATATCCATCTCGTATTGTTGGAAGTCGTGACGTATACATTGCTTCCAATGCGACCGCATGAAAGATTTTATTCACTGTGTTATTTGTTCCTACGATTCGAATATAAAGAGCCACACGAGGAGGAAAATATAAATGTTGCCAAGATCGGCAGTATGCTTTTGAATGATCAACAACACGAATCCAATCTTTTAATTCCATCGATACTTCAATATAGTACGAATATGATCTATAAAATCAAATGATTGATTAGAATTCGATGAATGTATGATAAGAAATTATTTAACCTTCCGTCACGATCCCAGAGGAGAAGTTTGATGTGATTAATGATACACGGATTTCCAAGTTGAATTATAATACTATACGGATCATTGATCCCCTTACAATTAGCAAGAGCACCAGATTCATCAATCGTGTGCCTCGTATATCCACGCTCCATGTCATAACTTTCGGTATCTCCCGAAAGCAACGCATCTTTTAATTCTCCAGCAATAACGCTAGCTCCATGTTGTAGCGTCGCCACATTTTCTTCCAACACTAAAAATTTTATTTCGTGTAAATGATTGGTTAGCAAAGTTAATAAGTAACTTACACAAAAATCCTCGATGAGGCAAAGCATTAAATCTAACCCGAGTTCGTTCATCAATCGCATCCAACAGAATGTCGGCCGACAAAAGACCGGCCGGTCGTACCACTGTCAGCAGCTCGTGCACCGACATCAACGTCAATCGAACGGCACTCAACGGACTATCATCCGAGTTCAGCACTTCGTCACAATCACTTTCGGACACCTTGCGATTCGCCTCGGTCCATCTGCAAACGGCGTGGAAAATGTCCTTTTCCGGAGCGCAAAACGAATCGCGAACCAGCAAATCTTTGAGAGCACCCTGCGACAAATTGAAGAGCGTTTCAGATGTGAGAATTTCGGTGGCGTGTCGATCCATGAATTTAAGACAATCTCGAACGAGAGACTTAAAGCCATAAAGTCTTGCAGCATCCAAAATGGAACAAACATTTGACAAGGACAGAGTGTACCGTAAGTGGAATGAAATTGCTGACTCCAGGTCGGAGAAATTGTAAATATGAGCCAATCCTAAAACAAATTTGGTAAGAACTTTTAAGTGTATTTTATTGACATTCTTTACCAAGGGTATCTAAAACGGTGTCCTGTTTCATCGTTGAGACATTCATTCGACCAGTATAAACATAAACCAGCAAGGCTTTGAAAGCTTCCAAAGGAGCGTCAAGCTCTATTTCCGATTGAGATGATTCCTTCATTCCACCGTAAAGCAACGCTCGAAAATAATCACTCCTGGCGGCTAAAAACATCTAAAAATGCCCCATTTTGTTAAAATTACGAATGCAGAAGGCTTATGTCTATAATAAGATTGATTTTAATAGTTTCTTTAATAAATACCTTATGAGCATGCAATCTTTGGCCTTCCACAATGAAAACTATATCGGAATATTCTTCACTCAAGCACAATTCTTTTAGGTGTTGAGATAGAAGGACTGTATGTTCGATGTCGCCGCCGCCACGGTTGGAGTTGGACGATCCATTGTGTTTATTTGACGATGAGCTTCCTGGACGCATTGTGCCATTGTAGGAATTTATGGTTTTAGGAATAGTGACCGTTAAGCAACCGGACTGTTGGTTGCTCATAGTCCTTCAAACCAAAAGAAAATAGGCTCGATGGACAGTAAAAATATACACGTCAACAACGCACAACTAACAAAAGTACATACGCTACAATTATTGCTAACGTAAACTATTGAACTTTTTTAGTTTAATTTCGAATATCAATCCGTAATTTCCACTTCTTTTACTGAATAAAATTGCGGCCAAATGCCAGAGCACAGATGGTTGTGAAATGCCAGAAAAATCTGAAGACAAAAACATAACAAGCGAAACTGAGCTTTGTCCTGTAACAGAACGGCGCAGTCATTGCTTTGAATTCATTGCGCGTTTTTTTCACAGTTCGGGACAATATGGATTTGTCAAGCGGAGCGAGCGGAGCAAAGGGGCGTATGGGGGATTGTCCGCCATTGTAAATAATAAACTTATAAATCTCATTCAATGCAAGTTTTATTTTGATTATTTTGATAGAACTTTAATTAAATTGCAAGTACGTTCGTACGTGCAAAAATATATGTTTTTTAAGATTCGATTGGAAAGATATTTTGCTGTAGTGAACTTTATCTTAGATAATTAATTCGTAGAATTAAATTAAGTGTATTTGTAGAAGTCTGTTGATATTTTCCTTATGAATCAATCGATTTGACAAGCTTGTCAAAATTATTTTTGCATCGGTAAAAATATTTTTTTGTGATAGGTTTCCTTAGTTTTATATTATTTATTAAGTAAATTTACCATGGAAAGATTAAATACTTGTTGTGAAAGTATGAATATACCGTCATGTGTGTGGTTTGAGGCAGGTGACAAACGAAATGCTTATGCCTCGATGATTGCTGGCTTTTTGGTTTGTAAATACCGACAAAATTCGGTTTCAATTGAATTATAATAATTCTTTATCGTAAAATTTGATTTTGTGTGTTTTTTTGTAGTTTTTCACTGGCTGGTGGTTTTTGATCGATGCCGCTGCCGTTTATGGCAGTGAAGTATCTAATACATATTTTATTTGTGGCGTAATGGGGACAATTTCCTTATTTATGGTAAACTCAGTTAGCAATGCACAGGTATTGAGAAATTAGAAGCAATAAATTAGAAAAAATAATAATAATGAAAATTGTAAAACAGATACAAGGCGACGCTTACGATGGAGGATGTTTACAGTCTCGAGGAGCTCGAATTTGGCTTTTCCTCGGTTTTGTCCTGGGCTTTGCCTCCGTCATCGCAGCTTGTTGGATTCTATTCGCCAACTATGTTTCAACTGGTAATGATTTAAATTCTTATTTTCTAACATTAAACTGAAATTAATGTGATATTATATTGGTATTATACAATTAGGGAGTATCCATTAATTACGTGTGGTGTTTAGGGGAAGGGGTTTCGAGCAAAAGCACACACAATTTCACGTGGATGATCTTGGCAAATATATCAAAAATTTTTAAAACTACTATATAATTTTAAAATTAAAAGCATAGATTAACTCATAAAAAATCTCACGTGATATTAGGGGAGGTGGTCATGCAAAACCTCACGAAATCTTACCAAGGGGGGAGTCTGGGTCAAAAAATAGCTAAAATTGTCTCACGTAATTAATGAATGCCTCCTCAAGCACAAACGTGTTGGACATTCCCATTCTAACACCTCATGGAACAGTATTTTCTTATTTTTTTACCGTAACTACCAACTTGATTGCAAACATATAACTCGATGCAAAAATTATGGTCCGGGAAGTTTAATTGTAATTTGTTTTTTAAGGTTCTCCACATAAGTGGCCTGGAGTCGCTCTATTTATGCAAAATGCCTTCATTTTCTTGGGATCTTTAATCTTCAAGTTTGGTCGCTCTGAGGATTTGTGGGGATAGTAAATATCAGAACAAAGACTTAATGTACATTTAATATTAATTACTTTATGTATGTATTATTTTTTCATTATAAAAGGGGACATGACAAAATTTTTAAGACAGACTAATTTTGTATATATCCACTAATAGAAAAAGTATTGTATGATTTTAATACTACCAAAAACGGAGTATTTGTCACAGTGACGTCTCGGATGTGTATTTGACGTCTGTGTGTCATAAACGCATTGTAATAATTGACATTTGTTTGACGAAATTTGGCTTTGGTTCACCAATTTCAAATAGCCATACAAAGAACCACACTATCTAGATGAATCTGTTCAAGATCTAATGTATTGGAAATAAGTTTGAGGAAAAATGACCTCATTTTTGTATAAGTTACAATTAAGTTGTTTCGAATAAATAAATAGTATACTTTTCGTGATCATTTTATTTTTTTACTGTTCAAAACATGGTTTTGATTATTTACTGTCATTTAGTCTGTTATAATCATATTTAAATGTCTGATATTTTATAATGATTTGTAAGTGATTTTATTAATAGTTAATGCAATCTATTTAATTAGCTAGTAGAAAGAAAGTAATAAATTGACTTAATTTTTATTTTCTGTTTTATTTGCAACCCTATTCACATTCCTTCATTAAACTTTTTGTTTCAGATTACAAAAGAATGAAAAAGTCTAAATGTCAAAACATTATTCAAGTGACGCCATTTTTGGCCATTGTTGATCATCAATTACATTTTGAAATTATTTGATAATGAAGTACGAAAAATGTAAACTTATCAAAAAGTTATACTATTGTTATAACTTATACATTAGATAGTACTCTACTTTATTATTTTTCAAAGTTACTTTCTTTAAATGTGAAATAAATTCCAAAAAATAAAAATTTGTAACTTCAATCATTTGAATTTTCCGCTTTCCGATCATGACCGAACTTAGTCGATTGTAAAGTTCATTTTCCTTGTTGCCTGTTTCAAAAAAGTTATTTTAACAATATAAAATTGATTTTCAAATATTTTAATTAGCTCAGATTTATTTTGGATTTTTCAGTGGTTTTTTGTTTGATTTTATTTAATTCAAAAGTTCTACTTGGCTTTAATATGTACATCGATTTTTAATCGAAAGCCAAAAACAATTGAAACAAACGAGTGTTGTTCGTAATTTACAAGTGGCGTCATTTGCAGTAGATTGTTTGAAGAGACGCTTACGGTGTTTTAATTGCGAGAATTAATTAATTTTAAGTGTTTTGCAAATAAAATTATGTGAAAAAGTTTGAAGATCCTTAAGTTTTAATTGGTGCGGTACTTAAGTGTATACAGTATATAGTTTCAATGGCTAATTTTCGAACATTGTGGACAATGATGCCGATAGCGTCGCTTTGTTCCAGACCCCCTGATTTGGATATCGTGAGTTAAATATTATTTTAATTGGTTTATTTAAATGATTTGGACATTTCTAAATAAATTGTGAGTAAATTAAAGGCATTAAATTATTGAAAAAGCTTTAAAATAGGGAGAACTTATTAGCCTTATTTCAAGAATTTTAGTATAATAGTCAACTGAAATTTGAACCATATAACAATAATTTGAATAAGATTTTACTAAGGCATTTACAAAAATCTCAGGCATTAGAATCAGTTACTTAACCATAGATACTTTAGCTTAAGCAAGCGCCATTCACGCTCCGACTTGCAGTCCAACTAGTGGTCCAACTTTCAAAGTCGGATCTAAAGTCAGACTGTGAATAGTGTCGTTGGAAGTTGGATTTCTAGTCGGATCATTTAGGCGATCCAATTAGAAGATCCAACTAGTAGTCCGACTAGTTGGACTGCAAGTCGGAGCGTGAATGGCCTGCTTTATAATTTATTAACTTTTTTGAGTTCTTGTCCAAACATTTTCTTATTTACACTTAAGTACAGAAATTTCGGTATTTTTGCATCAGTTTGAGTTAATAAATTTTTTATATTAAGAAATTGGGTTGTGAAACGTACAAACTACAAAGTAGAAAAAGGGAAGCTACTGGGGACGCAAATGAATATACTAAAACGATGACGACAGAGGGGAGATACTTACGAAAGACGTCGTCATCTAAATTTGCTACTGTTTTACCTATAGCTTAATATACTTCATTTCCAAATTATAACGAACTGTTCATTTGTAATTTAACTAAAGGAGTTCATCGTTTATCGTACTAGCTTATTCCTAGCGATTTATCACTGATATTTACACTTCATATGCTTTTCGACAAAACATATTTTTCTATTAAATTAAAATCCTGCGTAAAAATATATTAAAAAAGGAGTGAGGGATAGAATTTTGTGATGCCATCACCATTGGGGTGGTATATGTACGTCAATGACAAAACGTGATAAGGAAGGGAGGAGAAGGATAAAATGGGTAACAACTGGTGTGTGTATTATTTGGATGCTTCTCCTTAAAAGAATTCTTCCTATCCTGGAAACCAAAAATATTCCATACCATCAATTTGGTTTTCGCTCCTTTCATTCTACGGCTCAAAAGTGTTTTAGAATGGTCGATACCATTTCTGCAGCCCTTGAAAACTAGGAGGTGTACCTTGAGGTCTTTCTGGATGTTGCACAGTCGTGTGGCATTCTGGACTCCTATATAAGCTTATGGTACTTCTATCTTCCCAGTATTTCGTTATCCTACAATCTTATTAATCAAATGGCAGCTTCAGTGTGAGATATGGAGGTAATTAATTTGCCTCTTTTCCTGTTCTTGCGGGAGTACCACAGGAGAGAAATATTGGTCCTTTTCTGTACATCATATACACGGCCGATATCCCAACTCACCCAAATATCTGGTTTTTTTTTATTATGCTGATGATACAGCAATCCTATCACCTCGATCTCATCTCGGCATGGTGTCAGAAATGGAAAATAAAAATTAACAATGAAAAAGTATGATGACACCATTCATGCTAAGACGACTGACATATCCTCCGATTTACTTTGACAATGACATTATCTTCTAAGGTTCGTTATCTAGGCTTTTACCTAGATATACCTAGATTACCTAGATCAGTGATGGTGAACCTATGACCCGTGGGTCAGTGTCTGACTCACGCAAGCTTTTTAACCGACCTACGATAGTTAGACAACTGTTTGTTTGTTATGTTTGTGTAAAGCAGCGGTCGGGGAACTTTTTTAACTATTACTCCAAAATATTTTTGTGTAAGTCGATACTACCCCCTCCCCCAAATTTGTAATAAACACTATTTATTGAATTAATTTGCATTTTCTTATTTGTATTATAGGTTTTGGAAAAATTATGTTCCTTACGTTTAATATAATTACTTCAAAATTGGGACTTTCTGATGTAAGAGCAATTTGAATACAGTCTTCGGCGTTTAATCGACTTCTGTTTTTCGTTATTCTGTTGACGTTTTAATAGAAATATTAGAAAAAATTCCCTATTACCCAAAAAAAAAAAAAATCATTTTTACCTCATTTACCCCGGCTCCCCGACCGCTGGTGTAAAGAGACTTCCATAGAATTTGTATCGTCCTCTATTTGTTTCACCTTGTGAGACGTAATGGGTGCTGTGACATTAGTGACCCAGGAGCTAGTACTAAAGAAAATTTGACCCCCGCCTCCGAAAGGTTCGCCATCCCTGACCTAGATATTTACTTAACCTGGAATCCACATATTAAATTCAAAAGACAAGTACTGAACCAACGATACGGACTATTACGAAGACTATTAGGACCTAAATCTTCAATAAACACGAAAACTAAACTGACGATTTACAAAACTCTACTATGACCTATCTGGGCATAAGGAGCAGAATTGTGGGACTCTGGAAAACCATCCAACATCCAAATAATGCAATCCTTCTAATCCAAAGTTCTTCGTCGAATAATCAATGCTCCTTATAATATGTTAATAGCCGAATTTACACCATGACCTCAACTTTCCTTTTGTTACTATCTTAATCTAAGAACGTTTCCAAAAATTTCACTCCAACTAAGTCAATCATCCTAGCCCTAATGATCGAAGTCTTTCCTCTGAAACCTATCCACATAATATTATCCACGTAGGTCGACGTCAAGGTTTATAAAATACAGATGGCCTCATGGTGGCTACGTGATGGATACGTGACGTATCCAGAAGAAATTCGTACATATCTTCAGACTGATTCAATTTCAAAATTCTTCGTATGACGTCATTTTTTTTTCTAATGGAGCAACCAGTGTAATTTACAAATCTTGGGTCGACGTTGGTCTCGCGACCTCCTAATAATTCTTAGAGGATCTCGACATTGGTTGGGACCATTCAATATGTTTTGCAAATACCACGTCAGTGTCGAACTACGGTTTTTACCTCAGATGTATATTATCAACCAAAATTTGTTAGCGCATTGCATAAGAATCCAGGATCTACTATTACTCAAGACGTAAAATTGATCACTAAAAAATCAGTTGGCTTTTTCCATTATTGATGCCAACAAAACAATATTGAGTTTCATTCATTCATTTTAATTTGTATAAATCAATATTCTAATTTGAATTGATCCGATTGTTGTGCAATACTTTCATGTATATTTAATTTTTTATCCAACAATCGTCGCATCTATTACATTTTTCCTGAACTAATTCCCTTCTATATTAGTCTAAGCTTTGACCACCATAAGCGCCACTAGTGCGTTCCACAACCGGCGACGCTTTGAACTTAATTTCGACGCTTCAGTTGCACAATCCGCGCTTTTGACAACGGTTGGCTCTCCCCTTAAAGCTTTGAATCTACGTTCCCATTGTTTCGTTCAAAACTGAAATTTCAAAAACTTGAAAAACTTTACCCAAACTCTATTGCTGCAAAAGCTTACTATAACAAAACAAGAAAACAGTCATTTAGTGATTTGTAAGTTTTGTTTTTTGGTGCTTTTTTAATTATTTGATTGATTTGTTTGAAAAAAATAGTATAAAATTTAAGTGATAGATTTTTTTTTTTGGTTTAATCAACGTATTTGGAGAGGTAAGAATTGAATTTTTTTGTATTTATTTGATGTCTCAGGGGAAAATCCATTTTATTTGTATTAAATTATCGATAGTAAGCGAATCCAAACAAATGTAAGAAGGGGAAGTCTGCAGTTTTGTAATTGCGAAATATTTGATTTGGTTTTTAAGTGAAAACAATGAATGTTTTTGTTAATTAAACCAAACATTCATTTATAATATAATTGAATGTTATTCAATCAACATATGTTTATGTGTGTTATTCATAATTACACGAACCCGCATTGTTGCGCGAAATTGTTTTAAATGCTTAAAACAATACCGTTTTGTTTGACAAACATGATATCAAAAAAAAAAAATAATTGTTCAATTAATTTTTGAATAAGCCATTGAATCAATTGTTATGAAAATTCAGGAAAATGATATTGGTATTAATTTTCAGTTACATTTATATAGTCAATTTATACAGTTATATATTTATGTTCCAGGAAATTGGTAGTTTTCCTCAATTACTTTTTTAAGTTTATGCTCATAGTTTGTAGAGATTGCGGCAATAAATGCGATAGAGTTGGAATAAGTATGGATGTTACATAGATAAAGTCCAGATTTTTAGGGGTAGTTAAATGAAGGGCTTTTCGATGAAGAGCAGAAATGAAAGGGAGAGCTTTATAGCATGGACCATGAACGATACTTAGTATCATCCTCTTTAGAAACATTAAAAACCATTAAAATATTCAGTTAGTCAAAAAGGTTTTCTTGATATAGAACTGCGGCTATTACGGGTGCAGCCTAATAAAACGCTTGATGTGATTTATTTAATTACGAATTTTTGAGAAAAATTTATGTTTTTCGTATGTTTTCAAGTCGGCGTTAATTAAAGAAAAATTTAAGATGAAATTCAAAGAAAAATATAAGAAAATTTCGGAAGAAAAATTTGTATCTTTATTGGTATGAGCTTTAATTATAGTTTTTGAGCTTTATCCATTTGGGAATCTTTGAGAAATTTTGATTATGAAAGTTATGGATATCTTTAATTTTATTTGAAATTTATTAAATTTTGAATAGTTTGTTTGAATCATTAACTCAAATTTTTGCTTCAAATAACTTAGCCGATTAATTCACTTCTTTTATTCACTCGAGTTACGATTTAATTGAGTTATTTACTCAGTTTTTATATTTGACCTTTTCATTTGACTTAATCACTCAATATAGGTGGCATTTATATACTACGAAAGGCAAATTTTGTCTTTTTTTTAGTAAGACATAGTAATATCCATGTTGCAAGGAAATCTTAGAAGTATAATATTTGGGATCTCCTTTTCCTTAAATGCTTCGCATTATGAGTTCCTTACGTAATGCCGCCTTAGTAAAACAAAGTAGTATCATTTTTTGTAAGGAAAAATACGATTAAACTCCTTTATATTTGTTTGTATCACTCATGGTTTTGTAGAATAGGTCTAGTATTCTAGGAGTATCTATTCTTTATAAAAAAGGGAAGAAATTAACTGAAGTTGCGGAATTATCTACTACAGCGGTTTTCTCAAAAATGTGGTTCACTAAGGTTTTCTAGAGCGGTTTCCTCGTTGATTATCAAACTTGTAATAATTATTTTTCAAAATGCGGTTGGTTAAGAGACGGAATATGTTTTTCTAACTTTCACCAATAAATTTGTTTTTTTTTTTTTTTTTTGGAAAACCAAACAGTAGGAATCCTAACTTTAATATGCCTCCAGTCCTTTTTCTTTTTTGTGTTCCATATCAAGTCCCTGATATTAGTAATTACATTGGAGAGCTGTCCGAAGTTTTCGACAATTTTAAATAATTTTTCGGCATTACGTATACCAGTCCAATCATGAATGTTTTTCACCCATAGCATCTACTTTCTCCTAATTCATTTCGGTCCTCGATTTTACCTCGGCTAGAAGATTTTGTATCAGTTCATGCTTTTGGTCGATATCTTCCTTGTCTTAATGGTTATAAATAATTTCCGAACACTTTTTGCTTCCCATAAGACTGCTTCTTTGGTCTGCATAGTTTTCCAGGATATTCAGAATATTCTTCAAATCGACCACATTTGATACGCTTCCTGATTGATCGTACCATTTTTAAAGGTCCAAGTCTAAGCTCCGTATAAGAATACAGACCAAATATAACATTTGATCATTCTTTGGTGACCTTTTAGGCTTAAGTTGCCATGGCTGAAAAATGATTTTACTTCCGGAAAATGTGTGGAAACTTCAATTTTGCTTTGTTGTTTTTATCTGGGTCTAGTTGTTCTGCGGTGAAATATCCCAGTTATTCGAATTGGGCGACTTACAGTGTTTTTTTGATCTTAATGTAGGGGAGTACCGGAATACCGGATAGGATGACGACTGATTGTCATTTGATCATAGCGGTATTCATTTTTTGGCCCATTGCCTAAATACCACCAATTATTTGGCAAAAATTAAGTTGTTTTTTACACAATAGTGGCGCCACATATGTGCTTAGTATAATCATCAACTTTTGTAACTTTTACTGCGTTGTTATAATAAACTTAGGTATATGGCAGACTATGTGTACATCCGTAAGTATATTCATAGATTTTAGACGTGAATTCAGTATGTATTTGCATAAAATAATTGGTATAAAGTTATAGTTATTTAAAATATGAAAAATGCCATAGTTAATTAACTTCTTTCCGGCCATTTCACGCTGCAGGAAAATAATTACATATTGGCCGAACTAAAGGCAATTTTTCAATGGAGCTTGATACTAAAGCTACCAAGCACGGGCTACCATCTGGCACACGAATTTGTTAAATTTTAAACCATATATGTATAATTATTGCCAATGCTATACTGTTGGACATTTCCTTTGACTTGTTGCGGAAATAAAAAGTTTAAATCTGGCCCTCTACAAAATTATGTAGAACACCCCTGGCCTAACTATTGAAGTTCACAGACTATGAGTACTCTACTAAACTATATTTTCCTAGAATCCTCTATTAGACCAATTTACTCATATAAATCATTTACCTCAGTTACTCGACTTATTTACTCGATTTGATTACTAGGTTTCCTTTTTTTTTTCGTTCCTCAATTTGCTTTATTTACTCAACTAAATCACTCGACTTATTTATTTGATTCGTTTACTTAATTAAATCACTCGATTGACTAGGCTTGATTTGATTTAAGTCGAGTTGATTTTAAATTAAAAAGAAAAGGTTAATATAGGTACTGATTTTGATTAGGTACGTTCTTTCAAATGCCATATGTTAAGATTTTCACAGTAATCACCCGTCGAATATCATTTCATAGTTATTTTTTTTTGGAATCATGAAAAATTAAGAAAACGCAAAAAATGGATATTTTTGTTGTTTGTGTGATGCTTTACGTCCTTTTATTTTATTTCTTCTGCACCAATATTCTGTTCTTTCATTCCATTCATTGTATTTGTAATGAGGGAAAAGGGTGGAAGCTTGAAATCTAAAAGGGAAATTGCGCATTTAAGACTATAATGCAACGATTGCCGAATCAAATGGTCGGGACTCACCCTATTTTATTTCACTGCTTAACAAAATCATAATTGTATATTAAAGATCAATATTGGACCAAAAACTAGTACGGGATTTTCGACCAATTTTCCTGGTTGTACAGGATATGCGATAAATTAGTTTTTTTCGACAAATTGAACAATGGGTGGTAGGGTTGGGGGTGTAATCTGCGAGTTTGGCTCATATGTGGCGTGTAAAAATAATGAACACGTTTTAAAAAAAAAGAATAATGAATAATTGGAACAAAGAAAGCTCAACTTGTCTCTGCGATTCCGAGGTGAATGGGAGGCATAAAGCTCGCGTTGTCTGCCCTTTTATGTTTCGTATTCATATTTTTTTTTTGTTCAAATTAGAGGGAATAGTAAATTAAAACAACATATGCGTTATAAGGCTTGAGTGTGTCGTTGAGAGCTTTAAATTTCACGATACCGAACTTGACATTAATTGAGACCGATAAGCCAATTCTAATTAAGCAGTGTAATTGTTCAGGAGCTTTCACGTGTCGATTGGCTTGTATGGGGAAAAAATTCCAACAATTCGCATTTGCTTGATAAATTTGGAGCTTTGAAACGCAAACAAATCGATTCGAAGGCAATTTTCAATGTTTCCGCCATTGTGTTATTAAAGGTCATTGCGTGTTGTCTCGTACTTTATTGGTCGTATTTTTCCAATTTTTTATGCTTATTTTTTATATTCATGTTAAAAACAAAGGTGGAAAACAGTACAACGCTTCTTTGGCTAATAAAATTTTTATGGCGACTGTTATGTTGGATGTAAATAGCATTTTAAATTATATTTAAAACGTATAAAGCTTAATTTTTTGATACAAAAAAAAAATATTTGCCTTGAACCTTACCACTTCTTGTACCAACCCTTGGGGGCTTGTAAATGAACTTGTCTATGAAACTAACGATCATAAAAGCGCTCACAAATCCCAAATCACATATGTGAACTTTTAATTGGAATCCTAGTCAAGTAAAGCATGAATGATGAAAGAAAAATTGGAAACTAATTAAGTGTCAAATAATTTCATTTTTAAAGTTCCGTCTTCCTCGATTTCAAACTTTTGTGTCATAAAATCAAAAGCTCGACACAAGGAGTCGCGCGGGATTGGGGGGAGGAGGCCAGGGAATGTGTCGCCAGGGGATTTTCGAAGGAGTTACGAAAGTGTCTCTTTTGTGCGATCCGACACAATCGACACGGCATGACGCCGTGGGGGCTTTTAAAAAAGATGATCTAAGTCACAGTGGAAGAAAATTGGAAAGAAAAGATGCGATCAAGTCAACCGTTTCACTTGTATCGTCTTAATAAAAGCTCAAATTTAAGCGTAAACGATGCCGTGAGCTTTTCATCGTTAAACTTTGTTGGAAAACGAGGCAAATTTGAGTTGCACACGATGTGGAAATGGAAACGATACGGTTTTGATTTGAGAGTTTCTAATGGGGGAAGTATTTAGAGATAAATCTGGAACTCAAATTAAAAAAAAAAATCACAATGAATTTTTTTAAACTTCCACCCAAATATGGTTAAATAGTTAAATATAAGCTATACTTTATCATAGGGAGGACTCTAAATACAATATTTAGCTATACACAATAATAAATGGATAAAATGCTGATAGTTATGAGTTATAAATTAAGTTACCGAGAAAGTTTAAAGTTTCATTACACTTTAGGCGATCCCACCCAAGTTGCTTATCTCCCAAATATTTTTTGAAGTTATACTTCTTTAGGTGTGCCATGGTAGGGGAAAATAAATGATGATACAAATTTTATAACGGAAGTTTGATAACTTATTTAAACTGTTATAACAAGAAACTAGCAATCAATTAACAAAGATTTAAGTTACCATTACAAACAATTACAGATCAGTGAACAACTGATACAGTTTTAATATTACAGCAAAATAGTTGAGAAGTTTAAAACCAAATGAGAAAATCAATATTTTCTAAGTATTTTTTAATACAATTTTTTTTCCTCTGCCGTACGATATATTCTGATCCTTAAATTTTTCTTATCCTTCTTCTAAAACAAAATGTCTTCGATTAATTCTTTCAAATTTGAACCATTCTTCCTTTTTTTTTCAGCGGATCAAATTTATTAATTTTTCTTCTCTTTTTCTAATAACCGACTCTTTGAAATTTTCGAGAACTTTGCTTGTCCTATTAGAAAAAATGAAAATTTTATAATATTCTTTTTTATGGGGGTTTATTACGGCTTAATGTCTTATAGAGTGCAGTTTCCCTGCAAATATATGATTTACGAGCTTTAGGTGTTTAAACGAAGAGGGGAGTAAAAAGCTTGGAGGAACTTAAAAATTTCAACTACTTAGTCTTTCAAAACCAGTTTCTATTACAGTAGTAGCTAATCTGGGATCTATGAGCCATTTTTTCAGCCAGCAAGATTTATTAGACTTTCAGAAAATAATAGCTAGAAAAGTAAAAACTTTTGTATTAAAAAATGTCTATCTTTTACTGCATATCTAAATCTATTATGGGGATATATAATTTTATGAATAGCCTGGGGAGTTAGGATGAATTTTCAAAGTGACCCGCGAAATTGTTTGGGTTGGCCACTGTAGTTTTATTACATATGATGCGAACATTGATATATTGGGTTATGTATACATGGGTAAACTTTGCATATGGCGTAAAATAGAAATAAGAAAATTCTAAAGTGGCATACGAAGCGCCATCTACGTAAGCACAACTTTTATGATGGTCAAACAATAGCTGCAAATTGACTATCGATGAACGCCATACAATTAAGCCCAATCCTGTTTAAAAAAAATTCTTAGTTACTTTCTAGTATCTGAGTTACTTTTTAAGTATCTAAGATACTGTATCTTAGTTCCTTTATTTTTTAGCAAATAGTAACTAGTATCTTAGATACTCCCTAAAAAGAATTGTATCTTGTTACTTATAAAGTATCTTTGACACCGAAAGTAACTGAATTACTGAGAGATAAGATACAGTTTTATATTGTTTTGATAAGTTCTAAACCTTATATAAAGAAAGGTTCAAATAAACTTATGTAAACTTAATCCCCTAACATGAATCATCACAAAGCAGTTACGGAGTGACCCAAACTACTTGATGACCACTGAGAAAGATTGATTGGCAATCGAAATACGTATCTGGGCAATACGTCACAAATATTTTTGTTTGAACTTCTGTTCAAATTTATGTTAATGGTATGATTTTTATATTAAATTATACTACATAAATTGCACCGCAATATATTCTATATATTGTATACACAGTATAACTGTTCCAAGTCAGCGAAAAAATATTATTTTGATTGGTAAATCAATTAGTGTATAAGAAAGTGTGGTAACACTGTCCTCAGTTGAGACGTACCGTCTTGTATATCAGAATATACCTACTACAAGTTGTGTTAGAACATAAAAATGAAACGTATAATTTATCTTTGTCACACTCATGATTACACCGTATAAAGCGAAAAAGGATGAAATATGTCAAATAATTTATTTTCTAAATGTTGAGCATGTCACGCATGTTCACTCACATCATGTGATAGAAACATACTAAAGTTATCAACGCTGCCAATCTATAAATTCAACAGCATTATCACGTTTGCATTGTTTTATTTAATGTTAATTTATTAATTTTATTTTTATTTTTTCGTTATAATATTAGACGTATACTATATCTTTTTATAAATCTTCTATCAATTTTAAAATGTGTTGTGTTTACAGGAGATTAGATTACATACTTTCCTCTTTCCTGAATTAAATTAAAGATAAGAAATACATTTTCTAATTACCTTGCTACTTTACCTTATATGTTATGAATCTTTGTACATACACAATATGCAAATTAACTAAAAAGTATCTTTTAAGTATCTTAAAAGTAACTTCTTGTAGTAACTAACAAAGTTTCTCTTACAATTTACTCGTTTAAAAGTACCGAAAGTAACTTCGGATACAGTTTAAAGAAGTAACTTATCTAGTAGCTAGATACTTTTCTAAATAACCTTTAAGAGCTCTGGGTAAGCCTACCCAAATAAGCACTTGCATTTTACTTGCAAAGGTAAATCGTAAGCGCTTATTTGTGTAGGCTTGTGCTCATCGGCACTCAATTGTCAGCAGTTGTTTTTTTTTAGTTACTGCAAGAACTGTGTCTACGTAGACGGCGCTTGTACGCTATACCGTTGAATGAAAATAACTATATACGTTATATGAAAATGAAAATAAATTTAATCAAATATGCATACCTATTGATAAGTTTTCAGTAGATTTTTATAAAGAGATTAATATGTGGAAATATTTCATCAAAACTTTTTAGTTAAGTGGCAATGGAGGTTTTTTTGGAAAAAATAACCACCTGCCGTCTATTATATCAGGAAACAAAAAATGGCTTATGCATTTCAATCCAATTGAAATTGACCTCTTTGGAATGCAGCCCCTTTTGATTTTTCTGATTTATATGCTATAATACTGAAGTATTGCTTTATTTTTTTTAAAGTAAAAATTAAATAATTTTCATTCAACGGCTATACAGAACTTTTCTTATTTCTATTTGACTCCATATGCACGGTCAATCCTTATAAGCATATCAATGGCGCTGTTGTATTTTGTTTAGTTCTGTCCAATTTGTGCCTACATAGACGGCGCTGGCAATTAATTATAGTGCAGCTTGTCGTTTACTATACCTACAGTGTGCTTTTCAATTATACAGATCAGTGGATGAAAATTATTATTTGCAATTCCTTCTGAAGGGCGAATATCACCGAATAGACATACGATATCTTAAAGTTACACCAACATTCATTTTTTAAATGGATTCGTACTAATACACGCCTAATATATATTTTTCTTTGATGCTCACAAAAATTAATTAATATAATTCACTTTCTAATCTATCGGTTTTGAAAGAAATGTTAAAGTTATTGCGTTTTTAGTGCCAATTCAAATAACAGGTATAAAAGCTCATCTGAATAGTGTGAAATTAGAAAAGATACAAGTACTGTACTACAAGTATACAATTAAAGATACAAGTATAATGAGGGAAATCCAAAGTGTACGGTGGCATCGTTTAAGCTCTTAATATAATTAATTATTTTTCATTAAAAGGATAATGTTATAGAGGCGCGTTTTTTCTATTCTTTTTAAGTAGATACATTATTAGGTAAACATCTTCCGCCCTTGTGTATATGCAAAATATCGTATGACAGACAGACAGGTTGTGAGGATTCCGTCTGACTTTCGTGCGGACTGTACAGTAGGGGTGTTGTGTCATATAGCGACATGGGGGGTTGTTTTTAGGGGATGAATATCGTCCGTGTACCTCCGGCACGGAACAACCCTCGTGGCTGCACGCATCCACTACACACAGTCTAACAACAACGACCTTGTGGCAATCAAATTATTCAAAACTGAAACGATAATTATGACGCGACGACTCTCATCTGAACAGGCTTTTCCAACTTAAGCTTCCCGACCAAAAGCTTCCAACTTGCCCGAAGAGAGTAGAAGCTTTAAAGCTCCGCATTTTTTACGTAGAATTACTTCAGATTTACTTTTATTTTTAATCAATAAACGATGTAAACTCTTTTTTTTTTGTGTTTGTAAAGTTCAACTTTATAAAAATGTACAGTGGAAAGAGATTTATAAAAGATGAGCTTTATATATATATTTTTTTGTGTGCGATCTATTCAATGCTTTGTCGGGAATATTTCATTTCAATGCTGGAACAATGAAATTATTTTCGTTTTGTGAACGAATTGAAAAATTATATTTGTTGTAAGGGTTTTTTTTTTGCCAATACATTATGCGATGCGTACAAATTTTGTGGTGGTTTGTTTGAATTTTATGTTTTTAATGTTCTGGCCATTCTTCTTTGCGATCATTAGTCTATTTTCCTATTGATTTTTAATTAAATCGGAGAGAATTTGTTTGGAAACGGGAATAAAAGGAAGTGGATGTGTAGTAACGTTTTGGTGTATTTGAACCCTTTGAATCATTCAAAAATGCGAATTTATTTCCAGTTTCTATGCATCCCTATTGATAGGTTTTCAGTAGATTTTTATAAAGAGATTAATATGGGGAAATATTTCATCGAAACTTTTTAGTTAAGTGGCAATGGATGTTTTTTCGGAAAAAAAATAACAACCAGCCTTCTATTACATCAAGAGATAAAAAATGGTTTATGCATTGAATATTATTTTCAAGTGGATTACAAGCTTGCTCCTGAATATTGGTTAGCCAAAAAGTTAGTTTAAACCATCAAATCAGGCATCATATTGAAAGAAAATTATTTAAAAAACACATATGAATTTATTAATAATACTAAAAACCTAAAAATACCACAGATCATCAAAATGGCATCACTTGACATTGTTAACTTATACACAAATGTCCCTGTTGAAGAAACAATCAAAATTGTGGAATAAATCTTATGACATCAAAAAATATATAATTATATGATAATCAACGACATAATGAACTTGTTAACCACCATCTTACAACAAAACTATTTCAATTTCAATCAAAAATTTTCTCACCAAAAGGAAGGCTTGGCCATGGGTTCCCCTTTATGAGGACTACTAGCCGACATTTACATGAATCACTTTGAAAATAAATATATTATGAACAATACCTACAAAAATAAAATAATATATTATGGAAGATATGTAGACGATACGTTTATATTATTTAATGGAACTATCCGACAGATTGACATTATGGTATCCGATCTGAACAAAATTAACCAGAAAATAAAATTCACTTCAGAACATGAACTAAATGGAACAATTAACTTTTTAGACACAACAACCATCAATGAAAATGGAAACTTGTCATACAATATATACAGAAAACCACCACCATTCATAAAACATCATTTCACCCAAGAAACCAAAAAATCGCAGCTTACAACAGTCTAGTGAACAAAGCGATGAAGTTCCCTCTTAGCACCAAATCTCGTGCAGAAAAAATTAAGATAATTAAACATATAGCCATTACTAACGGATACAATAGCTCAATCGTAGACAAAATAATATCGAAATTTACTAAAAAATCCATTCTTCCAACTCCACCAAAAGAAAACAAAAAATATATTAAATCAAACTTCAATTAAATATTTAATTTTACAATCGCCAACTTCCCAAAGAAAAATAACTTCAATATCACATTTTCAACAAACAACAACTTGATGAAAATTCTTAAACCATTGGAGAACAACCAAATTACAACGAAAAACAAAACTGGAATATATAAAATTAAATGTGGTCCCTGTGAAAAATTCTACATTGGCCAAACTGGAAGATCTTTCGGAACAAGATATAAGGAACATACACCCAAGAAACCTACTTCAACAACAACTTTAAATTTTACAAAACACCTTTATGACGAAAATCATCAATGCTTAAATTTCGAAACAAATTTTAAGCCACTACATATTTGCAAGAAAGGACCACATATGAACATCCTGGAAGAATATGAAATATACAAAGCCCACAAACTTGATCTAAGTAACATCCTTAACAACAAATTATATAAAACAAACAACCTATATGAAATTTGTTTACAACTGACAAAATAATCATTACCTGATGACAGTCAAGAACTGTTGAAATGCGTCGTAATAAAGAAATTGAGTCATAGGACATATATTATTATTCATTAATTAATGGCTTATGTATTTCAATCCAAATGAAATTAACCACTTTGGAATGCAACCCCTTTTGATTTTCCTGATCTGTATGCTATAATACTGAAATATTGCTTTCTTTTTTTAAATGGAGCTTTTTATAATTTGATGCTAATAATAAGTGCCAAATAACGTAGTAAGTTCGATATGTACCACATTTACTACCCCCAAAATTCAAAGCAAGTATTTGGTCTGAAGGAAAACTTTTTGTGTAAGAAAATTATTAGTTTTTTTTTCGTCAAAATTATAAAATTTCAAAGTTGACCATTTTCAATTTCTATTTTTCTTTTTTTTTATTCATAAAAATATAAGGTGTACCGGAAAGCAATTTTGTATTTTTCATATACAATTAAAACACAAAATTTTGTTACAACTTGATTTTAAATCAATGATATAATCAGCCTCAATCTTTGGCCTCAATAGTATCAACGTTTTAGTATCTAGCGTGAAAATTTTTAATGCCAAATTAGTAAAAATCTCTTAATTACTAAGAAAAATATCAAATTTCATAATTCATAATTTAAAATAGTAAGTACATTGGAAAGGGGCAGAATTTGTAGAGCTATAAATATTTTTTCGGTTGGAAAATTTTTTGTTCAATAATTTTTCTTTGAGTCTTTTTGATAAAAAGTATTTTTTTCTAAGTTTTTTTTAAAGAAATTTATGTTAAAAAAAAATCCAAAAAAGGTTTTAACATAAAAGTTTATTTTCTCAACTATTCCTTTTATACCACACGGAAGCTATTGAGAAACCGGGCGACATAAATGCCGACCAATAGATATTTAATAGGTTTCCTATCCATTTTGGTGCTTCGTATATTGAAAAAGCATTTGAGAAAATTAACTCTTTGTAAACACTTTTTTTTCTGGCATACAATTAGTGCGAAATTTAATCGCTGTGGAATAACAGTTTGAAGTTTAATATACCTTTTTTGGCAACCATTTAATTGGGGTAGAATAGAAGGTTTAAGGGCTCGGAAATATTTTTGGGTGTCAAATTTCTGTGTTCTGAATCCGGAATTAATCTTTATTACATATGGTGTGATATAGCACTATAAAGCATTGATTCAAACTAATTCACTTATTCAGTTTTCAATTCCTTCTGCAGGGAGAATGCCACTTGATAATCTTTTAGTGACTTGCAGGTTTTAGTTCTCGTGCTCTTTAAAATAGTTTTTTCATAAATTTAACCAACTATCTTGATAACTAAGCACAAAATTTTTAAGAATAAATTATTTAGTTAAGTAAATGCTCCATTCTTTAAAATTGGACACTTAAACATTTAAAATCACTTGCCCACCAGGAAAATCCTCACACGAAAGTTGTCTAAGGATATATCCTCACATGGAAATTAAGTCACAGGGAAAAAAAAATTAATATTTCATTTATTATTATTTTATTGTTGGTATTGTCATAGTATTTTCAGCGTAACGAAAGTTAACAATAATAAATATGAAATTATTAAAAAAAATCGTGAATTAAATCAAAGACAACGTCATAACTGAAACATTTCCTGATATTGACATCCTTAAAGGAACATGAGCCCTTATTTTTTTTATTTAAATTAAAAATTTTTCCAAAAAAATCTCTTATTTTTTAAATAGTTTAGTTGTGTATTTCATTACTAATGATAAAATAACATTTAATTGAATAATAAATAAAAGTTTTTTTCTGTAGGTTCATTTCCACGTGAAGATACATCATTGTGCGTTAATTTCTGTGTGAGGAACTTTTTCTGTGAGTAAACTTTTATATGGACAACTTTAAAACCTTTTAGAATTAGTACCGTATTTTTCCGAAATTAAGGCATCCCCCGAAAATAAGCCATATCATGATTTTCGGAACTTTTTTTAATATAGGCCATCCCCCGAAAATGAGCCATGGCGGGTATCTTAAACCAAAAAAGAAAGTAAGACAGTGTCTTATTTTCGGAAAAAGACGGTAGTAGATTGTAGAACCTTTAAATTATATTCATTGTTCAATAATTTTTGAAATTAAATCAACAGCTTAATAGTGAAATTTGTTAGGACTTTTGGAGTGATCTGATGAAATCGTTTATTCTTTTGTATTGAAAATCAATTAAATTATCCTCATTTATCCTGAAAATTTCATTAAGATCGGTGCAATAATTGTATTTTCACTGGATATTTAGACCATATTTTTAAGATAGTTATTTAATAGCTATAAAAACGTATCTGTTAGATAAATCCTACATGTCACTGTTCTTAGGTAAAACACCTATGTTTTCTCTCTCCTCCAGATAAAATTTTATCTAGAAGACAAATATCATAGATGACATTTAAATGTTATCTATGTAGATGAGAAAATACCCACCTTAAATTTCTTAGATCTATTGGAAAAAAAAATTTACTGTTGTAATATAGAAGAAAAATTGATCAAACCTATCATTGAGCAAATCCTACCATGACCTATTCACAATTTGTGCAATTATTTCGATAATTTTTTTCAAGTTTTCGATAACTCCTTACTTTCTGAATGGTGATTTATCGGAATTTATGTTACAAATGAAGGGAACTTGTGATGGATTTGGAATTTCAGGGTTTACTTTATTAAATATTCGACCAAATAGCTCAAGTTTCACATGACTGATCAAACATTTTCGAATTTCGTGAGATATAACTTGTAGCTATATACAAAGGTATATAGATAATACAAACGGGATTATCATCAAAACGAAAAATTCGCCTTACATCACATCCGTACAATTGAGTTTTGGCTTTGAAATGCTCGATTAACTTTATTTAAGATTATCTGTTCTTTTGTGAAATTTATCTTATGTGAAATTATCGGAACGGATGATGACGGATTTACCGATATACCTATGTGGAGTATTTTGAATATCATATGAGCGTAGAATAGGAAATATGCTTGCTGTTGGCTTTCCTTTCAGCCGTTGAATATTCATATAGGTTTAGGCTCTTCGTCGAATTTGTAAATTAATATTAAAGGAACAACGATCGAAAATGGATAATTGCTGTAGCGACGGTTATACGCCGTAACGAGAGACTTGAATAAGTACATACATTAATTATTGAAGAGCAATTGAATGCTGAATTATCGCTGTTAAGTACATCTCTTGCACAACTGTGTTCAGTTTTGATTAAGCAAGTTGAGGAAAATTATTCAAAACTACCTTCGAAACTTCATTTTCATTTTTCTTTTAAATGAAATCTAGGTGTTTGTTTTATGAAAAACAAGTTTATATTGATTTAATTTTGCTCCATTTTACCCTTAATTAATCAGGGGGCGAATCTTGACGGTCTAATTGGTTTTTCATCCATTTTCTGTTAATCGATCAAGCTGAAATTTCATATACGTGAATAAAAATAGTCGGTGTGTAATATTTTGAACCTAAGCTGGCGGAAATGAGCTGATGAGGGAGAAAGTGAGGAAAATCTGGAAAAAGGGGCGGCGAAGTAAAAACACAATAAAATGGAGAAAACAGGGAAAATAAAGGCAGGAAAATAGTTTTTTTTAATTCGAATCAGTCACTTTCATTAGTAAGTTCCTTTGGATTGCATTCGAGAAAGACTATTGCATTTTAGTGTTATTCCTAGTTCCATTTGGATCTGTTTTAGAAAGAAAATTCACAATCAAGAGGCAATCGATTAGGTCCCTTGGTTCAGGTGTTCTTGATAACTATGGTGACTCCATATGTCTGTTAATCATACAACAAGATGTGTTAATATACAATTTGAATTTGCCAATAAGTAGCCATGGTTGCTAATACAGGGTCTGCCAAACCATGTCATTAAACCAATTTTTACGTTTTGATTGATAACACAAAGATTTCCAATTTCCAAAAGTGTTAATTTCTCACGATTTCATCCTTTTTAATAGCAATGAACATGCGTCAAATTTTGTGCTTTAAAAGTAAAATCAGCGGATAGCATTGAATTCCTATTACCATTTAAACAAAAACTGCTGTTAAATTGAGCATGCTCTTAGGAAATCTCAGAGTTTAAAGAGGTTTTAAAAATTTAAATTGACGATACCGATAAGGAAATCGAAGACATGAAATTATAAGAATTTTTGGGTGAGAATGGTAATCAAATGCAACAACAACAAGCGATAATATATTTGAATCAAGCTTCAGCGCGAAAAACGTCCAAAATATCGAAATAGGCAATACAAAGTGGTCTTGCTTGGTAATTCCCCTGGCCACAAAGAAAGGATATGATTAGGGCATTCAGTTTGGAACTACTAACGCATGTGATTTATTCCCCAGATTTAGCTTCTTCAGATATTTACTTATTTGATTGTTGAGATACGCCTTTGCTAAGTAACACTTCCCATCTTACGAAGATCTACAAAATAATGATAATACTAAATATTGACGAAAATAGTGACGAATTTTGCTCAAAAGATGAATAATTTATTTCTCATGGTATCCATAAATTGCCAGAAAGTTGGCAAAAATAGTTAAAAGGGAGAATATTTTAAATTAAGTACATATTTTCATGTAGATATAATGAAAATTTATTTTCCAAAAAAAAAGAAACAGTTTCATATTTACACACTTTTTATTCAAAGAACTTTACCAACTAATTTCATTTATTTTGTGGGAGAAAAGTTACCGTCAAGTTCTCAGAAAGATCATCATTTTCTGGATAGATTTCCGGTAGTTAACTTAAGACGGAGAAAACTTCCACCACTTTGTTGGCCAGCAATAAACCATGGCTTTCCCCTTTATATTAATCATTTTATGGATGTAAAAAATTCACTGATATTACCTTTAGAGGTGAGAGAAGAGATTATATGACATTTTTCCATTTTCCATAAAAAATTGTTTTGAAAGTTATGTTGTTATCAAAATTTTCAAGAAATACTTGCCAACTTATTTTCTCAAAAATAATTACTATGTTTTTAATTGCTTTTGATCGGAAATTTCGTTTAAAATTGAAATGCAACAGTAACGATTTGAAGTTACGAGATGATTGACATATTGAATAAAGGAAAATAAAAATATTATGGAATTTAACATTGATAAGTATTTTATGTATTTTATTTATGAAATTTACTATTGCTATATCGCCTGGGTAAGATCTTCCGAAAAGAACTATTTGGGGTCGAAAATATTGTATTATATAAATTTTACAAATTTGCTTAGAAATAAATGAAAAGTTAACAAAAAAAGGAAAGTTTTATTCTTGAATCAGCGCCTCTTTAATATCGCCCCGGGCATTTGCCCGACTTGTCCGCTCCTTTATCCACCTTTATGCATGACATTAATAGTTCCTTACCCATTTTCTTGTGGGTTTTCCACCGATTGGTTTAACGTCGGTAATATTGAGTTTTATTGAAAAATACTATTTGAAAAATTTCTTAATAGGAACTTTACTATGTTTTAATTGAAATAACACATGAAACATGAATTCAATACAAAGTGAATATCAAAATTTTCGGTAGATAATTATGATAAATTTGTTCGTAGATAGATCTGCAAGCATAAAATTTCCATTACACATTTCCTTCTTCCTTTTTAAACATTTAAATAATACATCTGTCGCAATTTCAAACGGAAAAGGATATATGGAAATGAAAGAAAAATACAAGCTCTACTATATGCGATACTCTTAATAAAGTGTAAATTAAACTTCGTATCATATTTTTTCGTTTTTCTATTGAATGGAATAAAATAATTCAATTCATCTTTTATGGCGCCAGTAGCTTATGTGTCCCGTTTTAAAGAAGAGTATTATGGCATAGATACGAGTAGGGTCAACGTGGCGACAGTGGCACTATAGGGGCGTTTCACGTGAAGCGGACAACGAAAAAAAAGTGATGTTCTGAAATTTGTTCATATTTGGCATAATTGTACTTTTAGTAAGTATGAATGTGGATATAAAATATTTTTTTCGAATGATGATTATTTGCCAAGTTATACGCTTCTAAAGAATTGTCGTTTTTGAAATAAGTATTTTTTGAAATTTTTTTTTTCAATTTAATTTTTTTTTTTCAAATATAAAATATGGCGTTTTATATAGAAAATTAACGGTTCTTTCTAAATAAAAAATAAAACTGGCCATTTTTATTTTTTTTAGTATACAAAACCGGAAGTAAACTTTTCAAATCAGAATTTTAGTAACTTCGACCCTTTTGATTTTTTATTTTTTTATTTCATAATATAGCCTAAAGTACATTTATGATACACCAAAAGTTTTATAATGGAATCTGCAATAGTTTAGGAGATACAGAAATTAAAGTACATAAGTGTCGTACTGAGCGTCGTATCCTAGCTTCCTTAGGTCAACTGGTTTACGCCATATAACACTAAAACGCTGCAATAATTATATTTACTATCCTACTTAAGCGTATTTAATACTCTAACAATGTTGTTGGGTAATTATTATTCAAATTAAAATAGTACTTATTGAAAAAATTTTTAGTAGGAAACAGTAGTTTAAAATAAATTTCGTGATAAGTAATAAAATCGTCTGCTAGCCAAAGGGGTTAAATGACTAGAGTGAACGTGCTTCATAAACCCCATGTTAAACTTAAACTTTCATTTCCCCTCAATTTTCCAAGTGATCGTACCTCTTCCACAGCATATTTGTACAAAATATATTCTCTCCTCTCTTCGTTAAAACAATTAGAACAATTTTGTAGAAATATGCTGTGGAAGGGGTACGATCACTTGGAAAATTGAGGGGAAAGGAATAATTAAAATCTACTGATTTTTTATTACGGTATAAACATTCTTGTTACATACTTAATTTATTATGAGTTTATTTGGCTGTAAATCTTTGAATCAATCATTGAAAATACTTTAATGAAAGATTTCTTGAGATCAGGTGATAAAAATAGGATTTTTATACGAAATTTGCCCTTCTATATACTCGGATTTCGACCAAGTCAATGTTTAGAACCTAGATGCTAAGTCAAGCCTAAAAAGAGTTATAGCTTTCTACTATTTATTGTTTTTGAGATTTATATGATATTTTTGTGAATATTAAATTTCCTTATAGTTAAATTGCAAGGAAGTGAAAAGCGATCCATTGTTGCCGAGTTGACCATACGTACTGCAACGATAGTGAAATGAGGACGACAATATTACTTATGTAACAGCAACTGTAGCACATCCTGTGCTCAATGCTTGTTTTTCTGAAAGTAAAATAAAAGTTTTATAGTTGCCAGCTTCTCAAAGAACGCCCATTAACATCTACAGGTACCAAAAGCTGTTTGAACCATTTAAAAACAACTTTAAACATTCAAACGTAGTATATACTTGCACATCCATAAAGCATGTGAAACACTTTGTTGTATTGCAGTGTATTATTGTATTATTGTGGGGGGAGCAGCCAACCGAAAGTGACTTTTGTTGTTGAAAATTCGCAACTTTAACAAAGACAATTTCATTAACAATCACTTGTTAAACGCAAAACATGGATTCGTCGAGAAAATGATAACTGCCACCGCATGTTAAAGTTTCCGACGAAATTAAGTTTATGCGTGCATCAATTCCAAATTTAAATATTAATATGGATCGGGGGTTTTCCATTCAGCTTTCACTGATGTGGAATTTCATCAACTTGTCACAATCTTCGTTCATTTTCTAAGTGAACCTGAATGCAATTAATTTGAAACGATGGAGAACAGAAATTTATTGGCAATGAAAATCACTTAGGTCGATTGACAATTGAAAGTTGGTATTGAATTTGGCGTGAGATCAATAAATTATAAAAAAATGCATGTTTTAAACTAATTAAGGAATTTTTTTGCTTTCATTTCTTGATTTATGTGTTTCTTTTATATTTATTTTATGTAGTTATATAAAGGAAAATGGAACACGAAATCTAACCGTTAGATGAATAACTATTTAAAAATAACGTTAGCTACTTTGGAGTAAAAAGAATTATAAGGAGAGAGAGAGGATTTAAAAATAGAGAAACTTATTTTTTGTAATTTAATAAGTGACCTCTTATTAAGGTCAATTTATTGTTGTGGTTGGTTGTATGACAAAACAGAACATGTTATATATAAATAATTTGAATTAAAAATCATTTGCTTTTTTTCCTTCGAACTGTATTATTTAAGTAGATAAAGTATTATACATGCGTTGTGATGTTTTTATTTGTCATGTTCTGTTTTGTCCAATAACGGTTATACATGCATTACCAATATAATGAGCAGAAGATGTTTAATACTCCAGCATTTTTACATCTTTAAGTTTTCCTTGACTTAGTACTTCCCATAAGAGTTTTTAAAGTCTCCAGATTCTTCCAAATATTCGACTAAACAAACAAATACATAATAGAACGTTTTTTCATACACTTTCAATGGAAAAGTATTTTCTTTCTCTTCTCCAACAATCTATACATGTTAATGTTGATATATTCGATTTTTTCGCATCAAAAGTCCAATATTTGTATCGGGAGAACAATTCGTGGGCAAATAACTTAGAAGTAAAGGGAAAATAGAGATCACTTTATTGTAATAAGGCATCGTTGGAAACGAGCACAAAAAGGAAATGTATGTACGTACATTGTCGTGTAATATGGAGCAGATAGAATCAATATCTTTTCAATGTGTCTACATATTTCGCATCAGTTATCTACTCTCATTCTATGCAGATTTTATTACATCGTTCTTCCATTCCATTCAAAAGAGGACTAGTACGAGGAAATTTTTTGCTGGGAAAGTTTCAACGGAAAACTTGTATTAATACGTGCGAATGCCATATATACAGGATAGTACGAAAAGTATAGTATAAAGGTGTTATTTATCTCTAAAAATACTTATATGAACACCACATGACTTCCTCATGAAGAACTACGTATTTAGTTCTCCTAGATACCGAATTAAAAAAAAAGAGTTATATAGGCGCGTGAGAAGTTATACTTTTTTGGTATAGTTAAAAATAGGTTTTAAATCCACTGCTGTAGTCTCTTCCGGTAGTGCCTGACTTGCATACCAGTTATAAGATTTGTGATTACTAAAATATGATCCAATTTTAAACACAAAATACTTTTAATATCAAAATACATAATAAGAAACGTATGTGTTGCGGCAAAGACAAGGACAAAGAATATAAAGTTTTAAATACATCCATGTTAGTGGAATACAAATATAATAATTATTGCCTCAAATTTGAACTACCATGTCATTAGTTTCAACTGTCATTTCGATTTCATTCAATTGCTAATTTTAGTCAGTGTTGAACTGTGAATATTTCACGGAATGTAACTGGGTTTCAAATAAAAGATTAAATTGGATATTTATACAAAGATACTATATGTTTACACATTTGGTAACTTATACAAAATATATATACATATTATATAAATTAATCGTTTAACCTAATTAACTGATTTGGTCACATGTTTGAAAAATACTTATCAAAAACCTTTACCATATAGAAGTAGATTATTGCCATAAAATATCATGTATAGATATGTATAAACAATCCTAAATAGCTATTTCCTAAAAATTATATTTATACAATAGTGATTGTATTTTTTATTTACCCGTTTATATCTAAGTATTGCAACTGATTTTTAATTCAAATATAGAAAAATATAATGTATCAATAAACTTTTATTACAACGTTTTATTAAATATTACACTTTATAACTACAGAAAATACCTTTCTTTTAATGCATTTTAATTCTCATTATAATAATAATAGGCAAACGTAAGTAATATGTATGCATATATTTCGGAAAAGGTAAACAATTATTGTATACACATATGCGTGAGTGAAATACCATCATTGTTTCAAATTTGAGTACCAATTAGGTATACCAATAATTTGAGTGTGAAAATGCAATTTACACATCTTTCGAGAGTTAAAATCAAGTAATAAAATCTTGAGTTCCAAAATGTATAAGATCGGTTACATTCCAACCTAGTGTGAAAATGTAATACACACTTCTTTCGAGGATCAATATCAGGTAATATAACCTTGAATATAAAATGCATAAGACCGGTCACACTCCAGTCTAGTGTGAAAATGCAATTAACACATCTTTCGAGGGTTAAAATCGGGTAATAAAACCTTGAGTATCAAAATGTGTTAGACTGGTCACATTCCAACCCGATTTCAAATTGGGTAAGCCGATGTACTTATTGGATAAGAAACCTCATCCTCAGGACTTACTCTAAAATTTCCTGGAACATAAATTTCAAATTAATCGATTTTTTTTTCTAATTGAGTTGATTTTGTCTAAATTGTTAAAAAAATACGTATTTTAAAGACTAATTTGGCACAGAATTTAGTAAATACTTCGGGAGATAACTTTCTTGGCTTCTAAGTATATCTAGGAAGTTAATGGACCTTATATTTGTGATCAGCGATTCTAAGAACCACCAAATAACTTTAATAAACTAAACTTTAGTAAAAATTGTATCAAGTTGAGGGCTGTACCTTTGTAGTTTTAATTTTTACTTTGATCAACTTCAATTGGCTATGTCTCCATACAATTTTTTAATTTTTATGTAGTCGAAAACACTAATTTTTATAACCAAATCAGAATTTTCAATATTATTTAGTTAAAATCTTAAAACTTATAAGAAATCTTTTCTTTTTGTCATGGAATGATGTCTGATGATGTTCTAAGACCCACGAAAAAGCTGTAGATAACTGCTTAACTTTTGATCGTCAATACCTCTGAAATTGTACGAGTTTAATGCAAATGTTTGTAGAGTTTATTTTTAACAGAAGAATTACATCATTATATATTTATTCCATGCCATTTCAAACCATACTGGAGAATACCTTCAACCTTTACAAATATACATGTTATACTATATACTCAAGTATAGCGCTTTAATGTTGCTTTTAAAGTTTTTAATTTCTCTAAAACGAACATTTTGCAGTTGAATCACGTCGCGTTTCATCTCGTAAAATACGTTATATATTTATACGCTCAAGAAAACTAAATCTCTTCTTTAATTTCTCGAAGCATGAATGAGTTATGTGCAGTTTATGGGACACGTTTTGATTCAAATGCAGGTAAATCAAACTTGAAAAAGTTTTCAATTTGACGACTGCATTTAAACGGAGTAATATAAACTTGAAAGGTTTCCATACTAAGTGTCTCTTCACTGCTTTCCGTCGATAAATAATTATTGATTTTTGTTGAATAATTTGATAAATAAACAATTAATCGGACGAATAAGTACGGCTTGGAGGGTATTTGATTGTAGCAGAAGTTCATCAAAGCGTTATATTCATTCGCCTAAGTTGATTCATTATTGGGAATTAGTCGAGCATAAATTTTAGCTGTTGAAACATTAGAAATTACTTTAATACAGGGATACACTACTTGAAAAAAATATAATACTTACCTAAACATTACACTCTAGAATTGAGGTCCAAAAAAGAAAGGGACGCTGGGATCTGGTCAATTATTCTTTTCTATGGGTTTGGAAACTTAGATGATGATTTTTGAATTTGGTTAAGAAAATCATTTACAAAAAAATGTTACCACTTCTTATCTTATACAAACGAATTCTTGCTTTTGTACAGCAAAAAAATGCAACATTTAATGCCAAGTTTTGAGAGCATTAATTATAATAATAATATTTACTTTTGATCTATTGTTTCTACATATTTATATAGCTAATCATAAAAGTATCAGATGTAGTATATTTTTCTTAAACTAAGTACTTGTAAAGTATAAATTATAACTACATACAGTCCTTGGCCATTTTAATAGATGCACTATAGATTTTGAATAAAAGCTATAGATTTTGTGTTTAAATTTTTGATTGGATTTAACTTTCCTATAAAACTTTAATTTATTACACTAATTACCAATTAATGTCACAAAAAAAATCATATTTGCAGAAAAATAACTTTTACAATCATTTTAAATCAGTATCTTGTTAATTATGGTGAATTTAATTGTTTAATTATTAATTGAAAATCCTTTTATGGCTATTAAAGCTTCAATCATTCGCAGCGTGCTGTATATGTAGGACAATAATGTCCACAGCATTTGTGGATGGTGATTCTATTTGTGAATTTTTTTTCTAAGGGCTATTTTTCTGAAGTGATCACCTATTTAACCACTTTTCTCCCCAGCAAGTCTCACACATTTTCAATGGGGTTCAAATTAGGGTTATTACCCTACAGTAGGGTGATTGAGGTAATAATCAAGACTATACCCTTATTTAGAAAAACTATTTCCTAAAATTCTTTACTATTTTTAATAATATAAATAGTATCAAATTTAATTTAGTATAATACATAAAATTGGAATAAATTTTAAGTGCGTCTAATAATTTAACCAACAGCTGTAGATAAAAATAAAACCCAATTGCATCAAATCGCTGAGAAAAATGGTCTTAACAACTTAACACTTATAAGATGAAAATTAAAATCTTAATTTTCTGCTGAGAAATACACAAAACCAGTTGAATTTTGTAATTCGGTGGTTTTTAGAATCATTGATCACAAATATAAGTTCCGTTAATTTAATAAGAGAATTAATTCAGTTTTAAGATTAGAAGGTGAAAAATGAAAAGGTTCAGGATCTTATGGCTATCTCACGTTGTATGATATCAGGTTTAGAAGTATTCTGGTATGTTGGTGTATAAAAAAAAGCTTTTTTTAGATCACTAAGATTATATAAAAGATAGTATTTCAATCCTGCAATGCCTTATGGGAATAAAAGAACATGGCTTCGGTTAGTTAGTATACTAGACACACTTGTGGTGGCGCTACATATTGACACATATCTAATCATGCTTTGCAAGGTTTAGATACCTTCTTTTATATTATCTTATAGATTACCATCTTAAGCAGCGTCTCTACCGGGGAGAAGAAACAATAGTAGTAAAAAGACAAATTTTGAAACCATGGAATGACCATACAAAGAAATAAGTTAGCAAAAGTAGTCATTATAGGGGAACTTCATACATTATACCTTAAGTTTTCAATAAACTTTAACTTTAAGCACTATTGGCATGAATTGAATTTGAATTTAATTGAATTTAATTATACAAATCAATCAATTGGAGATGACATCAAGAAATTAAATAGATATCCAAATTTGAAAAGCAATTCTACTACTTTTATACTCAACGTAAATAAAGAACACAAAACCTTGGTATCAAATATAATACACGTGATATGACGTGATAACGTGTGACATAATCTCAGTATAGTTGTGGCCCATACTACCCATAGTCCTGTATAAAGTTCTCAATGTCCCACATTTTTTTCCTGTGACGTAAAATACAGTGACTTCATGTGAGTTGACAAAACGTGACAGTAGTGGGTCACCTCATCACGGCTAAATAATTTAATTATAACTTCATGCTCCTAATAAGAACAATGCAACTTTTTGAGGGTATATTTTGATATTTAAATCTAATGGAAGTGGAAAGAGGGATGAATTTAATCTTTTGTATTTTGAATCCAATAAAACTATTCGCCTAGTTTTCTTCGTTGGTATTCAAATGCATTGTACTTTTAAATTCATATAGTTATATTTTTGTATATCAAAGATTTTTTGCAGACTGATAAAATAATCAGAAAAAAGTTTTTAGATAAAACAACAAGACTATGTGTTTTCAATCATTTTTTTATTGGAAATTGATGCAAAATTGTTACTATTTTTAGCTTGTAGGTACTTATTTGGGAAACTTATGTATGGAAAACGTCAATAGAATTAGCCATTAAGGGTATTGTAATTGTTATGAAAGCCTACTGGTGGCCACGTGGTCAAGGTGATCGCTCCAAAACTGATAGGTATTGGATTAATTAATAAGAAAATAATAACAACAAAATTTGTTATTATAACCCAGAGGCCAGAATACATGAGCCTTAAAGCAGCCATCTTGACAACTACGTCACTTATAGGCTAATTGGAATGATAATGCTTTTTTTCCGAACTTAGCCAATTATAACATATCTTACTATTTTATTTCAAAGCAAATAGTCGATATTGTTTCAATATTTTTATAACGTCACCATCAGTGATGGATTGACGCGTAGACCCGTGAGGTCCGGACTTAGGACGGAATCATTTTAGGAGCGGCAAAATTTTCAGAATGCCAAAACTTTAAAGACGAAAAATAGTACGGATTTAAGTTAGCTTTGCTATGAATGTAGGGAACATTTTCAATTAAGTATACTTAATTAACTTTTCTATTAACCACATCCCAGTTTACAATTATTAAATCATTCGTAATAAAAGGACTGCCATTTTGAGGATATTCAAAACAAATTGTAGATATCCATTATGAATTTTTTTAGGAACCAATGTTTTGCTAAATTCGATTCATTATTGTCCGAACATATAAAGCCTTTAAGTGGAACTAGTAGTAGAAATAGGCCAAACTTATAAACTTTAAAAAATTATTTGTACATTACACATTCATTGTAGAAAATTAACGTAAAATTATTAACAATAAGCACAAGATGTGATTATTTGAAAGTTAGATGCTTTTTCTAGACAATCACTTTGTGTAATAAGGGCGGATTCGAACCTAAATCCGCCACTGGTTTCCATAATAATTTAATGGGATAGTTATTAAAGAACGTATATACCAAATGTGTGTTTTATTGTCCTCACTTGGCCTTAAGAACTCAAAAATTAGAAGTATTACATTTAAATATTTTATAGTTATAAATTAAATAAATATGGCATCCAATTTTATTGATTCCCTCAATAATTTAGAGCTTTCGTATTTAAACAATTTGCAAGAAGTTTCCCGTTTCTGGATTGTACGTATAAATTGGTCCTTGAATTGGATCAACGTTTTGGTACTGTAATCGGGCGGAAAATGACATTTTCGCGTAATCCTCATCAGTCATGTAGATCACTTTTTGTAGTTGACCATTGGGTAAGAGGAGATAGTAGTATCCTTCTTTGCCGGCATTTTCATCAATGTCCCCATTATCTTCGGTATTGATAAGCTCGGTGTCTTCTTCGGGGGATGTGAATCGGCCGTTTTGATCGCCACGGCCTTTGGTTCCGTTGAATTGGTCGTTATTGTCGAAGGTGGTTGTTTCGATTTGGTCGGTGGTGGTAGTGGGTGCACTGGTGGTTGTTACGGGGATGTAAGCGCGGGGTGGTTCTTGAATTTTGGAGTTTTTGCGTTGGTATTGCGGTTGAGCTTGGAAGTTGGTGTAACGGCCGTTGGATGAGCTTTCGCGTTGGTATTGCGGTTGAGCTTGGAAGTTGGTGTAACGACCGTTGGATGAGCTTTCGCTTTGTTTGTTTTGCTCGAAAGCTCGAACGTCGAATTCTTCCGCGTCGCTTTCTTTGGTCGTTTTGGCGTTTGGTTCTTGGGATACTTTTGAATATTTTTCTTTGATGTCAACTTGCCCGTTTTGTTGCGATTTGTATTGGCCTAGTTGTTGTTGATTTTCGAAGAAGAAGGGTAGGCGATAGTTTTGAGAGAATTGTTGTTGTTGCTGAAGACGTTGTTGTTGGAACTGGGGTTGAAATGATTGTTGTACTCCAGGCTGGATTAATATAAGCCGAGCTGAGGTTTGGGGTAGTGCATACTCTTGCAACGGTGCATTGAATTGTTGCGCTTGTTGTTGGTTCGGGAGCGTAAACGGAGCACCCTGGGGGCGTAATCCAGCCTGTGGATAGGGATATTGCGGCGGCTCGGCGCCAACCAAAGCCGATGCTAACACTGCACTGATTAACACTATTGTCTTCATGTTTGGTTGAAATCGAATTGATACTAAGTTGGCCTCAGGCACTTTATATTTATACCATAAACTATGCATTCATCTCTCATCACATACAGCCCCCTACTATGCAAGCAAAGATTGAACATTGAAGATGAGTAATGCGACATTGATCATCTTAATCAGGACTTTGGGGCTTACATCACTGACCTACAGAAAAAAAAATGTTCCTTCAATAAAAAAATAATAATATAAAAATAAAAGTATGACCATGTCGTTTGAAAATTTGAATACAAAGCATCAAAATGTGATATGTTTATTAATTATTTGGCAGTGATTTTATCGATTTGTCTCTTAAGTTTGCGGTTGTGTTATTTTTATTTTTTCAATAATCACTGCATTAATTAATGTTACGCAATTTTTCACTCCAAATTTAAGCGATTAAGGTTCCATCCTCTTAAAAAAGATCTGTTATTTTTATTCGTAAAATTGGTCGACTTGATTATATTCAAATTATTATGCAAATGAATTCATGAATTGGAAGTGAATCTTTAATGTTGCATCATAGTATGCATCGATAATGCAACGATAGGTAAACAAAATTGTTTATCAAATTGGTAACTGGATATGTTGGCTCAATTGGCTTATTAATTAGTTCAGGTAAAGTAAATACATTTTTGCTAGTTGAGGACTTTTTTAAAAATATTCAGTTCAAATTATGTTTTGTATGTTTAATCGATTTAATTTGTATAATTTTTAAAAATATGGGATGTTATGACAAAAGTTTTTATTAATTGAGAGAAAAATTAATATTTTCAAATGTTTTTTTTTTAAAACTTTATAATACGTATTGGATGCTATTGTTTGGAAAAGGTTCAAGCCGGTAATCTCAATGTATCGGTATCCACAATGTAGTTTGGCTTGGGGACAATTTAAGGGATGAAAATGGGAGGAAACTGGCGCATATTATGTTATCAAAGTTTCGTTTATCTTGTGTTTTAATAAAATAAATTTCGGGTGTTCTAATCACAAAATATATCATTATTGATATTTTGTAAAATTTTAATGAAATATTTTCGTGCCGAGATTAAATTAAATTTTCAATGAAAAATTCTTTTCTTTATCGTAATAAAAATATTTTTTATCAAATGAAAATACTTTACTATAAAATCCTAATAAAATCCTTTTTATCAAGGATATTTGTATATTTGTATGGAAAAGAAGGGGTGCAATTTATAATTTTATGATCTTAATTAAGTAAATTCTAAAAAAAAAAGTTGTGTCATAAAATTTTAAAAACCTTCGATTTTAATTTGGGCTTTGAGTCTCGTGTTTTCTCTATAAAGCTTCCCCGATATTCGTTACCCGAAAATTGGAATGTCAGATTTTATAAATATTTTTTTTTTAAATTCAATTAAAAGAAATCATAAAAAATATTTCGAATTTTCACTGGAAATATATTTTTTTCATTTGTCGAGCTTTTGAAGCTTTTTCTTTCCTCTAAGTGGCACAATGTGTAAATTGGAAAATGTGGGCGTCGCTTAAAAAAGCTGTAGCCGAAGCTTTTGAAGTAATAATTAGTTATATTTATTGATTTTCTTAGAAAATATTTTCGTATTGGTGTTCAAATGTAAATATCGCAGTTTTTCAAATGCCAATTACATAATTAAATCGTGTAGTGGAAATTGTTAAGCATGTATAGGTATGTCATGTATACTAATTTATAGAACTATACGAATAAGAGGGTGAGTTTTAATATTAAACCTTTTTTTACATATTTATTGGGAAATGGTTGAGTTCAGAGTTAGAAGAGGGTAGGAAGAAGAAAATTTTATGGTAAAAAATCCATGTTACCATTTGCAATTTTAATTGAATGAACATACTCTCAAAGTATCTCTAGTAGGTATAGAGCTCGGCAAAATTGGGGGTTGATTTTAAAGGATTTAGAATTTTTAAAATTTTAAAAAAATCTATAAAATTCCACCAAATTCGGTGAAATTTTATACTAGTTTATTTATCATTGAAATTCCTGATATTTTGGCCGAATATTTTAAGTTAATTTTGAGCTTTTCAACCCCATACAATATACCTACTACCAGACCAAAATATCAAATATTTGATTAATGATAAATGTTTTTTAAAATTAACAAATTCTCCAGCTATAGTCGGACCACTTTTACTTTAGAGGTGTCTGCTAATTTGACTCATACTACACATGATTCTCCAGAGTTTACCCCCCCCCCACCCTAGTATCTCTTCAACTCCTACTCTGAACTGAACCATTAAGCAGACCATTTATTTTCGTAAATGTTATTTAAAATAAACTTTGCTTTTAAATAACTTTACCCAGACAGCTTTATGATCATATAGGTTATATAATTGTTTAAAAGATGAAAAATTTTCTTAATGTAATACCGTTCCAGATTTCATAGAACTATTCATACAGTTCAAGAACTCATTGCATCTTTGATTTTGACTTATACTAATTTTTTTAATTTTTCTATCAAACTACACTATTTTATGGAAAAATTCCTAAGAAAGAAATACGTATTTATTAGATGGCTCACAAAAAAGGACTCACAAGAAAGATATACTTGGCCAATGTTTGAAGCCACTAAATTCAATATTAAACAAGAACAATCATACTTTTAAGTACAACTTATAAGTTCTCTTACATTATTAATATTTTCATGCAATTCCTTTCTGTTACTCTATCATTTTATCAATAATAATAGGTAAAAATATGTTATTTGTATGTTGACAAACGTAGAGACCAAAAACGTAAATATTCGTGTTAGTGAAACCCAAATAGAATTGTCTCAAATTTGAATTAACGGATTGTTGTTAATTGTTTTAACTGTCATTTTGATTTCATTCAATTGCCAATTTTTACCTTTTGTTAGTTGTGTCGGTCTAGGGCTGTAAATATTTCACGGGAAGCTACTAGTAGTTCATAATCTTGTACAAATAAAATACCAACTAAGGTTTAAAACGGAAAATTTAAACGATATTGATTCTACTAATCATTTTTTAAATCTTTTTATTGCTACAAATAGAAATCTCTCGGAAAAATTTCTTAGTGAAAAAAAAGCTTGTTAAAATCAAATGCTCAATTAAGAAGAATAATGCAAATATAACTACAGATATATAGTAGTTAGTAGTTTTGTTTTAAATACAAGTAACAGCTATACAAAAGGCTTTGATCATTTTTTTTTTCATTCCAATTTTAGTTTCTATAGTTCACCACGTATTATTCTAATGAATAGAACATTTTCATACTGTATATGTATGTGCCGCTTTAATGTCATCGAGGCTTGAAAATTGTACCATGAAATATTGAAATTATTCCAATTATAACTGGAAATTTGTTATCCTTGTTATCTTTGACATAAAATTGATAGGTACACGTAACAAGTTCAAAGGATAAAGTAGACAATACAATTTGTTTCTATCGAGTGCGTGCGCCATTAAGACTGTCTGTTATTTGTAGGTTCGTTAAAATCCCATGACAAAGGGACATGGAGGTATCCTCATGATCAATACTAATTGTTTGTGGTTTGACCACACATATACACAATTCCAGTACCTACCTGTTTTGGACGATTTTAATATATATATATAGAACTCGAGTACGGTACTTAACTACTTTCACCCTTATCCACCACGCTTTCCCCTCACCCCGAGCACTGCTAATATTCCGAACAAAGCACAGCTTGAACCAGGTGAAAGCTCCACCAATATTAGCTTCTTTTCATATTGAACTCTCTGGAGAATCATTTTCGGATGTCTACGACCTCTTACATATGTTTATTTCACACGCGAATACCATCAATGGTAAATTGAATTTCTAATTATTCAAGTAGTACCTGTTTAGATACCTAATAAAAATTAATAATTTATAATAATAAATTTGAACGTACCAAAAAAAAAATCATTATTACAACAATGTTGGGTATAAAAGCTCATTAATTTCCATGTCTTTCATCTATAAACTCAATTTATTTTTTACTCCACAATGACAGTATCTAGGTCGAATGAGGCTTTTTATTTTTATTCGTGCGACAAGAATACGATTATCCATCTTGGAAAAGCGCTTTGTTTCAATTTGCCCCGATGTGATATTATTCAAATTGTGGGGTTTTAAGTTCTCGTACGTCATTTATGGGGGTGTGTGTAGGACGAGCAAATTTCCAAAAATTTAACATCCCTTATAAAATTCTATTGTTTCATAAAGTGTTTTTTATTTTTGGAATATCACTAAATATTTTTTAATTTTTATTGGAAAAAAGGGAGTTACACTATGTTGAGACATACCTACCCTATTGTACAAAAGGGCACTTTTGTGGGGTACTACAGGCTTAACAGTAGGCTTTAAGAGAATCGAACTAATCTATGAAAAGCTCTGTTTGCTATTAGAGACTTAAGGGTTATGGAAATATTGCAGTAGAAGACTACGCATAAGTAATACACACAATTCTAAGCTTTGTACATTTAAATTGTTGACCTAATTTATGAAAATATTGTAATTTCAATATGTCCTTCAAATTACAAGTCGTTATTTTGACAAAATTTTGAATTAAAGTACCACTTATTGTTCTGCAAATATTGTGTTAAATATCACCATGAAAATTTCTGAAAAATATTTTTAAAATTTAATTGAGGGATGAAAAAATAATTTGCCATAATCCGTGAGATATTGTAGGAAGGTTTAACAAACATTTAATGATTATTAGTGACTTTTTAGTTTAAATTAAAAGGTAGTGACATTTCACATGAAATGATAAGTATAGCATGAAATCCTATTAGCATTAAACATTCAACCAAAAATATGATCGATAAATTGTTATATCAAAGACCTGAATTTGAGGGTATTAATTGACTCGTTTATTTTGAAAGTGACGTAAGTCCATTTCAAGGACGGTCTATATGGTGATTCAGAACAAAGTATGTTAATTATTTAACTGCTAAGTTTTCAGAAATTACTGATTTCATTTTAGTTGTTAACAAAAACGTCAATTATTCCCTCCTTCTTAGTATCTTATGTTCCTATGGTTAAAAAATGATAACACTATAGGGATTGTTTTTGAAATGGACTTAACTCACTTTCAAAATAAATGGTTCAATTATTAGAAGATTAATTTATAGAAAATGTAAACATAGTAAACTGAGAAAAATTTGTTGAAATATCTTTTTAAATTGTTATTTATCGTTGCGTTATAACTACTAAGGTTTTTAGCGACTCCAGGTTTAATAAGAGTTCGTAATCGAGAAATATTAAAAGTTTGCTCGATATAAAGATTGAACCTAAAATCTACCGGTTTTGAAGCGGCCAACTTGGCCACTCGGCCATCAATAGGCTTTGAAGAAGTCTTTTAAACGATATTTTATCAGTTAAGGGTACAGAATTGTGCATTTACCCACTTCCAAATTTTAAAAGGGTTTACCTTTAAAGCGAAGTAGTTTTGTATTCCGAGATGGATACAGGGTTTTGTTTTAGAGGTGGGATAGACGGGGGCTAAATCAATAATTTTACAATGGTTTACTTTGTAATTCTTGTAGTACTTGCATATGAATGATGACTTATATAAACAGTAGAGTGTCCGTTATTTCCCAAATTGATTTTTTACAGCGATCGCCCCCTGAATTTTTAGTTTAGGATACAAAAAAAAATATCCAATACAACTAAGCTCTTAATTTCTTGATTAAACCGTGCCGGAATCATGTTACTTTTACCATTTAAATAACATGAGATTATTTGACTTTTTACTTTTAATTTTTTTTTCTCAGAAACAAATGGATGAAAAGATTTAAGATCAAATTATTCTAACGTAAAATTTAACGCTCTACAAAAAAGGTATTCATAAGAAAATTCATAAGAGACCTTTTTTGTAGAGCGTTAAATTATACCGTCAAAATAATTTGATCTTAAATCTTTTCATCCATTTGTTTCTGAGAAAAAAAATTAAAAGTAAAAAGTCAAATAATCCCTTGTTATTTAAATGGTAAAAGTAACATGATTCCGGCACGCTTTAATCAAGAAATTAAGAGCTTAATTGTATTGAATATTTTTTTTTGTATCTTAAACTAAAAATTCAGGGGGCGATCGCTGTAAAAAATCAATTTGGGAAATAACGGACACCCTAATAAACAGTGACTCTAATGATATCAAAATTAAAAAATTTGTTCAAAAAGAAAGCTTCACTTGTGAAATGGGAAGAGGAATGAAGAGGGTTGGTGGTTGTGTCCATATTCTCTTCTCTATTCACACTTGGATACATTTGAGATCATGACGAAGGTTAATAATACAAAACAAGATAATGTTTAATACATTTTAAATACAATAAAAAAAATCATTCATTTTTGGTTCCAAAAAGTAAATAAAGCGATTTTTGGATAAAAATGTCTTTAGTTTTAAATTAAGCGAATTTACGAAGAAATAAAAACACAAACTGGTACTAAATGAAAAGTGTTGAGAAAAGAGTAATGCATTTTAACACATTTTTTCTCAACGATTCTTAACGAATCCCGTTGGAACATATTTACCCTACTCGTAGAGGAACTAATTCATGAATTAGGCCATATTTGACGAGCATCCCTAGAAAAAAAAACGGTGGCAATGTTGGACAATTTAACGTTTTAAGTTATTTGAAATACGCTTAATGTGCTATGTAACGGAAAACGTGGGCTTTGTTGTTATGCATTTGAAATCATATATCATTTCCAGGAAAAAAAAGAAAATGGAATAGTCGGAACAATGAATATGTGGAGGGTTGGACCTATGAGATAGACGCGTTTTCAGGTAGATTTTAAATGGGGAAAAATACCATCTTATGGATTTTTCTGGTGAAATAAAATTAACATTATTGGAAAGATTTAAATAAAGAATAGGTGTTTTTTTTTTGGAAAATAAAAAATTGTCATTCTGTATATTGCCAAAATTTAATAGCAATTACCATTTAATGAGAAACAGAAATAGAATTTAAATTGAATCGAGTTTTAATTTCCTTTATTTTATTTGTAATTACCGAAAAAAAAAAGAATATTATAATTCATTGCATGTAAAGAAATGAGAATTTTCTATTACGAATCTAATCTTTGATTTGTATAAATAGTATATATAGAGAGGAAGAGAAATATGTTTCAAAAAAAGTTGTCATTTATACTTTATACTTTATTAGTAGTTGCCCGTTGCATTCGCAACTAAAGGTTTTATCTCAATAAAATGTTTAATATGAGATAATGTAGAGTTAAACAACAATCGAAATTTTAAATTTAATAATCAAAGTGTTGTTAATATAAAAAAAGTTTATCTAAAATTATATTAAGAAATAAAATATAAGTGCTTTTTTTTATATATCATTTTAATAACAACTTTTTAAATAACGTCATTTCACTAAATTAGTATGTAAGTTTAATACTTATGTAGTACTTATACCAAATAGGCGATTTTAAATTTTGGTTCGTTTTTCAACAATCAAACTTTTTAAAATCTATTTTTTTATGAACAAATGGTTGTGATATGGAGTAATTATATATTCGGCTGAAAAGCATTAACGTAGCAATTTTTCGCCATTTATTTCACTGTCAAATTCAAATATAAAATCTTCGATACTAACTTTTTTTCGGTATTTAGAACAATTTGAAAACCAATTATTGTTATTGAAAATAAATAAAATATTCGAATTTACTTCCACGCTTTCCACCTATTTCCAACAATTGTGTATGTACAACGTCTAAATGTACGAAACCGAATAACTTTTTAGTCATGTTAACTAACATAAAGAAGGTCATTATTTTTTTTCGTTTTACATTGTATTTTCAAATATAAGTGCACATTTGTGTCGATGAAATTTGGAAAGTGTTTTCCTTATACGATGCAGATATATAATAAGAAAGGGTTTTTTAAAATTTCTCCCCTCAAAGAGTGAAAAATGATGGCAAAGTTTGTAAGGGATAACGTTTAATAAACAATTGAAATTTTAAATTTAATAATTAATCAAAATTCGATAAAAACAAAACGTTATTACTGCTTAATATAAAACAAAGTTGATTTTTTATCAAATTTTGATTAATTATTAAATTTAAAATTTCAATTGTTTATTAAACGTTATCCCTTACAAACTTTGCCACCATTTTTCACTCTTTGAGGGGAGAAATTTTAAAAAACCCTTTCTTATTATATATCTGCATCGTATAAGGAAAACACTTTCCAAATTTCATCGACACAAATGTGCACTTAAATTTGAAAACTTAGGGTCTGCTTAAAAATTGAAACTCTGATATGTAGATATATCTGAAAAAATTAAGTCAAGTTTAAAAGAGAGCATTATGTTTTTTGGCTTTCACATACTGTAAACCTGAAAATCCGAAATACGTTTTCACAAAAAAATACATTAGTGAGTGAGGACCCCTTCCAACGTTTTGAATACGTAAGTGGGGATAACAGAGCGCATGCGCATAGCCCATTCTGCACGGACGCACGGCAAGATAACCAATTTATATATATGACAGGATTGAAAGATACAAACGCACCTAAAGGATTAAAGCACATGTAATATAGATAATGTGAGCCAATTTTGTTAAAGAGTTTAACTTGAAATAATTGCCACGTTAAAGTTTTGAATTACAGCAATATTTTGGAATATAGAAAAGTGATTTGAGTATACCCCCTGAATACTCAAATCACTGGTCTAGAAGCCTGAATTTTAGGGATATTTTCAAGTAAGATAAAAAAAATTGAAAAAATTTTTACTATTCATTTTTTTATGTTTTTTATTGAAATTTTGAGAATATAAAAAAAAAAATAATTAGAAAAAATAAAACCAAAATTCGCCGAGATACAGGCCGGTGGAGTGGGGGCTTCAAAAAAAACGGTGCGTCCTGGTTGACATGATTTCAACCCTTGTAGAGATCTAAAACAAATTAATCAAACAAATTTTTCATTAATAAAGATGTCGCTATCGGGTTGACCATTTTCAAAAAAAAAAAAAAACACAAAATGGCGTCGATTTATAAAAAATATTTTTTTTACCCGATTTTTTCGACCTTTCCGAATTTTTTAAAAACACTTAAAATCAATTTTTTTTAAATCCAAGACAGACGCGATGGAGAGTTGTATAAATAAGATATATACCAAATTTCGAAGGAATCGGTTCAGTAGAACTTGAAATATCATGTTATTCTAATGGAATAACTCTGAAAGTAATATGTAATACTCACTTTGCATCAATCGGCGATCCCAGATCCATACATTGGGCCTTCCTCCTTCTCATAATTCAGGTCTTGGGAAGTTTTTTCAGCTAATTGAGCTGTTCTACCTTCTTTTGAAGCAGCAGAAGCTCGTAGTTCAGAGCGGTCAATTATAGTTTCATTTGTATCTAAATCGGCTGATCTTTTGAAAAATCCTTTTAGGATCATATTTTTGAATGTCTAAACTTTCAAAATATGGAAAATAAATTGATTTTTTCAAATTTCTAGACCAGAATGCCCCCTTAATTATTTGAAAGATTAACTTCATGAATATTATATGTCAATTCTATATTGAAATGTCTTCGAAATGTGGTTCTGGAGAAGGCCAGAACAGGCCAGAAGAATAAATGTTTCCATCGTAAATGATGTGAAGTAAGTTCAGGAACTTTCTTCGCTAACATACGGACGAATTCTCAGGTTTTTTGAATACATCGCACGCCACGATACGATGGATAAACTAATGGTACAGAAACGATCTGAAGGGAAAAGGAAACGGGGGCGAACACCCACTGAACTGAAGCAGTAAAAAAGCTCATGGATTCCGCAGCAAATGGGCATAATCACTGGAGGATGGAAAATTCAGCAGGTCCTCTAAAATTCAGAATATCCTGAATGACAACCGTATTAATCACTATACATTGGCAACGGTGTTTGGATTCAGAAGAAGAATATGTCGATTTCTCTTACATTTAATTTGAAATCTTTGTACCGATAAGGAAACTATTTTGATAGTTTATTTTCATAGGTGGAAAATTCAATGTCAAATTTCAAGAGAAAACAATTTTCTCTATGATTCATATTTATATCTATGATTCCTTTACAATTGGTTATGAAAATGAGGGTTGAATGAATTTTGGCATTTTGGTCTAGGGAACTTCCGAATTGTTTTCCTAGCTTCTATATTATGAACCTTTATCTTCCACCTTCTGGATATTCTAATTTTGTATGGATTTTTTTAAAAATTTATTGGAAATATTTTTTGTATTTTCAGTGATTAAGTCTTCAACGCATAAACACTTAAATCCGTAACTCAATTTTTGTAAAATTTGTTACTTTTTTTACAAAATCAAACATTCATTTTATCGCGTGAAAATCCTATCAAATCCCTCCAATTTTTTCCGCAATAAATTTCACTTACATTCACCCCACATTATTTTTTTTGTTACCAAGGATTGAAAACACCCTTTCTTCGACAATAAATCATAAAAATTGAGTTATAAATAACAAATTTTTTTTGACATACACAACTTGGGTATATCGTACGAATAAGCCACTTTCACGAAACTGAGAAATGAATAAAAACCCGATAAGAGTGGAAATAGCGCGATTTTTTAGGCCACTTGCATGATACTGACCGCCCATTTTCCGACGGACAAGTTCCATAATTTTCCCATTTCCATCCAAGATAAGCAACAGGAAAAAAAATATGAAAATACATGAGCATTGTTATCGAACAGCGAAGAATTGGGAACAATTTCGCTGGCATCAAATCAAAAATTAAATAATGCACATATCGCAAGGATTTGTCCGTTTTTGTCTGATGTAAGATATTCCCTATTTGGGATTTGTTATTGGGAAATATCATTGGCAAATTGTAAAGCTTTCGGTTGTCATGGAAACAACAACCTGTTGAATTGAAATTTAAGATATTATTTATCAGATTTCATGAAAGTGACACAAAATGCTCATTTCTACTAATAAAATGGAGAACTAAACTGGAGAACTTTAATTGACTGACACATTTTCACTAGTTTAAGTGAGAAAATTAGCGAAAGAACTAAAGCTCGGAATTGTTTATTTTTTTTAATACAAAGCTTTTTTGCCACTATAAGCTGAAGTTTAAGTCTTACCTTCTGTAAATTACTGCTCAATAATTTTAGGTTTCCCGCTCTAAAATCTTACTGAATCCTTGACAGATTAAAAGAAAATATTCGGCAAGGAAAAAAGAAATTCATATAATTTAATCGATTTTTTTTTATGAAACCTTATCTGTTTTGGTTTTCCTTTCAAAGGGTTATAACTAAATTGGTTATTAACAATGACTAATTTACAATATGATCAATGAAATTATCACTACGGTGATAATCCGTAATCGAAATATCGAAAATTTGTTCGATACGTGAATCGAACCCAACACAAAGTCTTGGACCAGTTTTGGAGCGGTCACTTTGACCACTTGGCCACCAGGAGGCTTATTACAATTTTATTTTGTTGTTAATCCAAAGACATTTTTATGGCAATATTAATTCCCATATTTTGAAAAAAAATAGTTGCAAAAAAAATTTTTAATTCATGAAAGTCATTTGATTACGCTTTAGGATCAACTAGTAAATATTAAAACGTATTAAAATGCACCAAACGGCATTAACTCCTGGTTCTCTTACATAACATAAAATTTCCTTAATTAAAATAAGATTTTTTCGCTGACATTGAACAGTTATACTATGTATACAATATATAAAATATATTGCAGTCCAATTTATGTAGTATAATTTAACATAATAATATACAAATTTAATATAATACTATACAAATTTAATATAATAATATACAAATTTAATATAATAATACATAAACTTAATATAATAATATATAAAAATCATACCACCAACATAAATTTGAACAGAAGTTCAAACTAAAATATTCGTGACGTATTACCCAGATACGTATTTCGATTGCCAAGCAATCTTCATCAGTGGTCATCAAGTAATTTGGATCACTCCGTAACTGCTTTGTGGTGAATCACAAAGTGATGAATCATCACAAAGCAGTTACGGAGTGATCCAAATTACTTGATGACCACTGATTAAGATTGCTTGGCAATCGAAATACGTATCTGGGCAATACGTCACGAATATTTTTGTTTGAACTTCTGTTCAAATTTATGTTGATGGTATGATTTTTATATATTATTATATTGGTATTAGTTTTTGTATTATTATTATATTATTATTTTATAAGTTTATGTATTATTATATTAAATTTGTATAGCATTATATTAAATTTGTATATTATTATGTTAAATTATACTACATAAATTGGACTGCAATATATTTTATATATTGTATACACAATACAATTGTCTTGTATTACAGTAAAAAAATTCAATCAATTCAAATATCGATTAAGATTGTCCCTCCAACTAGATGAATATGCTAAGTCTTGACTCTACTAAATGTTCTTGGCGAGGAAATGGACCTTCGCTTGGTTTGTTCAAAAACTTTCGGGAAATGATCAAGAGGTGAATATCTTTGGCGGATATACTGGAACAGAATTAAAAATTAGCAAATCGTTAATTATAGCCTGATTTAGGTTAACCCTGATTTTAATTCTCCGAAGGCATTCGTTTATAATTTTTTTAAACAATTTGGTATGTAAGATAAAAATATTTAAATTTGATAATTTTTTTGCCATAATAACTAATTGTTTATACATAGAAGTGAATATAAATTGTCTTTCAATCGAAATAGTTTGCAATTCCAAGCACGTAATTAGGTAAAACCTGCACTAAATTATGGTTCGGATGAAAACAACAAGAGATGAAAATAATTAACACACAACCTTGTACAAGTACACTGTATATTAAATGCATGTGGACGGATAAATATTTATGTACGTATCATATGACGTTATAGATATACACGTATATATTTCATTCAACTTGGCAATACGCGAAAAACACCAAATTTCATAAATTATTCATTTTCCAAACAGAGAACGAAAGAATGAATTTTTTCAACTCGTTCAACCTCTATCCTCGACCACGATGTGGCTCATTAGGACAATAATCACGTCTGCAAATAGGCATGTCAATAACGGGCAACGATGTCACATCAAATTACTCAATATCGATCATTGAAAAAAATTATGGCCTTAAGATATTTAAATTTAACAACTAAATAATCTGTTTTTAATTTTCCCTTGATAATTCTATACTTAATTTAGTCTTGCTTTTTGTGCTCACTATTTGTTGTATCGACGAATATTCGCAAGTCAAAACCGACCTTACTTGAACCAAAGTCCTTATAAATCCTTTTAAATTCAGTAGAAATAATACCAATGTGTCATTTCATGTCAAAACGACCAATGGTTGAAATTTTCACCGTTCGTTTTAAATAAATTTTGGCCAGAACTTTGCTTTTATTATATCACAAACTTCTGCCAAGTATAATTTTTTTTCGAAAGTTATTATCTATTATTATAAAGAGGAAAGATTTGATTGTTTGTTTGCTTTGAATAGGCTCCGAAACTACTTGACCGATTTGAAATTTTTTCCACTGTTGGGAAGTTACACTATTTCCGGTGAACATAGGCTATATTAAATTTTCAAAAAAGTTAGGGATCCACACTAAAACTCCAATAATGTAACCCAAGGTCTGAAAAAATTACCAAAAAACATTCTTTTATCGCGTGCGCTGCAAAAACTATTGGTTATAGAACAAAATAATGTAGTACAATTTTGTAGAACATATCGTTATCTACAAAAAATAGACCGACAGCATATTTCTAACTATAATAGTTATGTCACAATAAGTGTTTTTTCATTTTAAAAAAATATGTATAAATGCCACCGCTATAAAAGCTCTTTTATTTGTTCTTTGGAATTAATCCTTATCAAAATAAATGACTTCATATTTAAGTTTGCTTCCATACCATTATATAACTTTTTGAGTTATTCAATTTGAACATTCCATTCGAAAAAAGATATCATAAGTTTAAAAATGAAAGTTATTTGAAAAATGTCGCATGGTCACCCCATTTTCCTTATAATTAAGACCAACTTTATTGAACTTGGCGATATTATTTATTTATGTACAGATGCTGATTGATTTACAGATTATTTGGTCTACGGTAGGTATACCTACCGTAGCTATACGCAATAAACATACTCTTTTTGGATATTTATAAATATTTTTTGAAAATTAATTGATTATTACATAGAACAATTTTATTCTTTGCAACAGTTTATTAAATGTGTCTTTTTAAAGTCGACAAAATAGTATCTTTAAGTATGATTATGTTTTTCGTAAAAGAAATAAGAAAAATAAAACTTTTCATATATCATTACAAATGTCAAATTTTAGAAGAAAACATAATCTGCACCTACGTTACGCAGACGAAGTTGCAGGGATCAGCTAGTAAGCTTATATAAGCAGTGATGGATTTAAGCCAAGACCCGTGACTCCTAGGCCTAAGGCGTCCCGATTTTAGGAGCGGAAAATTTTCGAAACTCCAGAAACATTTTAACACAAATTTATGAAACATTTTAGAGGCGAAATAATGTATGGGCTATACAAATTTAAAGATCGTACTATTGTAAGTAGTAATAAATAGGGCTCAAGTGTACTTTAGCACACCCACAATCTGGCAATGCTGCATTTTCGACTTTGTTTTTAATTTAATTCGCGATATTGTTGTTTATTCGATTCTAATATGTTATAATTCTCTCTTTTGTGGGTAAATTTTCATTATGGACCTATTTAATCGCGAATTAAATTAAAAACAAAGTCGAAAATGCAACATTGCCAGATTGTGGGTGTGCTAAAGTACACATGAGCCATAAATAGTTCAGTAAAGTTGATTTGAGCAAATTTGGCTATGAACTAATAAATCATCAATAAAGTATGTAAAATATTTGTATTTATGAATTTACTTTTCAATTTATCTCATCACAATTTTCAGTGGTTAAATCACTGGTTATTAGAAGATTGTCATTTCAGGAACATTCAGAACAAATTGAAGATCCTTATAAATGGTAATTTTTTAGGAACCGTGGAACTTCTTCCAAATTTGATCCTTCTTTTTTGAGAAAATTTAAAGTGCTTTGCGAACCCTGGTAGTCGAAATACGTCATTTTTATCTAAAACACAACAGTATCCTGACAATTTAGGAGAGACCTTAATAGATTAAAATAGAGAAAATATCCAATTCACATAAAATATTTAAGATTTTAGAGATGTTTACCCTAATCTTGACATTGCTTTGCGTATTTTTTTTATTCTAAGCAACAAATTATTCAGGAAAAAAATCTTTTTCCATTCTGGAATGAATGAAAAGCTACTAACATGCAAGTATTGGCCAAGATACACTTGATACCCTGGATTTATTATCTATTGGAGCTTAATTAGTGCAAAAAATCAATTATGATGCTATAGTTGCCATTTTTGCGCCAACCAAAGCTAGGGATAGGAAGTTAATATTTTAAATGAAGCTATAAAAAAAAATATTAGTTATATGAAACTTTGAAAGAAATTACTGAAATTAATACGTAGTATTAAAAAAATTATATATAAAGTCATAAATTTTGAGAAAACTAATAATAATTAATTCATAACTTAAGTATTTGATTTTAAAATTTAATATTTTATCTTAATAACCAACTTGCTATGGAGTTAAAAGGGTGAAATATTGAATGGGGCCTAGGGCGGCTTTAGACTTAAACCCTCCACTATATGTAAACTATCGAATTTCATCAAACTGAGTATTTTGAATCTAATATAATTACAAAAGGGCATTTTATAATATTTTTTTAAGTAAATTACCTTATATTTAGGTTTATTGTTGTATAATAACTAGTAACCTCCCGTGAAATACTCATTACTTGAATTTTAAGCAGAATTAACAACATTATTTTAATATAGTTGTAACCACCCATTGTTTTAAATTTTTAATATTTTCTTATATGGTTATATGATAAAAGAACAGTTCGAAACAATTTTTTTTCAAATCAAAGGAACAATTCAATTATTGGCCAATTTGCCATGGAACAACCCCTATACAAAATTAATACTCAATTGTATAACCAAAACAGGACACATCTTAATTGAATTCCCAACTCGATTAGTTGAAACAGGTTACTCTCCGTGGAAATTAGTTCAATTCAATCGATTAAAGAACCAATAAGCCACATTCGAGTGGCTTTCTTTCACTTTTCCCTCAAATCCACTCGTAAAACTATGCAAATAAATTAACCACGGAAATCTTCCCACCACTTTATGTCACACAAATATTAATTTTAACTTGAAAATTTAATTGTTTTTCTAATTAAAATTTCATCAAGCTCCATAATTCCTATCAACTGCACTTTAGTCTTTCCGTTTTGATTGCAGACTTTAAGTAATAAAAGCAATTCCATCCACCCTCACCCTCCCACTCCCCTTCACCCAAGTCGCCAATCAATATTCTGCATAATGCAGCCATTTTCACTTGAAATACTTGAGCAACTATTTCTCCAAAAATCAAAGAACTTGCACAAACTTCGATGGAATATTTATATTTTCGCATGGTTTCATTCATTTTCTCGTCAACAATAATTAAATTTAATAACTGCATCCATTAAAGCGTTTAAATTGTTTTTGATGAAAAGTACTTGGAGAAGTTATTGTTTAATCGAAAGATTTCCCTCAAAGAAACGGTGGAAAGCTTTCACAACAGATAATTGTCTTAAGCATTGAAACATAAATTATTACGAATTCACGTTTTATAAATGCGATTTGAGAGCGTATTAAAGATCGTAAAAAGATGAAAAACATTTAAACCTCGAACACATACCGCTACCCCCCAACAACCTACCCCTACATTTTATTTGATAGTAAAAGAAAGACATTTGCGTTTCTTATTCGAAAGTTGACGGAAAACGTACTAAAAACGTTATAAAACTCTTTGTCAAACTTTTATATTTGCAAACTTTCATCTCTATCTGTCATATTATTGCGGATTTTTTATCAAAAAGATAAAAAATTTCTTTTTTATTAAACTTTTAAAATTCGACTTCTTTTCGAATGAAATATGCTAGGCTTTCTGGATTTTCTTAAAGTTAAAGATGTGGCTTTGTGCCTGGTTTATCATTCACGTGAACAACTGTTCAGGAAAATTATTAAATTGTATGTAAAGTGAATTCTATGTAAAGGGTGAGTCTGGATGATCAAACCAAATCGTAGGAGTAAACTAATTGTAGTATATAAGGCCAAAACTGTCATAATTACGGTCATAAAAACGGTCATAATTAAATTTATTTGATTTAAAATGAGTTATACAGGCTGTACAAAAATTTGTATAATTAGAAAAATGTATTGGTTTATAATGAAGGATAAAAATGAGTATTTCAGTGCCAATTCTTCGACTAACATAATTCATAAAATTGGGGACAAGAAGTGAGCAGCTAGCCAGTGCTGGGACTCCCAATGCATCTAACAGGTCTCTGGGCCAGCTTTTCTTTAGGCGACGTGGGGGGTTCTCGGGATGAGTTGATGACGACAGGATTGTAACATAAGGATTAGGGTGATGGGGTAGGCCGCTATGAAACTTCAGGAAACGTTTTTTTAATTATTTTAAATGAAAAAGGAACGTGAATGCCATTATGGATGGTTTGGTTACTAAAACTTTGAAGAATATTTAAGGGCTTAGCAGAACCTCAAAACTGTTTTCTAGAAGTTCAAATGGGTTGCAGTATTGTTTCATTGACGGCCAATTAATGGTCAAATAACTGTAGTATCAGAAGTATATTTAGGAGATCTTAAAATATGTCGTAATTGTCCATAACGTTTGTTCAATTTTATTTTTTTTAAGTCGTGAGTGAGGTTCCACATCATTCGTTTGTCAAGGTGGAAGCCTAAATATTTATTTTATTTTGTATTAGGAAGTTCATTTTGTAAATACAAAGGAAAAAATGTTTGTCATCTCAATAGTGTCCAAGCGAAACTAGTTTTTTTGACAGAAACCATAGTCCATAGTCCGGTACTACCATTTTGAATCCAGAAGAAGTGATTGGACAGTATTAAGATGACAAACATGTTTTTTTTTTGTATACAAAAGAAAATAAATATGATTGATGTAATTGACTTTGGACCCTCGGTTTCAGCTGAAAAATTAGTTTCGATCGGACTCTACTTCTCAATGTAAATGTTTTTGAGAGAATTGGTAGGGTTTAATTTTATGCACTACATTTGACACCAGGGTAAAATTATCTCAAGGTGTCATTGTACTTTGGTTCTTTGGTATTTTCGTTGGTAATATCTTGCTTGGTTAATATCCAAATTGGTAGCAAAAATCACTTCAATTCAAAATATGTTGTTAATTAAGGTATCTGGACGGGTATTAGATCAAAAGTTTAAATTGCAAATATGATTGGCTCCCGTAAAACCCCCGCCTGGATGTATATGAGGCTGGACTATTCATTTCTACATTTCGTTCTGAAACAGCGATTGGAAAGATAGGATTTCAAGATTAGGAAATATTGCGTAGTCTTTAGTTGGTGTAGGATTCCTGGATGCTATTTATGATCAAATAGTTGGCAACATCCAAAAATGCTCCCAAGCCAAATTTCTTCCGTTCCAGTGTCGTCGAAATTGGGTCCACTATTCTGAAGCATTGCTACGTTGTTGAGTGTGAAGAGCAAACACCAAATTGATAGGAAGGATTCATATTTTTAGTGCTCAAAAGGGGAATGATTCTTTTTAGAACTAGGTTTTCAAAAAAATTTGATAAAATAGGGACAAAACTAATCGATCTAAATCATAGCGGATCAGAAGTGGATTGGCTTGATTAGGATATTGGGATTATGATAGAATATTTCCATTGCTTAGGGCAGTATCTCTTAACATGGGATGTCCGCACCCCCAGGGATGCGAGAAGATATTTTGAGAATGCGAGTGAAACCTCTAACAAATTATGAAATTTTCGATCGTAAATTTTGCAAGAAATGTATTTTTATTAACATAAAATGCCAAACACATTATTCAATGGAGTGTGGTAATCTATTTCAAGATTCAAAGAGATGCGGCTCACTAAAAAGGTTAAGAAACACTGCCCCAGGTTAATGAGTTGTTCGCGGTATAGAATTAAATCTTAGAATATGGAGCATTATTACACTTCAAGAAAGGTAGCAAAGGATTTTTATATTAATGAGATCGGAACCTGGAGATTTTTTCATTGGAGCTCTATCCAGAATATATTTTATTTCCGATAGACATAATGATTTAAATGGAAGTACGAAAGAGAGGGATGTTTGAATACTATGCGTCATAGTATTTTCGTGATGTGTGTTTTAAATATTTAGGTAGGATGTAGATGATTTTTTAAGGGTCTCACAAATGTTTCGGATCTTTATTGGTCACATTTGGTCTAGGAAAAGTCCCCAGATAAATGTCAAAGGAAACGGAGTGATATCTCAACAATTGTTTGGTAACTTTCCATAGGGAACCATCGTGAGGAGAAAGTGACTAGATATTTGAAGTATTGAGTGTAACGGTGGTTTCTGGAATCACTTTAGAGAAGTGATATTGGTTGATTGAAGAGAGTTTTGTTTTGTAGATATCTTACTATAAGGTTTGTAAATTACACAGGTTGCTCCATTAGAAAAAAAAATGACGTCATACGAAGAATTTTAAAATTGATCAGTCTGAAGATATGTACGAATTTCTTCTGGATACGTCACGTATCCATCACGTAGCCACCATGAGGTCACCTGTGTATTTTATAAACCTTGACCTTACCATATTAACTTTTAGGCAGAGAGATGGTTTATCTATAACGACATAAATAACACGAAAAATTATTCCAGTTTATCAGGTCTCCTTTAAGTTTCCCATCAAAATTAGTCTTCATTTCAAATCGCTAAAATCAAAAATAGTAACTTTTCGCCTTTTTTGGCATTCATATAACAAATAGCCTAAATTTTTACTAATTTCATAAGCTAATCAGTATATATTTTCTTTGAACTTTAAACTTACTAGATTCGAGATTTTTTTTCTGAGAATCAAGACGCAGGAAAACTAAAAGGAAACTTTTCGAAAACCCACTCTGTATGTACCAATTGGCCTATTGAGTGAATAAGGCGTCGGAGAAAATGTTTTTCCACGAACGAAACTAATTTGCATAGTTCATAATACAGGAACGACGATGGCTTTGCGAGCTTATAAATCGCTAATTTGCAAAAAGTTTCGCAACTTTTCATTCGTGGATAAATGACTTGGACGGCCATTTATCAAAAGGGCATTTAATTTCCAGTTTAATCTCACTTATAGTATATTGTACAATTCAAAGAGTCAGGCATTAAGAAGTTAATTAATCAATTACACATTGAGTGAATTCAATTCTAAGTAAAATTCAGGTTTTAAAAGTTGTGTAAATCTTTAGTAATATACTTTTTTTAAATTTTCTGGTTTATTAACAATTATTTATAATTGATGACAATTATTGAGAAAAAAAATTGAATTGAATAAAATAATGCATCAAATTTAAAGACAATCATATAAAGAACCTAAATGTAGTAAAAGGGTTTTCCTTTTTTAGTAGTAAAACACAATGAGAAGAATACAAATAAAACTTCGTTATTCTTATGTAACTTTGTAACTTAAAACCTAGCTATCGAAAATAACAAGAAAAATATAGTGAGAACTACCTGCGCTTGACAACTTAAAGAGTACCAGAAATTGAAAAAAGAAATTTCTTATTTCTTCCTTTGTTAACATATTGAGTAATGTAGTAGGTACCTAACTACAAATAATAAAAGAGATAAGAAGATGAATTTAAAATATTAGGAGGTAAAAAGTTAAAGTTGTCAATTTGAAGCTTTAGCTATTATCGATTATAGGATTAAATTTTCTTCTTGAAAAGCTCTACATTTTCTATTTTTCGAAACAATGCATTGTCGTTTCAAATGTTTTATAGGAACGAAAGATAACAGTAAAATCAATAGTTTACAGTTTTATTTTGTACAAAAACCTCCATACTTTAAATAAGTTTCATATTCTCTGTAACTCTGTAACTTTATTTATTTCATTCATTAATTGGTTCTTTTTATTCTCCAAGTGGATTTTAAACCACAAAGTATTATGAATCTTTTGTTTTTGCTTCGCAAGTATCAACGAAAGTATGTATCAAACAATTGTCAAACAATTGTCAAACAATTGTCAAACAATTGTCAAACAATTGTCAAACAATTGTCAAACTACTTAATACTGAAACATGATGATATTGTTAACAATTGAATCCTTGAATTGATATAATTGATTCGATATATAAAATAAATTTCACTATGATTGCATTATTATTGCACATATATCTATAGTGTTCAAACTTTAACGGTTTTTAAGTAAACCTAACGAGCCATAAGGTTAGCAAATTGAGTAATAATTTTTGAAATATTTGTTAGGAAATATCCCTAGTCATAGTCGGTCTAATGATAGAAAAATGGAAAATGTTTAATTTTTCGTGTCACAATAAAATTTAGCATATATGGGCCGTTTGTTTTGAAAGTGAGTTAAGTCCATTTCAAGAACAATCCCTATAGTGTTCTAATTTTTAACCATAGGAACATAAGATAATAAGGAGGAGAGAATAATTGGCGTTTTTGTTAACAACTAAAATGTAGTTAGTTAGTTACAAGAAGAAGACGGCCATATAGGCCGTCCTTGAAATGGACTTACGCCACTTTCAAAATAAACGAGTCATATATCGTTCCATATATATGTGATTTTCGTAAGGTTCGAAAGCTCTAAACTACTAACTAGTTTAATGATGCTAGTAATAGGTTATTCTTCCTAATGTTCTCTTTTTTATTACAAAATATGCTAATTAGCTATTGAGATCAATCTTAATATAGATAATCCAAAAAGTGGTCCCACTAAATTGTGAAGATCTTTAGGCTTTAACTCTATCTGTATAGGTCCACCTGTATTTCTACTTAGTTTTTCTTAATAATACTATGTGACATTTTTCATTGTGCTTCCGTTAAAAAATAAATATTAAACCTTGTAAATAGATTTATTAAAACGAGAATCCTATTGATGTTTGTTATCAATCAAGTTTACAGTATAGTTTTCTACAAAAAACCAACATACTTTTAAATGTTTCAATATTCTTTGCAACTTAAATTATTTCTATAATTGAATCTTTTTATGCTCCACGTGGCCAGGTTTTAATCTGCAAAGTATTACAATTTTTTTTCCCACTTCCCAAGTATCTACAAAAAAATGTATAAAACAATTGTTAAACTACTAAGTACTGAAACATGATGTTATTGTTAACAAGCCTACTATTGACCAAATATCCCAACAATAAAAATTTGGCAAGACTACGGTTCTTTTGGCGCTACAATTTGATCCACAATTTGGCACCAGTTTTTCTCCAGTGATTTTCTGTGGATCAAATTGCTTGACATTTGACCCATTTCAATTCAGCTAGAAGTCTCAATATTCACAAGCCCAACATATGGTACCCATTGAATTCAGTAGTGGTACTTTTAAATGTTTCAATATTCTCTAAACTTAAATTATTTTTTTAATTGGATGGATCTTTTTATACTCCACGTGGCCGGGTTTTAAATCGCAAAGTATTACAATTTTTTTTTCACTTCGCAAGTACCTACGAAAATATGTATAAAACAATTGCTGAACTACTTAGTACTGAAACATGATGTTATTGTTAACAAGCCGACAAAATTTTTGACAAAATATCCCAACAACGGAAATTTGGCAAGACTACGGTTCTTTTGGCGCCACAATTTGATCCACAATTTGGCACCAGTTTTTCTCCAGTGATTTTCTGTGGATCAAATTGATTGACTTTTGAACCATTTCAATTCAGCTGGAAGTCTCAATATTCACAAGCTTAACATATGGTACCCATTGAATACAGTAGCGGTTAATCAATCATATTTGACCTATTAAATAAAAAAACTCCCAAAACTTCATTCACTCGCGGCACTGATTAATGATTTAATAACTATAAACAACGAATATTAATAAATTAAAGAAGGTTAATTTATCTTATTGAAATTACCAAAAAGTGTTTTATTTTAGATTTCATTTACACAAGTCCTCCTTTATGGAAGTAAGTTCTTCTTACTAGTTTAGTAATGCTAGTTATAGTTCCAAATATTCACTTTTTTATTACCGAATAAGTTACTTAGTTATTGAGATCAATCTTATATAATCCAAAAAGTGGTCCCACTAAATTATGAAAAAGCCTACTGGTGGCCGAGTAGTCTAGGTGGCCACTCCAAAACTGGTGGGTATTGTTTGAATATCATATCGAGCAAATTTTCGGTATTTCTTTATGTTTATATTTTTATTAATCCTAGGGTCGCTAAAGACGTTAGTAGATATAAAAAGACAGTAAATGACAATAGAAAAAATTATGATCTTTATGCTCTAACTTATTATAGATTATTCTGTATAGGCTCATACGTCCATGCAAATTGGGCCACCGTTATTTCTGCTTAGTTTTTCTAAATAATCTAAAATATAACATATTATGATGCATTTTTCATTGTTCTTCCGTTAAAAAATAAATATAAAACTTTATAAATAGATTTACATATCCTGGTATCAAATTGATGTCCGTTATCAATATTTGAACGTAAGTTATCCTCTGAGTCTTGTGTAGCAGTAAAGGTTTGTTGAAACTGTTTTTAGAATTGAATTTAATAGTGACAATAAACATATTTTATTAACAATTTGTTGAAATATCTTTAACAAAAACCGTTACATTGTCTATAATACCAACGTTTGTTTTTCCGGATTATAAAATATGAAAATTTATTTCAACGTTTGTTTGGTTTTATGTTCCATTACGTCTGGCAATGTAGCAAACAAAACGAGAAAAAAATCTCGATATTTACCTAAAACATTTATAAGAACAATTTATTACGATTCCACCTAATATTTACCTAGAGATTTGCATAGAACCGCTTTATTTTATAATAGACGAGGAAAAATCCGTTTATACCTACGAGGTACCTACGCGTATTTGTATGCAAAGTTTTTGCACTGGAAATATGTAAAATTCGAGGGAAATATTTTGAAAAACGGAATAAATTGAAAATGGGTTTTTGCTAAGTTGAGAATTTTCTTTGTAATAAATCATCCTAACAATGATTTATTATATTTGTACGTTCATTGTTTTCAAATCTTTCATCTAGCGATTCAAATAAGTGGATTTCGTTTAATGTTTCACGAATTATACAACTTATTTTCCCGTACGGTTGACCTTTGGCCTGATTTTCGCTCCCGACAACTTTTCCAAGTACGAAACTTAGCTGGTGTGCTGGAAATATGGAACTGTGACGCGCGTCTGAAAATAAAAATGGTTTTAAATCATTCGAGTTAGTCTTTCAAATCGCTTTTGTCCTTATTGGATTACTATGGCGAATCGAAGCGCAACGTTAGCGATCGAAATTGGTCTATTATTCTCCCGAGTTCTCCATGTTTGTGTCGTGAACTAAGTAGATTTGTCGGCGAAATGTCCGCAACTCCGATAAAAAGTATAAAAATAAAGCTACGCCGTGTAAATCAATTTATCCAACCGTATACCAGCGGATGGTGTAATGGGATAGATTGGGAAACGGGAACCGTTTGTAAAATAACTACGAGAATTGATCACAACAATTTATTCTTATAAATATTGAGTTCATTTACTTTGGTTTTATTTTGAACTAATGGCCGATTTATTCACTTAAAGTTAAGCTACCGTTAACGTTATTCGTCGATTATACTCCAAGGGTGAAGTATTTCGATTTGTTGTGCTCCATTTTTACGTAAAGTTGACTGTGCTAAGCAAAGTTAATTTGGCATGAGTATCAGAATTTTATACAACATCACTGTGGTTAATATAAGAAAGGGAGACCTGGCTTAAGAGTCTCCTAAACCCCAACGAATTAAAAATGTATATTTTTGTAACGACTGCTTCTAAAGTTGAACTTTCGTGCGTTGTGTGACGGGGGTAAAGAGCCGTTTTCTCATCGTGGTGGCAAGCGTGCGCGAAAGTAGAGGAACCGTGCGCGAAAGTAAATAACAGTGCGCAAAAGTAAAATAAACTGATACCTAAATAAACTTTGATAAGAAATAATTAATATGGGTAATTATTTAGACTGTAGTTTAAACTAAAATGATGTTTTTATTCATAATTTTTCTATAAATTATTCTTACTATAGAGTTGAAATTTTTCATATATAAATAACAATAATTAATTTCTCAATCTGTTTCTGCTGAATTTTAGACGCAGTCGTTACAAAAAATTTTGTTCGATACTTATGCTTAAAGTGAGCTATCTAGTAGGACGAAATTGAGACACTTGCTAAAGAGACTCATCATACACAACTTGATCTCGTTGTGTATGATCAGTCCCTTCAGCTCGTGCATCAATTTCATCCTACTAGAAAACCTCACTTTACGCATATGTATTGAAAATAACTATTTCAGTGGGTATAATTTTTTAAATAAGAAGACAATTCAGGTTATTTCAGATCTTTTTGTTTTTTATTTTGTATTTAATATTTTTATTATTCAATTAGATACGTTTCGTTACTAATCGTTACTTCCTCAGGCTTCTTGATTCACAAAAATATTTTTTTCTTTTTTTTTTCACAAAAAAAAAATTATTTTCGTATATTTTTTTTCAAAAAAAAAATAATTATTTTTGTGAATCAAGAAGCCTGAGGAAGTTACGATTAGTAACGAAACGTAGCTAATTGAATAATAAAAATATTAAATAAAAAATAAAAAATAAAAAACAAAAAGACCTTAAATAACCTGAATCGTCTTCTTATTTAAAAAATATAAAAGCTGAGATCTGAATTTTACATCCATTAGTGGGTATAATGCAAGGTTTATAAAATACACAGGTGGCCTCATGCGCAACGTGACGTACTCAGAAGAAATTCGTATATATCTTCAGACAGATTCAAATTTCAAAATTCTTCGTATGACGTCATTTTTTTTCCAATGAGGCAACCTGTGTAATTTATTAACCTTGGATATAATGCACATAACTTGCTTCTACATCACTGTGGTTAATACAAGTAGGGGAAACCGTGTTTTAGTCTCTTAACCCCAACGAATTAAAAATGTATATTCGTAAAATTTATTTTGCAAATTAATTGCATTTAGCAGGCAAAATCAATTTTGAATAAAAATTGAACTTTCGCCGTTTTCTAATGCGCAACGTGACGTATTCAGAAGAAATTCGTATATATCTTCAGAAAGATTCAAATTTCAAAATTCTTCGTATGACGTCATTTGTTTTTCTAATGAGACAACCTGTGTAATTTATAAACCTTGGGTATAATGCACATAACTTGCTTCTACATCACTGTGGTTAATACAAATAGGGGAAACCGTGTTTTACTCTCTAAACCCCAACGAATTAAAAATGTATATTCTTAAAATTTATTTTGCAAATTAATTGCATTTAGCAGGCAAAATCAATTTCGAACCAAAATTGAATTTTCGCCGTTTTCTATCAAAATAATGCAACAAAAATGCAATCCTTAAAAACAGTTGAATTTTCTGATTGTCGCTGTAACTAAATTTTTTGTTAAAACAAAAATTTTCATGGTTAAAACAAACAAGGGTGAATCTAGGATTTATTCTGGAAGAGGCACAAGGGGTAGATGGGCAAAAAAGGTCAACAATAACTGTTAGAAATAAACTTGCAGTACGAAAGTAGTAGTAGAATAAAATTCACAATTTTAGTCAGAAAAAGACAAGTTTTACTCATGTTCTTATATTCATAATACTATATAAAAATACCATCTAGGAGTAGAGGGGCACGTGCCCCCCTTATATTCACCCTTGAAAACATGAATAAACTACTTTACAAATGTTTGGAGACCCTAAAATAAAAGCATCTTCGATAGTGATATAAACATTTTTCATAAAACTAAGGATATGTAAGTATTTATCTATCGATTAACTAGATACTCGAGTTAAGTTTTACATGAAGAAATCAACTTTACGAAAGAAATTTTTAAGTAAAATTATATTTGTTGAGTTATTCTCGTCGGAAAGCACACGGAAGAAGTTTGGTCAAAGACGAGACAAGACACTTGTCCATGGTGGCCCGACTCAAATATATGGGAATATCGCTGGTAAATTCGGCGATGGCTTGACGACATACTCCACACGGGGTTGTGTAATGGCCGGGTTGTTCGGCGACGACAGCCATGGCGGTGAAAAGACGATGACCATCGCTAACTGCTTTCACAAGAACTGTTCGTTCGGCACAAACTGTGGATGTATGGGCCACATTTTCAACGTTGCATCCTCGATAGATGGTACCATCGGCACATCGGAGGGCTGCGCCTACGGGGAAGTTGCTGTGGACGGCATAGGCATTTTTTCGGCCCAACACCGCTTGTTTGATCAACTCCTTCTCTTCTGCACCTAAAAAAAGAGGAGAAGACCTTAATTTTTTTATCCTTATGACATTTTCCATTGATACCACAGAGTACACAAAAGAGACAACTTATTTTTTTGTTAGGATTATCAAATTAAAATATTTCTTTAACTCTGGATTCGATCGAACCCCAAGGGCTCGGTGAGTCAGTCTCACGGGTTTGGTGGAGGTCAATACCACGACTTATATTACCTATGTTTAGATATAAACCTATGTTTTGAATTTTAAAAAAATCATATTTTATTTTTCTAATTAAGAAGAGTTTAATGATAGAGTATATGAAACTGGGGAGGTCAGTACTTTCAATAAGGTTAAGAACCACTGCACTAAAGCATAGTAAAACTTTTAAGCGATTTAAGCTGTCGAATGTTTTTGAGCTTTATACAGCGCCCTCTGCGCGTGAAACACTGAGGTAGAAGCTACTAGAACAAATTAAATTTAAACAAGTTGAACAAAACGAAATAATAGTGAACAATTTACTGGTCAAAAGTTTAGATGTTAGTTTATTTTTCTTCAAGTAAAGTGGCTGACCAAAACCCCAAATATGTTTAATTACAGTTTGCAATCTATGCTTCAATCTTAGCCAACAATATAACTTCTAGCCAATCTTACCGCTCATTAAAAACTTTATGCATATTGTGTCTGCATCCAAATATATTAACTTGGGAATTTCGCAAAATCTAAATATGACATAAATCAAAATCCACGTTAGTATGCATGACAACATTCAGCAACATCAGTGGCACTGACTAATTGGTCATTCAGATTCAAATAAGCTCAACTACAGCAATATGATTTACAATTTGATGCGATACGATACGTTCCAATATCAGATATAAAAGCAATACACAATATGCAATATTGCGATATACTTCGCTTGTATTTATTTAAGTGAATGAAACGAAATTGGAGAGAGAAAATACAATCAGAGGTGTATTGTTAATTTCGATGGCTAGGGACTTAAAGTCTTTAGGGGCCCATTTGAATAATGGACCAAAGCACTTCAAATAAATTGGTTCATTTTAAGGATTTGATGATACTTTATACTAAAATGGAATGATTCAAAATTCAGTGTTTATATTTAAAAAAAAATCGGGAGAGAAGTTATACTTATTTGTCGAAAAAAAATGTCTTTATTTCACTACCATAGCGTCTTTCGGTAGTGCCTGAGTTGGCATACCATTTAAAAGTAGTAAAATATGATACAATTTTAAACACAATTTTTGCTTTTAATGCCAATATAATAGGAAAATGTATGTAAGGCGGCAAAGACAAAGAACAAAGAATGTAAACACATACATGTAAATGTAATACAGATGTAGTAATTATTGTCTCAATTTGAACTAACTGAATGTTGTCATTGGTTTCAACTGTCATTTTGTTTTCATTCAATTGCCAATTTTGGCCATTTGTCCGTTTTATCAATGTTGGGCTGTGAATATTTTCCAGAAAGTGTAAAGTTTTCAAATAATTCATTGAATTGGTGGCTTATGTCCCTTTAAGTGTCATCAATATTAGGCAATGTCACATTTCCTACTTTGATTTTTGCTTTAAATGCCAATATAATAGGAAAATGTATATAAGGCGGCAAAGACAAAGAACAAAAAATGTAAATACATACATGTGAGTGTAATACACATATAATAATTACTGTCCCAATTTTGTACTAACTAATTGTTGTCATTGGTTTCAACTGTCATTTCGTTTTCATTCAATTGCCAATTTTGGCCATTTGTCAGTTTTATCAGTGTTGGGCTGTGAATATTTTCCAGAAAGTGTAAAGTTTTCAAATAATTCATTGAATTGGTGACTCATGTCCCTTTAAGCGTCATCAATATTAAGCAATGTCACATTTCCTACTTTGTTTTTAATTTAATTCGCGATTTTTTTATTAATTCAATTCTCATATCGTATTATTTGCTCTTTGTTTGTTAGTTTTCATTATGGCCTGATTTACTCGCGAATCAATTTAGAAACAAAGTAGAAAATGCAATGTTGCCAGATATTTATGTCGTTAAAAAGGACATGAGTCAAATTAGCTTTTTTTAAATATTGTATGTATACACAGTAGGCTGTTTGTACATACCATATAGTATTTCACAATATTATACACAATTGACTACTTATAAAAATTTGGGTCTTACATATTATATGAATTAGCTGCTTATTAATGGTCACAGCATAGGTCATTTGTTCGAAAAATACATATCAAAACCATTTACCATATAGAAGTGAATTGCAGTCATAAACAATCATGTATAAATAAATAAACAGTCAAATTTATAAACCTAAAGTTGTTTTAAATAGTCAATGATGTGTACCTACAACATGTACAAATAGCGATATAGTAAAAATTAAATTAATACAAAAATAATTGTATATTCTTATTACGCATATAAATTTAATATTAAAACTGATTTTAGTTCAAATATAGAAAAATATAATGCAATATAATGTATCAATTGACTTTCCTTGAATTATTTTAAAAATTGCATTAAATAATTAAAAAAAAAGGGCTATATAACTAATATTATCACTAATATATATATATATATATATATATATATATATATATATAGCCCTTTTTTTTTAATTATTTAATGCAATTTTTAAAATAATTCAAGGAAAGTCAATTGATACATTATATTGCATTATATTTTTCTATATTTGAACTAAAATCAGTTTTAATATTAAATTTATATGCGTAATAAGAATATACAATTATTTTTGTATTAATTTAATTTTTACTATATCGCTATTTGTACATGTTAAAATTATTTCCGAGACATAAAACCGTTGTTAAAACTATTTTAAATTGCATTTTCATCGTTATTATAGTTATCACAATTATCACCAACAGTATAGTAAAATTAAAATGTGCGATGATAAACAAAAATATTTTAATTTTAAATTTTTTTCATTAATATTGGTGTTCATTAATATTAAAATGAGGAGGCAAACGGGAAACAAGTTTTCTCGGAAACCGGAAGTCGGATCATGATTTTCCAAAGAATGTAGGTTTTTGTAATGCGTTTTCTTGGTACTGAATCTCGAAAATCCGAAAAAAGTTGAAAATTCACAAAATGACGCGACTTTGAAAAAAAAGTTAAAAAAACGACCTTTTTTTGGACTTTTCCCCCTCTCCCACTTTGAGGAGGAAGGTTTGGCCAATTTCAGAGGTTCAGTACCAAGAAGACGTGTTGAACTATAACACTATAACACTCTACAGTTTCAAGTCAATCCGTCGGATAGTTTCTGAGAAATCTTGTCTCCCAGTTTTAAAAAGTTGATTTCGAGAAAAACGCATTTAAAGTTTTTTTAAGATATTTTTTTATGTTATTATCAATTTATTCAATTTTTATCAGTGAAAATACATTAGTCAGCTATTCCAATCCTTTTAACAGGTTATTATTGAATGTTATTAGAAGACATTAATGGAAAAAAAAAATATTTTTTTTTTTCTGACGGTGATCCACCCTTAATACACAATAGTTTAAATACATTTAAAAGAAAGGTGCCTATTTTTTTTACAATTTACTCGATTAATGTCCATTGTTTGTAAAATTGGTTATTATCATAGGGTTTTTAAACTAAAAAAATAAAATCAAATTTTCTTCTTAATGATTTATATTTGATTTTTGCACAACGTTTCGTCGCCTTTCGGGACTTTATCAAGTACTCAATCATATATCATTAATTCATTATTGTTGAAATTATAGTTAAAATTATTTCCGAGACATAAAACCGTTGTTAAAACTATTTTAAATTGCATTTTCATCGTTATTATAGTTATCACAATTATCACCAACAGTATAGTAAAATTAAAATGTGCGATGATAAACAAAAATATTTTAATTTTAAATTTTTTTCATTAATATTGGTGATATATATTAGTGATATATATATATATATATATATATATATATATATATATATATATATATATATATATATATATATATATATATATATATATATATCAAATATAAATCATTAAGAAGAAAATTTGATTTTATTTTTTTAGTTTAAAAACCCTATGATAATAACCAATTTTACAAACAATGGACATTAATCGAGTAAATTGTAAAAAAAATAGGCACCTTTCTTTTAAATGTATTTAAACTATTGTGTATTAAGGGTGGATCACCGTCAGAAAAAAAAAATATTTTTTTTTTCCATTAATGTCTTCTAATAACATTCAATAATAACCTGTTAAAAGGATTGGAATAGCTGACTAATGTATTTTCACTGATAAAAATTGAATAAATTGATAATAACATAAAAAAATATCTTAAAAAAACTTTAAATGCGTTTTTCTCGAAATCAACTTTTTAAAACTGGGAGACAAGATTTCTTAGAAACTATCCGACGGATTGACTTGAAACTGTAGAGTGTTATAGTGTTATAGTTCAACACGTCTTCTTGGTACTGAACCTCTGAAATTGGCCAAACCTTCCTCCTCAAAGTGGGAGAGGGGGAAAAGTCCAAAAAAAGGTCGTTTTTTTAACTTTTTTTTCAAAGTCGCGTCATTTTGTGAATTTTCAACTTTTTTCGGATTTTCGAGATTCAGTACCAAGAAAACGCATTACAAAAACCTACATTCTTTGGAAAATCATGATCCGACTTCCGGTTTCCGAGAAAACTTGTTTCCCGTTTGCCTCCTCATTTTTGAGGACCCCTTTTCAAAGCGCTGTAAAAGGGAGAGGGGGGAACATATCGGGGCAAATAAATAAAAACTAGTTCAAAACGTCAACTTTTACATGCCGAAGACCGTTTTTTAATATCTCTATAAAAAATGGTGGCAGTTTTAAAAAAAACATTTTTTTTAAGTTCTGACGGTGATCCACCCTTAATATCAATATGGTTTAAACTATAAAAATGTCATGTACGACAGTATCGAGGATCTAAACATGTGCCAGCGATCGTCTCGATCGACTCGACTGCGCTTTTAAGAAGGTACTACCAAAATCGGCCTACTCTATTTCCATACTACCGTACTTCCGGGTTAATTTCTGTAACAACGCCAATACCTTTTCTTAAAAATTATTCAGTTTGATCATTTTTTCATAACGCCGCTAAAGAAGTATAACTACATAAAATATTTTTGGGACCATTATCAATTTTTCCTCATAAATGTTATTTTAAATCCAACTTGGAACGGGTGGAATTTAAAACGCGTATATTTGAAGTAAGAAAATTCATAAGCCTATTTTATTTTTAAACAAAGCTATATAAATTTATTTTTTATTCGAATCTAATAACATAAAAGTTTTCTAATTTGTCTTTGTTTACAAATTTATATTAACGAGACGGTATTCAACTAATAAAATTAATTCCCAAGAGAATTTAGTGATATCATCTTGGTATTAATCATGAACTTAGTTTTTAAGTTAGATTTTTTGTGGTCACTGAAATTTCCGGATTGATCCAAGAACTGGATTATAGCAAATAAAGTATATGCCAAAGTTCACCCCTGCATGCAATGTTTAATTATAGCCACCGCGGAAACTGTGACACTTTCATGCATTGATTTGCAACAATTAGATAGTATCATGAAATGATCAATGACCATCGCAATTACACAGATAATTCCATATTTTTTTTCAATAATTTTCCAAAGAATTAAATCGATGTTATTTCAACAAAAAATATAATTTATTTGCATATCTCATTCGCAAAAAAAAAATATAAAAATAAAATGTTAGCATTTCGACAAGAAATATTGGGGCTATTAGCGTTTCGATTTTTAACGTTGAATTTCCGTGCGAGGTAAACGATTTCTCCAATTCCTGCAAGGAAATATTTGCATTTATTTCGTAGAAAATCGTTTGAAGATAGCAACTTGAAAGATTGAACCAGTGAATGAGACATTACGTGGAATGGTTGGCTATTTAGGTAAATTATAATTTAATACAAAAGCATCGGATGATAAATATTTTTTTCCGTTTGAAACTGTTTATTTTTCTCACACCATTTAACTAAAATAAATGCTTTGAGATAAATTTTTTTGGTTTTGTTTTTATTCATTGAATAAATACAATGTTTTATAAAAGCACAGAACAAATATTATGGCTTTATACATTTTCAAATAACTTTAAGTTATGCAATTAAAATTATGTCTTCAAATCGGTTATTATATAAATATGATTGACTAGTTGATTTGTGTGACTTCATTTACGCTAAACAAGAAAATGTTAGTAATTAGGGCCGGATTTCGAGGTCTGGAAGCCTCGGGACAACAAAGGAATGGAGGCCCCCTGACCCCAAATTATTTCCAATATTTCCAAATTATTTATTATTCCAAATAAAATGATTTTATTATTTATTATGGATTTATTGTGAAACCAAGTAAAGGCTCTTTTATAATTTAACAAACATAGAAAAATAATCGGAAACAAGAATTATCTGAAATTAAATTTTAGCGTTATCGCTAAAATCAGCGGAGGTTTCCGAGCTTTTTCGTTGAAAAATTGTTGAAAATTTCGCTGAAATCCAATTCCCGAAGTAAATCATTTTCAAAGCTCAGAAGAGAAAGCTTTGATTGCCGGTTTTTTTCATTTGTTATTTGAAGCCTATTTTGTATAATTTTCATTGAGAAAATAAAGCGCTTTTCATTGCAATTTGACACCGTCAAAACCAAATTCAATCTCAATGCAAATTCAACGTTTGGGAATGTAGTTCTGAAATTTTGATCTTCGAGAATTCAATAGTAACATATCGTTCCGGTGATTGGAGTAAACAAATATAGATCGATGTTTTCTATTAATATTTCTGTAGACAAAAGAAAAATGCGAAAAAAAAAAATTCAAAGGAAAAGTTTTTGCTAGTGTTGACTAGTCTGAATTTGAATTTTTTTTCGAAGTCTTTATTGTGGGGCTTCTCTATTGTGAAGGCCCCGGGGCTCTAGCCCCGATTGCCCTTCCCTAAATCTAGCCCAGTTCGTAATGTACAATGGTGATTTTCTTATTTATTAAAATCCAAATTTTGTTCCACTTGCTATAAGCAAAAACTGTAATAATTCCAAGCTGGACTAGGACGGCTCATTATTGGTTAGGCAACTATGCGTACATAATTGCGGTCGTTAAGCCTATATTGTAGGACAACTTTGAAAACTCATTTCTAATTACTATTTAAGAAAAAACATTGCCGGATTAAGGATTTATTACTGAAGCAGTGATATCCTGGTTTAAAAAAAATAATTAAAAATCACTAAAGAATACCCGGGATCACTTATCAGTTTCGTTTGAGGTCCGGTTTTTAAGATAAAATAACCAACGCGGTCCATTTATGCTTTTTTAACAACTGATTTATCTTAATAAAATGAGCACAATTAAATATACAAAAGTAATAACCAAAGTATATATAATAACATAAAAATTTGAAAAAGGATATTTTATTCCTTAAACAATGAACAGACGTTTTACATACACATTTCCATTGTTAGTGAAAATCAATTTTTCCCACAAAATTTTTTTGAATATAAATAACTAATATGTGAAGAACCACACTAAGTGTTTTATGCAAAGAGATTGTATAACTAGCGTGATTGTTGCCTATAAACCAATATTAAACTCAAATTGTCATTTCCCCTCAATTTGCCGAGTGTTCGAACCCCTTCCACAGTTTATTTGTACAAAATATATATTCTCTCCTCTCGTCGACATAAAAGTAGGGTTAGAATTTTGGCGGTTGACAAGCAGTTAAAACATGTGGACATTTATGCCAGTTCAAATTTAATAGGTTAGGTCAATATATTAAAATCAATTTCGTTTAATTTTTAAATATTTAATAAATTTGAGAATATTCCGAAGAAAACTAATTTATCAAAATGAAATATAAACCAATGCATTGAATATATGTATATAATATTCATTTTTTGATTGTAATTATATTATTTAAGGACTGAAGGAAAATGTGACAGTGGTAACAGTTCTAACGACGACCACGAGAGAGCGCTGAGCTTAAAAAAGGAAAAAAAAGGGGGGCTCGATGACCTTGATTATAATTTTGACAGATCTATGAACAAATTCACTCTAGTCATAAAATCTCTTTGGTTTTATTAGATTCGAAAAACATTTTCATTTTTTGTTGGAAAAATTGATTTTCAAAAACGATGAAAATATTTGGGTGAAAAGTATGTTTAATTATGCTTCAATTTTTGTTATTTTGGAAAATTTTGTGAAAATATAATTTAAGGAAAAAAAATAATTTCATAACTGCCTATTTTTCTCCATTTTTTTGGGTGTGGGGGAGGTTTTTTTAATTTTTATTTTTGTTTATTTTCAGACAACAGTTTTGTAAATTTTCCTGTATTTTTGCTATTATTTGTCGTTTAAAACCCTACTTTTTTAATATTTTACTATATCAATGACTAAATAATTAATTTTTCGTAATCAGCTAATTACTTCTCAACTATTTTGTCACAAACGAAATTATTTCTTTCCCAAACCTCTACGAACGATTTCCCATCAATTGGCAAAAAAAAATTAAATTAGAAAATTCAAACTAATTAATAATGTATGTCCTATGACTCAATTTCTTTCTTGATTATGACGTACGTTATTATTTATTATTATTATTGATTAGGACATACATTTATTAATTGTAACTCGGAAATGATAAATAAAATATTTATCAATGTTAAAATTCGAATTTTAAAATTATGTTGGCTAATTGGTAAAGGGTTAAGTTAATTGGTGACCAGAGCTGGACAATACCAGTATAATTGTCTCATAAAGTTACACAACACTATAGAAATGCTATATTTTTATATTAATATTTTTTGTTATTGTTTCAGAACATAATGCAGCCATTGTTTTCATCTTTTCAACATTAATGTGAGTACTTTTTCACAATATTTTCATCAGAATAGTGATTCTTGATATCACTAGTACCGAATTAAACTAAAAGTTTTTTTTCCTAATTGACCCAGAAAACAAATCTCAGGAAAGTACTATACATAGTCGTATTTAAATATCAAGCATTCATAAATTATTCATAATTTTCAAAGATTTTATTTAAAAAGTTTCTTTCAAAAGCAATCTTTTTACAAATCTTTTGTTTGAGCTTTAATTGAATTTGTTCAATTTCAATAAATTTATGATTGTTTTATTTTTGGGCTAAGTTTTTTGTTTGAGTGACAAGAATTTAAATGCTTATATCCCATGAAAAATTTTAGCAATGTTTATTGATTTTTAGATTACTCAATGGTTTATTTATAACTCTATTTGTATACTTACTTATCAGCCAAATGATAAATGTTTTTTTTTTTCTAGTGAAGATAGACAAGGGAATTATTTTTAATGAAAATAGACACGAAAACTTAAATCCACTCCTATTAAGGTCAACAGTTTTAAATACCCAAAAACATTAAGCCTGTAATTAGAACAACGCAAAAAGACCAATAAGTATAAACTTTATTTTGAGGAAAATCGGTAGATAATGCAGAATATTTTTTTATGACGGAAATCAAAGTTAAAATTGAAAATTTAAACCGCGTGCTAGATTTTCTTCCAGTTCATTCACTTGGCTAATGTTCGTAGCGACCTAGTTAATGAATATCGGAATTGACATTTGGCGAAATATGATAAAATTTTCGATTAAATATTAACTCTAAATTGGTGGATCAAAAAGTAATGAAATAAACTTACCTAGAGTAGCAATATCGACAATTTCTCCAATAACGGTTTGTGTCATTTTTCACTGTTTAATTTGAAGAAAATGTTAAGAAAAATCGTAATGAAACTGCACCCAGTTATTATGTGACAAGGCTGAGACTAGGCGTATGACTATTTGATCAAACATCATATGATTTCAATGAGACTTTTCACTTTTTGTTTGGAAAAGATAACAATACCTATATATAGGAAAATGTAGCAGAGGCGGTTTGAAATTTTTCTTGTTTACCAATAGAAGAGTGGTGGAAATTCAGCTGGAAAATATTCGTAAATCCATCACAAGTAATTGATATAACTTTTCTTAAATTTCTTTTGAAAACTAAATTTTAAATAAATGATAATAAAGCAACTGTAATTTCATACAGGTAACTACAAAACATTACTTATCTTTATTGAAACAAAAGGTTAAATAGAAATCAATGATTGTTGCAAAATTAATCTAAAGTTTTTAAGTCTTAATTCTATATCTTTTCTCCTTAAAATATATTATTTATAATCAAAATAAAATTTTTTCGCTGACTTTGAACAGTTATACTGTGTATCCAATATATAGGATATATTGCGGTCCAATTTATGTAGTATAATTTAATATATAAGAATCATACCATAAACATAAATTTGAACAGAAGTTCAAACAAAATTATTCGTGACGTATTGTCCAGATACGTATTTCGATTGCAATGCAATCTTCCTCCGTGGTCATCAAGTAGTTTCGATCACTCTGTAACTGCTTTGTGGTGATGACCACTGAGGAAGATTGCTTGGCAATCGAAATACGTATCTGGGTAATACGTCACAAATATTTTTGTTTGAACTTCTGTTCAAATTTATGTTTATGGTATGATTCTTATATATTAAATTATACTACATAAATTGGACCGCAATATATCCTATATATTGTATACACAATATTATTTATATTATAGTATAAAAAAATATTTGTTTGAGGAAAAATGAAAATATACCTCTAATAAACAGAAAGATGGGAAATTCTTAATATATCTGACATTACATTATCGACTTGTTGACCAGCCCTAGTGTAGACAAAGTCACAGGTATTATAGTTCCCTCAATAGTTTCCTTTGAATAACCCATAAGAAACAAAAATGCAATTCTTCGACAAAAATCCTACTTTTCTTGAAAACGAAGCAAAAGCTTGCATTTTTGTATTCTTAATTATTGATTAATTTTGGCTTTTTCTATTATAATCCGTGATTAAATCGATACGGGATAAGCGACTTAAACCTACTTTGGTCGATCGTAGATTATTCGTTATTATAGTATTATTTAATACAATTTAATAATAGTTACTATTTTGTCAAAGATCATAATTTTCGTTTTGTTTTGTTAAACTTGATACCGTACTGTTTGCTGAAGTTGGTAAGCCTATTCATTTTCTCAGCTAGTTTTTCTTATAGTAGCTAGTAGCTATAAAATAGCTGTTATCGGTATATTGTAGATTAGGTATATTTTTACTGGCAATGGAAATTCCGTTATCTCATTGATCAAGAATTATCCTCAAGATGTATTCGCTTTTTCATTATTTACTAATGTGCAGATGTCTACTGAAGGTGGCGCTTCATTTCATATAGAAGTTTATTGCTCTAAATGTAAATGTATTTTTAAAATAAGTAAATTTCTATACTCGATATTGGCAATTCGATAGAGTAATTTCTACGAGTTTCAAAACTGGAAGATACTGGATTTGATTCTTGTATCCAGCGAAATTTCAATATTTCTTGATTTACGGTTTTTTATTAACCCTAGAGTCACTAAAGACCTTAGCAGTTATAAAGCGGCGAAAAATAAATAAATAAAAACTTTAAATTGTAAAAAACAAAAAATACCAACTGGGTTTTACTGAACAATTCATAATGTTTTTTTTCGTAAATTTGTGTACTGTACCGTACTATTAAGTCCTAAAACAATTACCTAATTATACGTATAAAAATAATCGTAAATAGGCGCACTGACGTGCTTATAATTAGGATAAGGGTTCATAAATCGTACCCCTTAAGGAAGTATTACTGTAAAAATATGTGTAATTAAAATAAAACAAAATCTATTGCAACTACTAAAGCTTTAATTAGTCGTTTTTTAATTGACAACCATAGAATATTGAACTTACTTAATCGAAACAAGTATTTTAACGTTTTTTCAAGAATATACCTTCAGTACTATTAAGGCGCCTTGTCGCCTAATTCATACCTTCTTTAACTTTTATCGTACTAAGAAAATATTTTTTATGAACAATGAAGAAACTTTATGGAAAAATCTTTAATAGCCAAAGATCATATGAACAACTAATTGGTACGACTGTTTGATGTCTAAATGATTGCCAAATAAATGTTGTAAACAGATTAAAATGAAGAAAAGATGCGAATTAAATTCCTGCAAAAATGTGAGTTATAAGAATTATAAAAAAATTCTTTTTATTTATTTCTGCATCAGAATTAGACTGACCGCCCGCTTGTTTACGTTTGCTTGCCCGACTCGAAGAGTTCCGTTTGACAATAATAGATGGTGCAATTTATGAATATTAGATGAGATATAGTCTGGGTATGATTTAGGCAACCTTACCCTATATCCCAGCAAGGTGTTTTTGAGACGTTTTTTGACAAATAAAATTGGATAACAATAGGCTTTATAAAACAATTGAAATTCTAAACTAAGTGAATCGTTACTTCTATTACCTTTGCAGCCATTGTTGTTGAATTTTAGGGAAACTTACTAATCCTTATTATTAATTATCAAGAGCCTAATTTTTGAAATATATATCTCATGTGAGATATACCTATGTTTATCTCACATCTTGTATATCTCATATCTTATTATTATCATTTTTTTAAATATAATTATGATTGTATTAGGACATATTCGGTGTATTTAATAGAAATAATTTGTAAAGATTTTCCTAGTGTACGTGACTGCAAACCCGATAATATTTTTTCATGGTCATTTTTTTTCAACTTCAAGCAATAAAGACAGAATCAATTACAATTTAAATCTGTTGCCATTTAAATAAAAATGTATTTATCTTTTTTTTTTTTCTGTAAGGGTAAGCATTTGGCTATTTACAGTTATTACACTACTTTTTCGATCGAAACTTTTAGTTAAATTAGGTTTTTTATGGAGCCAATTTTTGTGTGAATCCTTAATTGGAAGAGGGCGGGCACTTGATTGGCTGTAACTAACTTTAATTAAACAATCAATCATTTGGCAACATCGTAAAAGTTGGAAGTTGGAACGCATTTCTAGACCGATTTTCACCCCCTATCCTACACAAAAAGTGGAACATTTTTCCTTTGAAATGCTATTCGCTCGTGCAAATTAGATAAAATTGGAGAATTTGTTAGGAAAAATTAATTTCCATGTCACATGAAATGTAATTAGTACGTGACTGATATATTTTTCGAAAATATTTTCATCCCCCGGTTTGCACAAGTTGCCAGGCAGTTTATTTGCTCGGCAGCGACTTGAAAAGTTTCGCCAATAAAAAACTTTATGAGTGGACCATTTTCAAATTAAAAACTGTCCAAGTTTATTAAGGGGGAGGGCTGTTTTTTTATTTTTAAATCGAAACTTTGCCATCGATATGAAATATATTAAATCGAATCACGTGAAAGTTTTATTTCTTTTTTGTTTTGGAAAAATGGAAAAATACAACTTTTAATTGGGCAAATTTTCTTTTGATTTGTTCAGAAAAAGGGTAATAAAATGAATGGAAAGGTATGCTTTTTTTTTAAAAGTTAAGAAGATTAAATTTGCAATGGGTTTTTCTTCAATTATTTTTAATTTCTTACCAAATTATTTTCAATTTGATTATATTTGATTTTGATCCAGTGCGTCTCTTTTTAATTATAAAGGGTTGGTAGTTCAAATTTGTTGAAAATCTATGAAATATTCTTTCAGGTAAAGAAATATAGCAGAAGTTAAAAATTGGTACTTTGAATTTTTAAGGACAAAAACATTCATTAATAGCATACGATGGCCGTAAAGTCACGAAGAGATTTGAACTCCTATAATGTTTTTAATAATCTGTTTAAGCTTGGATCAGGCACTTTGGATTTTGAGAACTTAGAAGAATTGTTTAGAAATGTTTTCCAAATTATTCCTCAAGTCATCAAGTCTTGTTCATTCGAAGACAATTTACGTATATTTTGACATTTAATGTCAATGATTATTTTCAAATATTTAAATTGTAATAAGTTTAGATCCTTCCCTTTTATTAATAGTACAGCTCAAGTCCCTTTTACCATACTCAAATCTGACAACGTTGCATTTTCGATTTTGTTTTTAATTTAATTCACAAAAAGATAGGTCCATATAGAAAATTTAGCCATAAAAAAGAAAATTATATCATATTAGAATTAAATCAACAAAAATTCGCGAATTAAATTAAAAACAAAGTAGAAAATGCAACGTTGCGAGATTTGAGTGTGCTAAAATGAACTTGGGTCTATATTTTAAATATATTTTAAAATATACATCGCTTTTTCACAATTGAAAACTGACAACATTTGTAAAAATTACATTCGAGTAAATGGTACTTTCAAAAACAATTACCAAACAATTTCTAACAGTTCTCTTTAGTTCTTAAAATCCGACGTGCCTGATCCAAGCTTTTACCTAATAATCAACTTTCTTTTTTATTTTTCCCAAAATTGCACTCGGTAAGTGGGAAAATTTAACATGGAAAAATACAGCAAGTTACAATGCATCAAAATCGTTCAATTTTATTTTGTAAACCAACAATAATTTTATCGTTAGAGATAGCAACCAAAACTACAGGTTTCGGATTGCTGAAAATTCTTGACTGGTATCCTGGCATGAATTGCATTCTATTAATTTTTAATAATTTCTTCATAACGCCGCTAAAGAAGTATAACTTTAATAAACACCGAACATTAGGGTGTCCGTTATTTCCCAAATTGATTTTTTTACAGCAATCGCCCCCTGAATTTTTAGTTTAAGATGTAAAAAAAATTATCCAATACAATTAAGCTCTTAATTTCTTGATTAAACCGTGCCGGAATCATGTTACTTTTACCATTTAAATAACATGGGATTATTTGACTTTTTACTTTTAATTTTTTTTTCTCAGAAACAAATGGATAAAAAGATTTATGATCAAATTATTCTGACGTAAAATTTAACGCTCTACAAAAAAGGTCTCTGATGAATTTTCGATTAAATCACTCCATTGAAAGTTATTCAACATTTAACTTGTGCCTAATATAAATCTTGCGATATTTTCAGCTTTTTGCTCATTTTTACTGTTTTAACTATAAAATCATTGGAAGAGAAGATAAAAATTATTATCATTAGAGCGCAAGTGATTATTTGTGTTAGTTTTATGGCTTGAATAGAAAATTAAACAAACAAAAAATCATTTTTTGACAAATAAAACCGGTGACATAAGATCCGAATTCGCTATAGTCGTGAAATTCAATTTATCCAGGATAAATTTTCGTACTTTAATCAATATTTTGTACCTACGAAGTGAATTTCATACTAATTAATGAGACTATCGACAAAAGTTCAATTATTATTCGAATTTTTACCATTTCACCTGACGCCATCTATAAAAAATTTCTTAGAACTTGTGGTCAACATCATTTTTATTGAGCCTATAGTCGATTGATTTATCGTTAAAAAGTTAAATATTGAATAACTTTTAATGGAGTGATTGAATCGAAAATTCATTAGAGACCTTTTTTGTAGAGCGTTAAATTTTATGTCAGAAAAATTTAATCTTAAATCTTTTCATCCATTTGTTTCTGAGAAAAAATAATTAAAAGTAAAAATTCAAATAATCCCATGTTATTTAAATGGTAAAAGTAACATGATTTCAGCACGATTTAATCAAGAAATTAAGAGTATAATTGTATTAGATATTTTTTTTTATATCTTAAACTAAAAATGCAGGGGGCGATCGCTGTTAAAAAATCAATTTGGAAAATAACGGACACCCTATCGAACATGTACGGAATTATTAAAACTCCTTCGTGACTTTTAAGCCATTCTGTACACTCCTGCTTTCGAATGAGATTTTTTTTAACCATCATAGATAACGTTTTAGGAAAATGAAGCCCAAATCTGGAAAAAGAATATTTCTTTTTTTTTCAATAATTTTCCCAAAACGGAATTCTTTCTTGTTAATTTTTTGTGAATTTTCCATTCGAGTTTAGTTTTATTAGTGGTTTTATTCTTCCCTCCAGCACGTCTGTCCTTGGCAAGGTTCCTTAAATCACAGTAGTCCATTCTTCATTTCAATAAGTACGGGATCTCATTTCTTTATCTTGGGGTCTTCCAGTTTCCCTTCTACAATATTTTTTTAGAGAATTCGATCGATCGAAAATATAAAATCACCTTTGAGTAAAAATACTTAGACCAAGGTGGGTTGATTATTCCAAACTTAATTGACTAAATTTCATATGAGAAAATCTTTCCTTCACCCACTTTACCATATAGCTGACTGCAAATAAAGTTTTCAACGAACAAGAAATAAAAAAAAAACCGTTATAGGAAAAGGGAAAGAAATAGCGAGCAAAAAGAGTACAAGATTTAAAAAAAAAACGTGGAAACATTTTAGACGCTCGATATACCTACGAAAAACCACGACCTTACAGAAACATCTGCAAATGAAAAGACTTCTGGTTTCGTTTCATTATATTTTATTGAGGAAAAAACGGATTTCATTCGCGAAGTTAGCGATTAAAAATCCGGAACGAACGGAAAGGTATTTTCGGTGCGACTGAATGGAAATTTTCCACGATCACCAGATGAAACGGACTGATAATGACGCCGCGCTTTGGTGCTCCTTTTTCCATTTTTATCCACCGTTAATATACTTTGCAGAAATTAATTTCCGTCTTCCACGATTCAAGTGCAATAATTGATTCCTTTTTAATATTTCCAAGTGCACAGCGACGCTAAAATGTCAATCAATTAGCTCAATTATTAAGACGTAGTCTAATTTCAATGAATCGTGGAGTAATGGAAAATAATATTCAGATAATTCGTAGTATAGGATGTTTTATTATTAATAATAGTAAAAATGTTTAAAAGGGACTTGTGTTTTACTCACACCTACATATAATTAAATGTTTTTTGTATTTCTTTTTTATCCTGTAAAAGGATATCAGTGTACTTTGGAACTCCTGGACACTAAGTATATACTTAGACAAGTTTCATGAACCATTGTATAAGCAAAGCTAAAACTTCTGCAATTGATTTTCTCCGTATTTTTCAATGCAGAAGTTATTATAATAGTAACAAAACGTATGCTTCAATTTCTACATAATGATCAATATTCGACGTTTAAAAGTGATCATCCTGTATAGTATATTTATTTTTTATTGAAATGAGATGTGAATTGGTGAATCTAGTCGATCGGAAATTGAATTTCAACAACTTTCATAACGCTTTCAGATATAAAAATAAATTATGTATTGAATGTGAGCATTTATGTATCACTCGTATGAAATGGTGCAAAAATGTTAACTGTAGAATTTCTATTATGGTCTTACAAATTATTCAAGGCGGCGTCCTATCATGCGGACATATTCCCGTTTTATCAATAGGTACAGACTTTTATTTCACCTTTCCGTTACTGGCTTTTCCACTCCAAAAAATAACACTCGCGATTTTCTTCTTTATCAATCTTTACTTTAGTTAATCAATTTGTTCAATCGCGGATATCACCTATTAAATTTGCGAAATGTATAAGCTTTTATATAAGCTATACCAAATACGATATATTGGGTTGTTCGGAAAGTAATTTTGATTTTTCCCGACATAAGATTTAATTGTATTTTTTCCACTCATTTTATAATTAAGCCGTATAATCATTGTATGTTTTGAGAGCTAATATAGCGAGGCTTGTATGTGAAAAAGCTCAAGTGATTCTACGCAATAGTTTTTGGTGCGTGTCCTTTTAAATATGGAGAGCAAAAACTAGAAATTTCCTCATATATTACTTTTTGACTATAGAAAAAGTAAAATGCAGTTCAATCAAGAAAATATTAACCGATGTATATCCAGAAGATGTATTGGCAGCACGCCAGTGCCAAAACTAGTTTGTAAAATTTTGATTGTCGGCAATTTTAATGTCGAAGATGCACCACGGTCTGGAAGACCGGTTGAATCTGATCAAGTCTCAATGAAATCATTAGTTGATGCAAACCAGTGAATAACAGCACGTGAGATCGGTAAAAGGTAAAATTTACCAAATTTAATTGTTAATGACCCACTTGAAAGGCCTAGGATTAACCTCGAACTTCGATATATGGGTTCCCTATGTTTTTATGGGGAGAAATTTGACCTCATATAACTTTTATTACTCGCCTAAAGCTTTTACAACTTGAATGGAATAAAATGCCATACCCATCATATTTTACAGATCTGGCACCTTCGGTTTATTATTGGTTTTGAGCACTGCAAAATCTTTTAGACGGTATAACCTTTACTTCAAATGAGGAAGTCAAAAATCCCCCAAGAACTGTTTTTGGCTAAAAAAAGAGCAACATTTTTTTCAGTGAAAAATCTTACTATAGTCAGAAAAATGGCAAAAGGTATTGAACCAGAATGGCCAATATATAATTTAATAAAATATGTATTCACTATACGAAAATTGCCTTTCATTTTCATTAAAAAAAAAAAACGAAATTACTTTCCGAACAACCTAATATTATAGAAGTAGTATACATGTTCTTGACTAATAAGACGGGACGCAGTATAAAAAAAAGTATAGTTAAGTGTATAGTTTTTATTACCTAATGTTCCTCAACAGATTCTGTGGGTGCAATAAACAACCGGTACAAATTATGATTGATCTGAAATTGCAATTAGCTCATCTTTCAACCAATAACATTACAACCGATAGTAAAAGCTTAGGTGCCGAAAAGATAAACCAGATAAACAAAAATTAATTCAAATATGTTATTCAAGATTCCAAAACCGGTTATAAGCCAGTAAGAGTTCACAACGCATATGTATATAGTTGTTCTCACGCCTATAATTGAATAGTATATTTTTGCAATCAACTCATCTTTCATTTAACAACATTACACCTGTTAATAAATGCTTGGGTGCTGAAAAGATAAGCCAATTAGGCAAAAGCAAGTTCAAATATATCATTCAAGATTCCAAAACCGGTTATAAGCCCGTAAGAGTGCACAACGCATACATATTGTTGTATTCACGCCTATAATTGGATAGTATATTTGATACTGCTTTATTTTCTTGACTCCCAAGGTTATATTTACTATCGTGTGTAATGTTGCCAAATGAAATATAAGTTGTTTTCATTTTCAAATCCACTGCCGATGATAGCCGAACTAAAACCAAACTATTAATTTGGATTTAGGGAAAAACACTCCACAATCCAACAGTGCTACAGAATAGTAAACCTAATCGGAAGTATCATCTGGGGTGTTTATTGAGCTTAAGCAGGTGTTTGATAAAGTATAGTACGAAGGGCTTCTATATAAAATTTAAAAAAATCGTTCCTGAACTAATCTACTTTATAATTAAGTCATATCAGCAGGGCAGATATTTACGAATAGACCTCGAGGAAACCACTTAAACCTGATTCTAATAAATACCGGTGTCCCATAAGGAAAAATTCTCGGATAATACCATTATCTTAAATATACATCCGACGTACCAGAAATAAAGGAAACACCCATAGCTATTTTCACTGACAATATAACGATATTTACTGTTCGCGAAGTACCAAATAGGGTAGCACAAAAAATTCAAGTTCACGTAAAGTTCTTGGAGAAAATTAAAGTCAATACAGAAAATAGTGTTCAAATAACATTCATTATCAGGCAAAAAACGTCCTAAAGTAACTGTAAACAATCTTCCCGTCCCTATGAACAATGAAGTGAGATACCTAGGAATAATATTAAAAACGGAATCAATATTAAAATTTTAAAAAATAATATGGTGGCTCCTTCGAAAAAATCTCTGGTTTCAACATCGAAAGTTTGCTAAGGATATACAAAACCATAAAAAACCAATCTGGACCTACGATCCAGAGTTGTGTGGAATAGTGAATATGTGCAAACCAGTACTCATTAACGACATACAAGGGGACCAATCAAAGGCATTGAAATTAATAACGGAAGCGTCGTGATATGGAACCAATAAAACTTTACACGAAGACCAGCAAGTGTCATACGTCAAAGAAGAAATACAAAGCCAAGCCCATAATTTTAGCGATAAATTCCAGGATCATAACAATGGCTTAATCAATTACCTTTAAACAACACCTCAAAAGGAAAAAATACTTAAACGACATTTGATTGATGGAATTTTACATTAAAAATATACCTTCAATCTTCGAAACTCACCGCTGATTGAATTTTCCTGCTTCATTCACCTCTCCCAATAACAACCCAATCCCATTTTCTTTTTCCTTTTCCCATTCCTTTTCTTTTCCTTTTCTTTAGCTCATACCATTATGACTAATTGCTTCTTAGAGCAAACTGTTAAATTCAGAAAAAAAATCCAAATCTGATTTGGAATTTGTATTTATTTTGTATATATATATATATATATAATAGAATTTATTGCGGATCACAAAGTAATAAAAGCCAAATCGATGGGTTGAACTACTAATGTAATTTGTCAGATTTTACTTAATTTGAGATATTGGCAACCGAAATTTTTGATTAGCTATTTTAACTACAATTTAGTTATAATTAGAGTGTGCACTATTCTACTAAATTCATCTGGTAACTCTTTTTCTTTAATTTTTTGTTGAAAAGAAATGATTTAAATTATTATTTTGTAACTTGTACTTGAATTTGACCAAAAATGAACATCTAAACTTTGCGTTGTTATCAGGAGCAGACTAAGGCCTAGTACTAGTAGTAAGGCCTAGTAGACTAGGCACGTGCCTAGTACCCATAACTTTTGGGACCCGAAAATTAGGCTTTTAATTATTATTTTTATTAAACAGAAAAACGTGATATTCATAATTTATACTGAAAGGTATCCAAATTATTAAAAAAAAAAATAAGTTTTACAGTAGGCCAACAAAAATTCAATAGAGTTATTAAGTAACTCTAGCAATTAGGACAAACTAATTGATAAGCTTGCAAAATTAAAAGTGAGAAAAAAGGTATTATAACTTATCAATCTGGGTATATTTGATTAAGTATTATTGTTTGTTTTAATAAGTTATGTTTATTTAATTTTCGCACATATATATATTTTTCCTTTTTTTCGTGGATTCCGATAATTAAATAGAACTACATGTGTTATATGCTTTAAAACAAAACTACCAAATGCAAAGTATGTCTCATGATTGAAAAATAGGCCCGGAATTACATGGTCGCCTAGGACCCACTTTAGGCTTAGTCCGCCAATAGTTGTAACCTTTTGATGTAGTTATGCGTATTTTCTTTCAAAAAAATATGCTGATTTGAATATTTTGTTGTAAGTACGTATTTCACAAAAGCTTATATAGAAAGCTACAAAAAGATCACGCCAAATAATTGTACTAATTTTTTTTTCGGTCTCTATATCGTCTTATAACTTAAAGTTATATCAATTATTTATTTCATGGAAATTGGGTGGTTAGGTCCAACTTGCTTTTCTTGCTTTTCCGTTGGTAAAAAGTATTGCAGAAAAAAAATGGCAAAGCCACATAAACACCATAAGCCTTTTTGCAAAACTATTTCTAATTTTCAAATACCCAAGACTTTGTCCGGTTTCTATAATTTTCCGAATTAAAAAGTTATCCACCATGTTAATTACCTTACACTAAACATAGAATATTTAAATATTTTTTGATTTATAAAATCTCAATAATACGAATAAATATAGTTTCTTTGAAAGCCGAAGATTGTAAAAAGATTCCTCGGAATTCAATTCTGATATTGTCAAGTATAATGGCGAAGAGATTGCAAATTCTTTTTGTACAAAATTTTAAAACTGAAAATTACTAGCGATTAAATATTTGATTCCCTAAAGTTTTTAAATTTCTAATTATATGAAAAAAAATAAAACTTTTGGAAAAAAGAATCCATTGCATTGCAAAAAAATCAACAATAAAAGTACAGTTTAAAGTTAGTGTTTTTTTTTGCATCTTTAGTAACTTTTTTTTTCCACCATTGCATTGCCAATAGATTTTCGTTTCGGAAAAACAATTGACGACTAGTGACGCGATGCGATGCAATTGTGGTATGACGTCTTAATTTATGCGTAGTAATTTAAATCATGAAAATTTTCCAAAAAAACAAAATATTTTTTATTTTTTGGGGAAAAACTTTATTAAGAAAGTATTTAGTTGATTTTGGTGCTTCTTATTTGAGTTTTAAAATGAAAATATCGATGTATGTAATGTTAAAGTGGTCGAGTGTATTGGAGATCATTGCCAAACAAAATGCCGACATGTATTTGGTAATTAATGAATTCAATAATTATACAGGGATTTTATTGACTTTAATATTTCTTTTAGAATTTCTGTGTAATTGAAATTTGGAAAATGCGAAGACTCATTTTTGACGTGACCAACTCACTTTGCCATTGGAGTCAATGGAAATGCATATCGTGGAAATCATAGTCAATGATTAGTTTAAATTGTAAGTGATTTTTAACCTTAAAGTTTTTATGTCTATCTCATGATAATTAGATTAGAATTATTTCGGGATTTTATGCATTTTCCAACCAAAAGATTTGTTAGGTTTACATGTTGCTTAAATTATTGTTTGGGTTTGAAATTTGGTAGAAAAATTTAACACAATATCCTATTAGAAATTTACAAGTAAAACGTAGAAGTACCCTAACATATTAACAATGAAGAGATAGTTGGAAATTATTATATTATTATGACCAAACAAATGAATTCATATTCATATAGTTATGACATTTTCAACAATTTGTTAAACTTACAACAATTAATGTGAATCAAATCATCTTTGTTGTAAACACGAATAGTGTAATTAAATTATTTTCGAAATGTTTGGTGCAGAAACCACATGGATGCAATTAATTTCCATTATAATTTGCATAATTGTGGACTGGAATGACAGAATAAAAAGTACAATGTGAATATATGGAAAGAGCTTTTTTTAGAAAAATTAAAATTAAGACATAGGAAAAAAATTGAAGTAAATTTTGTTTTAAAAGAGAACTTTATTGTTGCACTTTTGGTAGTAGAAATATTTATGAAGTCTTTTTTTCAATAGTTAAAAAATTAACCAGACAGATTAAAGACCTCAATAATTTTTTCGTATGATGAAGAAGTTGAAGAATTTTTCATTAAATTTTCTCAATAACAAACTTAATCGATTTTACAAAATATTTTATTGATGTTATTATCAATTGATAAACCTTCCTTACGGAAGTTCTCTACTTTAAAGAATTTAGAATACAATTTTTCAAAACTCAATTAAAATGTAAGAAAAATCTCAGAAATTTGAAAACTTTTATACCAGAGGTCACTAAAGCGATCGACTTAGATCAACTCTTAAGGGTTGATTTAACACTATGGGTTCATTTGATCTAGAGGACCGAAGATAAGCAGTTCTTCATATGCAAAGAACACATACTTAATCGCGTATATAAATATTATTAATAACAGTATTAAATGGTTTTTAAATTAACTTAATATCAGTTTCCTTATCAAAAAAAAAATATAACTGAATATTTATTTGGTCGAAAAAAGAAATTCTCAACTTTCAACAAAAATTGTTTAAAATCATAAAACAATTGTACTTATACTGCTAGTTATATTTGAATTAACTGAAAATTAGACTATAAGCAGCCGAGGGGGAGAAGGATTTAAAAAATTAAATAAGGGCTGATGATAAAAAAGTTTGGTGACCCTTGGCTTAGACACTTGAATGATGATATAAGATATTAATACTAATGTAGTTGTTATTTCAATAAAATGAATTACGTTCTTAAGGGAAAATTATATGAAGCCAAGATTAACATAGCGCCGGCTTAAAGTGTTAACCTGCTAAGTCCATTTTAACCAATTTTACAGGGGAAAGAAAGAAATGAATGTAAGCTACATAAGTTTATAAGCTATATAAGTATATAAGTTTTTACTATCTAAGTTTATATGTTTATAAAACAAGTTTTCGTTTCATATTTTATTTTGAAATTTCTATATTTTAAGTGATTTATCTGTTTGCCATTCGATAGAATTTTATATTTTCTTCCAAATTGAACAAAGAAAAAACATCATTAAAAATGGACTTGGCATGGCTAGTACTTAAGGATTTAGGTATTACAATGATATTACAAATGAAGAGCGGAAAAATAAAGAGTATTTTATAATAAAAGATAAAGTAATTAAGACTAGTAACTTCTCGTGAAATATTCACAGTTTTTTACTAACACAACTGACAAATGGTAAAAGTTGGCAATTAAATGAAATCAAAATTACAATTGTAACCATGGCAACAATCAGTTCAAATCTGAGAAAAACTTGTATTTCACTCACACATATGTGCTTAAAATATATTTGTTCTCTATCTTTGCCAATTTACATATATACCATATATGTTTACGTAATATTATTATGATTGATTTTTTTATCAAATCTATGTTGTGGATGTCCCGAAAAACCCTAAATTATTAAATAATTGCATGAAATTTCACTGACAAGTAAAACGACTTATTTAATGTATAAAAATCTGCTTAAAAATCTCCAACAGTTCGGGAACTGTTCATATATCTTATTTCTTTCCCATATTTCTTCACTAGTGAAAACTTCCTTAAAACGATATAAAAGCAGTTCGTGTATTCATATTTTTTCCCTTATGTAACCTTGAGACACCTTAAGGCCCCTAATGGTACCAACTATAAATATCTTACGTAGTGTAAAGGGTGATGCTACATCCTGGCATATAAGATGTGTCTTTGAAAAAAAGCAAAATAAATCATTTGATGGCTTCTTACGAATGCATAGCCAGGGAATAGTTTAAGGAAATTGGAGAATTGTTATAAGTGATCCAAAAATTTCAAATTTTCAAAATCATTAATATTTTTTCCATTTTTTGCTTACTTGAATAGTAGACCAATTTTAGACTTATTGGTACCCTTACCTCCCCCCCTAACTTCCAAGCTCATTACCTACGTCTTCAGGAAATTATTTTTACCACATTAGGTTTTTTAGTCTTTCCGATTTTAGTTTGAGCGATGATGATCATTCCGCTGAAGTCTTTGATGGTAATAGATAAAACGTTTATAAGAGAAATCATAAAAACCTTGCACTATACTACTTTAATGTGCAATTGCAAAATACATGTCATAATGATAATATAATAGAATGGCGTCATTTGCAAGCGCATTTGTAAAGGATATAAAGATAAGGGAATAGAAAATAAATTATGGCCATGAAATGAACGTTGTTTGAAAACGAATAACTGTGCGAAATGGGGAAGATTTGCCATATATAGAGTCGCTCACAACAGCCACACAAATACCCCGACGAAAGTGGTTGAGCTACCAACCCCCAGCACCACCTGTTCTCACCCCCCGCAGTCGACAAAGCTCTTGTCGTCTCGTGTTTGTATTTGAGCAAGGTGTATGATACATAAAGACTCGTTATGTATGAGAGCAAAGACACGGCAAATACAACCCCCGACTACCCTTCGCATATCCTATTTGCGAATATGAATCGTGCGACAAATTGGAAATAACCTCCTCGATTGCACTATCAAAACTGTGCTCTTTCTCGGCGAAACTCTACCAAACTGGGAGTTTTAAGCTCTAAATCTTAAATGTGCCAATTAAAAATGCATCCCCGTTAGAACAGATTTGTCAAATGGATTTAAATGGAATGCAGTCTTGCACTTCTAAAGTTTTAAACTTCAATTAATTAAATGGATTGCTGGAAGAACGTTGGATGTTATATAATGTAGAGTTTATAGAGGAGCAGGTTTGGAGGGAAATCCAGAACCAATAAACAAAATTGAATTGAAGTGCACAAAAAATTTAATGCATTATATCTATTATGATGTTTCAAAACAAATCTTTCAAAGTAGCAAAGTTTTGACTTAAATTTAGAGCTTTTAAAATTATAAGCTTTTACTATTAGTTGTTTATCTTTTATGGGAATATTTACCATCCGATGCGTAATATTAATTACCTAAAAAAACTAAAGAAAAATAAAGTCTTATGAATTTTTATTTGGTTCATTCCTTCAAAAAATGAATTCAATTGTTTGGCTTTGAGAATTGAATAAATGTTTGAGGTTCCAAAAATATATTTTTTAGTATTCAATATAAATTTGCTTGGAGTAGGAGTCGGAAAGAAAAGAAAATATGGATATATGGATATGAAAAATATGGAATTAGAAATATGGATATATTAAAAAAAAAACAGAAATTCCAAGAAGAAAGTGGTAAGGTAGAGTGGAAGGAGCAGAGGAAAGGAAGTCCTGAATTCCAAAGAAGGAAGATTTTGGCGTTCAGGACTTCCTTTCCTCTGCTCCTTCCACTCTACTTTACCAGTTTCTTCTTGGAGTTCCTATTTTTTTAAATATATCCATACTTCTAATTCCATATTTTTAATATCCATATATCCATATTTTGTTTTCTTTCCGGCTCCAGCTCCAAGCAAATTTATATTGAATACTAAAAAATATATTTTGGAATTCCAAAATCTTCCTCCTTTGGAGTTCAGGACTTCCTTTCCTCTGCTCCTTCCACTCTACCTTACCAGTTTCTTCTTGAAATTCCTGTTTTTTTTTAATATATCCATATTTTAAATGCAATTATCATGTTATACTGATGGCTGTTTCTTCTGAGATTTCTTAAGGAGCTTTTAATATTCCCAATTTCTCCTAGGATCCCATTCAAAACTACATCTGCCAAATTTAGATCCATAAAATATTTTGCAATCGTATTTTTCGAATTTTATCGATTTTTTGTTTTAAACTCTGCCATCATTCACAATTACGCACAAAAGATTACTGCAGATCATAAAATACATTATTCAAAAATTAACAGTCATTATTAATTTTGTGCTCCATAGCATTATATTATTAGACTTATAAAAGCTTCTTTTATGATCAATTTTTAATTAGCTATTTCCGATACGTAGCGGAAATAACTTATCAAAAGTTGAGAATAAAAGAAGCTTTTAAATGCCTAATAGTACTATACTGTTAAGTACAAAGATAATAAAGAATATTAAGAGAATTTTTTTTTGATATCTCTATTTACTCCTACGTATCGAAAATAACTATTACCATACATAGTTCTTATTCTTTGTTATTCTATCTTTAAAGTATTTATATTTGTCTAACTTCTCCGTTTACATTTGAATCGTTTTCTTCCTAACTAAGGACCAGTTGTGTATACAATATATAGGATATATTGCGGTTCAATTTATGTAGTATAATTTAATATAATAATATATAAAAATCATACCATAAACATAAATTTGAACAGAAGTTCAAACGAAAATATTCGTGACGTATTACCCAGATACGTATTTCGATTGCCAAGCAATCTTCCTCAGTGGTCATCAAGTAGTTTGGATCACTTCGTAACTGCTTTGTGATGATTCACAATGACCAGTTATTATGTCCCTGTTATTTATTTTGAAAACATATTTCCGTTGAACAAAATCAATTTTCTAATCCCTTTTCCGTATACTTAACTATTCATAATCATCCACTTCCGACTGAAAATAATAAAGATGAAAAAAAAACGTTACCCTTTATCGATTTGTGTTATCTTGATATCAAAGTGGCTGGAAAACATCAAAGCTCAAACTTCCACGTGAGCCAACGACGGTAGGATTGAGCTTTCAAGCTCACGTATACTATTACAAAATACGTGGAAGCGAAACAGTTATATTTTCCATTAATTACACGTAACTGGTTGGTTTTTCCTATTTTCATTGCATCTATAAACCGACCGAGAAATCTTCTTCATTTGTGAAAGGCTATGCTAAATCATTTGTATTACGGATTACGAGGGATATTCTTGTAGAAGATTTAAACCGAAATGTGAATAATTTCCTAACATTAATATCACATATTCTAATTTAAATTCTACTTATTTTTTATTTGGTAGATAAAATGTGTGCAGATAAACGGGTGAGGGTTAAATATTTTTCCTACCAGTAACTAAATATACAGTATCTTAAAATTTTATCATAACATATATTGATAACACCAGCACACAAAAAAAAGTGCTCTGTACTTTTGACCGGACCTACATAAATCTACGTATTTTGACCCCCTGAACACGAATCCGGGGTCGGTTTGACCCGTACACCCTCAAAAATTCGAGAAAACTTTAAAAAACCGAAAAAAATGGTTAAAATCGGCAGTTTTGGAGACATAAAAATTTTTTAGAACTAAACCGAGCATGATTTTCATGTTTTTTGACCCACTGAATACAAATTCGAAGTTCATTTAGATCATAAGCTGTTTTAATTGTAAGAAAATTGCAAAAAATCTTTGAAAATTGCGAGAAATTGCAGTAATTGTGTACAAAAATTCTAAGGAGCTAGATTAATCGTGATTTTCATGTATTCTCATCCGCATAATATAAATCTTGAAGGTATTCGGTCCAGCCATTCTTAGAAATCCATTTAAATAGCAAAAAACCCTGAAAATTTCAGAAAAATCAAAGTTCTTGTGATAAATATCAAATTTTTAATGAAATCATAATAAATTTGACATGTTGGCAAATCTGTTGAGTATAAATTTGAAGTCCATTGATCCGGAATTAAAAAAAAATTTTGTTAATCGTAAAAAATCTATAGAAATAACAAAATCGCGGTTTGCCAAATAATCTTCAAAATCATATTCCAGAAAAAGAATAATGTGCAAAATATCCTTTGTAGAGATTTAAAAGTTTATTTTCATCATATAATCTCGAATTTTAGAACAATAGCCGCAATTTTTTACAATTTTTAAGGGTTTTTTGCAATTTTCTTACAATAAAAACGGCTTATGGTCTATATAAACTTCGAATTTGTATTCAGCGGATCGAAAAACATGAAAATAATGCTAGGTTTAGTTCAAAAAAATTTTAATGTCACCAAAACTGCCGATTTTAACCATTTTTTTCGGTTTTTTAAAGTTTTCTCGAATTTTTGAGGGTGTACGGGTCAAACCGACCCCGGATTCGTGTTCAGGAGGTCAAAATACGTAGATTTATGTAGGTCCGGTCAAAAGTACAGAGCACTTTTTTTTTTTGTGTGCCGGTGTAATTAATATGCAACTAATTGATTGACAACGTTTTGTTTCAAATTAAACAATCGAGCCAATTTCAAATAATTTATTACTCGATACATATCGGAATAATTAATTTCGATAGTTAATTTAATAATTAACTTAACCGACATATCAGAGACAAATAAAATATTCATCCCCAATCAAACAAAGTATCCACTGCAATCTTCCAATTTACCCAACTTTTAATTGGATGTCCATAAAATATACTTTTCGCGCCTTTTTTCTTACACTTTGAACAAATGGAAAACTTTGCAATGGGGTCATAAATAAAGTTCTAATTCAAGGTGGATAACACGAGGCACATTTAACACTCCCGAGAAAATAAAAAGCTCCCACCGAAAGCCTATAATGCGACGAGTGCTTTTCCGCAGAAGGGAAAACTTTCCATGTCCCTCTAATCCACGGTACAAATGATGAGGGAAGTCACAGCGATAAAGTTGCTAGCTGGAAATTTCTCTTGATAGCTCTGTCGCTGGGTAATTGGGAATTTTTAAGTAAAAATTAACAAAAAAACGAGTGGATATAATTAAAGTCGTTTGGGGTGAAATAATTGGATTGTAATTGGAAGTTTAATTCGATTAATGTGTTTGTTTATCTTTTGCGCACTTGACGTTTGTGTCTTAAATCTGTTGGGATAAGAATATGCGAAATATGGAATTATTTTAATGGAAGAAAGGATAATTGGATTCAAATAAACGGATTAAGAATGATAGTGATTTGATTTTCAGAGATCATCTCGTGAAATTGCCATTGTTTGAATAATAATTCCGTTCATTTACTTTATCTTCTTATTTCGGATTAAAAATTAAAAAAATGTTTTTTTCTTTTTTTGAGCTAATTACAACATGAAAAATTACCTCTCAGATAAAATTTGAAAAAGTTATACCAATAAATGAAGTATTACGTGAAAATAGGGCACCTTTTTTTTCTTTGAGACAAGTAGGAGTGTATTCTTTTCGAAAAATCATACTATCGATTATGATTCATTGAATGAAGTTTTTGTTCATGGAATTTCCCAAAATTTAGACCCAATCAATAGCAAAGAAAAGATAAAACCAGAGAATAAACAATAAAAGCATAGGACATTTTCGAAATTTGTTACTAAATCTTAAGTCATTGAAAAAAATATATTTTTTTCACGAATATTTGATCTCCTAAAACTTACTGAAAAACCAAATGTTTAAATAGAATTTCAACAGTTGAGAACTAAAGTTCAAATAAAAATTGATTTTAGAATTTTCAACCCTTAGTTATTATACAAATTAACCACCTAAAATATAGAATTTTTTTGCAGAATACATTAGAAAATCTGGATTCAAAATATGACTAGAATACTTCTTTTAGTACTATATACAGGAAAAATACTCAAAAGTAGTAGCGGATTTACAAATTTGCCCCCAATAGGATTGTCAAATTTTGCCACCCCTTCCGATCTCTAAAATTCGACACTCTATTATCATATACATTACATTCATTCTATCAACGGAATCGCGATTTGTGATCTATTGCCGTTATTAGATCAACTTTTCCTGTGATTAGCGTAGTTAGGAAGAAACTAGTGGATCGTTGTATATATTTTTTCAGTTGGTATATATAAAACTGTGTTTTTTTATTTCTCTTAAAAAAACAGGCCAAATTTGCCCTAAAATTTGCCGCCCTAGGCTTCAGCCTACTCAGCTTGCTGGTTAATCTGCCACTGCTTATAGAATTTATTAAATGTATTTATAAATAAATTGTTTATTTACTTACTTCTATAGAATAAAGTTCCATAATTTAATAAGAACATCTGAGGTCTTTGGATTTGGTATTGCCTTGTAAACACGTACCTATTGTAGCAACAATTAAGTCCAAAAAATAAAATAATTTACCATTGCAGTGCAACTGCCTCCTTAGTAATTTACAATAAAAATTTTGTTTCGTATGGCAACAAAGAAAAAAACAATACTTTATTATATTAGATTATTTGTAAAAAAATTAATCACCAAAAATAAAGCTCTGCCGTATATTTTAAATAATATTATGGCGATGGTTGGTGTCGTGGCTGGGCTCGGAATAATCGGGGTGATGTCGTCTTTTCAGGTGACTTTTCCTCCCGATTATTCAACCAAAAAAGCTTACATTTTCCAACAGGACTTGATGATGAATTTGAAACTTCTTCTCGAAAAAAAAAACATTCCAGCTCCGGGGATAGGCCCTTATATAATCCCAAGGATTATATAAGTACACAGGCTGCCCCATTGCTGAGTGACGTATTCTGATGAAATTCAATTTCCTAACTATAAGTATCATGGTTACAGTATATCGAAATCGTGCGAATATTTCGTATATTTATTCAATAGGTATATATAATATATATTCAGACAAATTCACATTTCTAATTACTTTGGATCCTTTGGATGACATTATTTTTTTTCCAATGGGGCAACCTACGTAATTTATTAGAAAAAAAAATGATGTCATCCATAGGATCCAAAGTAATTAGAAATGTGAATTTGTCTGAATATATATTATATACCTACCTACATATTGAATAAATATACGAAATATACGCACAATTTTGATATATTGTAACCAATGATACTAATAGTCAGGAATTTGAATTTCATCTGGATACGCCATTCAGCAATGGGGTAACCTGTGTAATTTATAATCCTTGGGATTATATAAGGACCTATCCCCAGAGCTGAAATGCTTTTTTCGAGAAGGAGTTTCAAATTCATCACCAAGTCCTGTTGGAAGATATAAGCTTAGTTGGTTGAATAATCGGGAGAAAAAGTCACCTAAAAAGACGACATAGCCCTAGGTATTCCAAGTTTTGTCCCGATACCAACCATAATGTTATTTAAAATATAAACCTTATCATATAAATCTTCATATAGTGCGACATATTGGACCAGTTTCCTCGCTACAGCAGCTATAAATATCTTCATTATTCATAAAAACTAAAGTACCTAAGAACTATAGTATCTTTGGCCCATTTTTTGAGCTTTAACGTTGAAATGATCCTTAATCAAGTTAAGATGCTCTCTTTAAATTCAAACTATTAATTTCTATCTTACAATAGTTGGCAATGATTTATTAAAACAAAAGCTATCTCAAGTCCAATGCATGTTAAAAGTCAAGCTATCATTAGTGCACTTAAAATAGTATGTACTGTAAAGTGACTATTTTTGACTTAAGATATGCAGTAATATTCAATGCCTACCATTAACAAAACATACCCAATTTATGTACATAAAAAGAAAAATAATTTAGTTTTTCAATTATAATTTTTTAATCGTAGAATAAATGTTTCTTTATGCGTAAATTAAAAATCAAAATTAATATGTTTTGTAGGCCACTTGCAGACTGCATCAAGTATATCTTGAAAGTTCTCTTGATTTGCTTGATGAAGTCGACTGAAAATTGAGGAAATATTGTCATCTGAAAAATATTAATTTTTTTGTACTAAGTACATAGTTCCAATTACTGTTAATTAAAAACAATAACTATGAGAACTATAGCTTGTTAGTTTAAAATATTTTTATGGAAACGTAGGAAAAAACAATATGTCGCTTATTAAAAAGCTATTAAAACAAGCTTGGCTCATATTCCTAGTTTTTCATTACCTATATTTTCATAAGAGTAATAAATTAAAATGGAAAATGAAAAAGCATTGGAACACACATAAAAATGTTAATGTTTGATTAAAATCTCACTTCACATCGCTTACATTGGTGCAGTGTTGCGTTGATTAAAACATACTGTGAATAGTTTTTAATTTATCCAAGAATCGCATAAACAAAATAACAGTATAATCAAAATTAAAAAAAAAAACTTATAAAATAAAATGCTAAATAGACTATAACGAAAATCGCATCATTTCCCATGAGCACGAGACTTTATTAATTTATCAATTAGAGTTGTTTGATGTGTGGTGTCGAGACTTGATTATCACAGCGCTTTTTTCCGTTTCCAATACAAAACTGGAAAAGATCTATATGAAAGTTTCTGTCAGATTTTCATCCTTGTAAATTTTCATCGCTGCTTTTGATGGTTCGAACATTATGTTTATCTCTACTTCGACGTTATTGTGCACAGAAGTGGCTTTTCCGAAATTTTTCTGGCACTTTTCCAATTTCCAGCCGCGTCAAAGTACGCCGTGTATGTGTGCACCATCTTCGTCGTACTTCTGTTTGCATCGAGTCTTTCTTTTCTGTTTTTTTTTTGTTCAAAGTTGCCAACCTTTTTTCTTTCAAGTTTGCCAACTTTTCAATAAGAAGTATTTTCAAGTTTTCCATAGAACCGAACAAGCAATGATGCGATCTAGACAGTGCAGGTAACTGAAAGATATGATGATGCATTTTGTTCGCGATTTTCTCCCGTACCTGTGCGAGTAATTATAAAAAAATAACAAGTGATAACGTTTCTCAACTTATGTGTAAGACCTATTCAGATTAAAAAACTTTTCCGTCAATTTTAAATAAATTTTTTTGTTCCTCGTATTTCTTCAATGATAATAAGGTTTCATCATTAATTTTGTCACCGTATGTTTCCAAAGGAAACAAAAATTTCCTTTGTTTGTCTTTGGTTTTTTGAATTTTATTTCATAAATATCAGGTGCATTATGATTTCGTAGTGATACAATTCGGAGAAATTAATATATTTTTTGTAACGAATGCTTCTATAGTTGAACTTTCGTGCGTTGTGTGGCGAGGGTAAAGAGCCGTTTTCTCATCGTGGTGACAAGCGTGCGCGAAAGTAGAGAAACCGTGCGCGAAAGTAAAATAAATTGATACCTAAATAAACTTTGATAAGAAATAATTAATATAGGTAATTATTTAGAGTGTAGTTTAAACTAAAATGTTGTTTTTATTCATAAATTTTCTATAAATTATTCTCACTATAGAGTTGAAATTTTTCATATATAAATAAACATAATTAATTTCTCAATCTCTTTCTGTTGAAGCAGTCGTTACAAAAAATTTTGTTCGATATTTATGCTTAAAGTGAGGTACCTAGTAGGACGAAATTGAGACTCTTGCTAAAGGGACTGATCATACCTTCAGCTCGTGCATCAATTTCATCCTACTAGAAAACCTCACTTTACGCATATGTATCGAAAATAACCATTTCTTCCTTTTTTCTTGGATGCTTCCGGTTATTTTTTTTTCCACCAATTATTACTGATCCATTTCTTTTTAGAGAATTATCAATTCTATAGCTTTTTTTTTTGCAACTCATCAATAATTAACTATTTCGTTTCTTCGTTGAGTCTTCTGTAATTTTCTACGTTTATAATTCGTTAGTTTAATTTTATGTTTTCTTTTTAAGTTATCTTGATATTTCATTTCTTATCTATAGGGTAATTCTGTTGGGAGTTTTCATTTTAAAATTAACTTGCACTAATATTTTAATGAAAATTTATATCATTTCATCTCCTTCATAACCAGTGCTTTATAAAGTTTTCTCAATGAGAACCAAATTAATATTTTAATTTTCTAGTTTAACGTTTAAGCATAAATCTACACTACCGCTAATTTGATGGCTCGAAATAATTATAAAGATTTTATTTCTCTTATAAATATGGATTGAAATGTTTATCATTTAGTAGGAACAATTGAATGATCAGAAGTTTTAAATGGATAAATTAAATTAAATATGTTAGGATGTGGTTTCGTCGTTTTTAATTTTTCCAATTTGTAAGGTTTTTTGCAATGTTTATTGGGTTGATTTGCTATTATTTGGAATCGGCAGTTTCCCACCTGTTGTACGAGGTTTCTTAAATCAGAGTAGTTCATTTTAATAAAGTTTAGGATTTCAATCCATCTTCTTTCTTTCTTCTTGAGATCTTCCAGTTTCCCTTCCATAAGACCAAGTTAAAATTCCTTTCATCTCAAAAAGTGACCCATTAGTAAGCTTTTTTTTTCTAATTGATGTCAGTCTTTTTACAGCCCATCCATTTAACTTCTTCCATTCTTCTTTAACGCTATAGTTCAAAGCTCTTTAAATACTATCTTTCTTAATTTCTTATGGTCCTGATTACAATTCCATGTAATGCTACACTTCGCACTTAGAACTATAGCAATTTGATATAATATTTGCTATAGTATTAAAAAAATAACGATTGCTTTATTGGTCAACTTTTCGAAGTTCTCTTCCTTTTTTTTTCGTATTACATCCTTGAGGGATTAGAATTATAATTTGAAGCGTTAAAAATTAGGATTCATTACATTGTCATATTTTCATGGAGAAGATTTAATTTTATAGTCTCAAATCCTTTTGTATTTACGATTGACCATGCTTGGAGACGATAGCTGATTAGTTTTTATCTACTGTGCAAGTCATGGAAAGAAAAAAGAAAAATCAGGAATTCTAGTGATTCACTAAATCAGGCTTTTCCAACATTGGACCACCAAACTTGTTAGATCTTAAGCTATCTATGTAGAATTGTTGCTATTCCTATACTATTGTAGATTTCTTTTGGTTCACTGCGGAAATAAAAGGTTAAAATCTTACCATCCTCAAAGCCAAGTTAGACACTCTTAGACAATATCAATTCTCTATTATTTTATTTCCACAGCTTTTTCTTCTTCTGGTGTCCCTTTAACATTGAAGATTGGTGGTCATCATCGCTATTTTAATTTTTAAACTAGTATGAAACCTGTTAGGCTCCATCTTAATAGAAAGTATTACGGACAGAGATCAGCTGCTTTAGCTGCAACGAAATGCAATTTCGATGGTAAATAATGAGTAAGCGAGATTTGTTGAGTTTAGTATTTCATGCAAGTGGTAATATGCATGGAATGGATGCGGATGGAGTGAGATAAATTATTTTTCCGTACCAACGAAAACGTCTCACCGATCAGGAATCTTAATATATTAGATACCACAGCGCCCTCTCGTGATTTTACTGTACCACCCACAAAAATTGGTTAGTCAGGATGTCCTCTTCCTTCCCAGAGCTTTTCTCCCTTTAATCTTTAACCTTTAATTTTGGTGTTTAGTCTAGTTTAGGGGTGTTCAACATGGTTTTGTGGGGTACCAGATTTAAAACTTTTATTTGCGCGCAGGGCCGTTTGTTGGGACATGAAATTGGGACATTTTAGGGGGTGAATTTTTATTATGAGGTCTAGTTTTCTAAATGGATTATCAAACAAGGGCTTTAAATGAATTGTAATATGAAAAAATTTCGTCCTGTGCGCAATAGGACAACCGCAATTCCATTTCAAAGTTTCAAAAAGCACAATTTTCAACTGGAAAATAAGGATATAAGGGATGGTTTATTTTATTTAAATTGAACTTAATATTTTTGATTGCTTTGATTTTTGGTCTGGTCTAGTAAGTATTTCTTCATTTGGTATGTGATCCCTAAAAGCTTTCTTCAGGATTCGGTGATACTCCCACATTTTAAACGCGTCAATTTTGTCCTCCAGCCTCTCAGTAAAAATCTATTCTTTCATTTTGTACAAAACAGCAGAGATAAACATTTTTTTAACTAAAATTTAAGAAATAAAATTCATTTTCCAAAGATTTTTCTTCGTTTTGTGAAGATTCCCACTAAGGGAAATCAATCTCCTTAGTAAAGAAAACCATTAAGAGCTTACAATTAAACATATTTTCGCTCAGCGGTGCATTTATAACAATTGAAATGAATTTTAATGACAATTCTTTTTCCCATTTATTCTTTGAATACAATTGTTTGTTACACTATGCTTTTCCGCAGTATAAATATTTATTAAACAGCTGAGAGATGCAATAAATAAGAGCGGCAATAGAGTGATTATGGTTTGTCGCATTTTATGTGCGGCGGTTTTTTCAATGAAAGAAGAAATAAATAGCAAAGCTCTTTAGTGTAATTAAAACAATTTTTTGCCTTCACATTTACATATATTTAGAGAGAGAAAAAACTTCTTTCTTTCAGAAGTTATTTCATGTCAATGGTAGCAACAAAAACATTCAGAGAAACTTTTAAACTAATTATTTTCGAAAGAAATACATATATTTTATATCCTTTGAACCAAGAAATAAAATCCCCTAAATAGATTTAGTTTAGTTATCTGAAGAAACATCCTATAGCTAACCTATAGATAAAGCTCATTTGAAAAAAAAGAAAACCTTCTGTAAATATATTGAGGATTTTCAGGAATTTTACCGATTATATTTAATTCAAGACTTTTTTAAGTAATTTCAAGCAAATTATTCAAAATTTCATTTTTATTTTAAATTTTGCTATTAAATGTAAATTATTTGAACAAATAAAGCTTTGAATAGTTTATAGTATTTGCCTACCTTCTCATATCACTAAAAAGTCGATGAAACTAACCAGAAATATGTTACCGTAAATGTTGTAAATACTATTTTAACTCATTTAATTTGTAAATTTGAAAATGATTTATTTGATTAAACCATAGTTTCGGGCTATTTGATTTATAGAGGAAATTTTCCATCATTCAATAAATAAATTACGTTGTACAAAGTGACCTTTTCAACAACTTAATCCCTCCAGTCTCTGCACCCGCATGTGTTTTGTTCGACCTTTCTGTTGTATCGAAAATATCGGAAAAACCTATCAATTTATTTTATTAAATCGAACAAAACTGAGGAAAAAAAACAACTTATTTTTCATGAAATTTAAAAAAAAATGGTCTGAAGAATTTAATGCAAAACATTTTAGGTCACTAAAAGCTTTCCTTTAAGCTCATAAATGACTTAGCGTCACGTCGGTCGCCGTTGTAAGTTCTTTTGTTTATTATTAAATTGTGCCGTTGCAAATTTTTCCACTGTTGTTCCCGAGGGAACATTGAAGAGTCTCGGTAACAGTAGTCTGGGCTACGGTGTGCAATACAATATTTAAAATGCATTTGCTGTGCGAATATTAAAAAATATTGTATAGTAGTGGAAACTATGGCAACTTGCTTGATTCTGCGAGAATTTTCAAGGGTCGAGCGAAGAAGGAATGAACAACGCTTTTCCTAATACGGGGAAAACACTGCCGTGCACTGCCGCGCCTCGGAAAATTGAATGAATGATAAAATCTACAGAATGGAGAATTGTAAAATGAATTTGCATTTTCGTAAAATAACTGCATCACCCACTGACTGTGGAAAATGAAACAAATTGCTTTATAATAAAGAAAAATCAACGATTTTAAAGGGGAAAAATGTAGTGGAAAAATATAAATAATGAGAAATGGAATTCTTTGTTTGAGTATTTCATATCAAATTACGTAATTTAAGTCCATAATTACTAGAGTTTTATATAATCCTTGTATATTCTTTCTAGCATTACCGCATGGTTTAGATACTCGTTTTATAATGTGAAACATCGAAATATGCAAAGTAATTAATACTGGCCAAAGTTGTGTTTCTATTTTTGTGGGAATTTTGTTTTTGTTTGAAATATCTTTTACATTAGTCAAAAAAATCCATTGAAACTCAAATTGAAACAACACTAATTATTGGTTTGATCAAATAAAAACAAAGTTTGGAGATGAATGCTTGATTTTAACACAAGGGGATGAAAGATGAAACATTTTGGTCTACCAAGAGTTGTTGACATTATTTACTGGTTTATGTCTTGTACTTGGGATCAAAAAATTCGCGATATGAAAAACTATCAAAGAATGAGTATTATTCACTGCTCGCTGTAAAATATCACTGAAGAGATAGGGGGGGTAGAGAAAAATTTTGATGAGAAAATCCTATCAAGGTAAATCTGCTAAAACCCTGATCTACAGACCTGAGAAAATAGTACCTCTTGCACTATTATTGTAACATACTGGAATTCGTATTTTTTGACTACTTAGTACGTCATCGGACTTTATAGAGCAAAAACAGGGAAAGAAACTTATTTCTATATTTCACCCTTTTTGTCCTCACTAGAGTAAATCCTTTTATCTTCCCCTCCCCAGAGTAAAACTTTTCAGCCAGGCAATAAAACTGCTTTTCTTATTTTCTTATGTTGTTCAAAGTCAAATTCTGTTTTTCTAGATGTAATAAAAAAATAGAAATTCGAAATTTGCCATTCGAATAATATACTTGCCCCTCAGAAATAAAGGGTTCCCAGATAAGGTGGACAAAAAGTAAACAAAATTCTGTCCTTTTCTTAAGCAATTTTGTGTTTATACCATTTGAATGATAATTAATAGATTGATTGGAAAAGTTGTAAATCATTAATTCAGAATAGTTATCGATTTTATAAAGGAAGTACGCTTTATTACCTATTGCACTAAAAAAAAATATCCCGAAAGTTCATAGGGTTCATTGTTTATCTTGTGGAGCTAAATCAAAAACTTACCCCAAATGTAAGGGTTGTTCTAGCTGGATTCAATCAACAAGAGATAGAATATTGGGGATGGAAACGGATAAAGAAAATCTGCACTCTATGGCACTAATGGGGCACTCCGAACTTGTAGTTTAGTCCAATAAAAATAATTCAAAAAATAGATAAAAATAAAGAAGAATTATATATACATTTGTATACACCTGTCACATTGGGTAATAGGATTTATTTTATATATTTTATAGGACGTTTTTTTGAAAGTGATTTAAGTCAATTTTAAGGGTATTCAAGTGCCTAAGCCAGATTATATTGATATTTGAACTTCTCAATTTGCATTAGTTAATGATTGATATTTGTTTTTGTTACAATAGTAATAACTTCTTTGAAAGTTAAATTTATAATTTCATAGTTGAAAAAAGATAGCATTTGAACAATAGTACGTAGTTTTTTCATGTACCGTTTGTTCCTGAAAATTCTTTCTCTTATTTCTTTAATCCAAGGTTTCTCAAACTGTTTCTTTTTCCGGAAACCCTTACGATAGTTTTTGCGATTCATAAAATTTTTGTCATATCTAAAACTCAGTGACCAAAAACTTGTCCACTAGAAAAATCCTCACATGAAAGTTGCCCACCTAGAAATTTCCTCACACGAATATTAACGCCCAATGATATTCTAACATGAAAAAAAAATATTCAATGTATATTGTTTATTTATTTTATTGTTAGAGTTGTTAGCGTGTTGTTTCTATTCGAAAATCAATCAGCTATGCAAAAATAAAAATAAAAAATATCGACAAGATCGATAAAGTTGACCTTAAGTTGAAATATAACATAAAGCACACAAACATGCAAAAGTTTAAAAATATTCAAATTTTATAAAGGTTTATTATCTTGAAATGGATTTGTCTTTATTAAAGTTGAGTAAAAATTTCAAAAGTACAAAGATTAGATTTGTGTATATCAGGAATCCACAGCGAATACGTTTACCACTGCGCTAATAAGATGTCCATTATTGATAATGTTTGTTGAGGTTTAAAAATATTTACATTTCCAAAAAAGCACCACCTAATTGATTAGTTAAATTTTGTGACCACTTTTCACCTTTTTCACTTATATGGTCAAATTGTGAATTTAAACTATTCAGAATCCTACTCCAATACAAACTGAAAATTTCAACAGAATAGGTCCAGCGATTTAGGAGGAATTCAGTCCTGTATACACGCACGAATTATGCTCGTATGTATAGAGATTATTACACTATTTAAATTCACTTATTCCATCCAACTATTGTTACTATAATTTAACTAATATGAACAACTTTAAACGTTTAACTAATGATTTAGTATTTAGAAATTTAAACACTTAACAATTGAGGACCGCTTTTTACTTTTTCACTTATATGCTAAAATTGTAAATCCTAAACCATTCAGGATCCTATTCCAATATACGCAGAAAATTTGTACACACTTACGAATTATACTCGTATATATAAAGATTATTACACTTTTTAAATTCATTTATTTCATCCAACTATTGTAACTATAATTTAACTAATAAGAACAACTTTAAACGTTTAATTAATGATTTAGAACTAAATAATTTATGTACTTAACAATTGAGGTTCTGGTGCACCTTCACAGGCGCTTTTGGTAGGTCCACTACCCACTCTTTGTTAAGGTCCCCGGCTCTGCTTTCCCGTCCGTTATTGGAAACCCAAACTAATGAAACTACATTTGTGGCCCTAAATTTCAATTTTGACACCACAATAGGTTAATCAAATGGAAACTTAAACAAAATGGAAACAAAAAATAGGTAATGGATAATAATATATATAAGTCTTTGAGATTCAATTAAATTTCTTTATTACGACGCGTTTCGACAGTTTTTGACTGTCATCATCAGGTAATAATACAGAATAATGATTATTCTGTATTATTACCTGATGATGACAGTCAAAAACTGTCGAAACGCGTCGTAATAAAGAAATTTAATTGAATCTCAAAGACTTATATATATTATTATCCATTAATTTATTGTGATTCGGAAGTAAATAAAATACTTATCAATGTTAAAAAAATAGGTAAAAGCATCTTTCACAAGAAAATTTGAAAAATTTATTACGTTTTGCTGTAAAAGTTTGATGAATTTGTTGTGAAAATATTGTAGTTCATCTTACGAATCCCATTTTTTTTTTCATGGAATCCTAGAGTCCCACAGAGCCCACTTTGAGAAATGTTTTCTAACTCCTCCATTTATAAAATTTGATCTTTCGATACTATGTTTTCTGTGAATCAATTAATTGTACCTTCCTGAATAATTCAGTTTACCAATGCAATGGTTTCATGGGAAAATTAGTCTTTATTAATTGTTCAATTTGGCTTTTATTAAATGTATCAAATGTAATCAATTGGCTTGTCGAAATTTGCAAGTCAGGCTTAAACGATTGTCAACAAATTCTACTTGTAACTTCATACATCAAGATAAATAAACGGCTCTCAGCATTTCGATTGAGTGAAGGCCCATTTGCGATAACATCCCTTCAAGTCCCACTCGAATGTCAAATCGAACAATGCCAAACCTTTTCGATATTTGTATGTGTGAAACGAGTTGAATTATTCGACCAAAAAAAAAGCTCATAAAATTTACTCAACAACAAAAAAAATCAATTGAAATGTGAGTTGAATTCAATTAAAACAGCAAACAAGCAATTTTTTGTTGAATTCAAATTGTGTGATATAGATGTTAGAGCAATGTGCAAGTTACACATTTCACTCGGACTTGATTTTTAATCGAATCGAGATTGGGCCAATTGGCGATGCATCAATGATAAATCGTATGATTGAAGAGTGAATAAAGTGGCGTTCGATGTAAATCAAGCGAATTTCGATATAAAATGTTGCGACATTATCGTGCGTGTATCTGTATAGTGGGTGAGAATCGAATAAATTTCAATCCGAATCGTTTCATCTTTTGCCTCATTTTGCCATGTACGATCCGGGATGCCCAATCCGGATTTGTAAATTTTCTAAAAGTGGGTTTGTGCGGTGGAAACGGTAGGTACATGGCAACCGGTTTTTATAACTGGAAAAGGAATTTTAACGAATGGGGAAAAATGTATAGAATTCGATGGAAACTTCAATGGAGAAAAAAATATTCGAGTTTGATGTATGCATATTGGAAGAGTTATCGACTTGATTCGAGGGTAAATATTTAGGAGGTGATTGAAAATAAAGATGGTTTTATTCAAATATTTGAACGAGGGAAATTCATAAATAAATGTTTTGAATGTCTTATGAGAAAGGGTAGAAAAAAAATCATCTGTATAATTTTTTGTAGAAGATATTGTAACAATCCTTATTTCTTTTGCTTTCGAGAATCTTACAATATATTATGAATATTAATGGATTTTTTTAATATATAAGATTCAAGAAAATAAAACTTTAACTTTGACTTGCAATTTTTGGGCTGTTTTTTGTCTAGAAATCTTATCCAACAATATAACTTATTCCACTGGTGTCAAGAGTATTTTTTAACCACAGTTGGGTCTTAAACTGATTGTTTTTTGTTTCTACTAGAGGCCAGGGAATTGAAAAATGAAGTAAGGAACCCAAACGAAGAACAAGATAGTGGACCCAGTATGGGCGTCAAAATAGGTGCATCAAAGAATAATTAAATTTTTACAAGCAAATTTGGCTATTATAAAATAACTAGTAGCTACCCGTGAAATATTCTCAGCCAATACTGGAAAAAAATATTAGTTGAAAGAAAAAAATGTCAGTTGTAACAAATGACAACAAGTAGTTTAAATTAAAGTCAATGATTATTTTATTTAGTTTTCACTTCTACATATGTATTTATTTATATAGTCTTTTTACTAGGCCTTGCCGCCATGCATATAAAGCAAAATGCAAAAGTTATTGCATTGAAATACTAGCTGATACCCTCTACTTCGTCAACGTTACATAAGAGTACGTAAAAACGAAAACCCTAAGCTATATCAACTTTTAAAAAAAACATCTTTTACAAAGTAGAAGCATATTTGTTATAGTTCAAATATACTAGATTTACTTTTCCAATAGCTTATACCCGAGACTTCATCTGCGTGGCGCATAGGTTACTTTAATTTTGTCCTTTCAATTTGCCATGGTTTCTAACTATTTATTTTGAGAACAAAAGTACAACTCTTAAGAGATTGCAATTCACCAAAATTTTTCCTTCTGAAGTATAATTTTTTTTTAAATGTTGTTAAGATGATAAAAAAATTACACATTCAGTTCATATTGTTGATGTGTAAAGTAAATTTTAATAATCATGATTCTATGTCTAAATTGTGTGTGGCGCCGTCTGGTGTAATAAGTAATTAAGTAGCACCTAAATAGTGAAACATTAGTATTCTCCGAGAAATCATAAAGAGTACATAGTGTTAATAATTAAAGAATAATAAACCACATCTCTATTAATTGGCTAATCCACTTTAAAATTATCTCATATATAAAATTACTATAGAATATAACACTTTCATAATAATCTAGCCTGTATTATGACAAATATTTAAAAAAAATATAAAAATCGGTTCAGCAATTTTTAATTTATGTGCTTACCAACACAATTAATTTCTTTTTTATCTTGTTCTTCTTAATCTTGTGTCAATCTTTAATCGTTTTTCCTGAAGATTAGCCACCATTATGGCAAATAACGTCATTCTTTATACAAGAAAAGCTCTGCTAGAAGCCTTTAAGGCAGTGGTTTCTCGTTGCCTTCTGCATCTTTACCACGTTGACTCTTGCTGGTGAATTCTTCCGTCTTCGGGACCGAATTCTCAAAAAAGTGTCCTATGCAAGACACTGATCCTAATTTACTTTTCCCGGCTCACATTTGATCCATTACACGTTTCCGTTCCCAACTGGAACCACGAGGTACACACTAGAAAGTGCAGACTAAGGATTTTCGCTTTACCGAGTTGAGACCAAGAGGCATTACTCCTTACTCTCTTTTATTTTTGAGAACAATTGAGGATATTTTACCTATATAGATTATATTATAGATATATAGTACTTACGCTTATTTAATATCAAAATGTATTTGTATGTTTGTTGGTTTTATACGAAAAAAAAACTTTAAAAAATATATTTCAAGTTGAAAAATAAGACGATAGATGTAAGATAGGACTAATGCTGGAACGTTGGAAAACTTTTTCTTTATATTAATTTTATATTTTTAATCATCAAATCGATAGTCATAAATATAAATTGGCTATCTTGCCGTGCGTCCGTGCAGAATGCGCAAGAGCTCTGCTATCCCCACTTACGCATTCAAAACGTTGGTAGGGATACTCACTCAGTAATGTATTTATTTGTGAATCCGTATTTCGGATTTTCCGTATATTCGGATATTCCGTATTTCGGCAAAAAATTGCTACCTTAATGCTTTTCAGCCGAATATATAATTACTCCAGATCACAACCATTGGTTCATAAAATAAAATAAATTTTAAAAAGTTTGATTGTTGAAAAACGAATCAAAATTTAAAATCGCTTATTTGGTATAAGTACTACATAAGTATTAAACTTTCTTACTAATTTAGTGAAATGACGTTATTTAAAATGTTGTTATTAAAATGATATAAAAAAAAAACACTTATATTATTTTCTTAATATAATTCTAGATAATTTTTTTTTTATATTAAGAACACTTTGATTATTAAATTTAAAATTTCATTTGTTGATTAACTCTACATTATCTCATACTAAACATTTTATTGAGATAAAACCTTTCGTTGCGAATGCAACGGGTAACTACTAGTCAAATAATGTAAGAAATGAAAGTATTAACATTAATATACCAAATTTAAAATTGGAAAAGAAAAGAATTGTACTATAATGTCGAGAACAATTTTTCGACGCTGCACTACTTATCTTATGTTATTGTATCTGTTAACCAACTTTAAAACTTGATATTATTTTTTTTAAGTTTCTTCGTAAAAAACCAACAAACCTTCAACCATATTGTGTTATTAATTACTCCAATGAAAGTTTGAAAATAATGATTTACTTCCCTTAAATTTCTTTTCATTAAATTTTTTCCCACATTGATTTTTTTCTGGTTATATTTAGCAAACTTACTTTGTATTTTTGACTCGCACATAAAAAGTCAAGGTTGATGAAACCATTTAATTCAATTAATTCGTCAAAGTTCAACTCGATTCACATCAAAGGTTCGAAATATATGATAAATCAATTTATAAATGTTAATAAACCCTCCAGTTATAGTAAGGCTATAATTTTCTCTGACTGCATCATTCGAATATCGGAAAAATGCAATTAAAACCGCAATTGAAATGCAAAGGGAATGTCAAAGGCTGCTCGATATGGAAAATTGCATTCAAACATTGCAAATATGCCTTTGGCATATCAAATCCATAGCCGACTAGATTGAAAGGCGAGAAAAACCTGGAGCTAATGCAAATTGAATTGTTAAGGGAAAAAAACCCAGCAAACATGGTAGTATGTAATAAATTTTTTAAGCAGTCAAGTGCTTTTTATTTGTGTTGTAAAAAAAATAAGAATTTTTTTTCTAAAAGCGATACGATACGATAACGTGCACATATAGTGTACCATGTAATCAAGTTTGGGGAAAGTTGTTGGCAAGAAAATGAATTCTTTACGATGATTAGCTCCGATATATTATCACAGTAAAAAATTCCACACGGAGCCATAAAACACCAACCCAAACCGTTTGCCGAGTGGAATAATATTAGAAATATATTATGACAGGATAATTTTCCCACCGACATTCAGGTAACGATCACATATAGGCCTACACTTTCCGCCATTACCCATTGAATTTTACGAATAATAAATCAAACTTAAAATCCCTAAGTTCTTTCCAACGGGAATTTTTTTTCTAATTGACGGCATTTTTCGAGCTCATTAATATTAATAATTTTCTACATAAATTGATTGTATCTTACGGCTGGTTGCCACTCGCTTTCTTGGTTGTTATGACAAAATGCTTCGGGAACGGTCACTTTATGGTAATGTATGGCGATCGATCAAGCGGGTAACAAATGTCGTGTTTTTTTTTATTTACGTAAAAAAAATCCATTAGAAAATTAAAGTTAGATTTCCCGAAATAATTCGAGAATCACATTTTTTATCGAAACGAACTTAACTTTTAAGAATCATCACATTAACAAATTGTACATGGGTTGACGCCACTACAATGTGCTTTCGGTATAATTTGTGTTGTAATTTATAGCTTCAAAGAAATGACTTTTTTTACGGAATAATTTTTCTTTTTTAATTGTTATTTATCGTCGTTTTATAACTACTAAGGTCTTTAGTGAGTCTAGAGATAATAAAAATCCGTAATTAAGATATATCGAAAATTTGTTCTGATAAGAGGATCGCACCCAACACCTACCAATTTTGAAGCGGTCACCTTGACCACTCGACCACCAGTAGGTTTAATTTTTCGTTAATTTACTTTAAACTCTTCTTAACTAACAAATACATATAAAAAATGTATGGTTTTTTGTGGCAAATTATTGAAATATTTTTTGATTATTTGAATTAATTTATTTTTTTGGTATCATTTTTATTTTATAATTTTTGAAGCAAATATAAATATATCTCTAATAAAATTTATTACAACTCTTAAGTCTAAAACTAAATCTAAAGAAACTAAAGTAATTATTCCTCCCTACACCTTTGTGTGGAATTGGATGTGGATGGGAATTATATATGAACCAATTTTTTTTAAATGGCCGCCACGGCTTTACTGGCATTTGCATACCCTTTTGACGATATTTTCAATAACATTATTGAATACATGCGGTGGTATTTCATTGATACAGCATCTAATTTCGGCTTTCAATGCTTCAATGGTTGCAGAATTATTGGCATAAACCTGTAACTTCAGATTACCCCATAGCCAAAAATCTAAAGGCATTTAATCGCAAGAACGTGGAGGCCAATTTTGATCACCAATTCGGGAAATGACACGACCAGGAGCAAACTCATCAATGTTTTACGGGCGATATGGTATGTGTCACCGTCCTGCTGAAACCACATGTCGTCAAAACCAATAGCTTCCAAATGAGGCACAAGAAACTGTTATCATATCACAATAACGTTCGCCATTCATCGTTACTGCATTACCTTCTTCCTTTTCGAAGAAAAACGGTCCAATTATTTCTCCAGACCACAATGCACACCATGTAGTGACCCATTGTGGATGCATTGCTTTCTGATGAATCATTCGTAGATTTTCTAAGCCCCAAATGCGACAGTTTTGGCTATTCACGAAACCATCGAGGTGAAAATGGTCTTATTACTGGAAATTATTTTGTTTGCAAAATCAGCTGGTTGCTCAAGGATCCAATTGGTGAATTCTCTTCGCTGTTTATGGTCTACTATTTCATGTTTACTTACTCCCATCGGTCAACTTTCGATTTGTTACGTCATAATCATGAGACATTATGACCAATTATGACTGTCAAACATGGCGCGCAATTCAAATCTTGCGCTCTTATTGAAACATCCTTTATAACATCAAATCCAAGGATTACTTCTTTAAAGAATATGTAGATATTACCAAGAATATTGAAGTACTTGGATAAGATTCCGGATTTTGTATTTTTTTCCTTTGTTCTGGGGGTTTCTTCTGAGAGTTCCTTTGCGCTGCGTCCTAAAAGGACTATTTTTATTTCTTCACTTTCTTGAATATTCTCTTTTATTTTCAGTTTTCCATTTTACTTATGAAATATCTTTTAAATTTCTGCTATCCTGATTGATTAACTTTGGTAGGCAATTCTAATCTTCCTAGCGTATATTTTTCTCGTTCTTTCTGTAAATTTTTTCTATTTTTCGTATAATGTTTCGATTGTCCTGATATTTGATTAATGGTACAATCTATATAATTTTATATCAATCAGTTGTCAAATATACAACTTTCCAAATTTTAAAACTTTCGATTATAGAACCATCTATGGTAAAATTAATATTTCGATTACCCAATGTTTAATGAAGCAAAAATTAAATTTCATTTACTGGTAATGTAATCTTTTTTAATATGGTTAAAGGTTGAGAATTATGTAGTATTCAATTTACAAAAAAACGGTGTATGTACTTAAATATGTTTGAACTTAATTTGATTTATAAAATTTATTTTCAAATAAGTAACCATATCTTGAAGAAAACTAAGTCAAGAAAAACACTACTCATTTACCAAAGTGAAATAAAAGTATGATAAAACAGTAGAGTGAGAGAGACAGGGCTATTTAGGTAAGTGCTATTTAAAAAACAAAATAGAAACGCTGAAAAAGGCAATTACTATCGAGCGCTACAAGAATGGCAAAAGGAGCAGAATTAAAAGCCAATGGATAGGAAAAGAAATAAAAAATATAATGGTATAGATCGTTGTTCCCAAACCTGTGGTCCGCGGACCTCTGGGGGTCCGCGGTCCCATTTGAAAAAAATTGTTTTTTCTTTTTCAATTTAATGAAGGAATACTAAAATATAATATTGTCCGAAAATTGCACCTTTTTTTCACTTAGGGCTCCTTGGCATTATGCTTGATTTCCTTGAGGGTCCGCGGCTGAAAAAGGTTAGGAACCGCTGGTATAGATAATAGTAATTCGACAATTAAATTATCTTTAACTTTACACTCCGAACACGATTCGTCTTTAGGCAAGTTTCCTCAATATCTTGAATTGTATTTGGAACCTTTTTAATTGTAAATTAAATTAAAAACTTTATAACTTATCTAATAGTAATAGTACAGTGACAACCTAAAGGGAGGAAAGGGTGATAGTCACTGTTGTCCGAAAATTAAAAAAAAATTGAACTATTGCTCATGATATTAACAATAAAATTGTAGTAAAATTGTAAACCCGGCAACAAGGAAGTCATGTGTGAGCCACGTTAGATGTTTTATTCATTCAAACCGAGCTTTTTATACAGAAATTATATAAAATGAATTTTATAAAAATATTATTTTTATTTTATTATTCTTTACCAACTCTCATTCGAGATTTATCTTTAACATTTTAATTCATTAATGTTTTAAAAAATTCAATATTTTAATTAGAGAAAAAAAACCGAGCTTAAAACAAAGTGTTTAATATGGAGCTTTCAAGCTTTTCAAATGTAACAAAAAATGTTTCAGTGTTTGATTGAGATTAAAATAAATTTGAATATTTTAAAACACGATTAATGAAAACTGTCGGTATACACTTTTCATATAAAATCCTTTATTTATAATAAATTTTTTTCTGTGGAAAATTATTTTGCGGTAAAAGTGGATCATTGAATCTCTTTTATTGAAGAAGATGAAGGGAAAAAAATGATTTTATCGGTTATTTGAAGTGGGTGGTGGAAGAAGTTAAACATTTATTAAATGATTAAGTTTTTATCTGTAGTAAAAAGCACAAAGGATTCGATCCAATCGAGACACATTAACGCTTCATTATTTGCAAAGCTCTATCTTTTGTTTTTTTTGGTTGTTTGGAAAACATAAATAAGGTTAGGTTTTTTTTAAGATTTGATTTTCATGGTTGACTTGATTTACTTCTAAACACAAAAGAAATGTAACTTTAAATGTTATAAATTGAAGCTTTTTCCAGACTTGGCAACATTATAACAAAAAGTTTGGGGTTTTTCTTTTAATTTTTTTTCGTAAATACGAGATAGAAATGTTTGTTTTGCGTGTGAACTAATGGGAATAGTTTATCATTTTCTTTGCGCCGTTAAGTCGATTAAATGAAAATGCAACATTTTTATTTCCCCTGTCTTGTAAGCAAATATAGTACGCAAGTCAAATTACAAATTGAGAATATAGATAGATAGAGCTTACACAGCGATCAGAGCGCTACACACCCTTCAATATAAGGGTGTTTGCCGCATACATACATTCTTATATTTTATTTAGTTAGGGGAGGAAATTTAGTGTCCAAGCAACCCCAAAAACACTTTCCTGATAACGTCGTTACACCACCGGATATTTCCACCAGGTTACAAATATACAGAAGGCTATGAGTGTGACGTCATTGTACCATCCCTTTTTCATGCACCACTTAGATCAGAGAAAATTCAAACAGTACAAAGAAATTCAAACCTTTTCTTTAAAACAATTTGATTTGAATACAGAAATTTCTTTTGCGACAAACTAATTTTTTTCTTTCGTATTTGAACAATTGAATTTGCACTTGGAAAATGTGTGAAGTTTTTTTTTCTTTATCCTTAAAACGTTTCGATTATAATAAAAAAAAATGAAAATGAAAGAAAAACTCATATTTTCCTTTTCATTATATTAAATTCATATAAATGGAAAGTTGCGAGTGTATGGTTTTATTTGCTTTTCAAAAAAAACGTATTTCTTTTCGTTTTTTTTTTTTTTGTTATAAAACAATAGGGAAAGCTTTAGAGTTTAAGAGGGCACTTTAAAAATGTTTACTGTTACAATGACAATAACTGAAAAGTGCATTACAATAAAAAATAAATGCATTTTTCCCAAATTGATTTTGAGACTCTTTTCCGATGATAATTATTTTAATTAATGGAGAGCTTTTCTATTTTCCAATTTTATCGCCTGTCATTTATAGTTTAACGAACATGACGGTATTCAACTCAATTTATTTACATAAATTACTTATACTAAAAATTCTAAAAATAATTTAAAACTTTTTTTTTAAAAAAAATAGTTATTGACGTGGTTAAAATAAAATTATTTATTATTCTACAATATTCGATTTTTTTTAATGATTCTACGTATCATTTATTGGTGTGTAGCTATCACCGATTTTTTATTAAATTAAATATTGAATTTCATAGCAGAAAAATTAATATAAAACCCAAAACTTTAACTAACATTTGTGGGGAATTATGAGAAAAGGGGTGAATTCTATATGCTTATAAGAAGACTTTCATACACTTGGTTTGAATTTTGATTCGATTTTCTATTTTTTACATTGGAATATTTTGCTTAGAAACCTTCAAATGTTAATGATTTTGGTATTGATCAACGCGAAATATTTCAAAAAATGTATCGCTGTTTTTTTCAAAAAAGATAATTTCAACGAAAAAAGCTATCACGAGTTGTGTATACAATATATAAAATATATTGCAGTCCAATTTATGTAGTATAATTTAACATAATAATATACAAATGTATATAAATGTGAATCATCACGTAGCAGTTACGGAGTGATCCAAACTACTTTATCACCACTGATGAAGATTGCTTGGCAATCGAAATACGTATCTGGGCAATACGTCACGAATATTTTTGTTTGAACTTCTGTTCAAATTTATGTTGGTGGTATGATTTTTATATATTATTATATTAAGTTTATATATTATAATATTAAATTTGTATATTATTATGTTAAATTATACTACATAAATTGGACTGCAATATATTTTATATATTGTATACACAGTATAACTGTTCAAAGTCAGCGGAAAAAATCTTATTTTGACTATCACGAGTTGTTTGCGATCACGCATAACTTTCTCCATTTACCCAGTGTTAAGCTGTTCAAAATTACGTAACATTTTATAATTTTTTTAACCGTTAATAACCCCCAAATCGACTTAAAGTTTTACAGAGTCATGGCTCAATAGTAAACTACCTACAGTATTAATTTCAATTTTTTCTCATTACTTGTGATTTTCTTCTAAACAACCTTAAGTACTACTGAATCTAGTTCTAACGGGTACAATCTAATGGCTATCAAATGGCGGGGAAACTAATGGCTACTTAATTTAAAAGAAGGCTATAGTCTCGTTTTTAAAACCTAGTTAGTCCAAAATTCTAACTCAGAAATATTTGAAGTACTTAAAATCAAAATTAGTAACGAAAAATAAGAATGGAAATTATAATCAGACGTAGCATAAGAAAGTTAAAAAAAACACCGACCAGCAAAAAATTCACAGCATCAATAATGTACAAAAGGATCAAAATAAACAAAATGATGGACAAAAAGAAACATTATCGTTATGGACCTCCAATCCATCGAAAATATTGGAACAGCTTTATAGACTCGAAAGCGTAAAGCTCTTGAAAGCTTTAAATTGATATGGAATATAAATAGGAAGTTCATTAATATAATTTTTCCTGTTTAATAAAGCATATATTCCACAGTACGCACATAGCAGAGAACATTCCAGGAACGTATGTTCAACGTATGTTCCAATGTTCTAATGAAATCCCTGAAGGCAGGGCCGGTATAACCTTTTATGAAACCACAATACATGTTCATTCTTAATCTTTCAAAACTTAATAATTCTCCACTTAGTGGGTTATAGTATACCGGTTTGAGTTTTAGTAGGCAGAAATGGAGTTCGAACATACATGCTAAAATTTTTTTGATTTTAATAGTTTTTTCGATTTTCATAAGAAATAATACAATATAGATGGCGCATTGAAATCGTCTGGATATTTTTACATTTAAGAAGTATGATATATGAAATTTAATATAAAAATGGCTTCGTTTATGATACATTAACGCATTTAAACTGTTAAATTATTTTATGAAAATCAGGGTTCTGTGAAAAGCTAGGTCTATTCGGATAATCCACAATCGATTCCTGAACTTTAGGATAAAATTATTCGTGTTATTGGTGAGGTAGGGGGCTTCAATTATGTCAAAATGCCATTAAAAATTTTTACAAAAGATTTGACGTTTGTGGAGAGGAGCAAAAGGAGGCTATTTGGCAGACATTTTTCGTATATTAATTTCGTAACTGATACTTTGATTACCAATAAAAAGATTTTGAAATGAATGGAACTTGTATGCTCTATTTATTCTTAAAAAACCACACAGTTTGAAATGCTCATATTTTGTCAGACGGTTTCAACAACAAATAAAACAATTATATATGGCAAAGCAGAAAAAATCAATGATAGTTTCCTAGTTCTCGGATACAAATTTTTGTCTATATCAGGGATGGGGGAACTTTTTAAAGTACTGTCTCGTGGGTCTCTAATGTACATGGCACTCATTAGCGCCTCATAAGGTGAAACAGAGAGGGCAATACAAGTGATATGGAAGTCTCTTTCTACAAACCTAACCAACAAATGATTGCCTAGCCATCGTGGGACAATAAAAATGCTTGCGTGGGTCAGTGTCAGACCCATGGGCCATAGTTTTGCCATCACTGGTCAATGTTTCCCTAGATACATAGAATCCAATGGAACATTGCATTAGTCCTGTAAGCTCTCCATTTCCTTTAATAGAACCTAGCATTATAAAAAAAATCACAAAAAAGTTTATTTTCCATCCAATGGTTTCTTCAATATTTAATACTATCAAAATAGTTGAGCAACTATCATCAAGAGGTCGTTTGTATACATTTGCGTCGACCGTTTTGAGGAATTTTCAGGCAATTTTGATACATAATGGAAAAACGGTTAAGAGCATTTATTTTTATTCAATATAACATTGCATTGGTCCTTTATACTCATTATATCCTTTTATGGGATCTAACGTTAAATAAAAATCTTCCAAAAAACAGTTTATTTCCCATTCAATTGTTTTTCTGATACGTAGTATAAAAATCATTGAGCAACTATCACCAAATGGTCGTTTGTAAACATTTACGTCAAACGTTTTGAGGAGTTTCCAGGCGATGTTGGTACATAATGGAAAAAATATTAGGAAAATGTATTTTTTGCAAGAACCCTTGTTTATTGTGGTACTCATATTTCCAAAAGAGGCTTAGTTTGTGATTCAATGTCATTTTCTATCATTTATCCAATCAACATGGAAAAAAATATTACTAAAAAGTTTTCTGGTGTCAAATTTTGTTATATGAAACTAATTTCCACTACACATGGCGCAAAATAATGCTATAAAACGTCAGTCTAGACTAAATTAAGTCTATGATTTTCAACCCTTTGTAATAATTTAATGCCATCTTATAGATAAGTGTTGTCTTATACTTTTTTGACCTTTGGACAATCGATTATCACCTCTGAAACTTCGTCGTATGTTGGAATAATGTACGTAATGGAATTCGTTAAATCACGTTTAAATGAAATATTTACCCTATGGGTCAGTCCAATGCAGTCGGTCCAGCACTGGTCGCTTGACTATTTTTTTAATTCTGATTTTTTTTTGCTATCACCCCAACATGTCGGTAGTTCAAATTCATCATTATTTTTTTTTTTTTAGTTTTCCGATGGTGGCCATTTTAGTTTTACTAGGCGCAGACATTTTCGCACTTTTAAGGGTTTGCGGAAACTTGATTTTCTCAGGCCCTATTTGTCCTATCAAAATGAAACTAAAAGCAGTGTTTTCAAGATAATATAAGCTATAAAATTGTAATAAGACGTTTTCACCTAAACGTAATTCTAAGGGGTGAAATTTCAGCCTAAATTTTTAGCTCTCATTTGTAAAAACTTCAATTTTCACGGAAAGATTGTGAAGGAAGGGAAAGAGTCTACACGTTAAAACTTTTTTTACAAACAATTAGGTATTAGTTGTATTCAAATACAAAATTTGAAGTCTGAGACTTCATACTCTGTGCTAACTGTTATTCATATCTTAAATTTAAAACATATACTTCTTTCTGAAAGCTAATAATGTATGTACGTACCCAAATTATTAGCTTTATTACGATTACATACAATTATTACCATTATTAGCTTTTAGAAAGAAATACCTATATGTTTTAAATTTAAGATATGAACAGCAGTTAGCTCAGAGTAAATGTTGTTTTGTGTAAAAAGTCCTTTTTGCTAAGTATATGTTATATATTAAATGGTTAAATACATTATATTCACCTACTGAATTATGCATTATTTTGACATTTTGTGGTTGCAATACCTCTGCTCCTTGTCAAATCTCAAACTCTAAATTTTAAGTGCATAATGCTATCATACAGTACTATAATGTAGTGATATTTCAGATTTTTATCTGGTCCCCCACCAGAGTTATTGAGCTCAGAAAATTGCAATAAAAATTTCAAAATTTTGTTATTTTTTATATTAAAAAGGCTTAAAGTCTCAGACTTCAAATTTTGTTTTTGAATACAACTAGAACTTAATTGTTTGTAAAAAAAGTTTTAACGTGTAGAACATTTCCCTTCCTTCACAATCTTTCCGTGAAAATTGGAGTTTTTACAAATGAGAGCTAAAAATTTAGGCTGAAATTTCACCCCTTAGAATTACGTTTAGGTGAAAACGTCTTATTACAATTTTATGCTTATATTTTCATGAACGCACTGCTTTTAGTTTCATTTTGATAGGACAAATAGGGCCTGAGATAATCAAGTTTCCGCAAATCCTTAAGAGTGCGAAAATGTCTGCGCCTAGTAAAACTAATATGGTCACCACTGGAAAACTAAAAACAATAAAATTAAAGTAATGATGAATTTGAACTACCAACATGTTGGGGTGATAGCACACACAAATTTTTTTTTTTTTTAAAATGGTCGAGCAACCATTTCATTTATTTTTGGACCACTTTATTTGGACTGACCCCTATATAGAACTATTTTTAGATAGCAGAAAATACCTACTATTGTAAATGAATTTATAGTTCACGGGCTGAATTACCAGTAGCTACAAAAGAAATGAATCCTAAAAAATGTAGGTAATTTTATACTTTTTTTCGTATTCTGAGAGGATTGTATCAAGACTAGGGTAGAATTCTTTTCCTTTGTATTTTATAACTGTTCTTAAAAATTTAAATTTTCATCCCTTTAAGCTTAAGCTTTTAATAATACGAGCAGCTTAAACCCCCTGCGTATGATAAATGTCGACAACGCTTCAACTTGTGTGTCATACATGGTTTTTCATAAATTTTCCGGATCAAAACTTTTTCACAATTCGCCTCTGGTAACAAAACATTACCATTAAACAATTTTTCAAATCGAAATAACAAACACCATAGGGTGTTTTTCACTTAAATCGTTTTTTTCTTCTACGATAAAAATCTCTTGAAAATTGAAATATGTAATTTGCGCGAATTTGACATTGCAAATATTTCACCAAAATCGCAAAGACATTTAATATCTACCGAAAATTGTTTTCTTTGTATGGCTTTGGTGAAATGATTGTGTTTTTGTCATCTATATCCAATCTATTATCTATATTTCGTATGTACTATTATATATATATATATATATATATATATATTTGCTCCGTTTGTATATGAAACAGAGGCAAAAAATGGAGGCCACATTTCGTTTGTATTGGTCTCGGATTTCTCGCTTCATTCCGCCTCCGCCTGGAACATTCCCCAAGGAGAGATAAACCGGGAACATGTACGCGACAATGTCGCGGTAAGTTTTTCCCTTCGACGCGGCACACAATCTCGTTATCAGTTCATTTCTTGTAAGTTTCGGAAAAGTTGCAAAACACAATCCATCGCTGTCGTCTTCGTTGTTTGTCACATTCGTTCTATCTCTCATCACTCATCGCAATTCTTTTGTTATAGATATTTTCAATAATTTTCCCCCGTTGCAATAATAAGAAGAAAAAAAAAATTCAAACTTGTACCTCTCACTGAACTTTTTGTCGTTTTCGATCGAGCCAAGGGAAAAGCTGTGAATGGTAGAATGCATTTTTCAAGGCAATAACTTTTGATTTCTAGCCTTTTAACTCTTATGGGTATTTTATTGCAAAAGTTTTTTGAGTATTCGTCGAAAGAGGGACCAAGTTAAATTAATAGACCAAAAATCAATTGTTCAAAAAACAACTAATCGAAAGTTTTTAAAGTTTTTTTTTCTTCCCATTTTAAATCTAGTACTTTCACTCATGGAAAAATAGACCATATCCTTAAGATGACTATTTAATTATAGATAAAAAACTTATCTGTCAGATAAATCCAACACATATCACTGTTCTTAGGTGAATAGGTAAAAATATGCATTTTTTCTCTATCCTCCAGATAAAATTCAATCTGGACGATAAATGTCACTATCTAGATAAGAAAATATCTATTAAAAAAATTTGCTATACTCAATTAAGTCATTGGAAAAGTAGCTTTCTCTTTATTTACAAAAAAGGACAAAAGGACGTCATACTTAACGTGACCATACGCCCCGCTTTCGGGCTTTGTGTCCCGCTGTCCCCGAATAACCTAAAAATGTCCCACTTTGAGAAAAAGTAACCTGTGATAGGTATTAATTCATCACAACCAAAATCATTATGCAGGTATACTATATACCGTATACATATACCAATTGTGTAAAATCCATAGGCCATGAACCTATAGTAAATGGATAAAAATCATACAAAAATAAGTAGATAACTACAAATTTTAACTAGGGGAATCCGCAATAAATAGACCACACAAATTATTATCTTAATTGTTCCGTTTAATAATTATTTTTCTAATAAAGAAGCACTGAGTTTTATTATATTTCTAGTATTGTCATTTAAGGCAAAATTATAATATGGTTTTCTAGTTTTTGTATTAAAATTTACAGGTGGGTCGCTTTGAAGCAAAAAAATTATGGTCACGTTAGTCATACTAGCAAACCAAATTCCTCACACTATGTATGTAGCTAATAATTCAATTTTTTTAGTTGTTATTTACCGTCGCTTTATAACTACTAAGGTCTTTAGTGACTCTAGGGGTAATTAAAATCTGTAGTCAAAAATATTGAAAATATGCTTGATTCGAGGATCAAACCCAAAACTTATAAATTTTAAAGCGAAAATTTTTGCTATTTTTAAGTTTTCCACCAAAATTATCTTAACTTTTTAAATCAATTTTAATTCCAGTAATTAATTGAAATATAACTATCGCAATGTAATTTTGAATTAAATTTGGTATTTAAACTTTTTCCGTTTGGTATTTCATAAAACTACATCCATGCAACATTTTATAGAAGTTTAATTCTTTATAGGGAGTTCATGATTAACGAAAAATAAGAATTTTAGAAATGGTTATAGATGAATGAAGCCAAAAAGCTTTAAACCTGTTAACTGTTAATTTCAATTTTATTTTCTTCCGATCAGTGGTTATTTACCTGTTCGATCGAACCATAAGGGGTTTGATGTGTTCTCGAGGGTTAGATGGAGGTCTAGACATACTATCACATACTAAAAGTGGGAATTTCATAAAAATTAGTTGAACTTTAATAAAGCTAAAACTTTGAAAATGCAAGGTAACAAAAGTCTAGGTGCAAAATTTCAACTGCATTGGATAATTGAAACTGTGTTAATTATGACCTCTAAAATTTTTCGAAACTAATGTAAAAGATTTATTCGAATGGCTGCAAAAGAAATATTGAAAAGAAACAAAGTAAAACAAAGTATATATCAATCATTCACAAAAATTATTAATAGAACACCAAATCATTTTACCTTTGATTAATCAATATCTTCAATTCTTACCAACTTCCCAACATTCCACCTTGATATTTGAATAAGCATCCTACAAATTATGGTTAATTTCGTCAAACATATCATAAAAAGTAAAGAAAAATAATTGGCACATGTTTATTAACAACTTGTTGGTCAATTATGAAACAATTAAGAAATCAAATGGAAATGATTTGTAATAAATTAGCGATATAATTATTATTGTTAAATTGACAAGTCCATTTTCAATTTGGTTACGTTTGTTCTTTGCAAATTTTGATTACATTGCTCGCTATGAGAAACGCAAAAAAACAATGTAGTTATTCTTGTTTAACTCATTTGGTTGTTAAATTTACAATCTTACCACTTTAAAAACTATTGAAATAATTAAATTTGAAATAGTTGTTCTTGTCGTTCATATTTAACTTTTCAATTTTCCGTTTCTGTCACTTCACAATTATCGATAAAGTAAAAATATTTAAAATAAACCATCTTTGATCAAGCTGAAATTTTAATAAATAAAAATGTAAGGTGACAAAAGTCTATGTGCTAAATTTCAGCTTTATCGAATAACTGGAAGTTAATTTTCACCTCCAAATTTGTCGCTAAAAACGCGAAACTAATATAAAGGATTTAAAATGGTTAAGAGAAAGTCAGTTGTCTCTTAATATAGATAAGTCTAAGTATATTACGTTTGATAGTTACATTGATAGTATTCCTGATAATTTCCATCTTAAAATAAATAATGTTGAACTTAAAAGAGTAGATAATTGTAAGTATCTAGGACTAATTTTTGATGCACATATGAAATGAAACTCATATGTCCACGAATTAACAAAAAATAAGGAACTTTTCATTCTTATTCTTTAAATTGAGCAAATTCGTAAGTCCCTTGGTATCAAAAACTATTAATCATGGGTTATTTGAAAGCATAATCAACTTTGGGATAATTGTATGAGGTGGGGCCTATAAAAATAGTGTTAAGCCATTAACTAGTATCCAAAATCGTTTTATTAATTATTTCACTTCACGTAATATTGTTGATATACCCCTTGGTATCAGAAAATCATTTATTATCAGTGCTTTAATATACTACTATAGTAATTGTAAAGAACAATATAATAATAAGGGTACACAAACTAGATCTAGTTTACTAACGCTACCAAAAACTAAAAAAAAATATTAGCAGTAAGAATCCTAATCTTGTCGCAATAAATATTTTAATAAGTTACCTAACCACCTTAAAACTCTTAATTTTAAGCGAAAAAAATTGAAGAAAATATTAATAAGCTCAATTGGTAATTTGAGGGACTAGTTATTAACATGATTTTCAATTAAATTATATTATTTACTTTATTGGTAGTTTTGTTTTTACCAATAATTCATTATATTATTACTCTGTTTTAAATATATGCAATTGTAATGTAATATTCTAGTTCTATGTACAGATGCTATGCATCTCTATAGAATGTATGCTGGAATAAGAATAAATAGTAATAATAATAAAATAAGGCACAAGAAAAGCAAAATCAGAGCACCATATATTAAGCTTTCTGATTTTCCTTTGGTAGTTTCATTGTTGTCTCAATTTGGGACTAATGAAAAATTAAACTAATAAAAATGTAAGGAATGCAAAAATTGAAATTTAAGATTTTATTTTTTTTAATTAATTAATAACTATGAAAAAAAGAAGGTATTACAAACGATGGGAGTTTAAAAGGTTTCTTGAGTAATTTTCGAAGGTTTTAATCAATAAGTAGATTACATTTCAAAGAATATTGTACGATGTCTGAAATTTAATGATAATACGCAGGAAAACTAAAACTATTACTTCTTAAAGAAGATCTGGTTTCCAAGAAAAAGCTTTAAAACTTATTTGAAAGCAAAAAAAAATTAATAAACTAAACCTTAGCTTTAATGAAATTTACAATACTTATAGAGAACCATGAAAGGTTATACGATAGTAAGCTATGCCATCTGAAGAAAACAAATAAAACCTATTAAATCAGCAAAGTTAATTTTTAAAACAACGAATTAATCAAATCATCTTTGCGAAAAAAATATTTTATTATTCCTAGTTTAGGTAACAATCAAATTAGCCGAAATTCCATAAATTTTTTTGTTAATGTTGGCCTCAATACATATCTCAAATGACTAACATGAAGCCTTTCAAGGCTTTCATTAAAAATACTATTTTTGGAAATATACGGAAAACATGAATTATTATTTAAATTACCCCAACAAATGCGTGACTAATAGTCTTATCTATCAAGAAATTAAATATTTCGATAATGTCTCTATAATTATTCAAATTACTAAAACATAAGGAATTAGAGAAAAGAAAATTTGTCATATTTATTTTCCAATTACTTTTTAAAACATTCATTTGTTTTTTCTTTTGTTTGTAATTGAAGTTTAAAAGCACACAACTTGTTGATTGTAATTTAGAAAAATGAGAGTTCCGTTTTAAGTAGGCTTTTGTTGGGAAACTGTTTCCGCTGTTACATCCCAAATCTCACTTGATGTTTTAACGTTAAGTTTTCGCCTTTGATATAAACCACAGAAATTTGGAAAATAAATAGAAAATTAGCTCCGGAACCATAATTGTTGGAATTTCTAACACATTTTCATAGTTTAACTTCCACTTACTTCTTTGTAACGAACAACAAGTATAAACAGGACAGTATGATTCCAAAATCGGTGCACATTAGGGTGATTTTTTTTACTTTTTTCTTTTGGTCCCATCGTGAAATTTTGTTGGAAATACCAAAAAAAAAATTCTTACAAAGTTTGAGCCCTTAATATTAATTTTAAGTCCTCGACCAAGACATGTAAAGATTTCCCATTGAAAATACACGGAAACTCTGATTTTTAAATTTCTATATCTCAGCGGCATTTCATAGGATCGCTTTTACCGAAGATGGTTTTTTCTCAGAATTAAACGCTCTACAAAAGTGCCCATTGCGACAAAGTCGTAACTCACACCGGTGAGGTAGTACGGGCCACTGAACCTGATTTTTCCATAAAATTCAAGGCTTAATATCTCGTTTAATATTGATCTTCGCGATTTGGTCCACAGGAACTTTTTTGTAAGAAATCAAATTCTCTACAAGTTTTTTATTTATAATTTTTCCGTAGCCTCTTGTTATTTACGAGATAAATGCAAAAAAACGCGAATTTTATGGAAAAATCAGGTTCAGTGGCCCGTACTACCTCACCGGAGTGAGTTACGACTTTGTCGTAATGGGCACTTTTGTAGAGCGTTTAATTCTGAGAAAAAACCATCTTCGGTAAAAGCGATCCCATGAAATGTCGCTGAGATATAAAAATTCAAAAATACAAAATCAGAGTTTCCGTGTATTTTCAATGGGAAATCTTTACACGTCTTGGTCGAGGACTTAAAATTAATATTAAGGGCTCAAACTTTCAGAGATTTTTTTTTTTGGTATTTCCAACAAAATTTCACGATGGGACCAAAAAAAGTAAAAAAAAAATCACCTTAGTGCACATATTTTAAGGAGATCTAATGAGCAAAAATATTTTTTTCCAATCAAATATGTACTGTTTTTAAATCTGCCACATCCGAATTATAAACTTTGCGTCTAAATAATGTAATTGGTTTTAAGAAGGGTAGAAAAGAGCTATTGAACTTTCCTTAGTAAAAAAAAGTATTTCCAAATCGACAAGCTTTGAATTTTGAGAACTAAAATGGAAATTTTGGCACTTGAATACTAAATGACTTCATTTTACAATTCATGGACATTTGCTGAACAAGGACAAGTGATGTCTTTATTTTGTCTAATTGGAAACAATACTGTCTTGAATTTATATTCTCATTGCTTGGTAACAGTTTATTACATATAACCCATCAACCCATTTCTAATTCGAAAAGACAGTCGATTCTGAATTCGAAATCGATCAATTCTATCGTTCGAAAATAAATTACAAATCTTATATATTAAACAGGCTATTCTTATATGAATGTATATGGTTTGCTTTCTGAAAAAAGTTCTAACGATTTTGATGAAAATTTGTAATCTAATAGAATTTTGTTTTCTAAGTTAATATGTAAAGTTGGTTTCTATGGAAAACGCAAAATGCCACGAAAAACAGAAAAACTATAAAAAATAGTTGCATCATCTGTTGATGTCAACTGTAACTATGTGCCGGTGTGAATATTGGCTAGTATAATAATTAGTTTCAATAGTTATTCCATTTTTTTTACGTCTAACATATTTAAAATAAACAAATAATATCCTATCAAGTTGCAATGTCAAAACAAAATTTGATATTTTGAGCCGAAATTATAGAAAATATGTGTGTTAATATAGAACAACAGCGATTTGTTAACAAACTCCAGAACGCCTAGTTGCCAAGGTACTTAATGATTAACAAAGAAAAACTAAAGTTTACATAGATACCAAGGACAATAAAGTTCCTTCAAATCAATGTAGAATCTATGTAGAACTAGAAAAGTTTGGGAAAGAGAAAATCGTGAATCTGTTGACAGTTATTAATATTGGAACTCCTGAAAAAAGCTTTAAATTTGGTATATTTAACCAGGAAAGCAAACGAAGCAGAAAAATAACGGGAAACAATGAAATAAATAGGCAGATTTTCTTTCGCATTCTATATCCTAGAAATCTAGAATACCCTACATTTCTAACTTTTGATGCACCTCCTCTTCTACGAAAAAAAATCGTTGACACCCCATAACTTATTCCCATAACAACCCCTAACTAAAGAACAACACTTTAATTCTTCTTTAAACCATCTCCACATCTGTCGGTGCAATCAGTAGCACCTTCTAAGAAAGCTTCATGTTCACTGAAAGAACAATTCTATTTTTTTTTTTAAATTAGTTTCAAATTAGAGTCATTTTTGAATATCTTTCAAAGATGTGAAGTGGTTCAACAAATGCATGTCCCATCGACCCTATTATGTAATAATTTAAAAGAACCAACTCTAGGGAGTAAGCCGCATGCAAAAGTATTTCCAAACCGAATGCCTCAATCATATCCTTCACTCGTTTTTTTGCATGGCCTGGAGAATTACCATGCAGTAAAATCACTTTATTTTGGTAGTTTATTTTGGATTACTATATTTTGGTGTTCTGACCGTTTTTCACGTTAAATCTTAGTTCAAATCTACAACCGTTAGTTACTATTGCCATTGGCTACCTTTCTCATCCAACAGTTCCTACCATTCGATGTCTTAAAATTTTTTTGTTGGTCTTCTATGTTCTTCATTCTTCACGTCGATGTATTCAATTTTCTTAAATCCCTCAAAACACTGAGCTTTCCTAAGAGCCTGTTGAACCTAAGCTTCATCAAGTATTCGATGTAATTCCACAGTATTTTTTTTAAATGGTAAAAGATAATCAATGCTGTCTGAATACAATTTCGGCATAAAATTCGGAATTTCCGAATGGGTATGTATTGTTCACTCGAATGCAATTTGTGCGTAAGTTTTGACATACCAGAAATGAAGAAGCGACGGTTATTTTCAAATATGTATTTATATTATAATATTTAAAATTAAATTTTCATCTCAAGTTCATTTTAGCACACCCCAATCTGCCAACGTTGCATTTTCGATTTTATTTTTAATTTAATTCGCGACTTTTTTGTTAATTCAATTTTTATATGGTATAATTCTCTCTCTTGTGGCTAAATTTTTATTATGGACCGATTTAATCGTGAATTAAATTAAAACAAAGTCGAAAATGCAACGTTGCCAAATTGTGGGTGTGCTGAAATTGACGTGAGACAAAGTAAACTTTATTTAGAAAATTTAATTTTACATAATACAATATAAATACATATTTGAAAATAATAGTCGCTACTTCATTTCAGACATGTCAAAATTTACGTACAAATTGCATTCGAGTGAACAATGCGTACAGGAATAATATCGAAACCATTCAAAAACAGTTATCAAATTTCGACGTTCCTGATCCAAGCTTATACCTAAAATTCAATATGTTCAATTCCATTAAAAATGATTGATGAGTCGTGGGAAATTTACACTTTTGCAAAATAAAAATCTTAGTTATTAAAATATAATAATTGGCTTAGCCAACTGGTAGCCGAGTGGTCTAGGTGACCGCTCCAAAACTAATAGGTAGTGGGTTCAATCCTCGTATCGTGCAAATTTTCAATATTTCTCGATAACGGTTTTAATTAACCTTAGAATCGCTAAAGGGTCTTAGTAGTTATAAAGCGACGGTAAATAACAATTTTAAAAAAATGGCTTAATAACATGATTTGGCAGATCTTTTATTGGCAACCAGCGCCGATAATTGGCAAATTCTGGTTTTATATTATATTATTTCACCTAGTGTACAAAGGTCTAAAATTGGAAATATTTTAATATTAATAGTGTTAAGAGTATCAATAAAAGGTTTGGTATTTCGTTGGGTATGATTTAGTAATGAGTAAAAAGATTTAATACGCATGTAAAAAGCTAGTCAAAAATCTTAATTTTGTATTAAAAGAAGAAAATATCAGTTTGTTTCCATTTTCAAGATTGAATTTTCCGTAGTGGATAAGTTAATACTTCGAGACACATATTAAATGAGGCCTATTGCGTTTTTGGATTGTTATTTATTGGCCCAAGTCGATCCATTAACTCGACGTAGCATCCCTTAAATCTTGCAAAAGGGCTAACAACATTTCACAATGCATATTGAAACATTTATTATGTTGTCAGTACCTTCCTACCCAATGCACTTCCAACACTCTAATCCAAGAAAAATTTATATCTCTCCAACTCGTTTCCACTCCAAACACCTCCATAACACTATTTATGACACATTTCCTAATAAACGATGAAATTTACGAGTCTTTAGTCCAACCACTCGTGCGTTAATTACGTTCACAACTCAACCTCCATCGTTCCATTAAGTAATCGAACGAACATTTTTCAATATCTGCCGATAAAATTGATATTAAGTAATTTGAACGGAAACGAAAAAGCGCCTAGTATGAGCTTAATTTATCTCACGCTTCGATCTGCCGGTAAACAAAATGAAAATACTCATTATATTCGTATTAAAAGGGGTAAAATTCGAGAAAAGGGGTGAAGCCTAAGTTGTTGTTGGCATTTTAATTACATGCAATTTCTTATATGGGGCTGTCTTTTCAATGTTCATTGGGTATGGAAAGTTGGACATTTTCGACAAAATTCCTTTCGTTTGTATAAGATCAGGTGATTTCCTTTAATTGTAGTACCTATAGGTAGTAGACTAAGAAATAAGTACCACTCATTGCTTTTTCGAAATTCCTCGAAATTTCAAGTTATTTCAACTTTAAATCCTCTTACTGGAAAATTAAGGATTTTAGGCACAATTAAAATTGATTAAGGTGACATCCCACTTTCATTTAATTTAAAGGGAAAAGTATTGGAACTCCATGGAGTTTTATAACGTTTTAGTATGGAGACCTCGAAATATCAACTAACAATTTGAATGACTGATAATCTAAAATTTCACCTAATACACAAAAATGGGTTAAAAATGAACGAATTTCAAGCCCCACTTTTCTTGACATTGTTCGTCGCACATGATATTCCCCTGATGCTCTTGTAAATTCCTTTGATTATTATGCATCATTGATGCAATTACTTAGAAATCCACTGAAGCTTTTGATTCGAAATTTGTCTCTTCAAAAGGTTTTGAATTCATTTATCAAACACTCGAGGCCTTATCGTTTTTGCACCGCCAATATTTCCATACAATAAAATTTAACTTCTTATCGAACACATATTCAAAAGAAACCCGTCGTCAAATTGAATGTAAAAAAATTGGCCTTCTCATAAAAACCTCATCATCTCACGCTACATTAAACAAAACTCGTCCCCATTTCCAACGTCGTTTCGTCCTTGTGATAACATTGAAAAATTTTAGATGGGTGTCAGATGATTTCCTTGCATTGGATTGCTATTTTAATGAGATAATTTTTTTTAACTATTGGGATCCGGTGTTAGGAATTAGTTCCTGTATTATTACAATAATCTTTTGTAAAATAGTCTTTTGTTTAACTGATACGTCTTCTTTTACTTTCTTGGGTCCTTCCAGTGTTCTTTTTACAATTAGAGATACAAGGGATACATCGATTTTTTCAAACATCGATATGTCATTCATAAACATTGATATTTCAACATCGATGATACATCGTTATTCATGAACGGTATTTGCCTCATGTTCTTTTTAGGAATGTGTATATTTAGCAATGATGCATTTACTCCTTTATTTTTAATTTTATTCACGATTTTCGGGCTAATATTGTATATTTTTTTTCTTTTGCCACTTAATTTTCTTTACGGCCCGATTTATTAGTGAATAAAATTTAAAAAACCTATTGGTGGCCGAGTGGTCAAGGTGACATCTTCAAAACTGGTAAGTGTTGGGTTTGATTCCCACATCGAGTAAAATACCGATATTTCTCGATTACGAATTTTTATCAATCCAGGAGTTCCTAAAGACCTTAGTAGTTATAAAGCGACGGTAATTAACAATTAAAAAAATATAAAGAAAGTCAATAATGCATCATTGTCAAATATTGAAGTACTGAAGTTTCCTGAAGATACTGAAGAAGTTTACAGTTTTAACATATATTTTTTTTAGAAAACTGTATCGTTTATTAATGTCGATGCTTAACTTTTAAAAATATCAATTTTCTAATATCGATGTTTTTTATGAGGAATATTTTATTTCTATCTACTTCATCCAAAATGAAATCTCTTCTTAAATTTTTTTTCTCAGTCTCTATTCTTCTTCAGTATTGTTTTTTTTTGCTTATTTTTTAAAAATCCATATTTCTAATGCGTACGTGTTATACCCCACAATTTAATCATAATTTCCAGAATTTCATTTCCAATTTTCCAACCAAGAAAATCTCATTATTGTACGCAATTTTCATCATAATACTCTCTATGATTTCATCGGTGAATTTTCCGTCTTTGGTGATAATTTTTCGTAAATATTCTAACTACCGATAATATAGGTTTTCTAGTCGTTTTCTTTTTTGTTTATGGTCCTCAAGTCCTGTAATTCAATTCACTTAATAAGCTTATCTTTATAAAGGATCATCCGTAAGAAACATTTGCTTTTTTTAAGGATTTCACTTCCTCTTTCCCTGTTATCCACCAATAGTGTCCTATTTTGAAGTCAACTTCCCTTCTTACGGAATTCCAAAGTTCTCATCTCCCTCTTCCATGAAATAAATACAATTAAATACATACAAGCATAGTAACCTGTCAATTTATTTTTATATTATCCGTCGCTTTACAACGGCCAAGTTCTTTAGCGACTCTAGGGTTAATAAAAGTCGATAATAAGATTCGAATCAACAGCTACTAGTTTTGGAGCGGCCACTTTGAATACTCGGCCACCAATAACCTTGATAATTTTAATTAAAGCCAGTTTCCGTTTTTTAAAGAATCCTCCAGTTTATCCCATTTCAGAACCCTTTCCCTCCTCAAGCCAAACATTTCTTGATTCTACCCTTATGATTTTCAAATGATTTTTGTTTTTGACTATAGTAAAGTACACTTATACTACAGAAATTTAATTGACTTTGTGAAGAATTAAAGTTTTATTTGGCTATAACTACTATTAAATCAATTAAAATAAGTAGGATCACTTGTTATATAATCTATTCCCAGCATCCTCAACTCCATTTCGGGATAAAGGCCTTTTCCATTTCTCTGCATTCCTCTTGGTTTTGGGTTCCTCGATCTCAGTTTCTGCCCAGTTATGGGTCCATCTCAGTAACGGTTTCGTTTTTGGTGAACCATAAAGTTTCAGCTTCCAGAAAGTCACTTCCTTTGTCCATTATGTGAGCAACATACCCTTTATATTTATAATACCTACTGAAAACGGTTTACAAAAAGATTTCTGGGCTAAAATATATATCTTCTCAGGCTTTTGATCATTTCTTATTTTGTGTAATTTCAACTAAAATTCAAGGTACACAACTAAATCCATAATCCAACTATACACAAATGATCATCACACAAAAAAATAGATTAAGGGGGTATTCTACTTTAGAAATTTTAAAAAATCAAAAAAAAATTTTTTTTCATAATCCGATAGTTTAGATATTCAAAAATATCCTCCTAAAAGAATTTTTCTAAATTCAAATTATTTCCGAAGTTATAGCGGTTTTAGTGTCGTGGCAACTATAAAAGGCCTAATGTATGAAACTGGGATGGCTGATTAAGAGAATGTAAGTAATACATACTATTCTATCAATTACGCTGCCTGAAACTTAACGTAAAACTTTAAACGCGTTTTTCTCGAAACTACTTTTTTCGATGCAGTGTCCACAATATCTCAAGCTCTAATCAACCGATTTAATTGAAATTTGGCATGAATATTCTTTCAATATCTTTTTATCGTATGAAGCGACAAAAAATGAAAAGGCCCTAGGGGTATAAGTATAGTGAATTTGCCCTTGAAAGATATCGGCACGATACTGAGAGGGTTTTGAGGTACTAATGAGATAATAAGATCCTGAAAGTTTCAGATCTCTAACCCAATCGGTTTTTGAGAAAAAGCAAAATATGTAATATTCAGAAAAAATAGATTTTCTCAGGAACGCGTGAATCGATTCATCTGAATTTTGGATATGTTTTGGGGGCTAATGGTAGCTTCTAGGAAAAAAATTGAGAGCTATATCTGTTAATAAGAACCTAGAACAAAATGGCATTTTTGTTTTAATTTTGATTTTTAACTATGATAAAAATTTAGTACAATTACGAAACCATTTTTTTTGGATTCCTCATCCATTTTTCTATGGGTTTATGATCTTTTTAGATTTTAGGAATTGGGACGCCATATTACAAAAAAATAAAAACCACTTGTTATGCAAATATTCACTTTATTTTTGAGTTTTAAGATTAAATCTTGATTTTGTTTTATTGTTGTACCATTGTTTTATTTTTCAGATGACCATAAGAGTAGAAATTATGGATACGAGGACACGGCTTTTTTTTTCCCTCTACTTCAAAGACACATAACTCGAAGGATTTTTTTTTAAATTTCTTTGTGTAATCTTTAAATATAAATAAACAAATGATAAAAAAATGGACAGTAAAAATATCAATTGCATTTTTTTATCAATCGCCAAAAAACGCTCGAAATTCGGGCCTCTAGAGTTGAATACCCCCTTAAGGATTGTTTGAAACTTTTTTCACCTTCAACAACTGAAAATTTTTGCGAATATACTTAGTTCCTAAAGTTCCTATTGTACGAGGATGTAAAAACTGGTAAAAATTATTTTCTTGAATAATAAATTTGCAAGTAATCGTATTATAAATGTATGCTAATGGATAGTTGTTCGTTTATTGATCTTTAAATGTCTATAAATATTATTTTTTGGTTGATGAACGTCGATATTTGACCCCAAGCTCGTTTCATACGTCATCGAAAAGCTTTTAGACTAAGTAAAATTTCAACGAAACTTTGTGTTGTTGTGAATATTTCCAAGAGGTTTAATTAACTTAATTTTTTATCCTGTTTTCTTTTTTTCGCAGATCGCGATGGAGATAAAGGGCGAGAAACGTCAGCGTACGAGTGCAATAAAATGGAGTGACGAGTCGCAATGATAAGCCAGCGTAAATGGCCATGAGCCGTATTTACGCCCGTAATCCCGGTATTGCCGGCCGTGCCACCCCCAATCCCCATCATCCCTTCACGTTACTTTGGCTGTCTTTCATCATCATATTTACGAGAATCTCATCAGAACGAACCGGAACGCCACTGAAAGGTAATTAAAATTTTCAAATCGTTAAATATTTTAAACATTTAATTAATCCCCCCGACTCTCAAGTCATAAACATTTGGCCCATTTTATATTTTGGATAGGATAGAATATAGTGGGGAAATTAATTGCACCAATTGTTAATGAGACAATTTATGGTATTAGAATCTATATGGCCACAGTATAATTAGGTATATGAAATTAGTAGGCGAATAAATTTTAGGGAACGCTCACATAAAATAGGCCTGTACTAATTTTGGTCGCAAAGCCGATCATTTGTATGTTCCATTCGGGCGACAAATGAATGTCACACGTCGATAAATCAATTACAACCTGTAATTAACGCTTATCGATAACGCAATGGGGGAAATTACGGACGAATTAATATCTATTGGAATTCACGTCAACTCTGTATTGGATTTGAAGACAGTTTACATCCACAGTGGTGTAGTATGTAGTATGGTTGTATGCTTCTTTTTTGCTTTATTTTTTCCTGTATAGCAGGGATGGCCAACAAGTCGACCGCAAAGGCTTTAAAAGTAGCCCGCGAAGCCAAAGTTGAACAATTTGTTCTAACTTAAATAAATGTTTGAAATTCTTAATTCTATAATTTAATCTTACAATAATAAATTATTTGTGAAACATACACATACTGTTTATATTTGCTTAGTTTATATTAGCATATTTTGCACAACTTTCTTAAAACGCATACATTTTTTGCTTGTCACGTGATTTCAATTAAATAGGTGCATAATAGCCAAGGTTTGTAAATTGCACAGGTTGCTCCAGTAAAAAAAAATGACGTCATACGAAGAATTTTGAAATTGAATTACTCTGAAGATATGTACGAATTTCTTCTGGATACGTCACGTAGCCACCATGAGGAGGCCACCTGTGTATTTTATAAACCTTGCATAATAGCGGTGTTTCATAGCCAATGTAAGGTTTTTTTCTCTTTCTAATAGTGTAAAATAGTTATTTTCGATACATATGCGTAAAGTGAGGTTTTCTAGTAGGATGAAATTGATGCACGAGCTGAAAGGACTGATCGTATATAAAAACAACATTTTAGTTTAAACTACAGTCTAAATAATTACCTATATTAATTATTTCTTATCAAAGTCTATTTAGATACCAATTTATTTTACTTTTTCGCACTGTTAGTTACTTTCGCGCACGGTTTCTCTACTTTTGCGCACGCTTGCCACCACGATGAGAAAACGGCTCTTTACCCCCGCCACACAACGCACGAAAGTTCAACTTTAGAAGCGGTCGTTAAAATGTAATTTTTGTAACGACTGCTTCTAAAGTTGAACTTTCGTGCGTTGTGTGGCGGGGGTAAAGAGCCGTTTTCTCATCGTGGTGGCAAGCATGCGTGAAAGTAAAATAACAGTGCGCAAAAGTAAAATAAATTGATATCTAAATAAACTTTGATAAGAAATAATTAATATAGGTAATTATTTAGACTGTAGTTTAAACTAAAATGATGTTTTTAGTCATAAATTTTCTATTAATTATTCTTACTATAGAGTTGAAATTTTTCATATATAAATAACAATAATTAATTTCTCAATCTGTTTCTGTTGAACTTTAGAAGCAGTCGTTACAAAAATTTTTGTTCGATACTTATGCTTAAAGTGAGGTACCTAGTAGGACGAAATTGAGACACTTGCTAAAGCGACTCATCATACACAACTTGATCTCATGCGCCTACCCCCACTCGCCTGGCGGCCTCGTGGGGGTACACAGCGCACTCGATCTCGTTGTGTACGATCAGTCCCTTCAGCTCGTGCATCAATTTCATCCTACTAGAAAACCTCACTTTACGCATATGTATCGAAAATAACTATTTTGATCAAAAGTGAAGGTTTGCAATTTAAATCGGCGATATAATGACTTCTTTAATTATCTTTTAAAATTATTTGCCCATATCCATAGTCGACCGCAGACTATATTTTATGGAAAAAGTAGCCCCTAAAAGCTAAATGTTTGGCCACACCTGCTGTATAGGATATTCTGGATAACACCAAACAGAAATATTAATCGGTCAATTAATCGTTGACATTGGAAAAAATATTTAATCAAACAATAAAACTTAACGACTGTGATTGTGTTGATTTTAATTAAAAAACTTTAACTTCTAAAGCCTAAATACAAAAGATATATTTGCCAATTCCTCTTCAATTGATACCCCAAAACTCGCAGCTTTTTAATTTGTTAACTGAATTTCGAATCATCTATTCTACAAGCCCTTTTCCGATTTTATCATTTTATGTTTCATTCCATCAATCTCCTGTGTATTTTAATTGGTTGAAAAAACAGCGATCATACAACAAATCGAACTTCAGCTCGGGATGATGAAAAATTAAAAGAAAAGTTAACGTTTCAAAGCTCATTATTTCGCAACAAATTGGTCTGCAACTATAGTAACTTGAGTCTGAATGAAAAACAGATTTTTTTTTTGAATGGTTCGTAATTGAAAAATTAAATACGTTTTTTTTTTTGATCAAATAAGATTGAATTTAAATGTAAATTTTCAAAGACATTTTCTCATTAGTTTAATTAAAGTTTTTTATGCCTTAGTTTTAGTTTGGCCTGAATGGAAATATGTTGCACTCGGATTAGAGTCGGTTTATTAAGAAGATCAAAGCGGATTTTTTCCATTTTTTTTCCTTCAGTGATAATGCTAGGTGAAACTAAAGACGTTGAATGGAAAAAAAAATACTCTTCTCTTCTTATTAGTGAAGGAAAAATGTACTTTTTCGTATAGATTAAAAAAAATTTACATAATCTTTTTAATTTAAATGATATGGAATATTATAAAAAGAAGATTAAAAAAATGGAATTATAGTTAGTAGGACAATGGATAATTTATATACTGATACGTATAACGTACAATTGTGTGATCTTTATTTTCTGCACGTATGTCGAAAGTGTATGCTATTGGTCTACCCACCTCAACTATTGTTTTGGCGTGCATTTCCCAAACAAAATAGCTTCTTACTTTTAAATGAAAAATTTCAATTACTTCACATAAGTTTTTAGAATTAAAAGCAGTAGGTTTGAAAATTTAAAGGTTGGGTTACACTAAATAAATACCTTTCATTTTATGAAACTCGGAAAATTCCCAATAAATATTTTTACAGTTACCCAAGTAATGATATTTTAGTTCAAAAATTGTTCACAGAACCTTAAGCTTCCAAGGTAATTACTTAACTCTGCAGATATTTCCAAGGGCGGATTTAAGGGAACGGGGGGACATGCTCCCCTCAGGGTATTTTTGTTTACTGTGGAGATTTCATAACAATACATACTTAGAAGCAAATCAAATTATTAAAGTTGGGAAAATATATGAATAACATAACAGGAAGAACATTAGTGAAACTCTTGTCTATTTCTGACTGGAATTGCGAGATTTTTTCGTAATCCCTTTCACGCACGTGCAAATGAAAGATGATATTGTGCCCCCCCCCAGAATAAAATCCTGAATCCGCCCTTGGGTATTTCACTACCCTAGAACAGCGATCGCTAAAGTGGTAGTTCGTACGAAAATTTGGCTGGTTCGCAGAAAAGCATGTGATATACATATAATGATATATTTTCCACTTGAAATAGTATATTTTTAGTAATACGCGGGATATCAACTATGACTTTAGTGGTACTTGAGGTCAAAAAGTTTGGTGACCGCTGCCCTTGAAAATTGATCTTGAAACTCTTCCCCTTAAGACCAGTAATGATAAAGTTACATAACAAATCATCAATGAAACAAATTGGATATGTTAATAAATTTTTTTCTAATATCAATAAATTGAGTAAAATAAAATAAAAATAAAAAAACCTTAATTTGATCATGCTTCATAACATCTTAGCTACTATTATTACTATAATGCTTATTAGTTGCTATATATATATATATATATATATATATATATATATATATATATATATATATAATATTGATCTTCACGATTTGGTCTACAGGAACTTTTTTGTAGGAAATCAAATTCTCTACAAGTTTTTCATTTATAATTTTTCCGTAGCTCTTGTTATTTACGAGATAAATGCAAAAAAAAACGCGAATTTTATGGAAAAATCAAGTTCAGTGGCCCGTACTACCTCACCGGTGTGAGTTACGACTTTGTTGCAATGGACACTTTTGTAGAGCGTTTAATTCTGAGAAAAAACCATATTCGGTAAAAGCGATCCCATGAAATGCCACTGAGATATAGAAATTTAAAAATAAAAAATCAGAGTTTCCGTGTATTTTCAATGGAAAATCTTTATACGTATTGGTCGAGGACTTAAAATTAATATTAAGGGCTCAAACTTTCAGGGATTTTTTTTTTTTGGTATTTCCAACAAAATTTCACGATGGGACCAAAAAAATTCAAAAAAAGTAAAAAAAAAATCACTCTAATATATATGTATATTTCACTTGTACTATTACTAAATTAGGCATTTAATTTATTAAGTAGAGTCCCAGGTTGGGCAAAGTATCACATATTTGATAATGAAGTACTCTAATGTCAATTGTTTGAAGTTAATTGTTCAAATATCCGTTGTTCAAAAGTTAAAATTCGAACTCATATACAAGTATTACCTCCCTTATAAACTGTACTATAGTCTATACAAAATACTATCAATATTTTATTTTAAAATTTTTAAATAAATGTCTAGGAAATTTAAGTTTTGGCGTAGAAAATATTCTATTATAAGTTTCTTCATAAGCATAAAGCTTGGAAAACTTTACAAGCTTAATATATAATATAGGAAAACCGAATACCAAATATGAATTTGAAATACCGTATATATGAATGGCAAATCTTTTTCCCAATTGAGTCAAATTTGATATTTTTTTTATTGAATCCATATGGTGGGTCACATAGCTTAAGTAGTTAAAACAATAATAATTAAAGGCTAAACATTTTTATTAAGATTTTTCAATAATTTCTTTTTAAATAAAAAAAAAGAATAATAAATCACAGGAAACCATTAATGAGAAATTTTCTGTTGAGTTCGACAATTTTACACGTGGGTCACTCATTTGCCATCCGCGAGGTACTCATTTGCCATCCCTGGACTATGGAATACTTATGCTTTCTTCCATAGTTTTCATTGTATTGAAGAAAATGGAGTAATTATTTATTATAATTGATTATTTTCTGTTTTTAATTTTCCAAATTAACGACGTTTCCAAGACGCCTGATGAAGTTGTGATAGGCATCGAAACGTTGCTAATTTGGAAAATTAAATAACATCTAATAATAAAAGCGGATCTTATGACACTAGACACACTAGAATTTATTATTCTCTATTGACTACTTTTGACCAGATTATTTTTTTATACATACTATTATAAATCTTACCTAAAACGAACGTAATACATCGATAAAATACACAAGCTAGAAACGAATTTTAATTATTCAAATAATTGGTTTTCAAATACTAAAATAAAGTAACAAACTATCGGTAAACTTGATTCAAGATATGTTTGGCTGCCCTGAAAAGTGAACAAAAAATATTAACTAAAGCTAAGACCTTCTTTTCCTTCTAAAACTCTGGCTAATAAAAGAAAATCTTTTAGCAAAAGTTTTTCGTTTGAATTAAAAAAAATCACTTTAAATTTAAATATTTTTATTATATTACTGTGCATTTTTTACTTTTTAAAGTTTAGAAAGAATTTCAACATAAAATGTGTTCAAGTTCAACTTATATAAAAAGAAAGAGGAACTTCTGACGAGCGTAATTATTGCGATCGTTTCGATCTTTAACTTTTTACCTGGTAATTTCCCATATGATATCACTATCATGTTAACGCTTGTCCGATATTTCTGCCTTCCAACTCCCACATGCAACTTGCAACATCAAGTTTTCAACTTTAATTTTATTTCCAAGTTTAGTTGGCAAAACTTTGGAAAATCTTTACATAAATATAAGTTAATGATCAAAACTTAATGCAAATTTAGTGTCTTTATATTTATTTTTTATTTTTTTTGTGTAATTCCCATATTAAATTATCATTATAGTTGCATAATAAATTTGACAGAACGAACAATGTATATTAAGCTTGTAAAGTTTTCCGAGCTTTACGCCCGTGAAAGAACTTATAATAGAATGTTTTCTACGCTGAAACATAATTTTCCTGAAGATTTATTTTTAAATTTTAAAATAGTATTTCTTATCTGCACTTGAATGCATTCATGCAATTTTTCATGAGCTTTTTTTAAACGTATTTTTCCCGATGCTAATAGTCAATTTACTTTGGCAAATTTGTTTGTATTTTATAAATTTTTTATCATTTTTTGTTGTGTCTGTCTGTTGAAAAATAATTTGTCACGAACTTCCAATTTCGTTTTCATGTTGTACAATTGAAGCTTTTGAAAGCTTTCAACTGGAAATTACACGGATTTACTTGTTCATAGTTAAGTATGTGTTTAACATTGATTGAAATTGGATAGCACTAACGAACGAATGGGCTTATCAAAAATCAAAAAGCAGTATTGAAATGATGGAACATATTGTGTATTTTATAAAATGCATATGCCAAAAACAACAGTTTTATATAATTGAATAGAACATTTTATAATCATTATCGAATTTTTGTTTCATTAAAAGCATTGAAAATATTTTAAAACACGAATTGGCAATTATTTCTTCTTTTTTTTTCATTCTATTTCATCAGAATTACATTTATAAAAACAAATCTGCATAGCTTTGAAATAAAAGTTGATTCTATTTTTTTTCAAACACAATGAAGCTTTTTCTGCAAATGAAAACCATGCACAGACTCAGTTAACTAAGTCTACTCAATATATAGAGAATATTTTTTTTTAAATTACCCTAAAATTCATTAGGTAATCGATAAGTATAGAGTAGAGAATCATAGATCAGACTTTTTATGGTTCTTGTCAATAGTTCGTAGTATATAAGCACGACGCGACTGGGAGGTGAAAGTTCGTAGTACTCATTTAGAGCTTTTCATCAAACGAAAGGAAATCTATAACGAAGCAAACATATCAAAAACGAGTCAAAGCTTGGCGAGCTTTCTCCCTCATAACTCTCAATTTCAGCGAGGGATATGGAGCGAAGCAAAAAAGTGGCTTCGTTACAAATGAATTTGAGCAGTCCAGGTACACTTCTGATAAAAAGTCGAGAAATTTTTCGAAAATAAATAACAAAGGATCTTTTTACATTGGTACAATTAAAAAGTTTAGAAAAAGCTTTGATAAAATATCGTGTATAAACATCGCTCATGAAAAACGATGTATCATCGATGTTTTGGATTCCAACATCGATGTTAAAATATCGATGTTTATGAACGATATATTGTGTTTGAAAAAATCGAAGTATCGTTTGCATCCCTAATTGTCAAACACTAATTTTGTTGTATTATAGCATATCTAGATATTTGAGAATCCAAGGCAATGTGTTTAATTGTTTACCGCAAAGTTGACAAGGCTTTGACATATCTAACAAAAATTTTTAATCTTGGGACCCACCATTAGGTTGTCTTAAAGAAAAGAGGGCATAAATATTAGTAATGCTATTGGAAATATTATTAATATTATTATAGAGTAGCGAATCATTTATTAGAGTCCACCCAATATATACTAACGACCCATAGTTTGGGAAATACTGGTTTATAGTATTTATCATTCAATTATTAGTATAAATTTCGATAGTTTCAAATTCTGGCTTTAACTCCAGCTCCTCAATTCTGGCTCTTGAATATCATTGGTACGTTATTTCGACTCCGACTCTGAAAAGTCGAAACTTCCCATTAATTTTATTACTAACTCCAACTTCGGTAGCAAATATTTTGCAAGCAAAAGCTAATCAAAAATACAGAAAATAACTTTTGTTAATTAAAATTAAATTTGCTAATTTCAAAATCATCTAAATTGGTTTGTTTCGTATGTGTTCTATCATTAAACGGATGATCCGAAGGACATACTTCTTCAATATGCTTCCATGATTTCGTTAGAACTGTTATTAACTTATGTACTCCGATTTCGACTCCAATTTCAACTCTGACTCCAAAAATTCTAGGACCAAATTTCCGGTTTCAATAAATTCACTTTCGTTTCATACCAATTCTCGAATACTTAAACTTCTAGTAGCCATTTGTATTTCAAATTTTAAAATCACATGTTGGTCCATTTCTGGGTAAATTGGCAAATACACTGATCATTATTTCGTCTCAGTATCATAGTAATCTCATTACAGAAATGGACTTTTTTATTTCCAACTCTATTTCTACTTCTTTTAGAGGAGGATATACATTTCGTTTCTTTCTTTTTTCTGAAAAATGATTGAATTTTAAGAATAACTTAGCTTTGTCAAAACTCGGATACTTTTCCCTATTCTTCTCAAATCTTTAATTTTTTAGGACCTTAGACAGAAAATGATCATTTTTGGATTTTCTTCTTGAATATTTTTTCCTATAAAGTTCCAATATTTTGCATTACAATTGGTTAAAGTCGACAGAAGTGAGAAATCTTATAATTATAAATTCAGTCTATTATAATCAAACCTAATCGCAAGCCATGCAAAAATTTATGAAGTGAACTAGGAATATTAAGCAAGTGAATCCGGAAATTTTATATTTGATTTTGAATTGGAATTAGAAGCCGGAATTAGTATCAAAAATCAATTTTAAGGAGAGAAGTGTGAGGAATATTTTAAGATGAGAAATCATAAATTCTAAATACCCACCAGATCCCTATTTGGTTCCAGTGTATTGATCTTCATCAAGGTCAGAGATTTAAAATCTTTTCGAAATTCTAACCTTTCGAAGTTGGCATCGAAGCTCTATAACATCCTGAGTCCAGACTAAAAGAAAACCACCATCTAAACTCACTTCAAAAAAAATTGAAAGTTCATCTTTTCGATTGTAGTGTACCAACAGCAAAGTCCTCATTAATTCTTGTGAGATCCGCAGTTTAGAGCTTAATTTCATTTACAGTTCAGAACCATAAAATAATATCCAAAACAAAGATGAAATATGACCATGGAAAAAAAATAATACATTTTGGTGCTCGGTCCTTTGTTTCGTTGGTGGCGGTGGCAAATATTTCATTTTACAAGTTTGAGCTTTTATTATAGCTGATGAACTCTCTATCTGTCCCAACGTGAGCTTTATATGATGGGTATACATATAACATCATATGGCTCGCATTTGACGAAGGCAAAAGAGAAAACGAAACGAAACTCGTAAAAGTTGCATAAAATGAAACATGTACTTATATATATATATATATATATATATATATATATATATATATATATATATATATATCTATACATAGATATACATAGGTACATATAGGTAGGTAAGGCAAATGTCCGTTTTTCCCGACAAATTCGGTGTCTATTATGGGAATACGTGGGTTACTTTTTATGTTTGTCTATCGTCAAATGTATCAAGCTTGAAAAATACAACACAGTGTTTCCCAACAATTCCATGCCATATTTCTTCTATGAGTCACAATTGTTTCCTCTGTTACTGACTTCATTTTTGAATGTATAAGTTAAATGTTTTTTGAGTTAACTCTACAGGAATTGTCCTTCTATTGTCTTATAGACGAAAGGAATCAATATTGATAAATTCTATAATATTAATCCTCCTAAATTAAATGATAGGTAAATCCTATATTCTCTTATCACACTGACCGTAAACAAGTTGACGCCAAATATTATTTTTTTTTAAAAAACCGAATGCCAAAAAATTGCTCATGAATTGCTCTTTCGAAATACACAATTGCTCCACTGCTATCATTAATCGTTAATTAATTAATCGTAATTAAAAAACCAAAATTTAATTCTCGATTATCTCTAATTATATGAACTTGTTTTATTGTAATTGGTGCCAAAAAATTGCTCATCCTTTTTTCTATTTTATCCTTTTTTTATTTTATAACTAAGCCAACAATAGAAGTTTGTTTACATGGATGTATACACATGTAACCTTATAAGTCACTATGGCTTGTCCTCATAAAAGCGGCAAGCAAATTGTCGCGTGACGATGACGTCACAATTATTACTCGCAGGCTTAAAGCCGTAAAATAATTATTTATTTTATTAATTAATTAAAAACGATTTTATGAACAAAAAATTCATCATTATTATCAGAAAAAAGGATGAGCAATTTTTGGCACCAATTACAATAAAAATAAGTCCATATAATTGTAGATATTCGAGAATTCAATTTTGGGTTTTTAATTACGATTAATTAATTAACGATTAATGATAGCAGTGGAGCAATTGTATATTTCGAAAGAGCCATACATGAGCAATTTTTTGGCATTCGGTTTTTTTAAAAAAAAATAATATTTGGCCTCAGCTTGTTTACGGTATCACACTGAAAAACATCTGAATAGGTTATCGTATATTTTGATCGTTTAATTTCTTAAAAGAATGGCATATAGAAAAATTCAACCATGTTTGCTTATTGTTTAGCAACCGAAGTATAGAGTGGTAACCGAAAGATGCATATAGATGAAAGACAATAATTTGACAAAAACTTATACATTTTGATTACTATACCACTCAGACGAAATTGAAAGTATATTTATTAAAGATGAAAAAATATTCAATTAATCTACCCATTAATTAACAAATAATCTAAACTTAGTGTAAAGAACAAACTGTTATTATACAAAGTAATGGTTAGGCCTGTAATAACATACGGATGTCCCGTGTGGCACACTCTTAGCGAATCCACATATAACCAACTACAGATTCTCCAGAACAAATTCCTAAGACTGGTAGGAAACTATCCAAGAAATACATACATAAAAAAATGCACGAAGATCTATAAATAGACTTCATAAAAACGCACATTAAAAAATATGCCAAAAAATTTTATGAGCGGGGAAATATAGCTGATAGGGACACACTAAAAGACCTACACTACGATCAAGGTGGTAGCTACAAACACAAAAGAATAAAACACGGGCTAATATAATAAAAGAAAAAATAAGGAAAAAGGAAAAAAAATCTTTATTACTTAATTGAGATTAACCTATAAATTGTTAATACCTAACAAATTATATTTTATTTTACTTACTTTTTGTTTTTTTCTTAACAATGACAGAGGGAATTTTTGAATTTCTCTCCCTTAAAAGGGCACCCTTATAATGAAATCAAAAAAAATAAAGGAAAGGGAAATGAATAGCAAAAGTTAAAGGGTAAAATATTGTGGGAAACACAAGAAGGAACTTTTAAGTTAAACAAAAATGTTCAGATAAGTAAACAAAATTTTAAATTTGTAAACTTACACGTGTAAATTAATTGTAGGAAATAAAGTTTTATTATTATTAGTATTATATTCAATTGATTGGCTGACGATATTAAACATGACTCGAAAAAATGCGGCATAATCAGACATTCTTCGCTTTACTTAATTGAAGCCATATTTTTTAAAATGGTATTTACAATTTACATTGCATTTACCTTTAATTTGTTAATTATACCGCCCCCTATGTAGGACTATTACCTATTGATTTCCATAAATCTTCATATAGGTATTACACATGACTTTTGCTTAGCTTAGAATGCATTGGCAAAAATTTTATAACTAACCACTTTCGTATTTGAAATTACCATAAAATCAAGCGACCATTTTATATAGAGTTTAAATTTGTTCCAATTTAAAATCGGTTTATTACAGATTTGAATGAATATGTGGAATATTTCGTATTGTGTTTCTCTCAATCTACTATCCTCCCATTTCATGTTGAATGTGTAATTTTTTTTTTTCATTTAACAATGAAACTTTCAATATATGAACGCAAAAAGGAAAAGCTACTTGTTTTAATGTAATTGCTTCGAATTAAATTATTTGAACATTTTCAAGCATAAATCACACAGTTAATTAGAATCGTAAGCTTCTTAATTAACGCTTCTGTGAATGGATCAGAGTAGGCTTAGATTGGTTTAGGTAATGGTACATCTCTTTGGTCGACCACGATTTTCATAGCTAACCATGATAGAAAGTTTTGTGCTATTTTTAAATTTATTATCCTCAAATTCCATATAAATATTCAAAAAATAAATTTTTCAGTTTTTTTTTTTGGGATCAATATAATTTATTGTTTTTCAATTCTGCTACGTTTCTTTACGTATCGTGACTTCCTCAGGCATCTCATTCATAAATATTTTTTAAACATACATAAACATATTGTATATTGTATTATCTTTTGTATGTTTATGTCTGTTCACAATATGTTCCAGTATTAGATGCCTGAGGAAGTCTCAATACGTGACAAAACGTAGTGGAATAAAAAACAATTAAATTGATCCAAAAAAAAAATTATTAATGGCTTTTTTAAAAGATAAAATTCTTAATTATAAAATATTCTTGCACTGTTGATAAATATGTTACGTCGAATTTATAAAATTGCATATTCACGAAATCGGCAAAAAGAGTACTCAATTCTTGAAAAACGCAACGCCTTTGTGTAATACACAAATTAGGCAGAAAATATATGAAAATGTATTCTCAACTGAAAACATGATAGATGAAAAATATAGTTTTAATAATATATTAAATTTATTATATATAATATTATATAATATTTTAAAATAATATATTATAAATATGGGGTCCAGGGGTGAATCCCCGGTGAGAGTTGGATAGCGTTGCCCATACCTGGTAATATTGCATTTTCAATTTTTTTTTAGTTTCTTTCGCAAGTCAGGCCATTATTAAATAAAAAAAAATTCGGAGACTTCGCTCCTTAACCGTCACCAGGGCTTCGCTCTTGGGCCCTTCGTTTATAATTCTTGGCACAAAAAATCGGTGAAGCTACAGTTGTAAGCATATAAATTTAGTTTTTGAAAATCCTGAGAAAACCGTCTCAAAAAAAAAAAACAATTTTTAAGTATCGATATTTCGTAAACTAAGCGAGTTATCGAAAAATTGTATTCTTCATTTTCGGTTTATTTCATCGAGATCTAAAGGAATCCATTGTTGTGGTACCGGAAGAATCATAGTATCCTCCTTGGCTTTAGTTCCGCAAAATACCATCGAAGCACTATTGTATGTTTTCCATTACGTGTAATAGGCATGCTCAATAAACGAATTCGGCAAACTATTCTGCCTAGTTTGTGTATTAGATAAAGGTGTTTTGTTTTTCACGAAATAGGTGTTTTTTTTTTGCCGATTTCGTGTAATATGCAATTTCACAAATTTGGTATAACATATATACCAAATTGGATCAACAGTAGAATTGAGAATTGGTATTCTTTTTTTTGAGCTAGTTAAAGATAAGGCAATCATAATTTTCCTACCGATTTACTTCCCCCTTATTGATCCTTTGGTTTTTTATATCCATGTACTCAGAAAATTGATCTTAGATAACATTTTAGAGAAAACCCATATTCGTCTTCATACGTGTGAATTTTTTCCATTTTTTTTTTGGTAAGAATTAATAAGAAAAAAAAACAAAACTAAAAAACCAGCTTCTTTACCCTTGGATGAATAAGGTGGGGTTGGGAGGGGGCAATTGAAAATCGTGATAGTATTGTTTGTTACTAGACCAAGGCAGAACCATTTGAAAATGCTAAAGAGTTAAAAAAATAATAGCAGGATGAAAACCATTGGAATAGGAAGAGAATATAACAAAAATCAAAGGAACAATGGAAAAATGGTGAAGAAAAGAGAAAATAACCAAAAATTTGGTTATTTGAATTTTTTACATAATTTTTATGGTTATGTGAAGAAAATGTTAATACAAAAGTTGTAAATCTTTTTATTACCTACAACTTTGATATTTAAATGTTTTCTATAGGACTTATAGTTTTGCCGGAAATCCCGATAAACTGTTTTTTACCCTTAAAAACCCACCCCTTCCCACTTCTCGACCTCAGATCATCTGTAATTTTTTTCCCCTTAATTTTTGTTATTTTCTCTTCCTATTCCAATGATTCTCATCCTACTATTATTTTTTTTGATTATTTGAAAGCATGAAAATCTCTAGCATAACTTTGAAATGCAGAAGAAACCCAAAATAATAATTCGCTTCCCATAATTCGCAGCCCCTAAAAACCAAATAATTACAGCTATAAATACACCATTTGCATATGGTAAACAAAGCCTCTATACCCTGTGGGACTTACACACATTTATACACATACAAATAACGACAGTTGTTATCGCTGACGCCAAACGCAGCTTTTGCAAAGACAAAAAGCTCAAAACAATGATCCATCTTTAGTGCGCCAGTTGCCGAGTTATAATTGCTCTCAGAGGTGTCCGAGCACACAATTCAAAAAGCTCCCAATTCCCATCCCCTACATCCCTTACGTTCCCATATTCACTGCCAACCAACAGACACAGAAATGCAGGAGAATTCCCGAGCACTAATTGCAATTAATGCAGTCAAGCCTCTATCTTTCCAGGTCCTCAACGAAGCGCAAACAACCCCAAAAGTCACATGTAAACAAATTAAAAAAAAAAACACAAAAGCAAATCGAAATCGGTGAAATTAACGTTGCGGGGTGTTAAGTTTTCGACGGATAATCAACTTGAAATTGAAACGAGGAAAATGAGTCTGGCGATGCTAACGATTTCGTTGGTTCTACGCTATTTTCTATTCAACAATTACGCGCGGTAATAGTCGATTGTGAAAAACCCACCGTACTATAACTATAATATTCCACACTATATAGATATATGTAGATATATATGTAGATGGTTCGTGCAGCAAATTATTAAGGCCGATTCCCAGACAATGTTAACGAACTTATTTTATAAATGGCATAGGTGTAGCTATGATGGTGGAACGGGTACCATGCTTTTATGACAATGAAATTTCTATTCCGTACAAGTGCCATAGTACAGCGTCGCAAATAATTTCATTCACGATATAATTATATGGTAATAACATGTGCGACAAGGACAGGAAACGACGAAATGGTGATGTACTATAAAAAGTTACTTTTACGACAGTTTACATGCATAAACACGATACGAACAAACGTGATAATTTTTATTAAAAATTTAAGACAAAAACTCAACCACTTCAATGTTATTACTAATCATTCCCTTAAAACAAAAAATTGGATATACCAATACTTAAAATAGTTAATGAATAGTTATTATTCCTCGACTAGACTACTCCTGTTGATCAAATAAGATTTTTTCGCTGACTTTGAACAGTTATACTATTTATACAATATATAAAATATATTGTGGTCCAATTAATGTGGTATAATCTAAAATTATAATACATAATGAACCATACTATAGACATAAATTTGAACAGAAGTTCAAATAAAAATATTTGTGACGTATTGCCCAGATACAAGGGTAGGTTTGAGGTGGGGGGGGGGCACGGGGCACGTGCCCTTCCAGGGTGCTTTTGTGTACTGTGGAGATTTCATAACAGTACATATTTAGAAGCAAATCAAATTATTAAAGTTGTGAAAATATATGAATAAAGTAACAGAAAGAACATTAGTGAAACTCTAGTCTATTTCTGGCTGGAATTGCGAATTTTTTGTCGTGATCTCTTTGACGCTCTTGCAAATGAAAAATGATATTGTACCTCACCCCAGAAAAAAATACTGAATTCGCCTAGCCCAGATACGTATTTCGATTGCCAAGCAATCTTCTTCAGTGGTCATCAAGTAGTTTGGATCGCTCCGTGACTGCTTTGTGATGAATTACAAAGTTAAGCTCCTGTTTGTATCTTATACTTATAAAAAAATTACATTTTTATGAGTTCGTTTCTTTAATGAATTTAAGGTACTCATTCTTAAAGATTAATATACAAAGAAAAACTATGAAAATCAGTGAGGAAATGTCTTAAAAAATGAAAATTTTGAAGTCGAAATCGCTTAGGAAATATTACACTTATGCAATTGTACATAGCTGTCATATAAGTGTATTTGGTTGATCAATTTTAATTAAACATCTAATAGAGAACTACTTCTACTTGTATGGGAACACGGGGCGGAATGGGGTACCGGGGCGGAATAGGAAATGCAATTAGCGCTTTTTATTAAAACCTCTTTTTATTAGTAAAGAATGAATTAAATAAATATATAAATTACAAAACAATGAGATTGTTTCATTAAATCTCTCGTAAATTGTAATTAAATCTTAGGTACCCCATTCCGCTCCAGGTTCCCCTATTTTAATACTTGTAATATAGAAGATCTTGAAAATGTAAATGGTTTATAGGTTACAAATACGGTTTTTTTTCTGCCTCACGGTAATTTTTCTTTCCCGCGTAGTTGAACTCATCCCTCCAGCGTTGTCTATCTCAGACGAGATTCTTTAAATCATCCCCTTTTTGAACAAGTTTAAGATTTGAAGCCGTCTTCTTCATTTTTTCTTGGAACCTTTCATTTTTCTTACTATAATTTTGCCTTGAGATGTGCCTTAGCTGCAATTCAAAAAGGATCCCAAAATTTTTCTGCACAAAAGTGAAAAGATAGCCTTTCATTACTTCCAAAACTTTCGTACTTGAGGGTTACAATACATCAAAATGATCTCGCAATTGTAAAAGTAGTATATATCAGAGAAGAGAGACTTATATAGGAATTAAATTTTTGTTTCCCACATGGAAGAATTCATCCCTATAGCAATGTCTCTGGCACGTGATTCTTCAAATCATAGTAGTCCATCCCCCTTTTTTCTTTGTTTGAATTTCAATCCGCCTTCTTAATTTTTTCTTAGAACCTTTCAATTTTTTTACTAGAACTTCTTGTGGCATAGGTAGAATAAAGCCACTTAGATATGTATCTTAGCTGCTATTCAAAAAGGATCCCAACATTCTTCTATTCAATAGTGAAAAGAAAAGCTACCATTAATTTTGTTCAAAACTTAACGTTCGTACTTGAGGGTTTCAATACATCAAAATGATCTCCCAATAGATAAAAAAGTATACTTCAAAGAAAAAAGACTTTTAAGGCAAAGAAGCTTAATTTAAGAAGCTTAAAAATGTGGAAAAACTTTGGGCCATTCTGTCGACAAATCTCAGAGCTTCTGTTAGTCGATTGCTAGTTATCGCTATCTTATATAAAAAAATCCATTTGGCCAAAGCTAATTTTGTACAGCGACTACTAGTGGTCGACTAGTCGAAGCTTTGGGATGTAGCCCAAAATTCGTTCATACCAATTGAACTTACATGTAAATCTCTAATCTCTGGTATATATGTTTTTCAACGTTTTCATTTTTTCATAATTATGTGTTATTAATGACAGGGAATCATTGATGGGGTGACAAGAAAACAAGAAAAAAGGTACCTACAAGGGCTGAATTTTAGGAAGAAAATGACTCATATTGAATATTGTAAAAATAAATATAAGTTGAAGCAAAAAAGATTAACTGAAATTTAAACAATATTAAGAGGAATAATTGGCGACCAGAAGGGCCTTGCCAGAGATAGGCAACGTTGAAAAAATAAGTCCAATAATAAGAGATAAAGTTCGACTATATAAAGAAGCAGTATTTTAAGGAAAAAAATTCCACTGTAAATTGTTGGATGCTGGAAAAGCTAGGTGGTGGAAATGTTCTAATTATTAATTAAAGACTGAGGATTATTGAAATTTTAAAGTATATATACAGTACGTTTGGTTCGAACAGCAAACTGAAACCACTTCATTTATAAAGTACACTAGTAATTATGAATAATTTATGGTTTTGATGGTGATTAGGTGTGTAATAAGCTGTTAGAATGCAGTCGCTCGGTGCAATTAATATCCAAATTTATGATTGCTACCATTTTCGAAAGCACTATATACCTACAACGTATCAGGTGTCTTGAATAATTGATCACTGCAAAAACATCGCCCGACAAAACCGGGCGAAACACCCTTAAATATAATTTCAGTTTTACTTTTCTTTTTCCAGTACTGTCTTTTGTTTATCAATGACAAAAAATTTTCCCTAATTGAAATGTCAAAACTGCTAATTGGGTTAGGTATGTAAGTGAAGGAAAACTTGACATGGCGTGTTGTTGAATATCTCATTACATTTCACGGCCAAATAATTGCAGGAAAACTTGACCTTTTTCACAAAAGCTCTGTTATTGTTGGCTCATTCGTGCCCTCTCACTTATAGTAGCGTTTAAATGGAGGGGAAAGAAAAGTTCGAGACCCGCGGGAGCTTTTTTTTTCCGTTTTCAGTTCAGGTACCACACGAAATGATTAAATAATTAGCGGTTTTTGTTAAGAATTTCATGACTAGATTACAATAATTTGAGTTTTCAACCGGGAAATGTACTTGGATTTTTTTTCACTGTAAATTTAATTAAAATATGATTGTTTGAGATTGCAAATGTTAAATTTCAATAAGTTTTTTTTAATTAATAATTTTTTACTTCGAATGAGATGTAAACTATATACGAGTAAGCATAATGAATCGTCGCTTTAAAGATATTATAGTGAAACTTTAGAGGTGTGTTAATACTAATAAAATACTCAGATCCCGGAAGTTTCGGATATCTATTTCACTTAGTTTGCATGAAAAGTAAAAAAAAAAGTGGTAAATTCTTTTTTATTACGAATTTATGGCACCCAGAGGCTTCGGCTATATCAGGCTATATGCACCGTCGTTATAGCTACAAATAATATAGTTACATAAGGAAGTGTTTTCTATTAAGAACTAGCTGAACCCGGCAGACGTGAAATGACGTTGGAATCCATCCTATGGTTGGAATGATTTTAAATAAATAAATTGAGTTCAGGAAAAAAAGCTTGTGAATTATTAGAATCACCTGCCTTATCAACCCGCAGCATCCTTCGCTGTACCAATTATAACTTATCTTCAAGATAAAATTTATCAATTACGTTTTTAGAAAATTTGCTCTACCTCTAAAAATCACTACACGATCATAACAATGAAGTATTGACAGTTAGCGGCTATTGTATTGACCGTTGAAAAAGCCGTTTTATTATGGTCAGAGGTATGTTACTGACGTAAGAAAAAGATAAAACCAATCTTTGAAGCCGATTGTATATCGTAGCAAAATTTGAGCTAAAATGATGCAAAACTTTTTAAGTTTTTGAAATCTTCCCAAACCAATATAACAATTTTATAAATGTAGATAAACGATAGATTCATTGATTATTTAAATCAGTGGTTGTCAGAGGTGGCCAACCCGCGAACCACAAAAGGTACATCTTGGCAATTTTTTTGACCCAGGATATGCATCAGACTTTTATAAAATGTATACATTTTATAACGACCAAAGTGGTGAAAACTAATATATTAAAATTTTTATAGTGTATCTATATTTAGTATGGAAATATTGAGATATAACTTCAAAAGTGGCCCACGGAGTTATAATGCATTTCCGAAGTGGCCTGCAATATCATTAGGGTTGGCCACCCCTGATTTCAAGTGTGCTGATTATTCGATATCTTAAAAAAGAACATAGATCTTTAGTTAAAGGATCCATTATAACCAATTAATGGGTGCCCGTTCATTTATTTTTATCGGTCTTCTACTGAATGCTCCTTTTGTTATTAATAATTAAACGTAAATAGGCAAACTTTTCTTTTGAAGAAAAATTAGTTGAATTTGATTACGAAGTTTCTATGAAATCAGTAAAGCTTTTTTTAAATTGGAACCATAAGTGAAATCAGAATAAAATATTCGGTCAACTATTAAGATTAGATCTGTTTGTGACCTGTATACTTTTATTTTTAACGGACATTAAGATGTACCTGAAAACAAAATATTATCCAAATTGATAAACCTGTTCTTAAATGGTACGCTAGAATGCAGGTAGAAAGATATTTAACTCCAATTTTATTAACCTTTGTTCGATTATGATCAATAGTTTGGCAAAACAAGATAAATTCCAAACAGGTGTTAAATTGAAAAGAATTTTACCTGCTCTCAACTGGCGATAATAAATAATATAGTAATGAGATAAAGGTAGTCATTTATTGGTGTCATTTATGGAATTGGAAACAGGTGTTAATGTGATTATAATTGACAACAAATCGTAAATACCTTAAACGAGTTAGGATTCCTTAAACGATATATTTATATCTGCCATTCTCTCATTTTGGCCTTCAAGCTCTCATTATGTTATTCCATATCAACAGTTGAAAGTACGATATTTCGCATTCCATATTAGCTTACAGTTAAACTGGTTTTGTACTTAACGTGTGGAATCCATATTAACGCCATTGCATCATTAAAATAGTATAACAGTATAAGGTATAGTATATTGAAAGTTTTTTTTCTTTTTTAAAAAAAAATAATTAAGGAAGCATGTATAGATTGGGTCCAGCCTCTACGAGCATACTCGCTACGGGACTCTTAGAATTGACTCACCATTTAATCTAAAATTTATAAATGATTTAGGGGTTGATGGAGTCTTTTTTATACAATTTTACAACTATAATGCTTTATGAAATCTACAAAAAAAATATATTCTTTTTTTGAAAAAAAGTTAAAAAAATGTTAACCATAAAATAATTGGCATTGATTAACTTGAATATGTACGAAGGTAAATATTCACAGAAAAATATAAAGGAAATCATTTTCGTTTCATACTGTTCATCTTACAATTTTTTAAAAATATTTCCTTGAAAAAAGTATTTTATTTGATTAATTTGTTTTTTTATTGGACAAATTCAATACTCATTATTTCATTCATTTCATTTCAGTTTAATTCTAATGAAACATTTTTTCCAATTTACACAAAACTTAATTTTCAGTTTTTCCTCTCTATTTTAAATTATCTTTATATCTAAATCTCTTTAATTATAAATTATATATCGATATGCCCTGAGTGACGTCAGTGTATAAAACGTTCCATACAATCGCCTATACGTGTTCGTATATGTATTTGGAATTGAATGTGGGAGTGGTTTTGTTAAATTTTAAAAATTGCAATAATCAAAACACATGAACATCTTTAATTCTCTCAATCCCATTGGCTAATTACCTCTTGCATTGAAATGTGTGCTACCATTAGTTATTGCATTGTTTAACTTATTCATATTTTATCTGTTCTTAATTAATTAATTTCATTTGAGTAAGACCCAAAAAGTGAGCCAAGTCATTATTTAAATAGGGATCAATTAATTAAGATAACACTTTTAACTATTTACTTTTATTCAAGTAAGTAAAATATGTTTAAAATCTAAAATTCATAAGTTGTAAGACCAACAGTTTTGGTTTCGTTTCAATTGTTTGGTTAAGATTTTAGTGAAAAACTTATGTTTCCAATCTAATTGATTACATAACCTGTAGGGTTTTAAACATGAAGAATTAATCCAGGAAGGATATTTTTAATGAATCCTCAATACTTCTCCAATATGTCCATGTTTTCTAAGCATTTGTTGTTCTTAATATTTGCATTCATTTAAAATCTTCAAGTTGTATTAACTAGCCTTAACTTTTTTTATAGGTTTTAATAAAGCTTTATAGAAGTTATTCTTGTATATATATATATATATATATATAATTTCGGATGATTTTTTTTTGGTCCCATCGTGAAATTTTGTTGCAAATACCAAAAAAAAAAATCTCTGAAAGTTTGAGCCCTTAATATTAATTTTAATTCCTCGAACAAGACGTGTAAAGATTTCCCATTGAAAATACACGGAAACTCTAATTTTTTATTTTTAAATTTCTATATCTCAGTGGCATTTCATGGGATCGCTTTTACCGAAGATGGTTTTTTCTCAGAATTAAAAGTTCTACAAAAGTGCCCATTGCGACAAAGTCGTAACTCACATCGGTGAGGTAGTACGGGCCACTGAACCTGATTTTTCCATAAAATTCAAGGCTTAATATCTCGTTTAATATTGATCTTCGTGATTTGGTCTACAGGAACTTTTTTGTAGGAAATCAAATTCTTTACAAGTTTTTCATTTATAATTTTTCCGTAGCTCTTGTTATTTACGTGATAAATGCAAAAAAAATGCGAATTTTATGGAAAAAACAGGTTCAGTGGCCTGTACTACCTCACCGATGTGAGTTACGACTTTATCGCAATGGGCACTTTTGTAGAGCGTTTAATTCTGAGAAAAAACCATCTTCGGTAAAAACGATCCCATGAAATGCCGCTGAGATATAGAAATTTAAAAATAAAAAATCAGAGTTTCCGTGTATTTTCAATGAGAAATCTTTTCACGTCTTGATCGAGGACTTAAAATTAATATTAAGGGCTCAAACTTTCAGAGATTTTTTTTTTTGGTATTTCCAACAAAATTTCACGATGGAACAAAAAAAAGTCAAAAAAGTCAGAAAAAACCACCCTAATGTATATATAAATTTTTTGAATTTTTTTTTTCATAAAAATTAATTGAAATAGGAATATGAAACTTCCAGTGCTTAGTAATTTATTAATACCTAGTATATACAAGGCATTATTAAAATATTTTTCCAGGGTTAATTCACCATGCTTATACCCCTAGGCCCTTTATAACCATACTCGTATTAAAAACATTTTTTGATTGAAAGCAGATTTGTAGGTAATCTTAATGATTTCATAAATTTTTAGTTAAATTTTTTTAATAGATATATATGATTTGATAGTTTGAAGTATTGTTTTGGCTAACCAATATCCAGGAACAAGTTTGTAATCCACTACCGATCGAATTGGCATATTTATTTTATGGATTTAAAAGCCCTAAGCCCTTTATAACCATATAGAAACAACTTTTTGCTATACTCGTTTTTAAATACATTTTTTTGGTTGATAGCAGATTTGTAGGGTAAACTTTTATTTTGTTTTATTTTTTTTTATTTTATTTTATTTATTATAAGATTTTATAAATTTTTAGTTCAATCAATAGAAATCAATACATTTTTTTCTATAGATATATATTCCGTTTTGATATTGTACTATTTATTTTGTTGAAAATGCAAGGTTTATAAAATACACAGGCGGCCTCATGCGCTACGTGACGTTTCCAGAAGAAATTCGTACATATCTTCAAACTGATTCAATTTCAAAATTCTTCGTATGACGTCATATTTTTTTTCTAATGGAGCAACCTGTGTAATTTACAAACCTTGTTGAAAATGTAGATACCACATCTTAATGTGGTATTAATATCTCCTTGGATTACTTTGATACATTGGCATTTTTGATATTTTTCTTAGTAGTCAATTGATTTTTACTAATTTGGCATTAAAAATTTGTACACTTGATGTCAAAACATTAATATTGTTAAAGCTGATTATATCATTGATTTAAAATGAACGGTTGTAACAAAATTTTGTGTTTTAATTATGTATTAAAAAAACCAAATTACTTTCCGGTACACCTAGTAGTATTAAATCTATACAGCATTATATGATAATTAAAGCACCTTCACCAAAAGCTCCATTATATTTAACCTAAGTGTTTTTTTATTTTATTAAAAATGATTTTTTTTCGTCATTTTTTCATTTTATAAAACCAATGGAAATTTTCTGTCCTTAAAGTAAGTTAATGGTAGAAAAAGGCAAAAAAATACGAAAAGAGTAAATCTCAACGTTTTCATTTCCTAGAAATGGCTTTTTAGTCGCTTCATCGTGAGCTGATAAGATTACTGTTCAATTTAACCACCCGCTACACCACAACTATATTTGGACGTCGTATAAATAAATTTTTATAAAAGCTCTTCTTCTTTTTTTTTTGATCGCTTTCCAACGACATTTTCATCTTCATTTTTACAGATCCTTTCAATTTTATTGGAAAAAGTATCAGACATATTTTTCCTTTGGAAAATATTTCCCTCCCACTTACCAACCACACCCACCAATGAGTGAGGTTCCCACACTTTGATATAGTTTCTCAATTTCATGAAATTGACAATTTTCTTTTCAATTTTCAATGATTAATTTAATCAGCGGACAAATTGTGAATGCTTTTGAAAATTAAAATTCGCAGACATCGGGAGATGTATAGAGCGCAGAATTTTTGAGTGAATCAGGTCATATTTTGCAGACTGGAGAAGAAAACTAGGGAAAACTCTTTTATATTCGTCGGTTATTCTGCTCGCATTAAAGTTCATCCTTCTCGTACGCCATCCTAGTGTATCCATGTCACATTCACGTCATCGTGGAATGTGAGAAGAGCAAACTTTAACCCAATTGTCAAAAGTTTGAAAACGTGTTTGCGTATCCGAATCACAAAACACGGTGTCAACATTTTTGACAAGTAAACCGTAATAATTTTTCTTGTTTACTGAAAAAGATTTGGAAAAAACACTGATTTGAATATCATATAACTTCCTAAAACTTGGATTCATAGCTATGCTATCCTAAGGGTCGGATTAAAGGAAAGTGAACAAAAACATGTATTGAAGTAGTTAGCATAAAAATTATATTTAAAGTTTTCCATTTAATATTTCAAAAAAAATTAATGCAAAATAATATTGCTAATATAATTGATTAATTATAATATTGATCTAAAAATATTGATAATATTATTAGATAAACTTTGGAGACGTGTTATTAGAGGTATCCCTCACAAACTACTCGAGAACTATTGGTTGTTCGGAAAACAATTTCGTTTTTTCCCGACAAAAAATTTAATTGTATTTTTTTGCACTCATTTTATAATTAAGCCGTATAATCATTGTATGTTTTGAGAGCTAATATAGCAAAGTTTGTATGTGAAAAAGCTCAAGTAATTCTACGCAATAGTTTTTGGTGCGTGTCCTTTTAAATATGGAGAGCAAAAACCAAAATTTTCCTCATATATTACTTTTTCACTATAGAAAAGGTAAAATGCTGTTCAATCAAGAAAATATTAACTGATGTATATGCAGAAGATGTATCGGCAGCTCGCCAGTGCCAAAACTAGTTTGTAAAATTTTGATCGTCGGCAATTTTGATGTCGAAGATGCATCACGGTCTGGAAGACCAGTTGAAGTTGATCAAGTTACAATGAAATCATTAGTTGATGCAAATCAGTAAATAACAGCACGTGAAATCGGTAAACGGTAAAATTTGCCTAAATCAGTTGTTAATGGCCCATTTAAAGGCCTAGGATTAACCTCGAACCTCGATATATGTGTTCCGTAGGTTTTTATGGGTAGAAATTTGACCTCATATAACTTTTGTTACTCGTCTAAAGCTTTTACGTCTTGAATGAAATAAAATGTTATACCCATTATATTCTACAGATCTGGCACCTTCGGTTTATCATTGGTTTTGACCACTGCAAAATCTTTTAGACGGTAAAACCTTTACTTCAAATGAGGAAGTCAAAAATCCCCCAAGAACAGTTTTTGGCTAAAAAAAGAGCAAAAATTTTTTCTGTGCAAAATCATATTCCAGCCAGAAAAATGGTAATAGGTATTGAACCAGTATGGCCAATATGTAATTTACTAAAATATTTATTCACTAAACGAAAATTGCCTTTCATTATCACAAAAATAAACGAAATTACTTTCCGAACAACCTAATATTTAACTACTAGAAAAAAACGTGTTATTATCAATAATAGTATTAGTAAGACTAATACTGTTAAAGTAGATGTTCTTCAAGGAACAATTTTGGGTTCATTACTCTTCATTTTGTATTTTGATAATATTTTTAATTGTCTACCTAACGGGGCTCTTGTTTCATATGCGAATGATACAGTAATGCACAGTTCTGGCAGTACTTGGGCTGAAGTCAACCTTATTTTAACTCGATGGTTAATTAAAATTAACTATTGGTTAAGAAAAAATCAGTTGTCTTTTAATATAGATAAGGCTACATATATTACGTTTGATAGTTACATTAATAGTATTCCTGATAATTTCTACCTTAAAATATATAATGTTGAACTTATAGCTATTGACCAATACAAAAAATACCAAAAATATAAGCATAAAAATACAAAGCTTATTGTCTTACGAAAGTCTACTATAGTCTACAAAATTACCAAAAAAAAAAATATTCGGGTTTTTTAAAGAATTCCAGCCAATTTTTCCCCAACACAAATATCAATTATAATAATAGATTGTATTATACTAAACCAAGTTTGATCCTTAATCAGGATTTACGGACGTTGATTAGATGATTTATTCTAATTACATTAAATGTAAGCAAAAAATATCAAAGTAAATTTTTAACAAATGTATTAACAGCGCCATTTGGCCTACAGCTTTGAAAAAAGCGGATATAACACCTGGACAAAAATCTGGAGATAAACATTTAACTACAAACTACAGACCTATCTCGCTTATTTCTAACTTAGCTTAAATTTTTGAGAAGGTTATCTACAATAGACTCTATGATTTTTGTGATAAAAATAAATTAATTTCTAATTTTCAACTTGGTTTCGTTAAAAACAGAGGCACTAGCGCAGCTCTTGAAATTACTTCGAATTATATATATGATAATATTGATAAAAATATACCTACTGTTTTAGTTTTTCTAGACCTAGCAAAGGCTTTTGACACCATGAATCACAAAATTTTATTAGATAAACTTTGGAAACGTGGTATTAGAAGTATCCCTCATAAACTACTCGAGAACTATTTAACTAATAGATAACAAAGTGTTATTATCAATAAAAGTATTAGTAAGACTAATACTGGTAAAGTAGATATTCCTCAAGGAACATTTCTGGGTCCACTACTCTTCATTTTGTATATTGATGATATTTTTAATTGTCTACCAAACGGGGTTCTAGTTTCATATGCGGATGATACGGTAATACGCTGCTCTGGCAGTACTTTGGCTGAAGTCAACCTTATTTTAACTCGATAGTTAATCAAAATTGACTATTGATTAAGAGAAAATCAGTTGTCTCTTAACATAGATAAATCTACGTATATTACATTTGAAAGTTACATTGATAGTATTCCTGATAATTTCCAACTTAAAATATATAATTTTGAACTTAAAAGAGTAGATAATTATAAGTATCTGGGACTAATTTTCGATGCGACATGAAATGGAACTCACATGTCTATAAATTAACAAAAAAAAAAAAGGTAGTTTTCATTCTTATTCTTTAAATTGAGCAAATTCTTAAGTTCCTTAATATTAAAAACTATTTATCATGGGTTATTTGAGAGCATAATCATCTATGGTATAATTGCATGGGATGGGGTATATAAAAATAGTGTTAGGCCATTAACTAGTATTCAAAATCGTTTTATTAATTACTTCACTTCACATAATATTGTTGATGTACCCCTTGGTATCAGGAAATCATTTATTATCAGTGCTTTAACATACTACTATAGTGAGTGTAAAGAACAATATAATAAGAAGTGTATACAAACTAAATCTAATTTATTAACGGTACCAAAAGCTAAAAAAAATATTGGCACTAAGAATCCTTATCTTGTTGCAATAAAATATTTTAATAAGTTACCTAACCACCTTAAAACTTTTAATTTTAAGCGAAAACAATTGAAGAAAATATTAATAAGCTCAATGGGTAATTTGAGTGACTAGTCATAAACATAGTTTTCAATTAAATTATATTATTTACTTTATTGGTAATATTGTTTTAACGTATAATTCATTATACTATTACTCTGTTTTAAATATATGCAATTGGGATTTTGAAAAAAAAAAATATTGATTTTTTTCATGTATTTTAAAACTTTATTATTAATAATATTGATATTTAAAGCAAAAAACTTAAAAAAAAAAATCAATTAATTATAAACGATTAAAAATTGATAAATTTAAAAAAAAATCACGTGACTATAAATGCGACATGAGTGGTCACCATAGTTGTGACGTCATAATGTTATAGCTATTTAATAACAGTACAGCGTTTACAGCTATTACACGTGACTAGACAATAATATTGAAAATTTATTGCCAAAAAACGAGTCGTTAGTTGATTCCAATTAGCGATTTTGTTTTGGGATTATCACGGTGCACTGCTTAAAACCATTTATTTCGACGTTTGCCATCTTGGGGAACATTTAAAAACATTTTGTTAGGAGTTGTTTTTGTAGTATTCGTACATAATGGTACAAAACAAGAACGATAACTTTTAAGGTTCGACATTTTCAATATAAATTTCAATATTTAACTATCACAACAGAATCAAAACACTGTACTTATTATTTCTGTATCAACTGCAATGAGTGACAACTAACATTAAGACGTCACACGCGCTCGGGTTTGTTCGGGAGCTGTCGGCGTGTCTTCGGTACTAGATTCAAAAATTAATTTTTATTTTTAAATAACTTTTAAATTATTGCGAAAAAACAAAAACAAAAAAATATTTTGCTATAAAACTTATATATGATCTTTCCATTTATCACAAACCCAATTGTAATGTTATATTCTAGCTCTATGAACAGATGCTTTGCATCTCTATAGAATGTATGCAGGAATTAAAATAAATAATAATAATTAGGATAGCTTTTATGTTATATTTTCTCCAATTTACATTCAACGTTAACAGTTACCTACTTTAAGATTCTTAACTCTTCGACTAACTTAAGAAAACTCTTTCCAAAATAAACAAAATATGAACTGCTTTGAATAAAGTGAGCGTTATTATTAAATCTACTACTAATAAAATATTATCACTGAGAAAATAGTACAATCCAGATAGCTTTTCCACTTAACTCTTAATTTTCGATGAAAATCTCATTTACCCTCTTTGCAGACCTTTAAATGATATAACGGAAGAGGCAATTGCAATTTGTTTGTTCTATTAGTTGCTCACGTTAGCTCTACCGAAAGCTCTAACGAGATGTTTCCAAGTTTTAAGTAAACACATGAAAACGAAATTAAATCAAAGGGACCACTCTTCTTCTCATCTCAAGCTCCTAACAGAAGTGTTTAACATCTGAAATCTCTCACCTTCTATATACGTATAGTGTATACTAATGTACTCGAATTATACATAAACAGATACACCTACAAACATATTTGTATTAAGTGTGTAGTTAAGACGAACAAGTAAAATCTAAGAGGGTTACGATTTAATGTTTCAACCCTCTTCAATCCGACAATATGCAACCACTCCACCGTTTTATTTACCTTTAGTATAGCCCTAATAAATAAAACTAATTATTCTCTTAAAATTGTTGTAATTGCTTTAGTTGAACTCTTAACAGATTTTCTTATAGTTTTCCTTGAAATATGAACTTTGAACAGTAAAAAATTCCTAGGTAATCTTCTTATATGTGTCCCAAATTCGTTCATCAAGAAGGAAAAGCACTTAAGTCTCTTTCATTGCATTCTATGTTTATGTAGACACTACCTAATATTTATACAGTTCTTTTCAACTTTAGGGGATGATAACACTTCTGTTGGAAACCACTCTTCTAGTAGTCTAAGATCTAGCTGCGAAATTAGTACTTGAACTATGTAGATTAATCTGAAGAAAATCTGATTTTTAAGTATTTTTACAAGTACAGGATTTCATAAGGTGCAAATTAAAAATTTCCCGTCAGTAGTGTTAATTAAAATATTTTTAATTGCCTTTTAAAAAAACATTTCGTTTACATCATATGGTAATAAAACCTAAACCACTTCACAACAGTGTATTTAAAATATGTTCAAACTCACAGTTGCAGCTGATTGCTTAGCCGCAACCTCCACGCACCCAGTTGTAAGCAGGTATGATTTCGTGTCAACTTTTCGTTCATGACGTATATTTATTTCATTTGTACCATATTAATGCTATTTTTTCTGTATTTAATGTTATAAAGAGCTGCCAATAAAAGAAAAACCAAATCGAAGTTTTCTGCCTTAAAAAGGCAATTTTTATTTCCATAAGATGTAAATGAATTGTTTTTCTCTTAAAGTCAATTAATAATATTTAAATTAATAGTACTGGTGGAGAATTTTTAATTGGCACCTTATGAAAAACGAATACCTCCATTTGTAAAAATATTTAAAATGTAGATTTTTATTATGTACTAGACAGGGCAAAAAAAACGACTATTTTTTTTTTTGAAAAGTATATCAAAAATATTGTTCAAGGTTACAAAAAAAAAATATCAGGAAGGTTTGAGCCCTTAATATTAATATTAAGAGGTCTATCATCTTTAATTTCGATTTTTTATTTGTGCTTTCATTTTAGCGTCAATACTGTCAAACTATCAAGGTAAAAAAATGCATCGGCACATATATTTATAGAAAATTAAATTCCCTACAAAAAACGTCAAGTAAAAATTTTGCCAGACACGCCGTTTCCGAATAATCAAGCTTTAAACATTGATATAATTTTAATATTTATCTTCTTTATTTTGGAATTTTGTAACTAACGAACAAATAAATATATAGAAATGAACAGTATAGATTCTTGCAGGGAATTTAATGCTCTACAAAAAAGGTCTCTTAACGTTTTTACATAAAATCACTCTTTCAAAAGTGGTTCAACAACGAAAAAAACAACAATTTAATTTTGCCTTTAACTTTAATTGTGAATAACTTTAGAAAAAGTGATTTTATGTAAAAACGTTAAGAGACCTTTTTTGTAGAGCACTAAATTTTCTTCAAGAATCTATATTGTTCATTTCTATATACATATTTATTTGTTGGTTAGTTACAAAATTCCAAAATAAAGAAGATAAATCTAAAAATTTTATTAATGTTTAAAACTTGATTATTCGGAAACGGCGTTGTCTGGCAAAAATTTTCAGAGAAACATTTTTTGTAGGGAATTTAATTTTCTACAAATATATGTGGAAATGAATTTTTTTACCTTAATAGTTTGACAGCATTGACGCAAAAATGAAAGCACAAATAAAAAATCAAAATTAAAGATGATAGACCTCTTAATATTAATATTAAGGGCTCAAACCTTCCCGATATTTTTATTTTGTCACCTTGAACAATATTTTCGATATACTTTTCAAAAAAAAAAAAAAAGTAGTCGTTTTTTTTGGTCCAGTCTAATGTATAGTATTTTCATATATAGAGTTTTTCAAGTATCGACCTCTTGTTTGTCTAACGGTATGCCATACGACGTAATTATTCACGAACTTCAATTTTTATGTATATTTGTCTCCGATAGTACCTCCATAACGTTCTCAATTGGCACCTTTTGAAAAACGAATTTTCCTCCACTTGTGAAAATATTTAAGAAGTAGATTTTGATTATCTACATTATTCATGTACTAATTTCGCAGCCAGATCCTGTACTATAGGTGTTTAATTCCATTTGAGTTTCATAATGTTTATCTTGGTTCAAAGAATTAAGTAAAGTTCATTGGATTTATGCCAGTATTAAGTATTTTATGCCAGTGAAATCATTTTCTTGCAAAAAGATAATTTTCCTTAATCAAATAAAATTGTCTCCAACTTGTATTACTTACAAGACATTGCACGTACATAAAATAAAATAGATCAAATAATTTTATTATAGTGAAATTAAATTATTATGGTATGTGGGGTATGTCGTTGGAATCCGAGCGGAAGTTACTATTATAGTTTGAGCCTGTGGTAAAGGTGAGGGGAATCTAATAACGATATGGTTAGGCGAGTTAGTAGTGGTGAATGCCGTGAGCCAAACTCTCAAATCTTGCAAGATTTCACCAACTGATATGTGAAATTTATCCACGACGAACTGTGCCCCAACCACCCCTTTCTTACAATGAAGGAGTAACACTTTATAAAACACGCGTTATACTACTGAAAGCTTTATTGCCTGCTAATCGTGCAAGAGTTAAAACTACATTTAAGCTTTATTCAAAACCTGAAATTGAGTCTCTTTAATTTACAACAGTATAGTAAAGTTGGAAACCTTTAAAATTACATTTAAATGGTCACATTTAGTTTTGGTTAAGTTTGATGACTACGTGAAAGTATGGGGAAAAAAGTTCAGTAAAATTCAATGAAAGGTGTTGGGTTCAAAAGGGGTTGGTTGACGAGGATGTTTCCTTGTTATTATAGGATACGTTTCAATATTGTCGAGTGCTGAACAAAAGGGTTAAACAAAATTATCTTAACACCTAAAGCAGTTCTTTTTTGTGTCATTTATTGACAATTTTTTTAAATTGCGGAAATCTATATTTTCTCGGTAGTAATTAACTTAAGTAATCTTCATGTGAAACTAAAAGTTTTTCTTCTCTTTTGCAGAAATCAAGAGGGAAGAAGAGAAAAATCCATTCGCCGGTTTAGAGCTGATAGTTCCGCCGACGCATACCGCTCTCGGTGGAGATGTCCACGTGCAGGTGATTGGTTCTCCGCTTCCGGCCCACTTATGGCTGGAAATCCTAAGACCAGCACCACTATCACTAATTACATCCACAAACCAGGCAGACTTGCAACCCCTAGAACGTGTCATGGTCTTGACCGATGCCCGTCAAACCAATCTGACCACGATTCTGATACGTTGTGGGGTTTTTTCGCACGGTGGTCGCCACATTCTGCGCCTCACCCTCGATGATTCCAACCAAAATGAGGTGCACAACCAAAATGTATCTTCTGTTAGTGGTGAAAGTTTGGTCTCACGCATTTTGGACGTACGATGGCCCACGCCAAAGTTGGCCCTAATTCCGGAACATGTGCAAACGTACCCCGAGAATCCGGTGACGGCCGTTTTGGAATTTCCAGAAGTTATTTGTCCACCGGTTGCGGAAAAAGTCCCACTTGCCATTCCAGAGTTTTGGTTGGAGCTTCACTTCTGTGGTCCGTCACTGGTCACGTGTGATTCGAGCCACAGAGGAAATTTATCAACACAAGTATGTTAATTTAAATTTTTGCTATTCTTAGTATTGAATAATTTCTGTAACTTCATCTGCCTGGTATTATATGAAAAAGTGTCGGCGTACTTTAGACGCATGTCAGAAGTAATACTTCTTCTAAAGTCTAGTTTTTTTTTCTGAAAATAAGTTTTAATCGTTCTTGTTATAAAGCTAGAGTTCTTAAAAGAATTTGAATCACTATAATTATAAATTACTTGTAGGTACCCGTAAAATATTCACAGGTAACACTGATACAACTGCTAAATGGCGAAAGAAAATTGAATCGAATGACAGTTGAAACAAATGACAATAACCAGATATATCAAATTTGAGACCATGATTATTATATTTGACTTTCTTTCTCACGTATTTGTTTACATTCATTATTCTCTGTCTTTAGCGACATACATACCAACATTTGCCTACTTTAATATTGGTTTAAACTATTTTATTAATGTTTAACTTAGTTCTACAATCAACAAACATACATGAATGCAATTCACAAGCGATAGAAGTGAAACCTTCAAATAAGTGAACTTCTAAATCATGAGGTGAATTAAAAATTTCAGGAGTAGGTAGATAGTTGTAGAGTTTAGTTGTGATAAGGTTGATACCAAGCTTAAAAACTATTTTATGATTTATTCACATTTTCGATACTTGATATGAGAGGTTAATGGTAATTCAAGTATCAAATAAATACTTAAGTTTCGATTTGATCAATATATCTTTGAAATACTGCATCAATTACTGTTTTTGATCTTATTGTTGCATATTTACAACTGCTGCATATTCTTAAATTAAAATTTAATGTCCAGAAACTCAATCGAAGAAGTCGTTGTATCTAATTCAATATTAACTATGCAATAAAAAATGCTTAAAATTGTTGGAATTATATCTTGTTTGAGAATTAACGATACGTGCATTTCGTGGATGTACTTTTTGCAGTCTTTCTAGACTTATTTTCTTTGCTTTCGATAATAATGAGAATATTCTGCATTCATTTTTCGGTATTCTTGAAAAATGTTTCTATTACACTAATGGAATGTTTACGCAAACAATACATATTTCACCACAGTTGTTGGAACGACTATTCCCAAGCAGCTTAATACGCATGCATGCACATACATAACAAAGACTATAATGTTTTCTATCTCATTCTCGCGTACGTTAAATCTTATAAATTTAATATGGTAAAATTTCAAATCCTTGATGATGACAATTTAATACAAGGTTCAGAGAACTAGGGTTTGTTTCCCGATTCCTAGCAACTTATCAAATACTAATTTAAATTTGAACCAAAATTTTGAAATAAAAACTTCTTTAGTATCTTTGTGACTTGAAATCTCATGAAACGAAAAAGCGATAGTTAAAAGAGACAAAAATTTAAATTTATAAGTTAATACAAGTCTCAGAGGACTAGGATCAAATAAATAATTAAAATTAGATAAAGCGACTGTTTAAGCCTGAGGAAGGCTTTATAAAAATCCAAAACGTCCGATTAACACTTAGTTTTAACTATTTATTTGATCCTAGTCCTCTGAGACTTGTATTAACTTATAAATTTATATTTTTGTCTCTTTAACTGTCGCTTTTTCGTTTCATGAAATTTCAAGTCACAACAATACTAAAGAAATTTTTTACTTCAAAATTTTGGTTCAAATTTAAATAAGTATTTGATAAGTTCCTAGAAATTGGAAAACAAACATAAAAGTTACTTTCGGATTTAAATAGCATACATAGTATATTATTTTCCTTAGCTCATTATTGGCTTGACTAATATTTTACATATAACAAAAGTTACCCGATTGGACACATAGCTAGATGTATTTTGTTTAGTTCAATCCAAATTTTTGTACTGTGAACTCAAAACCCAAACCAACTTCAGTAACACCATTATTTTTTCCCTCTTGTAGATCATCTTAAGAATTGTAACTTAAGGGTGGATCACCGTCAAAACGTAAAAAAAAATGACTTTTTTAAAACTGCTGCCATTTTTTTAGAGATATTAAAAAACGGTCTTCGGCATGTAAAAGTTGACGTTTTGAACTAGTTTTTTTTATTTGCCCCGATATGTTCCCCCCCCTCTCCCTTTTACAGCGCTTTGAAAAAGAGTCCTCAAAAATGAGGAGGCAAACGGGAGACAAGTTTTCTCGGAAACCGGAAGTCGAATCATGATTTTCCAGAAAATGTAGGTTTGAAGGAAAATGTAGGAAAAAAGTTGAAAATTCACAAAATGGCGCGGCGTTGAAAAAAAAGTTACAAAAAACGACCTTTTTTTCGACCTTTCCCCCTCTCCCACGTTGATGGGGGGAGGTTTGACCAATTTCAGAGGTTCAGTACCAAGAAGACGTGTTGAACTATAATACTCTCCAGTTTCAAGTCAATCCGTCGAATAGTTTCTGAGAAATCTTGTCTCCCAGTTTTAAAAAGTTGATTTCGAGAAAAATGCATTTAAAGTTTTTTTAAGATATTTTTTTATGTTATTATCAATTTATTCAATCTTTATCAGTGAAAATACATTAGTCAGCTATTCCAATTCTTTTAACACGTTATTCTTGAATGTTATAAGAAGACATTTATGGAAAAAAAAAATCGAAAAATTTTTTTCTGACGGTGATCCACCCTTAAATAACATTTTATATGTATAAAATTGCTTTTTTTAGATGTCCTAGAAGTAATCCTTTCTATTAACAAAAAAAAAATAATAATAATTTTCCGGCTGTACAGGCATGGTGAATGTGTTGAACATGATAGGGTGGTTGGCAGAAAAGAGAAATAATTTCTCGTATAATTCATTTAATTTGAACAAATCCAAATAAGTGAATAGTTTGAAGTACTCGTGTACCTTCTTCAGCTATACTATTGTCTATGATTACTTCAAAAGTTTATTACTTGAAATTGAACCAGAATTTTGGGGTTACTTTTATTTTTAATAACTGTTAAACTTATCAAAAATTGAAAGAAAAGAAAATATAAATATTTATCAATCGTTTTTTTTTATTAGTAGCTGTTAGTGGTAGGCTAGTAAGTAGGTTATCGGTTTAAAAAAATACCCATTTATCAAATAAGTTCTACTAATCCAATTTTAAGCCAAGTAAAATTTTTTCAACGGCATTCAAGTCTCTGACACTTTCCTAGTTTACAACTAAATTTCATCCCCTCGATAAATTGTTAATAGAGTTCCCCGTTTTTTGTGACGGTTCCATTCCCGTGATAAAAACAACAATGGAGGCAAGATCGTCCCAGATATCCAAAATATAATTAATGTATGGAGATAAACATGTGACAAAAACATTTCCGTAATATGAACGGAGCTTTGAATAAACACGGCTTTCTATTTCTAAATCAACATGTAACTACATTCAGTATATTCGTGCATTCAACAGAAAGCTCACTTCAACAAACTTGCTTAATTGTGAACTAGGCGTTTGAACTTTACTCTAAAACTTTGTTCACGTCCACCATATAAACCTCAAGTCTCTTGATTTTCATTTGTGAACTTCAGTTGAAATCTTCATGAGGTCTGTAATCAAAACTATCAATGCAGAAAAAAAAATGCACCTACTTCAACCGATTGTAATAGAGATTCTCATATTCTCAGATATTTCTCCACTACACTGTTATAAGATGTTTCAGAATGAATTTTTCTTGGTATTCGTTTGAGTATAGTGTGATCCCTATAGAACTAATAAAAGTACAGTGTTAATATCGAAAATTCTTCATTTTTCTTTTTTCAAAGCTCACTGGATCTCATCTTGAATCTAATAAGATTTAGAAATATGTTTTCATTTTTGCTTTGATGTGAAATTAAATTTTTCGAAATTTCTCATCTCGCTTGTCAGTAATAAATTATTCCAAGAAGGTGTAAATATGTTCAAGTGTTTTGAATTCCTCTATGTCTTTGTGCGTTATATCATATTTAATTAAATTGCAGGAGTCACCAGTATAGTCATTCTTTTTTTTTTTGGTAGTTTAAATATAAAAAAAATGGTGAATAAGTATATAAATAGTGAAAATGGACCAAAAGTTTACATTTTTTTCGGAAGTATTGTATATCTTAACATAAGAAGATAAAAAGTAACAAATAATGTTTATTTTAAACTTTTAAGTGCAACACATTTCTAGGAGAGGGCGCCAAAGTAAAGTCCAGAAACTAAAAGTACTTTGCGATAGCGGTTTTCAGGTATGGTTTATAAATTACACAAGTTGTCCTAATGGAAAAAAATGACGTCATCTGAAGTATTTTAAATTGGGAATCAATTAAATATATTTACGTATTCCGATCTTAAAAAATCTAAAAATATTAATTCCACTCTAAAATTGGACCACTTTGTAAAAAAATTAAATGAAAACCCGTATTATTTAGCTAAAATCAAATATTCTGAAATACAAACTATCAAATATTGGCAGAAAAAAGAAGTTAAGGAAAAAAAAGCTCATGAAAACTCCTTTGCACTATAACTTATTTGAAAAAACAATCGAACTGGCGTTGGTTAGTTCAGGGGTCGCGAACCTACGACTCGCGAGCTTCATGCGAGCTTTTTGGCTTTAACCCAATGACTGTTTAAATGCCAAACTCCAAGATTCAACTATTCAAAAAAAAAAAAGAAATAGAATCTTACAATAAAAACTGATTTCATAAATTGAATGGAAAAATCAAAATGAGGATCCTTAACAATAAAGGTTCTCGACCTCTGGATTAAGTTTCGCTAAGTTTTGATAAAGTCTTATGATAAGTTCATGCTAGGATCAGCGATTCCTTTTTTTTATACAATCTAGGAAACTCTTGTTCTTATTTTTTTTCGGATCTTTTCAAATTTTCTTCTAAAAATTTCATATATTTTCTTTTTGCACCTGGATCCATTTGATTGCCTCTTCTTCTTGTTGACTTCATAACACAGGCGCTACTACTAATGAACAAAGGATGATACTGATCCTTTTGGATTAAGTATTGCTAAGTTTTGATAAAGTCTTAGGAGAAGTTCATACTAGAATCACCGATTCCTTTTTTTATTCAATCAAGGAAACTCTTGTTCTTATTTTTTTCTGGGATCTTTCCAATTTTTCTTGTAAAAGTTTATAATATTTTCATTTAACAGCTGGACCCATTTGATTGCCCATTTTTCTTGTTGACTTCAGAGAATAGGCGCTACTACTTATGATCAAAGGATTGTAATAATCTTCCTTCCTTAATATTGGGATGTACCTTATTTAATTATTTAAAAACAAAAGTAACAAAAAATTTCATTTTTGACATCCTTTTTTCCCCAATCAATCAAAGTGATAAAGACTTGTGGATAACACTTGAATTATTTAAGAATTGTTAGATCAACAGACCAATGTTAACTAACCATATTTAGGCAATCGATTGAGGTTTGAAAGGGAAAGAGGGATTTTGCATATCAGGTATCATTTGATCACTTGTCAACACATATGGTAAATAAGCAGACTAATTCACACCCTCGAATTTCACATTCTTCCGGAGGAGATCTTATATAGATATTAAATATATGGTTCTGTGATAGTTGCCCATTAGAAAATTCCTCACATGAAAATTGCCCACAAAAAAGTAACGCAGTAGCATTGTTTCCCACCGACGAAAGTTGTCCACATAGAAATTTACTCACAAAGAAAATTCCTCATACAGAAATTAACACACAATGATATATCATTACATAGAAATTAACCAATGGGAAAAAATATTTGTTTTATTTATTATTTGATTAATTGTTTTTTTTATTATCAGTATTGTAATACATTACTATTCTATTTAAAAAAAATATATTGTTTTTGAAGAAGTAATAACTTTAAAAAAAGTTTACTGGTAGTCGAGTGGACTAGGTGACCGCTCCAAAACTTGTAGGTAGTGGGTTTGATCCTCGTATCATGCAAATTTTCAATATTTCTCGATAATGGATTTTTCTAACTCTAGAGTCGCTAAAGGGCCTTAGTAGTTATAAAACGACGGTAAATAACAATTAAAAAAAATATGGCTCAGGTTTCTTTTAAAGACGTATATGGTAAAGTTTCAGTTTCTACTTTGTCTTTAATTAAATTCGCGTTTTTTTTTACTATATCAATTTTAATGTGATATAATATCGCTATACTAACAGTAAATTAAATTCTTTATTGGTCCATTAACAGTACAATTTATTATTTACAAAAATTAAAAGGCTGGAGTGCCAGAGCAGTTGCCCTTTCCCTCCTACAAAATACAATTATAAGTGAAAACTAAAAATATCAAATTCTCTGTTTCTAATGTTGGGAAAAAGGACCTAAAAACCCCAGCAAGGTAACTTTACTAACAATACCATTCCAATAATAATAATAAAATAATAATTAATTTAATATTAAATATTTTTTTTCCTTTGGCTTAATTTCTATGTGAGAATATATCATTGTGCGTTACTTTCTGTATGGAGAATTTTCTATGCGAGTAAATTTCTATGTGAACAACTTTCAATGGGCAAATTTCGTGTAAGAATTTTTTTAGTGGGTAAATATCTGGTCGCCGTGAAAGATATATGATACCTCAATACGTTTTGATTCATGTACCATCAATACTTGTTCCTCAAACTATTGTTATGTGGTGGATTCTTGATAAAATCAGCTTAGCAAGTTGCACCCAAATAAATCCAATTAAAATGAACCAAAAGATCAAAACAAGATCATTTTATTGTTGACATTTTTAGACGGAAAAGGAATAAAAGCAAAAGAAGATACAGCATTGCAATACTTGAATGCAGTCCAATTTGTGGTTCGACACTACTGATATTTTTTTTACCTACACAAAGCTCTTTTAATACATATGGTACGTGGGAGTACGAATGACAACGGCTCAACATAAAAACCAGATTAGATCGAGAAAAATGTTCAAAGAAATCACAATTTCCACCTACAGCATGTCAATACCGAGAAACACATTTTATATATATAAAACATATTTCAAATAGATTTAAAAGTAAAAAATCAAACATTTCCCACAAACTAAAAAAGATTTCTTGCGGTCACAAGAAAAAGACCTCGACTAAGTGGATTTATTTGACAATTAAGTTGAGCTTTTGGAAAACTAACAAAAAAAATAGTAATAATAAAATCAGAAAGTTTTCCACGACTTAACCAACAACTCCACTGCCAACTTGAGAGATTTTCACTTTGTAAAGGAAGAAACTCTCGGAAAATATATAATATGAAAAATCGGCGAAGCGGTCTAATCTCTATATTTCAATTCTTCTGGATTTCGTTTCTTTCCAGATGTTGGATTTAATTTCAGAAAAAAAAAAACATTCCGTCATACTCGTACAAGAAATGGAGAAATAAGAAAAAAAGAATAAAACTTTGCGTTGAAATTATTTCAAAATCGGAAAGATGCATATTTTATTTAATTTCTCTAATTTAATTCCCAATCTTCATTGTATCGATTGGTGAGCAAATCTGTGGTTATAGTGTTCCTATATACCGATTTAAATTACCCATGAAACTAAAGGGATAGCTAGGAATCCACGGAGAAATCTCTAGATTGAAACATATCACGTACAAATATCAAATATGCATAAATGGAAATGTAATTTAAATATTTGAAAACGTAAAAAATTTATTTGAAATTAAAGTTTGACGTCACTAAAAAGTTTGATCTTCTTAATATTTAATAAACCAGAAAACTTTCTTTTGTTAACAAGAATTACATTTATTTTTTTGTCGAGGAAGCATTTATAAAATCTTGTATGATTTTTTTTCTTTAAAAGTAATTTAAGTCCATTTTCGAGAAAACATAAGTAGGGGAGGGTGGGGTATAATGGCCCAATTTTACTATTCCGTATTATATTGTGAAAACCATCCTATTAATTTGAAACGTATAATGCTAACCAAACAAATAAATATCAGGCCATGTTTAATTTAATTTTTAATGGAATCATCCATAAAGAAGTTTGTCATTTTACATTTTTTCTAGACTTTGTTGTCTGTCTCTTTTTGCCTCTTAGTAGGGGCAACAAGGGACGACTAAGAGGCAAAAAGGTCCTGTATTTATTTTAAGTATTTAATTGGTGTTATGAAGTAATAACAGTATTTGATCAATGAAATATTTCTAGATTTTCATTTGGAAAATTTTATTACAGTTATTTTAAACATAACATAAAACTCTTTTCTCTTTATAATAATACTAGCTGATCCCCGCGAGTTCGTCTGCGTAACGTAGGTGTATATTATACTTTCTTTTCAAATCTGCTATTTGTAGTGGTATATGAAAATTTTTATATTTCTTATTTCTTTTACGAAAATCAAATCTAAATACCGTAGAAAAGTTAGTATGGAAGATTTTATATATTTCTTGATGATAATGAAATATATGACCAAAAATTGCCCCCTTAATGCTTTTCAGGAGAATATATAATTGCTCCAGGTCACAATCATTGGTTCAAAAAATTAGATTTTAAAAATTTTGATTGTTGGAAAACAAAGAAAAATTAAAAACCGTCTCTTTGATATTTGGTTTAAGTATCTATAACATAAACTTCATACTAATTAAATAAAATAACGTTATTTAAAACGTTGTTATTAAAATGATATAACAAAAACAGAAACCTATTATTAATTAAGTATTTATTTATTAATTACACTTATTAAATTCAAAATTTCGATTGTTGATTAATTCTACATTTTCTCAAAGAAACTTAATCACCCCAATTCACTCTTTTAGGGTAGGAATTTTCTAAAAAAAATCTTTTCAGATGCCTACTTCTTATAAGGAATACACCGAATATTAAAATTTCATCTGGCAGAGGAAATATATAATTTCACGATTTTATGTATGCACGGTTTTAAAAACGTATTTACTTTAAGCGTTATTAATATAATTATTTTTTTTACTACTACTGTAACTTTTTTCGTTAATATTTCCTTATTGAGCAACTCTAAGGATTTATTTTCAACAATTTTGTAAAAAAAAAAGTCTAATGTAAGATTCGAATCCACGTCTCTTTTATTGTGAGCATAAGAATGTCAGATACGTAAGCGAATGCGCTATGAACGAATAATTGCAATAGTTGTTTATAATGTATAAAAACATTTATATTTCACAAAGGCAGTTTTTTGTCCTTTAAATTAAATTACTGTGCTTTTTATTAATTCAACTAAAAAGATTAATAAAGATCATTCTTTATCTTTTAAATACTTTTCCAATGATATATAACTCGCCTGTCTAAAGTAAGATATTTTTTTTCATCCCTCAGTTTTTACGTAAGGGTACATTCCCTTATTATTTTTAAGGAATGATAAGTAGTCTAACGTGGGTGTGTGATTGTGTTGTATCTTAATATCAAATTTCATCAAATTCGGATGTTCCGTTCTTTACTATAGTGCCGTCTAACCGAGCGGTGACCATGCGACATTTTTCAAATAACTTACATTTTTAAACTTGTGATATCTTTCGAATGAAATGTTCAAATTGAACAACTCAAAAAGTTATATAATGGCATTGAAGCAAACGTAAATATGAAGTCATTTATTTTGATAAAGATTAATCTCAAAGTATAAATAAAAGAGCTTTTATAACGGTGGCATTTATATATATTTTTTAAAATGAAAAAAACAGTTATTGTGATATAACTTTAATAGTTAGACATATGTTGTCGCTCTATTTTTTGTAAATAACGATATGTTCTGGAAAATCGTAGTACATTATTTTCTACTATAATCAATAGTTTTCGCAGCGCACGCGATAAAAGAATGTTTTTTGGTATTTTTTTCAGACCTTGGGTTACATTATTGGAGTTTTAGTATGGATCCCTAACTTTTTTGAAAATTTATTATAGCCTATGTTCACCGGAAATAGTGTAGCTTGCCAACAATGAAAGAATTTTTCAAATCGGTCAAGTAGTTTCGGAGACTATTCAAAGCAAACAAACAATCAAATCTTTCCTCTTTGTAATAATAGATTACTGAATTTTTACTCTATGGAAGTTAGTTAACATTAATAAACAATTTATTTAAAAATTCCATTAAATCCTTTATACTAAAATAAGTATTGCTATCATATTTTAAGCCTAGATTTTATAATTCTCCCAGCAAAATGGGTGGGTGATGACTAGTCTAAATATTTCCAATAGCCAAAATGGATATTTCTGCGAAAGTTTTAGTAAAAAATTGTAGTTATTAGGAAAACAAAAAAGAAATTTCCTTTTTTAAAATAGTAATCATTAAACCGTACTAGAACTAAACCAAAACAAGACTACTTATTCATAGATTCCTCTTTGAATCTTAACGTTAATAAACTAATTTTCTTACCCACAGATATCCTTAGATTATATAATTTGAAAGAGGAACCAAAGCTCATTATAAATTCCTTTTGATGCGCCAAATTTAAGCTAGTAATTCATTGAATTAAAACGTTTCAACCATCTATTTAAACTCGATCATCGATAATCTTGACTCCTCAAATCACAACTAAAATAATCCCATCCCATAACATGTTGATTTAATCAAGCAACACAAATTCCCACTTAATAAACTACTCAAATTACTTTAGTCGATCCGATCGCAAAGATAAACTCTCAAATATCAACTTTGTCGACCCAATTTAGTAGACATTAACTACACTTTTTATTTCCACTATCTGCCGAATAGACAGACTAAATTAAAACCGCCCCATAAAGTATAGTCCCCCATACATGCTATAGTTCTCTGATTTTAATAATAATTTTCCAGAACAAATTGGGATCGTAAATGAACGGAAATTTGCCACAGTGAACAATCATTTTAATAAAGTTGTATATAATACACAGGGTGGAAGATACACTGCTCGTATACTATAATTAAAATAGCTTAGGTTTGACAAGAAGGCTCGACGATAAATATTTGCCAGCAAAAAGAGGCACTAATTGCGAATATTAACGATTGAGTTTCAAACAATAAAACTATTTAATTATGTCGACAACAGTTCATCAACATGGAAGATACTTGAACACAAAACATCCTCAAGGTTTATCCGAAGACACAATAAACATCTTTGCTCCGCTGTCTGCTCGAATAATCAAAGAAAAAAAATATCTTTCTACATGGATTTCTACTGGATGTTTGATGCATTGTTTTTTATATTTTTTTTTCTTTATTTTATTTTTGAAAAATATCAACATTTTTCAATTCATAGATTGAAGGCTGAAGCTTCTAAATTCAATAATCAATGAAGAGTTGTTTAATGAATTAGTTTATCTTCTTTTAGTACATTCTTCATTTTTTTGTAAATATATTGATCTTTCTTCAGATTTCAAAATGACTAATGAAGTTTCAAACATTATTTTTTTTAATTAATTCGTGAACCCTCTAGTGACCTTCTTTGTGTCTTGATATCCATAATAGTTTTGGCGATTTTGGTTTGATTGAAGTATTTAGTACAATTTTGAATTTTTAACATAATTTCTTACCTTTCATTACTCTTAATACTTCTTATATATTTGCATAGTATTAAAAAATATTCCTGAAATTTCGGCTATTATTCTATAAATATCCACACGAAAAATATTGCGAATATTTGTTTTATTTTATTAACGAATTGGAATCATTAGATCTTTTAGACACTTAAATTCAATAAATAAAATAGTCAAATTCAAACGGTCACTATTATGCACTTTTTCGCAAACCATCGGAGCCAATGATTGCAAACAATGTATAAGTATGCATGATGTAAGTAAACAATTGCGGAATTTGTTAAACCGAATTTATTAAAAAAAACATTTTATTCACAATTTGCCAGCAATTCTAATAGTTAATCTGTTAATCCAGGAGTAGACAAATTTAACGAATCATAGATCATAAAAATCGGTTCAGCCATTCCTCAGTTATAAATAATCTAACTATCACGACTTTGTTTTATATATATATAGAAAAAAATTCTTTACACATTTTTATTTTAGACTATTTGTGTCCTTCGAAGTTGTATAATTCTTTTGGTAAATTTGCTCCTAAGTCGTTATATGTTAGGGACTGGATGCTTACTGGGAATGTTCCGGTTTTCTTCGTACTTTCTTAAACAGAATATTTGTTTTTTTTAATCTTTGACACTTTAGTACATGGTTATGGTGGCCCATCTTTCTACGTAAGTACAAGGTAGCTGTTTAAATGTGCTACCATGATGTCCCCATCTTATTCTGGTAACTATTTTTATCTTTTTTGTGCTGTAGTTTGGAGAGAACTATAGTCTTTAAGCCATCGTACAGTATGTAATATATTAGGAGTTGTTTCTTGAATTAGTTTCTTTTTTTTGGTACATTCTTACATTGATAATTTTCAGTTTTTAAAGTAGAGAATGTAGGTTTAACTATGTTTATTTTGTAATAAATTTTTCGACCCTCTAGTGACCCTCTTTGCGGCCTGGCACCCATAATAGTTTTGGTGATTTTGATTTTCCTTTAGTGTTTAACACTATTTCTGATTTTAAAAATAGTTTCGACCCTTTCGCTGCTCTTTAGACATTTTTTGCATTTGCTAAATATGAAAAAGTAATCCTGATATTCTATCACCATTTCGGCCATAGTTCTATAAATATCAGCACGAAAATATAACTAACATCGCTATTATTTCATTAACGTATTGGAAACATTAGATCTTTTTGATCGTGGAATTGTTTATTATAATACTCTCATATTAAGTTTTTTAAATATCATTCACACAAAATATGAATTTAACTATAAATTTGACACTTAAATTCATTAAATAATAAAGTCAAATTCAAAAGATTACTATGCGTCTTTCGTAAACCACAGACTTCGCGACCTGGTACCCATAATAGTTTTGGTGATTTTGATTTTCTTGTTATGTTTAGTACTGTTTCTGATTTGAAAAATAGTTTCAACCCTTTAACTGCTCCTTAGACTTTTTTTTGCCTTTGCTTAGTATAAAAAGTAATCCTGAAATTCAATCACCATTTTGGGTATAGTTCTATAAATCTCAGCACGAAAAATATAAGATAATTGGTATTATTTTCATTGTCGTATTGGAAACATTAGATCTTTTTGGTCGCGGCATTGTTCATAATAATAATACCATATTAAGATTTATTTATAACATTGACACAAAATATGAATTTAATTATAAATTTCACACATAAATTAGTTTAATAATAAAGTCAAATTCAAACGATTACTAGGCGTTTTTCGCAAATCACAAACATCAATGATTACTACTCATATATAAGTGCACGTAGTGTAGGCAAACCATTGTGGAATATGTGAAACCTAATTTATTTAAAAATTCATTTAATTATAGTTTTCCAGATACTAGATGATAAAATTCAGATCTCAGCTTTTATTTTTTAAATAAAAAGACAATTCAGATTATGTAGGATCGGTTTTTTTATTTAATATTTTTATTATTCAATTAGCTACGTTTCGTAACGTATCGTAACTTCATCAGGCTTCTATAAAAAAATTAAATTATTACAAAATATTTCAATCATACATAAATTTCAAAACTATAATAATATACATATAATATAGATAATATAAAATATTTGTAATTAAATGATAATAACTACCCCAAAATTTCAAAATATGGCAAATATTGTAAAAGATATTGTTATAAATAATTAAATATATAATAATAAAATTAATTATTAAAATACCTTGATTCACAAAAATAAAATATTTTCAATTTAAATTCAATAAATAAATAAAAATTAAAAAATTACACACTCTACCCATACACATTACATGTAAATTCAGTGCAGCCTAATGAGCCCAACTAACATCCAACCGCGCGTTATTCAAACATAGGTCCACCAATTTAAACTTTTTTTACATTTTTTTTTTAAATTTATAAAGCAAATTAGAATATATAAATGAGAATATATTCCAGATACTCTAATAGTTATTCTGTTAAACTAGGCATAGACGAATCTAACAAGTCCTAGATCATAAAAATCAGTACAGCCATTCTTCAGTTATACATAGTCTAACTTACATGATTTGTTTTATATATATATATATATATATATAAGATTTTTAAGTTTACTTATTTCCAAAAGAACAATATCCAATGTCATAATGTTCTAATCAAATTTGAAAATGGAATCCGGAGTGCCTGATATAAATATTTCTCTGATAGTTCAGGTTGGTTAATTAGAAACATTAAAGGAAACGGAAATTTTGCCGGTTTTATATGGAAAATGAAAAAGTGCATCTAAAGCATTTAAACGTAAGGTGCTCTTTTTATACTTTTAAACCTTTTGGGAAGGAAAAACAAACACTCTTATGGCCAACCGCAATCGTTTAGTTAGAAATGATATACATACATTTATATTTTTTTTTATATTCACTCATAAATTATCACTTCGTGGTTGCTTTATGTATCATTTTTAAAAGTTCATGAAACTTTTAATGGAAAAAACGTTTAAAAAATCAGAGACTTGCAAATTTTCGAAGAATCACCCGAGCTTCATTTAAGTTTATTTCGCATGAAAAATGCAATCTGCAATCTCTTCCCCATTTGCCTCTCGTCGCACTGCAATTGTGAAACACTTCAACGTTGTTGAGAATATTCCTCGAGTTTTGCATATTTTAAACCTTTTAAACGATCACATAGAGCTCCTTCTATGTAATGTAAGCAGATTCGTCTTATTTGTAGATCATTAAGAAAACTTGAAAACTTACGTTCCTATATACGCTCCTCTTCTTCCGGATTGCTAGTTTCGCTTTCTAGCGGAGAATATGCAAAACAAAACTAAAAAAAAACTTTTTTGTCGTTCTATGAAAAAGTGAAAAGAAAATAATAGGAAAACTAAACAAGTCAGCTTTTGTATCTTGCAAGTCATCAATAATTATTATTAATGGTAGGTGCTTTGGTTGTAACGAGAGGGATGTATGTTGGAGGGATGTTTTTGGAAATGTTTGCGTGTATTATAGCCACATCGCGTGCAGACATACGTTAGAATATGAATATCAGCAGAACATTTTTTTTTTTTTGTAGTTTTTCACGACTAGAATGAAAACAAAAGGACTCGGGAAGTTAGAATTGTAAACTAGTGATTACTAGCAAAGAAGCTTTTCGAAAGAAGACAAAGGAATTGGAATCCCTTGTAGGTGTTGAAGCGAACGAAAGTTACATTAAATTCTCATAAGCGATTTTTATTCAAGTTTTTCATGCAAAACATCTCCACTTAGAAATGAGAATCCAAGTCAATGTTTTCAGTACATTATTCGAAACTCAATTACTCTTATGCATTTTATTAAAAATATATAATAAATAAGAAGACAACTCTGGTTGTTTAAGATCGTTTTTTTTATTTGATGTTTTTTAATATTCAAATTAACTACGTTTCGTTACGTATCAAAACTTCATCAGGCTTCTTGAATCATAAAAAAATATATTAGTTTCAATTTAAATTCAATAAAATGAATTAATTGCGTTGTTCGGAAAGTAATTTCGTTTTTTCCCAACAAGAGAGTTAATTGTATTTTTTTGCACTCATTTTATAATCAGGCCGTATAATCATTGTTTGTTTTGAGAGCTTATATAGCAAGGCTTTTATGTGAAAAAGCTCAAGTATTTCTAAGCAATATTTTTTGGTGCGTGTCCTTTTAAATATGGAGAGCAAAAACCAGAATTTTCACAATATATTACTTCATATATTACTTTTTCACAATAGAAAAGGTAAAATGCTGTTCAATCAAGAAAATATTAACCGATATATATGCAGAAGATGTATTGGCAGCACGCCAGTGCCAAAACTAGTTTGTAAAATTTTGATTGTCGGCGATTTTGATGTCGAAGATGCACCACGGTCTGGAAGACCAGTTGAAGCTGATCAAGTTACAATGAAATCATTAGTTGATGCCAACCAGTGAATAACAGCACGTGAGATCGGTAAAAGGTAAAATTTACCAAATTCAATTGTTAATGACCCACTTGAAAGATCTAGGATTAACCTCGAACTTCGATATATGGGTTCCCTCTGTTTTTATGGGGAGAAATTTGTCTTCATATAACTTTTGTTACTTGCCTAAAGCTTTTACAACTTGAATGGAATAAAATGCCATACCCATCATATTCTACAGATCTGGTACTATCGGTTTATTATTGGTTTTGACCACTGCAAAATCTTTTAGACGGTAAAACCTTTACCTCAAATGAGGAAGTCAAAAATCCTCCAAGAACAGTTTTTGGCTAAAAAAAGAGCAAAAATATTTTCAGCAACAAATCATACTACAGCCAGAAAAATGGCAAAAGATATTGAACCAGAATGGCCAATATATAATTTAATAAAATATTTATACACTATACGAAAATTGTCTTTCATTATCACAAAAAAAAAAACAAATTACTTTCCGTACAACCTAATATTTTAAACAGCCGATCTTAAACAACCTGAATTACATTTTTATTTAATAAAAGCTGAGATCTGAATTTTATTATATATAATAGAATGTATATATATATGGAAAATTTTCATTGGAATCAAAAAAAAGATCAGAGGTTCTCAACCTTTTTGAACTTAAAGCGAACAATCAAATAGGCAATATTTATTGGTCAATATAAATTTCATTTTGAAATTGCTAATTCCACTTGTGAGAAGGTAACGACATTTCAACATTTCTATTATAGTTACCCAGTGGTGGATGCATGTAACATGATTTGCGGGCACCATGGTGCCCGCTGGTATAGGGGGATTAAGGCTTATGTTTATCAATATTGAACCTAGAAAAAATGGACACCAGAATACTAGTAGCTTAAATATTTAAACTATGGCAATTGGAGAAAATATTCGCTAGTCGTAAGGATAAATACTGAGCCTAGGGAATGCTGCAAATGTAAAGGGGAGAAGAAACTGCCCCTCATGTACTGATTCAAAACCGTCTTAGCTTATTTAGAATTACAGAAGATAGTAAGTACTGGGAAATATCCATCAAAATCCAATTGGCTTTCTTATAATATTAGTGTCAAAAGCATCACTGGCTAATGGGAACTAGAAATAAAATCTGGGGCACAATAGCTCTTTTCGGGCTCCAGAATAATAATGATAATAAGAGAAGATTATAAGCACAGTGCAATTATCCATTAAGCTTCCGAAAACTTGATTAATGAAGTTTAAAGAAAATTTTATTTTCTAAGAACCGTTTTCAAAATCATTTCAGCGTATTACGGGTTACTGGAAAAGAACTGGGAAACACTCATTAAAATTCAATTGGCTACCTTATAATATCAAAAGGTTTCAAAAGCATTCCTGGCTAATGGGAACTAAAAATAAAAGCTGGGACACAATAATTCTTTTAGGACTCCCGAATGATAATGATAATAAGAGGAGATTTTAAGCACAGTGCAATTATCTATTAAACTTCCTAAAACTAGATAGGATGAAGTAAGGGAAAATTTTCTTTTCTAAGAACCGTTTTCAAAATCATCTCAGCTTATTAAGGATTACTGGAGATGAACTAGGAAACATCCATTAAAATCAAATTGGCTGCCTTATAATATTGATGTTAAAAGCATCCCTGGCTAATGGGAGCTAAAAATAAAAGCTGGAACACAATAGTTCTTTTAGGAGTCCCGAATGATATTGTTTATAAGAGAAGATTATAAGTACAGTGCAATAATAATCTATTAAAGTTCCAAAAACATAATTTGATGAAATAAAGGGAACAAAAATTATTCCAAGAGTCTTTAGTGTAGCTTACTGGTGGTCGAATGGTCAAAGTGACCACTCCAAAACTAAAAAGTGTTGGGTTCGAATCTTGTATCGAATAAATTTTCAATATTTCTCGATTTTCGGATTTTTATTAACTCTAGAGTCGGTAAAGACCTTAATAGTTAGAAAGCGACGGTAAATAACAATAAAAATAGCAATCTTTATTGGTTTGTTAACTTTTTAAAGTCGTTAAAATTTGGCTTTATTTGATTTAAATATTGTTTCGATAAAAATTGCTACACAAGTTGTTTTCGATTCAATTGGTGAATGAATGGAGTTTGAATTGAGCTTAAACCAATTGGTTCTTCTTAAAATAGACTATTTATTTTTATATTTCTTCAAAACTGAAACAAATCCATTTTTGTTCTTCTTTTGCTTCATAAAAAAAAATAATATATAAATTTCATTCACTTCTATTGATTATTAGTGAAGCTTTTACGAATTTCATTTTTAAATAACTCACACTATGGAGATATAAAAGTAATCAAAAATGTGATAAAATATTATAAATAACTTTCAAATATACTTTTTATCCATTATTTCTTTGTGTTACGGCTATAACACCAAATCAATACAAATGGCATTTTTCATCCTAAAAAAAACAATGATTGTATTTTGAATGTATCGAACTTCAATATAACATTACTACACAGATCCATTTGGCTCATCCTCTTTGCTTTGAGTTTGCGGAATTTATTCTGGAATTCACATTGAAATTTGTCACACAATAGTACACAACAAACAATTATTATTGTTATTGCTGCGAAAGCTTTGGGGCTTTCGAAAGCCATTGTCACAAAGCAGTTTCTTCAATTATCACTGTTTGATTTGAATGTTTTTGTAAAGCTCCGCGTTTTGTTACGACGAATGATTTTCATTTTAAAGGCTTTGACTTTCGATTAATTGGCTGTTCGTCTTGGAAAAAAATCTCTAAAAGTGCATTTACTGCTTCTAATCACAAACGATTAGTTGAACTAATGAAAGTAATTTAAATGAGGCGATAAATTAAATTCTACATAAAAAAATAGTATAAATAGTTACATAAAAAAACACATGTGTGCACTTTTCCGCGCCGTAGAAGTGAAACTTTCAAAAAAGATGAACTTCAAGATATTGAGGCGAATGTAAGACTTTATCAGTAGGATAGTTGTAGGGTTTATTTTACGATATATTAACATATATATTACATAAATTTATCCTGAATCCAAATTTGTATTTTCGATAAATGATACGAGAGCTTATGATAATGGAAGTAAGAAATAAATCCAGTGGTGGTAAAGATGCAGGTATTGTTTAATATTTGAAACTTTTGTATTTGGACATCGTTGGAATTACATTTTTCTCGATTGCTTGAAAATACGTGCAGCACAGTAAAATATTATCATTTGCATTAGAATTTTTAATTATTATCCGTAAAAGATCTTTATGTTCTGAGCGTTGGGGTTTTAAATTTCGTTGGAACCACAATCGTTCACAAAAAGAGCACATATTATGACCGAACATATTATTAAAAAAATTTTAACGAAATTCTCCATGAGCAACTTTATTTCGACGAAATTGTGAGTACCTAAGGAATCGGCTGTACATTCATTTAAGTAGAACCTGAAAAACAGTTCGTAATATTATGTGATATCAGAATTAATTTTAAATTAGCTTTTATTTTATTGTAATTTTGATTAAGGACGAACTTTGCGATTAGATAATATTTAAATACTTACTAGCATAATTTTCACTATTTCGCACAGTCGAATCATTATTAAACGTATAAGAACTATTATTTTTCTTATTTAATAATGCTTTTCGGCGTGCCCGAAATTCACGAAAACGTTCTGTTGAACCTTTTGACGTCTTTATAGCCTTGTTTTCTTTACTTTTTTTTGATAATCATGAGAATAATCCGTTTTCATTTACGGAAAACTTGGAAATTAATTGTATTAAAATAATGAAATGTTTCTGCTCACAATTATAATAAGCAATTTAACATGGTTGTTATTGGTCACTATGAAAACCATTTTCAAGTAGCGTAATACGCAGGCGTGCACAATCATAAGAAATACCAATGTTTCTTAACTCATTCTCTCTCATGTTAAATCTTATAGATTTATGTATATGTTTCTCTTTTATTGTCACTTTCTGTTTCCGTTTCATAAAATTTCAAGTGACAACGATGCTAAAGAAGTTTTCACTTCAAAAACGATTAGCTTTTCGTAGTACTAACTATTCTACCTGATAATCATTTATGTCTTGAATGTCTTTATATGGGTAATTCTTATCAAATTCAGAAACTAGGTAGAAATAATTTGATTTTTCCCCTCAATTTTGAAGTATTTGTGTAACTAAATTTTTCCAATATAATGGTTCTAAGAATAAACTTGTATTAGGCGAATTATAAGGATGATTTATAGTTTTGAAAGTCAGGGAATAGTTCTTATATTCCATACCGTCATTGAATCGTGCCTGTTATTGTTTAATAGAAACCCAAAAGTTTGGGCCTTTACAATATTGTTACGTAAATATAATGCTCCTCTGAAAAGTATTATTTGTTGTCCTGCCACCTCAAAATGAACTATTTGTACTTCTGCATTGTACTTACAGCAATAGTTTTCACTAAAGCCAATATAAATTATGTTCTCATCTTTAAACAGGAAAAAAACGGTGAACTTAAGGATTAAATAAGCAAAGAAATAAAAAAATCAAGTTTGACTAGTTTAAAAGCTATTACATATATATCGTCATTCCCTAGTTTCAATTTAAAGTGAGGGAGTGACGAATTTAACAATAACTTAAAAAATCTTGGTACATTTTGTTAAACCTGAATTTTTGAGTAAATTTACAATCCCTGACACCCTACTTTGCTATGTAATTATTGCTAAGATATAGTCAATACCAAATTTTTCTTTCAATGTGAGGGAATGATTACTGAAAAAGCTCAAATTGGAATATTTTTAAAATATTTATTTTTCCATAACTTTTTTCACCATTAGTTGGTGTTTTTTTTTGTTACTCCAGAGTTTTGAAAGAAATAATTTTTTCACTAGCATTTATTATTTTCATCCCTTGCTTTCATAAGTTTTAAAGCTTCAATATTAGGGAAATGTCAAAATAGAGCTTTTCTTTTAAACAGTGTTTTCCAAGAAAATATGCTAGTCATGAAAATATTTCTTTCAGAAACCTCAACGACAAAAGTAACACCAATTAATTGCGCAAAAAAAAATAAAAATATCAATAATTAGAAAAAGGACCCAAGTCGAGTTTTTACTTCAAATGGCTTTTTCCGGGAAAATATACAAGTGACAGAAATTCTATTTTCAAAATTCTCGAATGACAAAGAGACACCAATTATTGAGAAAATAAAAATTTTGAAATTTTCATATTTGTGAAGTGTTAATTAGAGCTTTTTCCGGGAAAAAATGCAACATTTAGAAAAGCTTTAAACTTTAACTTAACACTATGTTATGTTACATGGGGTTTTCTTAGAAAGTATGCGAGTGATAATTTTTTTCCAGAACTTTTGATCGACAAAAAAAAACACCAAAATTTTCCGTAGTTTTTTTTCCCCAAATTCCAAAAGTGTAGGGGCTACTTTATGGACGTGTCTGATTACCTATGTAAATGTTTAGGTACCAATTTAACCACCAAAAATTCTTATTTAGCTAATTTAGTTACCAAATTCGAAATAAGATTTTTTCACTGACTTTGAACAGTTATACTGTGTATACAATATATAGAATATATTGCGGTCCAATTTACGTAGTATAATTTAATAAAATTACATATTAAAATCATACCATACACATAACTTTGAACAGAAGTTCAAACAAAAATTGAGATCAATCCATATTTATTTTCTGAATCATCACAAAGCAGTTACGGAGTGATCCAAACTACTTGATGACCACTGAGGAAGATTGCTTGGCAATCGAAATACGTACCTGGGCAATACGTCACAAATATTTTTGTTTGAACTTCTGTTCAAATTTATGTGTATCGAATGATTTTTATATCTTATTATATTAAATGATACTACATAAATTGGACCGCAATATATTCTATATATTGTATACATACCAAAATTGGTTTTAAATAGAAAAATTTGTAAATCCAAAATAATAAAAGTTATATTTTTTCAGGTACTCTACTCCGAACAAGTGCGTGGTTTTCCAGGCAAACGTGTGGTGCTTTTACGTTGCGAGCTTTTTGGTCTTGCTGGCCATTATGCTTTAGTGCTTCGTCCAACGACTCAACTTCCATCAGTTACCAGTACAGCTGTTTATCTGAAGGTAGATTAATCGATTTGTTATTACTTTAATCCAAGTAATGATATTTATCCGTACAATATTAAGTACAGCTTTTTTCATTATTTGGCAAAGTTAAGTTAATAAATGTTGATGGTCTAAAAATACAGATAGAAATAAAGGATTGAATACTGATACGAAACATTAAAAGCCTAGAACGTTACATTATTGATATATTGGAACAAAATATATAGCTCCAACCCATCGAAAAGTTGTTCAAGTTATAATAGAAATAGCTACCTTTCGAATTTAGTAGCAATTGGCCGTATTTCCCAGGCTTTGTTTTGTAATCTATTTAACAAATTTTGTTCATTATGTTCTCGTAGTTTGTGTGGAAATAGAAGGTTATGTGATACATTATGTAAGTCTTTGTTTCGAATGTTACATATTCATAAATAAGCTCTTTAATTTCAATCGGTAATTTTCTAGTTTTCCATCTTTGTAGACACAATATATACCTATACATTTGTCTACTGTAGTATATTATTTGGTTGTTTGAACAGCGACCAGATGCTGGAAATTTAAATAACTAACCAAACTGTATGTGTATATGGTTTCAAACTTCGAGTTACAATTCATGTTGCAATTGAACTTGCAAAATATGTATTGTTGTTTCAAATTACAAATTATTGTTGAGCAGTTTGTTAAAAATGAACGTTTTTATTGTACTTTAGTAGAACCACATATTTTCAGTCGAGGCAAATTGCAGTGTTTTGTTTAGAAAGAATCATTATTGTTGCAATTTTAATGGTAGATGAAACCAATGAAAATTACATTTTATGAAAGTTTTTAAATCAATATTGCCTTACGAGTTGAAAATTGTTAACAATTGGTTGGAAATCCATACCCTACGATTGAAATACTTTTGTTTAAATGCAAAGAAAAATTTTATTAGGGGATAATTAATGAAATTACTTAATCAAACAATTTTCGATACTAGCCACAAGTGGTAAGAGATGAATATGAATTTAAGGGTTGAAAAGTTTAAATTCAAAAGGAAGAATCTGTATAAATTGATTCTTATTTCTTAATTAATAAATTCTTCATCTCCAATTTAAAAGCAAGTGAACAATTTTCAAGCTTAGTCAAATTTTTTAGAAGTTTACGGATTCATTTAATTTTTCGATACTTGAACAACTTTAATCATTAACCAATTGCAATAAGGGTTAAAGCTCGATTTTCCAGTATAATTATGTAAGCTTTTAGTTCCACGATAAAAATTTCTCAACCTAATTGTTAACTGGTACCACTCTAAAAGAACAATGATGAAAGAAAAAGAAAGGGAAGCTTTTTGGTGTAGAATTCAAAATATTGTTGACAAAATTTGTAATCTCTTAGAAGGTTAAAATCAATTGCCCGGTTCCCCAAAGTATGTTAGCGTATCATGAAAATCCAGCCATAATTACGGTGAAAGTAATCTTAACATAGTTTCGGGAAAATGTAAGCATATTTTGGTAGATACAGGAAAGAAATAAGAGTATTTTTTTGGAAGAGAAAAATTTCAAATTTAACTCAAAACAAGTTTGCAAACTATAAGCTATACATCTTCACGCGGAAAAAATATAGTAAACGTTATAATATAACATCGTAATTTAAGACAAAACTTTCATTAATTTAGTCTTTACATTATTCTATTTTAAAATTTACTAAGTACATTTGAATTTTTTTCATATAACATCGTAATTATGACGACAATTTTCAATAATAAAAACGATAACAAAAAATACGATATTTGCTTGGAAACTTTTCTGTAAGTTCAAGTTATTATATACATATATCATTAGGGTGTTGTTTTTTTTGGGACTATTTTTTTTTGCTCCCATGCCGAAATTTTTTTGGAAATACTTCAAAAAAAAATCCCTGTAAGTTTGAGGTCTTAATATTAATATTAAGTATTCGCTCACAGCGTGTGAATATTTTCCATTTAAAATACACGTAAACTTTGATTTTTTTTTTTGAATTTTTATAGCTCAGCGGCATTTTATGGTATCGCCTCGCTCAAAGTCGGGATTTTTTTACAATTGTATGCTCTACAAAAGTGCCTATTGCAGCAAAATCGTAATTTACACGGGCGAGGTAGTACGAGTCACTAAACCTAGATTTTTCATAGATTTCTCGTTTTTCTCTCAGTAACTCATGAATTACAAGACCTACAGAAAAAATTTAAATGTCAAGTTTATAGGAAATTTAATTTCCTACAAAAAAGTTCCAGAAAACCAAATTGCTAAGATCGATATTTCTCGAGATGTTGAGCCGTGAATTTCTCTTACTATAAAATTTTTTCGGATTATTGAGTAAAATTTAAGAAAATATTGATTGTTTATTCCTTATTAAAAATTATTAAAATAGGCACTTTTGTAGAGCATACAATTGTAAAAAAATTCCGACTTTGAGCGAGGCGATACCACAAAATGCCGCTGAGCTATAAAAATTCAAAAAAAAAAAAATCAAAGTTTACGTGTATTTTAAATGGAAAATATTCACACGCTGTGAGCGAGTACTTAATATTAATATTAAGAGCTCAAACTTTTAAAGTGTACTGTAAAATAAATAACACTAGAAGCAATTGCCAGCGCCATCTACCTAGGCATAAATTTAGAGTGAACTAAACAAAATCCAACACCGCCTGTGCTGAAAACGCAGGAAAAAAGATCTATATATGAAGTCTCTCTTCTCTAATGTGGCAAAACTGAAGAAATCGAAGCAAGTAAAATGCAAGGGCTTATTTGTGTAAGCTGGCGCTTATGGGCACTCAATTGCCAGCTGTTGTTTTTAGTTACCTTAAAAACTGTACCTAGGTAGACGGCGCTTCGTACGCTACACTAGATTTTCTTAGTATTAGCTATACTTCTTCACTCTGTTATTTTAGAAGCAGGAAAAAAATAACCATAAAAATTTTTTCTTTAATTTCCAGAAAGCTTATTTTCTAAGATTTCAATCAATTTTCTCATACTAATTTAGCCTCTTTTATAAAAACAAGCAAAATTTTTCGTTTACTTTTACTCTGCTTCCAATGTACTTAAGGCTTATCAAATATATTGTAATGTAAATTTTAAGTAACATTGAAGTAATGATTCACAAATTTAGTTTGCTTTTTGGAGTCCCAAGTATTCCTTTACATATTTACTTACCAAACTTTATCAGTGTTGTTTAAGCAAAATCGGGCTTTTCTGCGATTCTTAATCGATGTTTCTTAAAGAAACTTCGGAATAAGTATAAGAAATAAGTATGCAAAAACTTATATGTTAAGCTTTTAATTTTTTTATTACTAAGCTGGAAAAGATATTTGGTCGATATGTTCCTAAGCCTCCAAAGTACGAAACATCTGAACTGTCCCATTTTTCCTCTACTGTTGAAACTATTCTCTTGAATTCTTTTTTTTTTTTGCTTCTGAAAAAAATATATTGCTCCAATCTACTAGATGCACTGAAGTGTATAGAACTAATAAAGAATTACCTCAATATATTTTTCTTAACAGTTAATGTAATTCAAAATTAAAGCTCCTTCAAATTAAAGCTCTCTTTTTTTAGGCAATTACTAGTTTTAAGTTTTATAATTATCTAACTCAGCCTATATAAAAATCAGGTATAAATCCGCTTTTGGATTTATAAAAATTAACTTTACCAACTTCTTTTTTATTTACGAGAAAAAATCAACAATTTTGAACAATTGAAAATCGATTCTGATTCGGATATGAAAATGTAATTTTTCTTTATAAAGTGTTGGTAGCTTTAGCTCTTCAAAGCTTAGAGAAATCAACTAAAAAAGTTTCACAGAAGTTGGTGATAGAGGAACCAAATTGAATTTACCTTGGCTGTAAGCAAGAAGGTAGCTTTGGAAGCTTTGAAAGTCGTAGTGTTGCCAACTTTGGACAACATTAGATATGCTCGTTGGAGTTGATGAAAAATATTGTGCATACCTAATCTAAATTGTATGCCACAAACACAAAACGTGGACGAATCAAATGAAAATTGTCTCTTCTATTTCTTAGCGCAACGTTGATAAGATCAAAAATGGCAAGGATTCATGCACAAGGATAATTCGGTGCATGTAGCATACCTAATTCTGAGTACAACTATACAAAGATGCCCGCACAGAAGAATTCTGATATGCGGTTAATTGAATTTTTTAATTTCAAATAAAGAAATTTCCCGAGACAAAGCACGTCCCCATATTTCTAGCCGTGGGTGGTGTAGTTTATATTTTCCAGGAAATTCCAATAGCTCAGATATTATTTTTAATGATTTTCTTGTCAGAAAATCTTTGGTATTTCCCCAATATCCTTTTATAAATCTTTTATAGCATAAAGAAAACCAAGGTTTTTTTTCTATCATGATTTTATTACTCTTTTATTTTTCAGATGCGAGGAAATTTTAATTTACTTTTTTTTTTGTTTCATACTTTTTAATGATTCTATACTTTGTGGAAATGAATTATTGATTTTTCCTTTGTTCGCATGATAATGTTTCGCATGTAAAATTCAAGTTTCAAGTAAATTTCTAGACATTATCAGTCAGGAACTAATAATTATATACATTATGGACAAAGAAAGGACTATTTTGGCGGAAATGTTTTTATCTTTAAGATTTATTAATGAGCTCGAATGAGTTTCGAAAAAAAAAACATTTTCCCTCTATTGTCTTTAAGAAAAATGTGTTAAACATTCTTTAGGGAAAAAATATGATATCAAGAGAAACTCTTTATTTGAAATTTTTTTTTTCAATAGTGTTTAATTAATTTACTCGATTTTTTTTTCGAAAACTCTAAAAATTCATCATTTCAGTTCCTTTCATTAAATCCTTCTATAATATATGATCGAATTGGATGGCTAATTTGATCATTGTGATGTAATCAATGCACAAAGAGCAAACATTATTACTACGAGAATCACTTTACTTGATAATAGGATTATATAACATTTATCATTCATTCAAGCAAATTATTGATAAGAAGTTAATTCCACCAATCAAGAATTAACAGTTTCAATTATTGCAATTGTAATTGCAACCATATTGAAGTTATTACAATTTACATTTGTAAAGAAATTCTAATATAAAAGTTTGCAAGTCATTATGTCAGAAAAACAGAACACTATTTCTAAAACAACTTAAAAATTAAGTGACACCACATGACTGCACTTTCCTGTACTATACGACAATACTTTTGGTTATCTATTATAATTGCTAACAAAAGAAACAAATTATGTATGTATTTGCTTAAAATATTTTTTCTACAGTAGATGATAAAATTCCGATCTCAACTTTTATTAAATAAGAAGACCATTGAGGTTGTTTAAGATCGATTTTTTTATTTAATATTTTTTAATATTCAAATTAGCTACGTTTTGTTATTAAATTTTGATTTAGTTATTATTATTTAATTACAAATATTTTATATTATCTATATTATATGTATATTATTATATTGTTGGTATTCTTATCCATGGTCTCATTATACATTAATGATTCTTATTTTCTGGATACTTTTTAATATTTGACGTTTTAATTAAAATTTTTGTACGTTTCGCCACTTTCGCAGCTTCTTCAGGTACTCAATTACAAACATCAAATTTTTAAATCCATGTAAAATAATCTTTCTCATAATAATTATAACAAATTTACATGTAAATTTGTAAATTACATTATGTAAAATTGTTATAATGTTATTTATTTTAATTTTTTTGAATTATTATGAGAAAGATTATTTTACATGGATTTAAAAATTTGATGTTTGTAATTGAGTACCTGAAGAAGCTTCGAAAGTGGTGAAAAGTTGTACAAAAAATTTAATAAAAACGTCAAATATTAAAAAGAATTCAGAAAATAAGAATCATTAATGTATATCATTATAGTTTTAAAATGTATGTATGATTGACAAATTTTGTAATTATTTTAATTTTTTATAGAAGCCTGATGAAGTTACGATACGTAACGAAACGTAGCTAATTTGAATATTTTAAAAATATAATAATAAAAAAAAAACCGATCTTAAACAACCTGAATTGTTTTCTTATTTATTCTATTTTCAATATTCACAAAATTGTAAATAGTTACATACCGAATTCTATTTTTACACCATAGATATGTGCGTTCCCAAAAACATTGTATAAAAAGAGAATTAGGTGGAAACAATTTTTTAAAAAAAATATTGTTAGAGTTCTCTTAAGGATGTTGTAGAGATATAATCGAAGACAAAAGTAAGCAAAAATAGATTTTTTTTAATAATTACATCGCTTAGCGAACCATGAGGTTAATAAATTGGTCGATTCCTAAAAAACTGTTTATAGTTAAGAGAAAATTTAAAATGTCATCTGAAATTTTAAACAAAAATTATTAGAAAATTATTAACTTGCTATTGAGACTAAATTTTGATTTCAACTTAACAAATCAAAATATTATTGATTTGATGCTCATTAGGGGGTCCTAGGCTGTAAGGGCAATTTTTTTTCGAATTTTGATGCGCATACCATCTCTTTTTTTCTATTTGACTCAAATAACAAAAATATTAAATATTATTGCTTTCGAACAACAATAACCCATGCCGACTTGATCTCAAAATTTTAATATAAAAATTAATGTACAATCCATACAGGAATAAGATCTTTGTTAATTTAGTAAATAAGACACTACTTTGTCTGTATCTTGTATTTGTTAAGCATTTATTACTAAAAGGCCATTATTCGGTAGTTTTTCTTTAAAACGTTGGCTTTTTCTTCTTAGAATGTAATTTGATTAAAACAAAATCATCGATGATTTTCTCTGAAATTAAAAATGAGCTTACTCTTACCATATATCTTAGTAATAAATAAAATTTATACTATTACTAGCCAGACTAACTGTAAAATGAGTCATTAAGTTCTTCTTTCGATGGGATATAGCGTTTACTGATTATATAAATTTTACTTTTGGTTTTTGGTCTACATCATAATCAACGAACAAGACTAACATTTCATTTATTAAATACCATAAATGCTGGCAGAACTTCTGAAAAGCTGATTTTGAGATCCATTTATATATTTTTTTTTTGTAAGCATTCATGGCCTTTAAAAAGCATCAAAAATCACCTGCTAAGGTGCTTTAAAGCTAAATTTCATTGCTGCCAAGGTTTAGTGTTAGATGTCAATAGTTAATGCCAGTAAATCAATTCTCAATAGTCATCTTTAGTGATTTCTTTAGTTAACTCAATTCGGTAAAATTTGAACATTTTGTTCATTTCTGATACATTGAGGCATGACAACTTTCCAGTTCTACTCTGTATTTTCTTGAAACCCATATTTTCCAATTTTCATGGAAATTTGTCAACAATCGAATGCCTTGACATTTTAATTGTCTGGCTAATTTTTTCTTCAAACACACCTTTGAATACTTATTCGTAGACGTGATGGCGGCAAGTAAAAGGGAGCTTTTTTTTACTTAATTTCTGCTCAAAAAGCACAGAAGTTTCATAAATACAACCTATATGTGAAGCAGTAGTATCACAATAAAGAATTTGCACTTTATTTTCAAGATTCCACTGAATAATGGCGTTCCAAAATGCCTATGCCTGTTCTCATTCCTGAAGACTTGTCCAATTTTGGTACAGTGATAAGTTACTCTTTATTTCCATATGAAATAACTATCAGTAATCGTTATTCTTTTGATATTCATGCACTTAAAGCCAAGAAAAGTTTACCATCCTAATGAACAGTTATAGTATCTGGTACTCATTTTGGGAATCAACTTTTATAATTTTACTTACTATAAAAAATAAGCGATAAAAAGCACATCCGTACATTAAATTCCGTGCGCCTTCGTATACAAGAATTGGTATGTTTCCATGAAAGTCGGCACGGGTTGCAGTGGTTCTAGATGCATGAAAATTTATTTTCAATCGTTTTAACAACATTCAAATCAAATTAGGAGGTATTGGTTGTAAAAAAATAAGTTTCGTTTTTTTTTGGGACACCCTAATGGTCATAACGTATGAATGTAGACTTTTCTAATATGATTAAATCATAAATCAACCATTAAATTGGCTTGTTTTTAAGACAATAAAGACTAAAAAATAAAAATTAAATTAACAACTAAACATTATATAAAATAATGGAAACGTGATAACGCTGTTGAATTTATAGGTTGGCAGCTTTAGCAACTTTGGCAATATACTGAAACTAAGTTTTAAAAATTTTGAACACAATACTAAAGGTTTCCAAGGGAGGAAGGGTTATATGTACCTTAGACTGATTCAAAAAAAATGATGATTTTTTTTCCTAATTATACCGAAAATATTGTTGAGACTGACAAAACAAAATCCTGTGAAAGTTTAAGTTCTTAATATTAATATTAAGAGGTACCGCATCGCAAATTTCGATTTTTCTTTTTAATAACAGGGGAACAGTTTTCTCTTGCACTTTAGAATTTTATAGCTCACGTTGGTGACAATATTTCGGAATGACTAAGGTGTATTCTTATAGAAAATTGAACGATCTACAAAAAAGGTTTCTTACAAGTTTTTGATATATTTATTCCTTCTAAAGTTATTCGAGATCAAAGTGGAACTAAAAAGAAATTTTAATATTTTTTTCAATTTTTTGACGCAACCATCAATTTTATGAGAAAATTTTATAGGACATTTTTTGTAGAGCACTTTTTTTTCTATAACTTATCTCCCTAAAAGTTTTTGATATTTTTCAAAGGTCCTGAGTTATTTGCATTAAACTGAAAATTCCCTGAATTATTATATTTTTAACATAAAAATTATTTTTTTTATTTTAATTTAATAACTTAGGACCTGTAAAAAATATCAAAAACTTTATAGAGAAAAAAGTGCTCTACAAAAAATGTTCTATAAAATTTTCTCATAAAATTGATGGTTGCGTCTCAAAAAATTGAAAAAATATTAAAATTTCTCTTTAGTTCAACTTTGACCTCGAATAACTTTTGAAGGAATAAATATGTTAAAAACTTGTAATGGATCTTTTTTGTAGATCGTTTAATTTTCTACAAGAATATACCTTGGTTATTCCGAAATATTGTCACTAACGTGAGCTTTAAAATTCCAAAGTGCAAGAGAATATTGTTCCCATGTTATTTAAATGGAAAATCGAAATTTCTTAATATCAATATTAAGAGCTTAATCTTTCACAGGATTTTTTTTTGTCATTCCCAATAATATTTTCGGTATAATTAAGAAAAAAAAATCATATTTTTTTTTGAATCAGTCTTATGTACCTAACACTGCTTGATACCATCCTTTGCCCTTTTTAACTTACAATTAATGTATTATATCTTAATAAATTTTAAAAATCAAGACATACTGTTCTTTTCTTAAGAACTACTAATTATTCCAATGCAAATATTTCGATAGTAACAAACTGAAACTTTATCGAAGTTTGGTTTACAATAAATAGCCCCTGGAAAAAGCATTGTAATTGCCCTTTTTTTTAATTATTTACAGATCACCAGGATGAGGTTTGGAGTGCCTCTTCCTAAATAAAATTCTTTACTCACATCTGGTTAAAACCTTTTAACACAATTTGGAGATAATATAAAACTCGATATTTACAGACCAAAAAAAATAATTAGTTATAAATACTTTGCTGGGCATTACAGCTTTTGTATATCCTAAAGCAATGAAATTATAATGTTTTCTGCAAATGTAAATAATTGATTTTCCGAAAAGCCTAACGTTTTCAAATGGCCCAATTTCGTAATGACCTTTTTTCGTCAATCCTTCAAGTTGAAATGCTGGGGAACTGTGAACTCGTTTTATTTATATTTGAAATATAAAACGGTGTCACTTAGTTTAATGAAAATTTAATTAAAATTAATCAAGAATATTCAAAATGGTTTCGAATTTTAAACTCCTCTATATGATTTATATATATATACAACTTTTTTGGACGCAAACTTGTTGAATTGTAAATACTGGTGTATTTGTGTATTTAAAAACTTCTTGATTATAAAGCTGAAAATAATTCATAACGGAATATTTTAATTAATTAATTAATCTTGCAGTGAAGCAAACACAAAATTATTTAGTTGATATATATATAAATCTGAAATTTAACGAAATCACATATTTATTCGGATTTTCACTTGGCCTCGTCGCTTTGAGCTTTTGCAAATGTAAATTAACATTTATAAATTGATTGAATGAATTTTCATAATTTGAAATTAAACTGAACTTCATTTTTATTATTCAATGAACCATTTGGCTTTTTTCTTAAGTGCTTGACTTGATCTCTCTCTGGTGGTTTAAGGGACAGGTATAAAAGCTTGGAGATTTTCGATGGAAAAATCAAAGTTTGTTAAAGAACAAAGTGGGTTAATCGAGCTTATTGGAACCGCAATTAGGCGAACTAATTGATGTGGAGCTTTAGTGATGTGCTTTTAACGGAAATTAGGTTGCATTTTGAAAGAACAAAAGGTTTCTTAATTGCATTTATTGCGGAAAGACTTAAGAAATTAGACTCTCGGTTTGAGAGAAAGTAATTCAATATTTTACCGGATGATTCTTCTATGAATTTATAACTATTAAGTATTTTCCTTGTTAAGGATTTTATTACTATTTATTGGAAAATTAAATATTATGTACTTATAATTTGTATTGTCATCGTAATAATTGATTAATTCAGTCGCTAGGAAAAACGCATCAAAGATCAAAGATAATAAGGATATCCATAAAAAAACTTTGATACATTTTACAATAAAGATAATAATCAATATCCAAATTGATTTCTTAAAGGATCTTTAAGGAAAAGTTTCTACCGTGCTAAATAAAAATCATAAAACTGAAGTAAAAAAATCTAAAGAAACAGTAAACCATAAAAACAAAGTTTTCATTCTAAATGCTTTATATTTAACTACCGATCACATTTTATATGTTAACTAGTAGTTGCCCGTTGCATTCGCAACTAAAGATTTTATCTCAATAAAATGTTAAATATGAGATAATGTAGAGCTAATCAACAATCGAAATTTTAAATTTAATAATCAAAGTCTTGTTAATATAAAAAGTTTATCTTAAATTATATTAAGAAATAAAATATAAGTGTTTTTTTTTATATAATTTTAATAATATTTTAAATAACGTCATTTCACTAAATTAGTGTGAAAGTTTAATACTTATGTAGTACTTATACCAAATAGGCGATTTTAAATTTTGGTTCGTTTTTCAACAATCAAACTTTTTAAAATCTATTTTATTTTATGAACCAATGGTTGTGATCTGGAGTAATTATATATTCGGCTGAAAAGCATTAAGGTAGCAATTTTTTGCCATATATTTCACTGTCAATTCAAATATAAAATCTTCGATCCTAACTTTTTTTCGGTATTTAGAATAATTTGAAAACCAATTATTGTTATTGAAAATAAATAAAATATTCGAATTTACTTCTACGCTTTCCACCTATTTCCAACAATTTTGTATGTACAACATCCAAATGTGCGAAATCGAATAGCTTTTTAGTCATGTTAACTAACACAAAGAAGGTCATTATTTTTTTTCGTTTTACATTGTATTTTCAAATATAAATGCACATTTGTATCGATGTACCTAATTTGGAAAGTGTTTTCCTTCTAAGATGCAGATATATAATAAGAAAGGGTTTTGAAAATTTCTGCCCTAAAAGAGTGAAAAACGGTAGCCAAGTTTCTAAGGGATAACGTTTAATAAAAAATCAAAATTTCAAATTTAATAATCAATCAAAGTCCGTTAAAAGCGAAACGTTATTACTGCTTAATATAAAACAAAGTTGATTTATTATTACAAACAAAAACTTAGGGTCTGCTTAAAAATTTAAACTCTGATAAGTAGATATATCTGAAAAGGTTAAGTTAAGTTTATAAATGAGCATTATGTTTTTTGGCTTTCACATATTGTAAACCTGAAAATCTGAAATACGTATTCACAAATAAATACATTAGTGAGTGAGTACCTACCCTACCAACGTTTTGAATGCGTAAGTGGGGACAACAGAGCTCTTGCGCATAGCCCATTCTGCACGGAAGCACGTCAAGATAGTCAATTTATATATAGGAAGATTTTTTTGTACTTTGGAAATGTTAGTGATTTTCTAGAAGACTAACCGTAACATTTGTAGTGTTTTACTACTAAATATCAGAATTTCATAAAAGCTAATTAAGTATTCCCGGGGTTACTGTGAAACAGGCGCGTTAGCGTAGATCAGAATATGGTCCAGTTTATTCGTTTTAAAGTAAAAACAAAGTAGAAAATACAAACGAGGATTGACGTTTCTGAAAGGGACATGAGCCAGTTCTTTTGAATTTTCTGTGAATTTTGATTGAATTTTCGTGAATAAATTGAACTATAATGGTTCTGATCCACGCTGACGTGCCTAATCCTCGGGATTACCGAAATGATATTCCCGTAGATAACTGGATAATGTTCGATTAGATTGCAGGAAGTATGATAATTATCACGATTTTCACCTCCAAAATTTATCGCTTAAGGAGTACGAAACTAATATAAAAGATTTGATAGTTAAAATTTCAAATGGAATATAGTTGTAAGAAAGTAAAATAAAGTAAGTAAATTTACGATCTTTATCACCCTAAAAATTATTGTTTCAATTAAATTTGAATAAGTAGTTCTTGTCTTTCATATTTATCTCTTCAATCTTCCATTTCCGCCACTTTACAATTATCGATAATAGTATATTATTAAAATAAAGAGTATAATAATAAATATTTTAAAATAAACTACCGAGCTAAAATTTTAATAGATGAAAATGAAAGGTAGCATAAGTCTATGTACAAAATTTCAGGTTGATTGGATAACTAGAAATGTTTTAATTATCACTTCCAAAATTTGTCGCCAAGAACATGAAACTAATATAAAAGAGTTAATAATGGAACTTTTTTCCAAGCCAATTGAAAAACAAATTGTTAGATATTGACTAATGGAAAAATTTTCTTCATATGAAATTAGTATGAAATTAGGAATGGTAAAAATGTATATATCATTCGTTAGAAACCTCTAAGATCTTTGGTAATTTAAAACTTCCTAGTAATTTCGTAAATCTTTGATTATCTCAAAATTCAAGCTTTTAGTAAACAGTTCTGGACAAAGGTGCCAATTTTTACTTTAAAGATAAATATTGGTTTCAAAATGCCCTCAACCCAAATTTATTATATTTTAATTATCTGTATGATTTCTTATAACTCTAGAATTACAATACCAATTTTGATAAAATTTTACACCTACTAAAGCACAGCTCATTGCTCCATCCATTATAGAACATATTCAGTAGACTCGGCCAAAAAAATTTACTATGTTTTTTTTGAATATTATATCGAAAATATTGCTCAAGGTGACAAAATAAAAATAGCGCGAAGGTTTGAGTCCTTAATATTAATATTAAGAGGTCTATCATCTTTAATTTCGATTTTTTATTTGTGCTTTGATTTTAGCGTCATTGCTGTCAAACTATCAAGGTAAAAAAACTCATCTGCACATATATTTATAGACAATTAAATTCCCTACAAAAAACGTCTCTATGAAAATTTTCGTCAGACACGCCGTTTCCGAATATTCAAGCTTTAAACATTGATATAGTTTTTAGATTTATCTTCTTTATTTTGGAATTTTGTAACTAACCAACAAATAAATATGTATATAGAAATGAACAATATAGATTCTTGAAGAAAATTTAGTGCTCTACAAAAAAGGTCTCTTAACGTTTTTATATAAAATCACTCTTTCAAAAGTGGTTCAACAACGAAAAAAACAATTTAATTTTTCCTTCAACTTTAATTGTGAATAACTTTAGAAAAAGTGATTTTATGTAAAAACGTTAAGAGACCTTTTTTGTAGAGCACTAAATTTTCTTCAAGAATCTATATTGTTCATTTCTATATACATATTTATTTGTTGGTTAGTTACAAAATTCCAAAATAAAGAAAATAAATCTAAAAACTATATCAATGTTTAAAGCTTGAATATTCGGAAACGGCGTGTCTGACGAAAATTTTCATAGAGACGTTTTTTGTAGGGAATTTAATTGTCTATAAATATATGTGCAGATGAGTTTTTTTACCTTGATAGTTTGACAGCAATGATGTAAAAATGAAAGCACAAATAAAAAATTGAAATTAAAGATGATAGACCTCTTAATATTAATATTAAGGGCTCAAACCTTCCCGATATTTTTGTTGTCACCTTGAACAATATTTTCGATAAACTTTTCAAAACAAAAAATAATCGATTTTTTGACCCAGTCTAATATACAGAGAATAAACTAAAAACTTTGCACAAGATCCGTTGGGATCCACTAATAAAGAATATTTTCGTTAGCAATTCTTTAAAGTTCCATAAATTTTAATAAAAATTATTTTCTTTGTCTTTTATTAAGTGTCTCATTGAACTAGGATTATTTTATTGCTATTTACCGCATAGTACCAATAATAAATATTTCTTTGTCTTATTTGTAAGATGGTAATAACATAACATTCTTTCAACGCTATCATATCCCAACGAAATCGTATTGTTCCCCCGCAAAAATCATTGTTAAAGCAATACGAGAGACAAAAGCAAAATCCTGATTGGCAGATCAGTATCATAATATTTTCCAAGAACAAATATGATATACTGGTTTATAACCTCGTCAATAAAAGCTCAACTCTCCACCTTCCGATTCCATGCACTTCCTCTTTACTCTTCCATTTACATAACGAATCAAACAGAAGTTTGTTCCCATACCCATACGACAACGCTCTAAGCTTATTTCCATCCTGAATTTGTATAAAATTCACAAAAAGCCCTCACCAAAAGCACAATTGAAGCAAAATATGACGAAATCCAAAACCAAAAAAAAAGTAAATAAAAAAAAAGTTTGGATGATTTTTTTTATACTCCTTTGTTACTTTGTTTTAGCGTAATACGCACAAAGAGGGGATAATCAAGCGTAGTTTTGCAAATCTTTTACCGTATAGAAGTTGCGTTGTGAGCTTTTGATGGCCCTAAACCAACATAAATTTGCACGCAATGCGAAAAATTATCTCGTAATTAGCATGAACTTGTGGCGTGTTTTCATTTAAGAGCGGACGAATATTAATATGTATCAAAGCTTTGCGAGCTTTACATCAACATAAACACGGGATTTTTCTATGAGACCATCAAGTCTGAGATTAAAGTCGGTGTTGGTGGATTTTTCATTTTTTATTTTTTTGTTTTTTTGTGTTCTAGGCGGATTGGTCGGAACAGTTTGTCTTTAACGTGCACGCCCGCAGCATTTTCCCATGTGATTCGTTGGGTGGCGGCGTCCCGGTCCTGTTTCAATATCCGGGATGCATTTTACAGTCCGGTGACCGAATACGGCTGTACGCAAAATTGCGGGCCGACGTGGCTTCGCTTGCACCCCCAACCTCGTTGGAGTATGTTGGCGAACAACGGTTCGTACGTGGCCAGCATGCGTTACACTTCGATTGTGATCTCTTCGTCGAAAAATACGTCGAATATTGCTTCGTCTACGTGAGCCAAGCGATTACCGGAGCGGTGGCCGATGTTCGGATGGACTGTGTCCCAACCCTACCCGTTTCAGGTGTGTATTCAATTTTTATTTTTTTAATAATTCTACAAAAGCTTAAAAGCAAAAGTCATTATATTGTTAATCCTCTTTTAAAGCTTTGACAACTGCTCAAATAACTGTTAAATCTGCACCATACTGCAGATTTAAAAAAGTTCTTATACTATATTTTAAATAACTTTTGAGCAAGTGAACTAATCAAAGAATTATAAATCGCCGTTTTTGTAGAGCTTTCTATTTCATACAAGGGGCATTTCACGTAAAGCGGGCAGCGAAAAAAAAGTGTCTGAAAGGACATAGGACGATAAGTATCGTGAATCAGTCCCAAAAAGATATTTGGTTTATAATTTCAGGGTATGTTGGTACTATTAAGATACAATAATTCGGCAAGTTTCAGATCCTTATGTATTACTGTTTCTTCAAAAATCGAAAAAAGCTGGAAATCAGAAAAAAAAATTTTACCCAGAAACTTGTGAATCAATTTATTTAAATTTTGTATATGTTATAGGAACTGAAGGTAGCTTCTATAAAAAAAAAGAGCTTATAAGATCCTTGAAAAAAGAGAGCTTTTTCTTTTAATTTTTAACCATGATACAATTTGCGTACAATTACAAACTTTTTTTTTCGAATTCCCCATCCAATTTCCTTTAAAGTCAAGTGTTTTTTAAATTTTAAAAAACGGTACGCCATATTGAAAAAAAATTAAACACCGATTTTATTACGCAAAAATCCATTAATGTAATAAGCAGAAACAGAGCTTACTCGATTACTATACGAGTGCAAATAACAGGAAATATTAAAAACAATAATATGAAAACAGTTGCTTTCTATTAAATGAATTCAATCGTTAAAATAAAAATTATTTGGCACTATTAGGATTAGTTTGCATCAAGTGTTATCTTATGGACTAAGATTGCTGATCGGTGATATTATAATTTGCAATCTTAAAAGCATAGCAATCTTATTGAATAAGATAACACTTAATGCAAACTTAATCATAATAGTGCCAAATAATTTTTATTTTAACGATTGAATTCATTTAATAGAAAGCAACTGTTTTCATATTATTGTTTTTAATATTTCCTGTTATTTGCACTCGTATAGTAATCGAGTAAGCTCTGTTTCTGCTTATTACATTAATGGATTTTTGCGTAATAAAATCGGTGTTTAATTTTTTTCAATATGGCGTACCGTTCTTTAAAATTTACGAAAAACACATAACTTTACAGGAAACTTTATTAATAAATTTATTTCATAACTTTATTGGATGGGGAATTCGAAAAAAATAGTTTCGTAATTGTACCAAAATAGTATCATGGTTAAAAATTCAATTTTTTGACGCAGCCATCAATTTTATGAGAAAATTTTATAGAACATTTTTTTTAGAGCACTTTTTTTCTATAACTTATCTCTATAAAAGTTTTTGATATTTTTCACAGGTCCTAAGTTATTTGCATTAAATTGAAAATTCCCTGAATTATTATATTTTTAACATAAAAATTATATTTTTTATTTTAACTAAATAACTTAGGACCTGTGAAAAATATCAAAAACTTTTATGTAGATAAGTTATAGAAAAAAAAGTGCTCTACAAAAAATGTCCTATAAAATTTTCTCATAAAATTGATGGTTGTGTCAAAAAATTGAAAAAGTATTAATATTTCTCTTAAGTTAAACTTTGATCTCGAATAACTTTTGAAAGAATATATATATCAAAAACTTGTCCGAGACCTTTTTTGTAGATCGTTCAATTTTCTACAAGAATATACCTTGGTCATTCCAAAATATTGTCACCAACGTGAGCTATAAAATTCCAAAATGCAAGAGAATATTGTTCCCATGTTATTTAAATGGAAAATCGAAATTTCTTAATATCAATATTAAGAGCTTAATCTTTCACAGGACTTTTTTTTTGTCATTTCCAACAATATTTTCGATATAACTAAGAAAAAAAAAATCATAATTTTTTTTGAATCAGTCTAATATATAATATATGGTATATATAATAAATAAATTCTCTATATATTAAGCGTCACAATTCTCACCCTTCTGCTATGTCGACGAAAAAAGGAGAAAATATAGTTTGTACAAATATGATGTGGAAGGGGTACGATCACTCGGAAAATTGAAGGGAAATGAAAGTTTAAGTTTAACATGAGGTTTATGGAGCACGTTCATTCAAGTCATTCAATCTCTTTGACTAGCAGACGATTTTAATACTTATCACGAAATTTATTTTAAACTATTGCTTCCTATTTATATTTTTTTCAATTAGTACTATTTTAGTTTGAATAATAATTACCCAACAACATTGTTAGAGCTTTAAATACGCTTAAGTAGGATACTAAATATAAGTATTGCAGCCTTTTAGTGATATATCGGGAAAACCAGTTGACCTAAGGAAGCTAGGGTACGACGCTCAGTACGACACGTATGTACTTTAATTCCTCTATCTCCTAAACTATTGCAGATCCCATGATGAAACTTCTGGTGTATTATAAATGCACTTTAGGCTATATTTTGAACTAAAAAAATCAAAAAACAAAATGGTCGAAATTACTAAAATTCTAACTTAAAAGGTTTACTTCCGGTTTTGTATATTAAAAAAAATAAAAATATCTTGTTTTATTTTGTATTGAGAAAGAAAAGTATATGTTCTATTTAAATCGTCATATTTAATATTTAAAAAACAAATGGTTTAAATCGGAAAAAAAATCAAAAAATACAAATTTCAATAACGACAATTCTTTAGAAGCTTATAACTTGACAAATAATCATCATTCGAAAAAAATATTTTGTGTCCTCATTCATACTTACTAGAAGTATAATTATGTCGAATATGAACAAATTTCAGAACGTCACTTTTTTTCGCTGTCCGCTTCACGTTAAATGCTCCACAAATCAATTTAATTGATATTTAATCATATTATTTTTTGTTTTAAAATTTAGTTTCGGTACTTAGTAAAAAATGAATTGAATAACGGCTACCGGTTGAACATTTTCTTTGGCAGCCATGCAAGTGCAACTTTAGCTGAGCTGGCATAACTCGCCATTAATATTTGAGCAAGAATTGAATTTAATTTAAAAATATAATGTTTCTGACATCAAATGAGACAATAAGTTTGTTCCATTTTTGTCTGTATCACACAATGGGTGGTTGAGATGACTGGAAAGTAGAAATAATCGGACTCGGTGGGTAGGTGAGCAACCATGGATGGAAAGTTTGAAGCATCTTCTTCAGATTCATACTGGCTAGAAATTGTATAGAGGTCGGGATGATGATGCTGAGAATGCAGTTCTAGTGGTGCATTTTAGTTGGCACGTCGAAAAGAGTGCATGTTGTGTCATTGTCATCCACCCCCTCGTAGCGTCACATAAGCTCGGAAATTGTAGAATGTGCCGTTGCATTGGACCAGGGAAAGCGGAATACCTACTTGGATACGATAGTTTCCGTCCGGCGTTCAAGTGATACTTGAAATTGAATTGCTTTCGGTGAATGGAAGAATAGAAGGGCTTTATGTATGAACGCTGGATGTTTTATATATAGATTGGTATCATTTCAATCCGAAACATTCAACGTTTGTAATTATTAATGGGGAAAATCAGGCGCAATGTCGTCGAGCACAAAAAGAAAAGGCAAGAGATGCAAACGGTGTAGAGGAACTTAAAAGTTTTTTCCTTTAGCTTTGAAATTGCCTGTCAATTTTTCAACTTTTGTTCCAATTCTTGGATGTGTTTTGCGTGGATGTTATCACGATGGAACAGATTGAGATATTTACCTTTACTATATATGTGAAAAATGAGTCAATCTTATAGTACCTGTCAATTATATAGGAGTACCATAACAATACAGTATTCTCAGGGTAATGAATATCATACAAAATTAAATTCCTTCGTATTATTTTTGGTATTAAAATGATTTTAATAATAAATATTTTGTTCCAGAAAATATTAACGAATCCAAAATCACTGATTAAGCAAAAAAACAAACATAATCAAAGTTTTAATGCGCACATACCTACTTCTATTTGCAGAAATATTTTTTTTAAATCCTTTATTGCCTTCTATATATTTACAATTTATATACTATGCAATGTGCTAACAAATTTTGGTTGCTTATATACCACACTTGAGGTAAAAACCGTAGTTCGACCCTGGGGTGGTATTTTCGAAACATGTTGAGAGGGCCCAACCAATGTTGGGACTTTCTAAGAATTTGTTAGGAGGTCGCGAGGCCAACGTCGTTTCAACCCAAGGTTTATAAATTACACAGGTTGCCCCATTAGAAAAAAAAATATGACGTCATACGAAGAATTTTGAAATTTGAATTAGTCTGAAGATATGTACGAATTTCTTCTGGATACGTCACGTAGCCTCCATGAGGCCACCTGTGTATTTTATAAACCTTGGTTTCAACCTACGTGGCATGTTGTCTGGATGAGTTTCAGAGGAAAGAATTTGGGCATTAGGGTTAGGATGGTCGACTAACTTGGAGTGGAATTTTTGGAATCGTTCTTGGACTAAGGTAGTGACAAAAGGCAATTTGAGATCATTGTATAATGTAGCAAAAATGTAAAGTGGCAAAAATTCATTTTTTCGGAAAATGTCCCTTATTGGTCAACAGTAGCTGACCCAGGATTGCATTTTAGGAAGGACTCTAGCGAGTAGGGCGAAAAAAAATGTAAATTCTTATAATCAACTTTGGATAGTGGATAATAACAATATTGTTATTATAACTGTTTTCGAGAATCATGTGTTTTGTACTTGACAAGAATAACGTTTTTAAACAATTTCATATTCATCAGTATTTAATTGGGATCTTGACGTATAGTTCTGCCAGTTGGGTTATATTGAAATTTATATTTATGACATCTGTGGAGTAATTTTTAATATTTGAGCCTTAAAGACGTCAAGAATTATATAACGAAACGTTGGCACGAAAAAAAAATATTCCACAAATATGTTTGTCCTTATTTCCCACTATCCAAAGTTGATTATTGTATTACAAGGACAGAAATATAACATGGAGCACTTAATTCTTATTACGTTAAGAATAACTGATGAAAATTGTACTATGAATAGTGCACTACTTCCTTATAATGTTTGAGATAATTTAAAATTCACCAGGGATGGACTAAAGACTAACATACTTTCGGGGAAAAGCTTGAATTCCAAGTTCCTTCTTTCCTGGGTCGACTACTGTTTATCAAAACTTTTCCGGTAATGATCTCATAAAATCTGATATATATCACGATCGCAAATATATCAGCAAACCATCATTATCACCAAATTTAGACTCAGATAACAATCTTTTCAAAACTTCTGATATATTTCTAATGTCTTTCGTCCTTCATCAAATTTATTATATATCGCCATCACAAATATATCAGCAATCCATCTTTATCACCAAATCTAATCTAACAATCTTTTTAAAATACCAGATAACTGTATCTAAATACAGATATCTTTCATCCCCCAAAAGGCGTATAAAGTTAAGGGCATGATTATTCGGCATCGATGTTTTATAGTATTGTTGCACCCGGCATACCCAGGAAACTGGTTTAAAGCGATAAAAGTTGATACCCAAAAATTTTAAACCTACCAAAACCTTCCAATTACTTGCTGATCGAAAAACGAATGAAAAAATTTGTAAAATCCAGTAGAAGTATATAATTATCAACTAGAATTAAGCATTTAATCAAGCATGAGAAAAGAAAGTTGACAAAAAACTGGATTTTCAACCCATTATTTTGCTAATATCATAGCAGAAAAACGGTTAATTAAAGCGATTGCTTTTTAAAAATTCTTTTCTTGATTTGTTTCAAAAGGAAAACACAAGAAGATCATCATAACTTCAATCATACACAGGGTAAAACAACCTCAGATAATATCGATATCTTCTAATACATATCGTTGTTTTTGTACTTCTTTCGGAGTAAATTTGACGAAGTTTTCCCCCCATAACTAGCCCTGGCTAGTTATAACACAATAGTACCTGTCAATTATATAGGAAAAAAAATAATAATACAGTATTCTCAGGGTAACGAATATCATACAAAATTAAATTCCTTCGTTTTATTTTTGATTTTAAATCAATGATATAATCAACCTCAATAGTATCAACCTGTTGATATCTATTGTGCAAATTTTTAATGCCAAATTGATATAAACCAATTGATTATACCAATTGAAAATACCAAAAAAATTATATTTGAAATATTACTTAAGCTTTCAATTTGTTTACCAGTAAGTAAATGTTATAACAATCGAAAGAAAAAAAATCCGATGTAATAATTTTTGACAATTATACTGGGTACAGCAGTATCACCTTCCCCTCTTTAATAATTAGTTTTTCCAGGGTTATTCTTCTGCAGAGGAGTCTTTCATTACCATGTTACAGCGATGAACTTTCTTTGTTAACCAATCTTGAATACTTTTGGATATTTGGTTAACTGAATAAGATTTATTAGGAATATTTGACAGCTTTTTGACTTTTTGCCATTCATTTGGCACCATTTCCTTCCTTAAGTTCTTATTGGCTAAATTTTTTACCATTCTTCTTTGGTATCAGCTGGATAAATGAAAATTATCGAATTTATACTTAAAAATACTCATTTAACATTATTGAACATCTAATGCACTTAGATAAACATTGAGAATGTTTTAAGTAACAACTATGTATTGCTACCCTGTGAAACTCGAAGAGTATACAATACCGAATTTATATTCTTTCGGGTTTTCGGTCCTACAATTTCGATATAGATTTCGGATTAAAAATATTTGTTAATTTTTTATAAGTTAATAAATCACTCTAATCATAAAATGTCTTGGTACCACTTTGAAATTACTTATAAGCAGATAAATGGCAATTGAATTTAAAAACGAAATTGGTTTAAAAACGAAATTACTTTTCCGGTACCTAATAATATTTATTTTTTATCTTGAAACAGTCTTGGTTACGTCTATGCTATTTTCCGTTTTCTACTTGAAAAAGTAAACCTTCAAATGAAATAAAATATGTCAAAGAAAAGTTCGACAAAATTCAAGAATTTCTCTTCGATCGCTTTAGCTAGTGTGTCATTCGCTCAACAGTGGTATAACTTGACAAACTTTTTTTAAAGTTCTACATCTTGCCAATGTGCATGCAAAATGTTTCCGACGTGTAAGACAAAAATGAATTTATAATAAAAAAGCATTTCATATGCATCTTGACTAGAGAATGCATTTGCAGTAATAAAAATGGTAAATAGCTGCGAGGCAAAAAAGAAAGCGAAAAGCATGTGAATAAATGCATCCCTCTTGACGTAGCTAGTACAAAGTTTTCTGATATCTGCGTAATAGTAAAGTGAGCACCACTCACTGGAATAGTTTTCAAGAAAATGGCATAGGGATGAATGGGAATCGGAGATGAAATGGGAAAACTGGGGGGAATGCAAAACTGTACACTTGTTGATTTTGCCGTTACGTCTCTATTCTGCACGATAAATTGAAGAGGAATAGGAAAGGCATGAACTGGAAGATGCGGAACGAAGACCAGTCCCATATTCTTGACAAGCATGACGATGCGATGCTTGTTGTACTGTAAACATTATTTCCCTTCTAACATATTTGCATTCACTTGAAAGGACACTGATTGCACTTAAACCGGAGACCAAACAAGACTAACCATCTACTCACATCTGCATATCGAACAATGCCTTCGACAATACCTGCACCGGTAAATACGAGAAATATTTAAAAAATCTCTTTCACTCGAATTCTTTGCGTAGCTTATTTATTTTAACATCATTTCCTTGTATCCTACCGTTTGTAACTAACAGGAAGAGCTTTCAAAAGGGTTTGTTACTATTTATTTTCATGCAATGTGTTTGAAGAGTTTCTTTTCTTTTTTTTTAGAGTCCGAATCCGGAGGTTGGGGTAACTGGAGTGAGTGGACTCCATGTACGACAACATGTGCCGGAGGAACTCGGAATCGGCACCGATTTTGTGACTCACCTCCCCCTAGATACGGAGCCAAGTTTTGTGAGGTAACTAATATTTTATTAACCATTTATTTCGAAAGTGATATAAGTAAATTTTACATAAAGCTTCTCATAAGTCATGTAATTAAAATTAAACTTACTACAGATCTTCAACCATCACCCCTTTGAACCCTGCAGGCCGGTATCAAACTTGTACCTCTTACTGAACTGAACTTTTTGTCGTTTTCGATCGAGCCAAGGGAAAACTGTGAATGGTAGAATGCATTTTCCAAGGCAAGAACTTTAGATTTCTAGCCTTTCAACTCTTATAGGTATTTTATTGCAAAAGTTGTTGGAGTAGTCGTCGAAAGAGGGACCAAGTTAAATTAATAGACCAAAAATCAATTGTTCGAAAAACAACTAATCGAAAGTTTTTCAAGTTTTTTTTCTTTCCATTTTAAATCTGTTACTTTCACTCATGGAAAGATAGACTATATCCTTAAGATGGCTATTTAATAATAGATAAAAACTTATCTGTTTGATAAATCCAACACATATCACTGTTCTTAGGTGAATAGGTAAAAATATGCATTTTTTCTCTATCCTCCAGATAAAATTAAATCTGGAAGATAAATGTCACTATCTAGGTAAGAAAATATCTATTAAAAAAATTTGCTATACTCAATTAAGTCATTGGAAAAGTAGCTTTCTCTTTATTTACAAAAAAGGACAAAAGGACGTCATACTTAACGTGACCATACGTCCTACTTTTGGGCTTTGTGTACTATACTGTATACCGTATACATATACATATAGATACCTATAGTGTAAAACCTATAGCCCATAAACCTATAGTAGGTACATGAAAAACTAAACCGGATACTTTAACACAAATTTGTGGATGCGAAAAATATAGAAAACCAGTTGAATAGTTTATCTACTCTATTATTAAATTATTATTACAATATTATCTAAGTTTTTATATTAATTTTTTTTTCCAATAAAGAAACATTAAGCTTTACTATATTTCTAGTGTTGTAATTTTAGGCAAAATTATAATATGGTTTTCCAGTTCTTGTATTAAATTTTATAGGTGTCCCGCTTTAAAGCATAAAAATTATGGTCACGTTAGGTATACCGACCTTATTTAGCAACGCAAATATCCTAATGGCCGATTTACCAGCCTCGACATCTATCTTTATTACTCTACGTCCCGGAATACTGACCTGCGCAACAATTGAAAAAAAAGTGGATTTATAATGAATACCGAAATATACACCGGAAAAGTTGATTTGGAACAACAATTGGAAAAGTAACTAGGAGTTACCGATTGTTTGGTTGCAAGAATCGGTATAGCTTGGATCAGGAACGTCGAGATATTCCGAACTGTATATAACTATTCCGAATGGGTACGTATTGTTCACTCGAATGCAATTTGTACGTAAACTTTGACAAGCCAGAAATGAAGAAGCGACGGTTATTTTTATTATGGACCGATTTAATCGCGAATTAAATTAAAACAAAGTCGAAAATGCAACGTTGCCAAATTGTGGGTGTGCTGAAGTGGACTTGCCCAAAGTAGACTTTATTTAGAAAATTTAATTTTACATAATACAATATAAATACATATTTGAAAATAACAATCACTACTTTATTTCTAACATGTCAAAATTTACGTACAAATTGCATTCGAGTAAACAATACGTACAGGAATAATATCGAAACCATTCAAAAACAGTTCTCAAATTTCGACGTTCCTGATCCAAGCTTATACCCAAGAATCAGCAAAACATTAGGAACCGTAACTCTATGCATATACATCAATAGATATTTTTCTTCAGTGAATATTGCATATCCGATAATCCGACTCCCATGTCCAAACGACCAGTAGAAGCTACATCAAATAATAGTTGTGTTGTATATGCGGAAAAATACAAGCGGGTAAAACGTGTAATAGAACAGGATTTGCCAAGAAAACGCAAAGAAAATCATGTACTAGTGTAAATCATGCAAGGTCTTCCTTTGCATTGGTTCTGGACCGGAAAACTGTTTTGCTATGTACTTTTCCAAAGTTGAATTCTGGATATTAATTGTTATATTCACTTATTAAAATACAAGCGCATAAATTGTGTAAAAGAATAGGATTTGCCAAGAAAATGCAAAAAAAAACGTGTACTAGTGTAAATCTTGTAAGGTCTTCTTTTACATTGGTTCTGGATCGGAAAACTCTTTTGCTATGTGCTATTCCAAAGTTAATTTCTGGCGATAAATTTTTATATTCACTTATTAATTATTACATTTTTTTATTTTTTTTTTATTGTATTTTAAGTACAATTTTTTTAAGGAAATTTATAATTATTATTGAAACAAAAAAATAGTTTTCCTATTCATGATTGATTTTTAGACAAAAGTATTTTTTATCAAAATTACTCAGGAGCTTAGGGAAAGCGTGCTAATGCAATGAATGTCTTAGGGTTCAAAGGGCTAGTAACAAGTTTCATCCAAAATTGTATCTCCAAAAAGGATTGGCATTTTACATTATATTCTTCTGTAATTATATGGCATATGCTACACCGTGCGGGTTATTTCCTATTTCTTAGATTTTAAATTGAACCCTAATTTTGAAGTTCAACCATCCAAAAATAAACTCTTTTAAGCTCCACAAACTTAACTTTCGGAAAGCTTCGTTATTTATATAAAATGAATAACTTAATGCATTTCCTGCTTTCATATGGGCAAAGAAGGGCTTTAAACGTATACCTTATATCCTATTTATTTTGCAGCTTAAAAGCTTTTTAAAAAATTGAATATTGTTATTCTAAAGAAAAAAATGTTTTTCCATCTCAGTAAAGGCTAATTTTATTTTCATTGCAGGGGTGCAGAACAAAAGACTATGCAAATTTTTATATACTAAATTTAGAATATTAAATTTCCAGAATATTTTTTTGCAATCAGTGTTAATAAACGAAAGATAAGTAAAATAATAGAATGAAATAAAACCGGCTTAGTTTTCTCATCAAAATTTGTAGTGAAACACGATTTCTTTCATTGTTAATTGATGAATTCAAAAAGGTATTTTCCCCTCAATTTAGGTGAAAATTTGTTTTCACCCTTCTTTTGTACAAGACTAATAGCCCACGAGGGTGTTACAGGCATTCGCTGGAAATTCGAAAAATAAAATTCCCATTTCCCTCGGGTTAAGGGTAGACAATTGTAAGCATCTGAATACTAAGAAGTATTAAGAATAGTTTGGGGGTTGAATGTTAGAGAAAAAAAAAGAATAAAACGTGTAGAAGCTTTCGATAAAAGCTCGATGAAGTTAAATAGTCTTATTCTGTTTCAATGCACGTAACATAAGTTGTGCCCCCTGTTATCGCGTTTGTCAACTACCAATTAACTGCTATTTGGTGATTTTCTTGGTTTTATTTTTGATGTAGAAAAAGACGACAATGTAGCAATTGTTGCGACTATTTCACATGATGAACTATAAAGTTGAATGGACAATTATTTATTTTGAAAGGTCATTATAAGAGTGAAGGTATTAACACGTAAAGTTGTAAGTAGGGTTTGCAAGTTGGTCAAAAACGTGAAGCTAGATAAAAAGATAGAAAGAGATTTACCATTGGTACCACAGAAAATTGGCATTTGTATGATGGTATTTGTATTGATTGTCTTATGGTGCCAACCTGTATGTCTCTGTTTCTAACGTTGGTACATTAAACTCTTACAATTGTTCTATGATACCATTCTTTGCTCATATATCTAGGGACTCAAATGAAACATCGATTTTTTCAAACATCGATATATCGTTCATAAACATCGATGTTTTAACATTACTGCTACTCACATAAACAGGTACTTCTCCCAGTCACAAGCATAGCTTTGTGAACTTCGTCAGTTTATAATGTAACGCGTTAGATTATTAACTAACAGTAGGTTAGTTTAGATTTTAATCTAACGGCATCAGATTATAAACTGACAAAGTTTACAATTTAACGGTATCCGTATATTATTATTTAAGAAATATTTTATATGAATATATTTAAATGGTGGAAAAACCTCGATGTTTTACTTTTATAAATATCGATATTTTTATGAGCAGTGTTGCATCCCTACTTCCATGTAATATAATTCAGGAGAACTATATTACAATCAAGAATTTTACGTACTTTTTTGTCATTTCAAAAATTTAAATGTCGAATTCTAATTGGATAAAAACTTTTATTAAACAAAAATTTGGAAACTTAACAAAAATTTGGTAACTTTAAAATCAAAATCTTTCTCAAAATATCAAAACTTTTGAGTGTTACAAGATTAGGTCTATTTTTTGCAGAATTTTTTCCCTTCTGCATAACAATTTAAAAGTACTACCATTTACTTATATTTACATATTTTACTTAATATTTACTGTAATCTGTAACAATTGGGGAAATAACAAACATTTTTGATATTGTAAGGCATTAAAATACAGCAGTGAATCTACTGGGCTATGTTATGCTGGCGGCAAAGTAAAATTTCCACAATTAGTCCTACCATCAGATCCATTATCAGCCTTAGTTTATGGGATAGGAAATGATTCTAAAAACTCCTTGTCCAATATTCAAAAATATAACAGTTGTTTTCAAATAACAAAGTTTGGCACATAAAACAAATATTATGTTTAAGGAAGTACTGAAGAAAACAGGAATATTCCCAGTAAGCTTCCAGTACCTGAATAATAGCGACCTTAGGATCGAATTGGCCAAAAGAATAATACAATTTTAAAGGATAAACATTATGAAATAATAAAAATGTGTTTACAAATGTCTATGTATGTATTTAAACTCATGAATAGGTGAGAATTTAAGGATTTTTTGTATACATATGAAATTTACCTTGTTTAATGTTCTTACAGGTGTAAATCAAAATAAGTAAAACACAATGTATATTAATTTAAAGTTAATAATTATTGTTATTGTGAGTAATTTAAAAATTAATAATGTAGCAATATTACCGATATCAAATAATTTTTGTAATTCAATTTTATGTGATACGAAGTTTACCAGGTCCTCTGATATATTATTAAAAAAATATTTGCATATAGTATAATCAAGTACATATCCATTGTAACGCAGGCAATTTATAAAATGCTTTATTTTTAAATCTATTTAATATTATTACCATACACAAAAGAATTTAATAAAATTTGAAATTTGGTTTGTTTGTAAAAACATTAAAAATATTAATAAATTGTAAATATACGAAAATTACAAGGATATGCCCATTAATATAATCGAATTAAAATGGACTGATTTTATCTTAACAGCTTATGATAATTTAAATTTAAACGTGTAGACAAAATAAAGATTTGAATTTATTATAATTACTATCAATAGGTACATAGGTAGGTTTCCTTTTGTTATGGCTTTTGTCAGTATGGATTCCACACGTTAAGTGCAAAACCAATTTAACTGTAATCTAGAGTGTAATGCAAACAATTCTCAATTGGTGATATAAAATAACATAGTAAAGGCTTGAAGGCCAAAATGAGAGAATGGCAGCTTTAAGTATGTCGTTTAAGGAATTTGGAACCAGTTTGAGGTATTTATTATTTGTTGTCAATTATAATCACATTAACACCTGTTTCCGAATCTATTAGTGACACTTTTGAATCAACCTTTTTAACACAATTTTCGTCTTCAAGCTGTTATGCTATTTCATACCACCCGTTGAGAGCAGGCAGAGACTCGTTTGCAATTTCACACCAGCTTGGAATTAAGCCGGTTTCGGTCACAATAATGATAATTATGGATTAAAGGTCCATAATTCGAATGTAAATTTCTGCCTACCTGCATTCTTTCGTACGATTCCAGAACAGGTTAATTGATTTCGATAATATTCTGTTTCTTGGTACATCATAGGCATGTTTCACCAAAAATAAGTATAAAGGTCACAAACAAATCTAATCTAAATAGTTGTACCAATATTTTATTCTGATTTTACTTATGGTTCCAATTTAAAGACAGCTTAACTGATTTGATAGAAACTTTGTAATCAAGTTCAAATAATTTTTATTCGGAAGAAAGAGTTTCCTATTTACGTTTTATTATTAATAATAAATATGTAGTTGATGTTCATATCGTAGGTTTTTGGACTAATTTGGGCTAAAAAACGTTCGAGGTGACCGTTTATTTATTTCAATCGGACTTCTTCTGAATGCTACTTTTATTATTAATTGATTTATCGTATTCATATCCATGATAATAATTTGTAGTTGATGTTCCTAGGTACTTGGACTAATAAGACTGTTATTATTTTAACAATTCTTTACTATCATTGTACAGCGTTTGTCTCTTTCGAGACTTCTTCAGGTATTATTATTTTTTTCTGTTTTTCAGTACCTGAAGAAGTCTCGAAAGAGACGAAACTTTGTACAATGATAATAAAGAATTGTTAAAATAATAACAGTCTTATTAGTCCAAATATCTATGAATATCAACTACAAATTATTATCATGGATATGAATACGATAAATCAATTAATAATAAAAGTAGCATTCAGAAGAAGTCCGATTGAAGTAAATAAACGGACACCTATTAGTTGGATATATATTGGACCTTTTAATTAAATATCTATGTTCTTTTTTAAGTTATCGAAAAATTAGCACGTTTGAATTTAGAGGTGGTCAATCCAAACGATATTTAGCGGGTCACTTCGGAAATGCATCATAATTCCGCGGGTCACTTTTAAAGTTATATCTCAAATTCTCCGTAGGGGAGACTGGGTACAAAAGTAACGGCGGGTCGAAAGTAACAAATAGGTTTATCCAATGGGCGAACATCGTTTTGCTGCCATCAGATGATAGCCTAGAGCACCCCCCTCAATCGCATTAAGTCGACGCGTGCGCAGTGCGTTGTTAGGTTATATAATAGGACGTAATGTGTTTTAACGATCCAAAATTAATTTTTTCGACGTTTTTTTATTTATTGTTTACATAGTCATAAAAGGGTCATAGCAATCCGAATTTTTGCATATCCATTCTTGATTAGATGAATTGTACATTGTTTAAATTCATTTTTGTCTAGCACGTTCCGTTTTAAGGTTATGTTACATGTTTTATTAAAAATGAGAATGGGTACAAAAGTAACATAGCCCCCTAGGGTACAAAAATAATATGTTACTTTTGTACTCGTACTGATTTTATTACTAATATTATATTTTTATGGATATCTACTTCAATAGAATGGTTTTTGATACATTTTCGTGTCGGTAGTTCTTCATGCAGTAGTTCATATGCATTGTCGCGGCATTCTATTGATTCATATCCTTAAAATAAATATTTTTTGAGTATTTAAAATGTTGAATTTGGTTTATGTCATTTATATAAAGTGTTTAAATAAGTAAGTTGTTGATTTATCTTGTACTATTGTTTTCATTAGCAACCCTTAGCAGTCTTGTTACTTTCGACCCGCCTACGTGGTCGAAAGTAACAACTGAGAATTTTTTTAAGCTCTATGTTATTCATATAAAGCACACCATAATTTAACAAATTAAGTTACCATTGTGAAGAACATAAACTAAATTTATATGTGGTTATATTCATTTAACGCAAAAATAACACCCAGCCAGAAATCAAGGTAAAAGTACAAATTTTTACTTTTATACCCGGTCTCCCCTACTAAATTTAGATACACTGTAAACATTTTTAATATATTGGTGTTCACCACTTTGGTCATTTTAAAATGTATTTTTTTGTTTATTTCTTATGCTTGTGTCGATAATGTAAGCAAAGGAATGTTTGCGAGTTGCGTTTTTCATTTTCAACCCTCGTGAAAGGCACCAATGCTGCCATCCTACACTTTCCCCAGGAATAATCAATATGATCGCTATAGCAACCCATTGGTTGTTTGACGTTTTTAAAATTGCCAAAAATATAAGTAAATGTGGCTTTAATCAAAATTATTCCCTTCTAAATTAAAAAGTAAAATGACGAAGTCCAAGAAAACAAAAGGACAAAAGTCCAAAGCATCCAACGAAATCGATAAACAAACCAAAGACAAACTACTGGAGGTGGACAAGACATTTTTGGAGCTACAAATCGCCGATTTGAATGGTCAAGTGGCCAGGCTACGCCATGAAAAATCAGCACTGCAGTCAAAGCATTTGGAGGCGAAAAGTGCCATGGAGCGGTTGGACATGGATCGCGGGGATATGATTTCCTACTTAAACAAATCGCTGACTTCCCGAACCGAGGAAGTGAACGAATTGCGGGACCGTTTGTTGGCGATCGAAAAGGAAAAAAACAGTGAAATGGAACGATATGAGGAACAAATTCAGAAGATGCTGGACGATTATGTGTCGATGAAAGATGAGCTGACGTCCGAGGTGAAGCTGTACGTGGGGAAGTTGCAATCGCTGGAAGAATTTCGGGCGCAACAAGACGAACTAATGAAAAAATTTGAACGACAAGAAAATTTCATTCAACAACTGAAAAACGAGCATGACAATAAACTGTACGAAGTGGAAAAATCTGTTTTAATTAATAAGCATAAACTCAAGAAAGACATGGAGGAACATGTGACACGTCTCGCCAATGATTTTCAAGAAGCCAACGAACTACGAACTTCTGCCACCACCCATCAAATGGTACGCGAAAACATTTCCATCAACAATGAACTCGAACTGATGGTAACCATGTTGCGCCGTCTCACTGAAGAGAACGAGCGCCTGAAGAAGCGCAACAAAACAATCCGCATCAAATGCACAATCGTCGAAGACGAGAAAAACATTCTTCAGAAACGCACCAACAATCAAAAGCGAATGATAAAATCACTAACCGGAAAATATTTTAGCATGAAAAAAGAACTTGCACGATTGATCGAAGTGGAGAAAAAAATTGAAATGTACAGTATGGAGAATCGGAGTTACCAACGCCAGAAGGAAGAACTGACCGAGACGAATTCCAAGCTGAAACGGCAACTGGATGCAATCGTAATTAAAAAGAAAACTTTGGAATTAACCCTTAAAAGTGTGTCAGCTGATAAGAAACGTTTGGCATATATTTTAAAGCAAAGTGCCAAAATCATTTTGGACTCCATTGCAATGGAGGACAAGAATGATGAACAAGAAATATTAAAGTCGCGTGATAGTCTTTTGAATAGTCTAATGGCTTTGTTGACATCGGCCGAATTATTTTCACCTCCATCAACGTCCTCAACAATGATAAATATGTATCAAATGGGTGACGTGGGTCTTGTTCCAAAACCGAAACACACTTTGAAAAATTGGCTGGTCCAAGATGCTAAAGTCATCTTCGACGCCGAATCCGATCAACAATCATCTTATGCACCAAGCATCTTCGACACGCAATCCATCATCAATGAAGGTCCAAACACCTCAGCCATCTGCCTTCGGGCTCAAGACGACAAATACAAAACAGCAAATTCCGAAGGGAATTTAATCGATTTTGATGATAACTTAGTTGCGCCTATTTATAAAGAAAATGAATCGAATAGTTTTCAGCAAACGGTAGTTTTTTCGTTGAACAAAATGTATGACAATATTGCGAATATTCTATCGAAAGTACAGCAAGGAAAGCCTGCCATTGTTGCCGAGAATAAATCTTCGGGTGCTACGATCAAAACTTTGTTGTCGGAAACATCGAATTTGATTATATCGATTCAAGATAGTATTTTCACCAAGTCGGTGACCTTTGGCGAGGATTTGGACCAAGAAGACTATTTCAGTTCGCTGACCAACAGTAAATCAAATTCGATTGTATCATAAAACCGTGTTTTCTTTTATCTTTGTTAATATTTCTTATAAGTTTTATTTTATTTTGTTAACTATTTATATTTAGAAGTGAAATTAAACCGTTTTATATATAAAATGATTGGTTAAAAGAAAAACTTTCGACATCATTTGCTCAAAAAACAAACAGTCTAAGATCCGGCTGCGAAATAAGTACATGAATAATGTAGATTAGGCTGGGCCAAAAAATTAAACAATTTTTTTTGTTTGTTAAAGTTACATCTAAAATATTGTGATATTTTAAGTTCTTAATATTGATACTAAGAGCAGTGGTGTAGCTACCTAGGGGCTAGGCGGGGTATTCCCCCGGGGCCCTCAAGCTCAGGGGCCCCTCGAATCCTTACCAGAAATCTTGATTGAACTGAACTTTTGGAAATTCAGTTGAAAGTTCACCAATTATGTAAGGAAATAATGAGCAAATATGGAGTGCTAGAATGCGACCTAACCGAAGTATTTACAGCAATGTTATTATTCTTTACAATTCCTGCCACTTCTGCAGCAGCTGAAAGGTCATTTAGCAAATTAAAAATATTAAAAAAATATTTAAGAAATAATATGGGCCACACTCGACTCCGACATTTATCGCTAATAGCAATTGAAAACAAAACCGCATCAAGCCTGGATTTAAACGAAGCTGCTGATGCTTTTGCAAAAACTAAAGCTAGGAAAAAATTTCAAATATAATTGTTATTTAGTCAGTTGGTAGGCCCGACCTTTATAGTATATAATAAACCCTTGAATCTTCTCTACTTCGTTTTATTAGCCAAACCTACACAAAGTATTAATTGTAATTTATGTTGTTACTGTTTAATATTTTTATTACTTGCCCTGCAGTGCACAAAAAAGAGCTTAAGTAGCTTAGCATTTCTAAGTATTTGTATATTTCATATTTTTATTTGATAAAACCTATCAGTTTACATAGCAGTGGGGCCCCATTTTTCAATTTGCCCTAGGGTCCTTGGTTACCTAGCTACGCCACTGACTAAGAAGTCTATCATCGCAATTTTCGATTTTTCAATCCAAATCGCATATTTAGCTCAAAATTTTTGAACTATTACACTGAAAGAATCAAACAACATATATTTCTGAAGAAAATTAAATGCTCTACAAAAATGTCTCATTGTAAATTTTCGTGAGACCAACCGTTTTCTTAAAATCAAGTCTTGAACATTAACTTATTTTTATGATTTGATTTTTCAACTCTGGAATTTTGTAACTAATGAAAGAATCATCATTTAAAACAAATTTTTTATGTATTCTTGAAGGAAATAAAATGCTCTACAAAAATGATCTCGTAGCATTTTTTGATAAATTTATTTTATTTTAAGTTTCTCAAATTCATAGTTGAATAATTCGCCTTCAATAAATTTGAAAGAAGTAAATTTATCAAAAAACGCTTCGAGATCATTTTTGTAGAGCATTTTATTTCCTGCAAGAATATATAAAAATTTGTTTTAAATGATGATTCGTTCATTAGTTACAAAATTCCAAAGTTAAAAAATCAAATCAAAAAAACAAGTTAATGTTTGAGATTTGATTTTTAGAAAACGGTCTCACGAAAATTTACAATGAGACATTTTTGTAGAACATTTAATTATCTTCAGGAATATATGTTGTTTAATTCTTTCAGTGTAATGGTTCAAAAATTTTGATCTAAAAATGCGCTTTGGATTGAAAAATCGAAAATTGCGATGATAGACCTCTTCTAGTATCAATATTAAGAGCTCAAAATATCACAATATTTTATTTTTTGTCACTCTGAATAATATTTTTGATATAACTTTAACAAAAAAAATTGTTGAATTTTTTGGCTCAACCTAATGTAGATAATCAAAATTCAATTTTTAAGAATTTTAAAAATGGAGGAATTTATTTTTTTTAAGGTACCAATTAAAAATTGTCCAGCAGTGTTATTAATTAAAATAGTATTGTCATCTAGAAAAACATTTCGTTTACATCTTATAGAAATAAAAGCTCCACCGCTTCACAATAGTGTGTTTAAAATATTTTAAAAGTCACAATTGCTGCTGATTGCTTAGCCGCAACTTCTACGCACTCAAGTGTAACCATCTACGGTTTCATGTAAAATTTTCGTTTAAGACATAATTTTTTTTCTGTATTTAATGTTATAAAGTATTATTGCCATTGATGGATTTTTGAGAAATTGCATTAATAATTTTTATATGCGAACTATTTGTGCTACTGTATAGCAATTTTGTTTTAAACTCTTCCCTAAAAATGTACTATAAAGTTACTCGGTCATATCTTGAAAGAAATATTTAACCGATTAATTTTATTTTTTTTTTTTGTTAAAGTTTTCTCCAAATTTTACTTTTAGATAATTCTTGCAACCATTATGAAAAATAACGAGCGCTGGCATCGTTTTATCTTCTGTTGGTTGGAAAAACGAAACGATACGAAGTTTAAAAGTGAAAACGAGATAATTGAAAAGATTACTGTAATCTCGCTGACTTTTAAGATTCGTATCGGTTCGTTTCTCCTGCCAACAGAAGATAAAACGACACCAGCGCTCATAGTGAGAGATCCGGTACTATATTTTAAGATACAGAAACAGTGGTTGGCTTCGGGTCCTGAGTTTTGGCCGAAAAAACTAGTTTTGGACGGACTCTAAAAACTATATATTAACTCAATTTTTCTGTTATTTGTGAGTTACAACTATGAATTGTTACTGTTATTATATTATGTTTCCTTATAATTAATAAATGTTAATCACTAGATTGAGTTTATTACTTTATTTCAACCCATTTTTCTTGAGACCTAAGGCTGCTATAGAACACCGGTTCGTAAGAAAATTTTGCTGATCGGCAAAAAAATGTGGAATACAAGGTGCAATATATACTTACTATAATATATGTAACACTTGAAAAATCGTTTTAATGTTTCACGGAAAAAATTTTGGTTTTTAACATAGAAAATCAATTGATTCAAATAGTGAATCATGATCCAGTTGAAGAACCTAACTAACACTGTTTTCACGAAGAAATCAATCATCTATACAATTTCGCAGAATCTATTGATAGTTATCTTCGTAAAGCCTCCGAATATTTATTTTCTCAATAATTTGGAAAATTTGTATTCTAGTAATAATTTATTTATTTTTTTCAGGGTCCAGCTGTTGAAACTATGTCATGCGGTTCCGGCGAAGGAGCTTCAGACTGGGAATGTATGTACGGCGGGGGAGAAAGCCTCAACGGAGATGTTCCCGCTGATCGACCGGAAGTTCGGGCCGAAATCGGCCCAGGATGCCGTTGTGGTTGCGTAGTTCATTTGGGTCACACCAAACCTCGGCGTCTCGTCGCAACCTCTTCCCAAAGCTGTCCAGGACGAACATTTTGGCTGATTCAAGTACGATTTAAATTTAATAGAACTCATAAGGTTTCACAAGGACTATCCAACTACCAACAAATATTCAATTAAAACCTGACTTTTCTCTGGTATCCAATTGCTAATTGATTTTACTTTTCCATTCAGGCCGACGAAGGACATTCGATCAAGTTTAAAGTGGAACACATTCGTCTTCCTTGCGGAAATCAATGGTTGAAAGTACGAGATGGAAGTAGTTTATCGGCGAAGCTTTTGGCACAGTTGGTTGGAACGCCGTTTAAGCCTCCCGCTGATATTATTTCGACGGGTTCGATGCTCCTGCTTGAGTTCTTCTCGGATGAATTAATGGCCGCCGGAGAAGTGTGTGGTGGAGGCTTCTTTGCTTATGTTCAACAAATTTGTAAATAGTTCTTCCAACAAAATATGAAAAGATTTTAAGTTTCTTTCCTTTAAATTTTTAGCAACAATTCCGGCATGGCACTCAAGTGGTGATAAGGCTGCTGTTCAGGGTGCGATTTTGATGTCACCAGGATCAAATACAACCGTTCGCCTCACTTTAGTCCATATAGTGGCTCTAATTTTTGTCTTCGTCGTGATAGTTGTTTCAGCAGCTCTAATTGTGCAATATTTATTTAGATATAGAAAATATCAGCTTGCTGACGATATGGATTCTTTCGAAGATGTTTCAGGTATGTTTGCGATATTTTCTTCTTTGGAATTTGTTGATTTTAATGATTGAAAATTTGTAGGAGGTTCGGGAATCAATTTAACGACACCCATAAGAGCCGGTTCGAATGCCACATTATTGTCGGAGGTGATTTCATTGACGAGACTACGACCTCGAATTAAGTCAAATAAACATTCACGTTTACGTGAATCGGTCGACTGTGAAGCGGTTTTGGCTAGTGAGGAAATTGACGAAGATTCGGAAACCCAAGTGTACGTTATTTTCAATTATTTTCTTTCCACTCTTATACAGGATAAACCGGATAAATATAGATCACAAAATGGCTACTTTTTGCATCAATAGTTCTTACAATTTGCATTCATTACATTCTTAAAAAAGCAAATTTCAGCCTTTTCATTTTAGCTCGCCTTAAATCTTCCAACATTCACCAAATCCATCCAATTCAAAGTTCGAAGAATTCTTAACACTCTTTTTTATGTTAAAACGAAAGTTATCCATAAAGACTACCATATTCTTTATATAGCCAAAATAATCTTCAATATATTCTTGAAATTCGACGACCAATAATTCTCCCATACAAACCCAAGAGTTCGAATACCATCATCGATACAGCACCCAAAAAATCCTCCAATAAGTTTAAAAAGGCAATGACCAAATGATCACTCTTCATAGAGGTTTCTAATCTTTTTGCTCACAAGAGCATATTCTTGAATGCCGGTCGGACCAAGGGCACCATTTATTTTTTATGGTATATTTACCATTGGACATAACGAATAATACATACAGGTATTGTACAAAAAATATTTAATTCAAGAAATAAAATGACAAAAAATATAAAAATTATGGTAATTGGATCAAATTCGGAGAAAGCATTACTAGATGGCAATATTACAAAGACGAAAACAAACCAAATTGTACCTAGAAGACGCTGTTTCAACCAGGAAAATAATAACAATATATTTATAATAGTTTCATATTTCTCATATTTCAAAAATTGTTTTTCATAACATTGTATTATAAACTTAAATATATATGCGGCGGACATACATAAAACAGTCAACGGGCACCACGGTGCCCGCGGGCATAAGGTTGGGAACCACTGTCCTAGAGAATTTCAATGATAATTTGGTGTCTTTTGTAAAGTCCTCAGAATGTCCCAATTAAATATAAATTAAAACATGGCAACTTTTTGCATCAATAGTTCTTAGGATTTGTTTTCAAACTTTCACTTGCACTCTTATTTCATTAAAGTCTTTCTGAATTTAGCTTTTGATTCTTTAGCCATCTTTACAACTATCTTTAAGCATCAAGAATTATTGTTGTTATATCACATTTACCTTGAATAAGCAAACAAGTCCATCATTATTATTTGATAATAATGTCTTAGAAACCACAATAAAGGTTTGCTAGGGTTTGTCTAGGGTTCTATCTAAATAATCAATTCACCTGGAATCCGCATATTGAACTGAAAAAAATAGAACTTAATAGCCATTACAGACGCTTACGAAGATTATTAGGATCTTAATCTACAATAGACATATCCTTCTAACTAACAATTTTTTATTTATTTATTTATTGAATTTAAATTGAAAATATTATATTTTTTGTGATTCAAGAAGCCTGATGAAGTTACGATACGTAACGAAACGTAGCTAATTTAAATATTAAAAAATATTAAATAAAAAAAACGATCTTAAACTTGAATTGTCTTCTTATTTTATAAAAGCTGAAATCTGAATTTTATCATCTTCTAACTAACTTTAAAAAAAGCAATTTGTAGCCTTTTTAAGTGTACGCAGCAGAAATGTGGGACTCCCCGTTAAATCTTCCAACATTCAACGAATCCAGTCCTTCCAGTTCTAAGTTCTTTATTATGTTAAAAAAGAGGTCATATTCATAAAAACTACCTACAATATTTCCCTATGTAGTCAAACTGATCTTCAATATATTCTTGAAATTCCACGACAAATAATTTTCCTATAGTTGAATTCGAGAAAATTTTCGAAATTTCTCGAATACGGGTTTTTATTAACCTTAGAGTGACTAAAGATCTTAGCAGTTATAAAGGGACGGTAAATAACAATTAAAAAAAAGCCCATACAAATCCAAGAGTCCGAACACTATCAATACAGCACTCAAAAAATCCTCCAATACGTTTAAGAAGGCGATGACCAAAAGATCACCTTCATAGTTCCTAGAAAGTTCCAATGGTGATTTGGTACTTCCTATGAAGCTCTCAGATCTGGTGACATTGACTTTATTTTCTGTTCAAGTTAAAGTACTTTTTCTCTATAATCTCCATATTGCTTATAGTAAACTCTTGCTTTGTATAAATTGGTAGTTACAAAAATAAATTTTTCTCTAAAAAATTTCCCATTTTCTTTATAGGGAAGATGATTCAAGTGTGGGAAGCACATTGACGTTGCAACAGCAAAAGCATGTAACAACGGCGTTGATTACAAACGCCAAAATGGTAGAGGATGAAAAGGATGTGACTTCTCCGACGGATACGTCGACAACGGCAAGCACTAGTGCTCCGTCGTCGCCAAAGTGTTCTCCGTTGCGACGTTCAAGCACATTTTCTCCAAATGCTGAGCAAATTAAGAAGCCCCAACGGTCCCAATTTCAATCAGGACATGCAAGCCCCGTTCGTGAGGAGCAAGGCGACGCCTCCCCTCGACAATTCAGCGTCGTACGGAGATTTAGTAATGTCAGTAATGTAACTTTGACTCATGTGAGTTTTTTTCGCACTTTGCAAAATTAAATTCGAAGGCACTAGTAGACAAGTATAAAAGGAAACATAAGATGTTTTCTTTAAAGTATCTTTTTTTTCAAGTCTGGGAAGATTTATTAATGTCGATTTGATTATTTAGGGATGTTATTCTCCGGCTTTGAGCACGATTAGTCGAGCAACCATTCGGACGACTGCAAATCCGAAGGAGAGCAAGGAAAAACGGAATCGTGAACGCCTTTTAGCAGGACCGGGATCGGAATTTTCGTTGGCTGGTCCCGACACCGATTTGGAGTTGGACTACTATGACTACAACGTGGTGAATGCCGGAGCTGCACCTGGATCGTATCTGGGCATGGATCCGGCATTTTTAGTATGGATTCCACCGTTGGGAGACTCAGGCGAAGCCATCAACGAGGCGGGTGAACACGACTACGCTGATATTCGACCAAGACAGTACATCGATCCAGGCAGTAATACTGAATCACCGGAAAGCGAAAAATTGACGCCGACGTTAGTCGGCGACAAAAAGCCCGAAATCATTGACCAGTCGAAAATCGTACCGATTTTAATATCGAAGAAACGAGGCGAAAAAATTTTACTAGCCCCAGAGATCATTGCCGTCGAAGACGGCCCACTTAAAGTTAATGACTATAAAGCAAATCGGAAAAATGTACCGAGCTTTTGTGAGAAGGAAACACGTGTGGAAAAGTCGCCAAGTTCGGAATTTTCGGAAATTGATTCAATTGATTCGACTAGTGAAATCCGGTTTGTGGATGATGACGATGATGATGTGGATGTCGTCACCGACAGCAGTGGTACGTTGGATATCCGCGGCAATAAATTAAAAGAATCAGAAACATATCATTCCGATTCGAATATTCTAGCGACCAAAAACAAATAGTCTTAATTAGGAAAAGAACAAATGGTGATGTGAACGTTTCTAGTGATACATTTGTGACCAAATAAATTCTAGTCATTATTTTTCCACAAATTTGCAAATAAATCTTCAGCAAATCCACTGAAGCGTTATCTGCTAATTTGTAGATTGAAAATAAGTAGTTTGATAACCGAAAGACAAAAATCTTATTAATAAATTAGATGTATAAAGATAAAATATTTGGAAATTTATTTGTACGTAAAGAAGATGCACTTTGTGTATAGGACAATATTGTATCGTTTCGTAAGTCACTTTTAATCAAAAAATTTAATGTGGGACAAATCTGAGTATTGTATGAATGGAGTTTGGCTTTTTTGGTCGCTTTGACAAAAATGAAAGCCATACAAATCTTGTATAACTTTCATTCCTTATGGCAAATTGTTTGCATTTATTATTTACCAAATTTTGTTGAGAAATTAGAATCAATTTTTCGTAAATAAGTTGTGTAAGAGATAATTTTTTGAAAGAAAACAAAAAATATATAAATAGCGAATTCAATGTATATATTTAAATAAAACAGATCTCGTTTAACAATAAGATAAAGTATGGGCATTTGAGTTTGAAAGTTTTCAGTTGGGATTCAATGATTAAATAAAAAGGATGTCAGAAATATATTAATCCTTTTAATCATAAAGAATTTTTAGCTGAACTTTCAATATATTTGTTTTTATAAAAAGAATTTAAGTATAAGATTATTTATTTTTATTTATTTCGTAAATATTTTTAAGTACTTAAGGCTTTTACGATCAGCTTTAATCAATCAATAACTCTTTATTGAAATTCTCGTTTTCAGATGAGGAATCTTCCAAGATAGATTTATGAAACAAAAAATAATTGCCGATGAATTCTTATATCTCAATTATCAACTGAATTTATAATCTGGAGTTAAATTCTTTCCTAGCCGATTTTGAAAAAACTAAAAAGGTAGATAAATAATGTAATGATTCATTTGACCAATATAATAATCTTCGCTAAAACTGATTTCCGTTGGGTTCAATCCTCGAATCGAGCAGATTTTTTATATTTCTCGATTACGAATTTTTATGAACCCTAGAGTCGATAAAGACCTTAGTCTTTTAATTTTAAGTAAGGCGACAATTAATAACAGTTAAAAAAAAGTTATCTTCGATAAAATTTTCCATTCCTCTTCATCAACTATGGTGGAATTGTAAACCTTATTAAAAAAGACATTTAAAAGCATTTTAAATGTTCAAAAAACATAAATCGTTTAAAGTTATTAAAGGTATTTTAAATGTATTGGTATTTTAAATGCTTTTTTTAACAAGGAACCTCTGTATCGTTTTAATTGAATATAAACTATCATTATAGTGTCTGGTTTAAGATCCACTTCTATTCCAGCACTTTTCTGTATAAACTTCACGGCTTTTTGTCATAGAAAATATTTAACAACACATTTAACTACTCTTCTAGAGTTTAATATCCTGGTATCCAGATTTCGTGAACAAAATCACCAAACTATCAAGCGTAAAGGACGAAATTTACCACAAGCTTTCTTTGGATCTTCGATTTATGTAATCCTGGAATATATATCTTTATCCTTGTGAGAAGGTATTTCTTTAAGAACTTTAATACTTAAAACCTTACTTTGTTTGTACTAATACTAATAACAAAACAAATTTTTCTTCTTTCAATTCAAAATCGTTTATGTTCCACTACAAGGGTTATAAATTATTGCGAAGAAGAAGAATACATCTTCTACTTATATAACTCAGAAATTAAAATAACAGCAATATACTTAATCGTGTGGAGTACCAATTCAGAGCTTTTTGAAACCTAATATACAAGGTGACTATACAAACATTTAATTTGAACTTATAATTGGAAAGATATATGTTTGTTAAAGGGTTAAAGTCAATGTTTTGAGACATTGAGTATTTTTAGTAGGGAACATTGCAACATTGCAAATTTTCATAATCCATAGACGGTAAATATGAAAAAAATCGACATTAGGATATCACATAAAGTCATAGATATTAACTAGAATTATACATAAATCTATAAACTTCCCAATAATATAATCAAATCTTAAATTACATTAAAATTGCAATTACATCTTTCAATTTTATATAGAAAGTATTCCTTCTAGATTGAAGACCAATTTAAAAATACCAAAAGTTCATTTTTCAGAATTACGACTCTTAAATCATAGATAGAACAGTTTGTGGTAATTATGATAATAGAATTCAGTAATAATAAAATAATTTGATCATCCCTTAGTCGTACCTATCACCTCTACGATTTCTCACCCGAAAATTGCAAAATCTCAGTAAAGAGTTACGTTTTATTTATTTTTAGTTTAATTGCAACCAAATCTTTTCTAGTCACATGAAAACCAAATAGTTTTCGTTTCGAATTTTAAACCAAAAAGACTTGAAATGTGTAATAATATTTTTAAGCTAAAAACTTAAGCTTTTTTTTTGTGTTTTGTTGATATTTATTAAAAAGATTTTATAGAATGAATGTGAAATTTGTAAAACTGTTCAATAAAGAAGTTAAATTTACTTTTAAATCCTCTAAAAAAATAATACGTTTTCCATTCCTCTAATTAAAAAAAAAATTTTTTAGATAGTGTCCGATGGAAACTAATTTTTATGGACGAAACCGAATTTCGGCGTCAGTCTCAGTTTCGGCTGAAACCGAAACTTCTATATAAAGTTAAGTATAATTAGTCAGTCTTTACTTTTAATATCATAAAGGAATCATATATGAATTTATTAATCAATTTGTCTCTAATATTTAAGCTATCCTGTTAAAAAAGGCTTTTAAAGGCATTTTAAATGTTTCGAAAAACCCATTCGAAGTCGTTTAAAGTTATTACGGCATTTTAAAGGTAATGATTTCAAAATGCCTTTAAATGCCTTTTTAACAGGGTAATCATAATCATGAGCATAACATATTATTATCACTTCTTTTTTTAAATTAATTATTTGTATTGAAATAAGAAGTGGATTTGAATAAAATGAAGCTATTTTTTTTAATATTACTTACGAATAACATAAAACAAAAAAGTTACAAAACTAATATATTTAGGTACACAAAACCGAAAGAACTCTTTCTTTCATCTTAAAAACAAAATAATTTCTTTTAAACTTTGGTCAGTTTTCTTTCGCACTGAAAAAAAATATTAAAAATAATTTAAATGAACTGATAATTTTCAGTATTCATAATTGAAGAGTCCTATATTATAAGTGATAAACAATAATTCCTCAACATTTTCATCTCACGAATTCAGTTTCGGTTTACAATCATAGTTTCGGTTTGACGACAGCTGAAACCGAAACTAAGCCGAAACTCGTTTTTTGGCCGTAACTTAACCGAAACCGGTTGTTCGATCGGACTTTTGTTGTAGATATTTGATGCAGCTTACAAATTTAAATTATTACGTTTTATTTAACTTCAAATAATTATAAATGATACAACACATAGACGACAAGTAAGGTTCGAAAATACAACACAAAGAAAATAACACTAAGAAACTCCATTATGCCATGAATTGTGGAAAATGCCGAGGAAAATCGGGACCATCGCGACGAACTTGGTTCATGATAAATTTGAACGAAGAACAGACTTTTCTGGTAAGAAAATTGTTGTTATATTTATTTTTATTGGAGTTGAAAATATTTATTCAAATACCTGAGCAATACAAATTGAACACAAACATGATAACACAATGAGTGATATGATAATACTACTTGTAAGGTTTAAAGGCATGTCGTTGAATAGTAGACATTACGTACTGAATTGTCTTCGTTAAAATTATCATTGATTTATATTTGTAGTTTGCTGATCTTATCAATTTAAGATAACCAGAAATTAAACAATTTTCATTATTGTTTAATTAAAGCTAAATAGGATGATTTATATTACACTTGATTAAAAATTATGGTTACTTATATTCAACCATATAATGCTTGCGATAATAAAATTGTTTTAGTCTTATAGTTAGTATTTCGACAACAAAGTTTGAAACATAAATTAAAATCGACAAACTTGTTGGGTTCATATTTTACATAATCATTTTTCAATTGTTAGCAAGAAAGTGTACATAAAAGGATATAAATCCATTTACTAATAATTAAATCCGCCACATTTCAGTCCTTAATTAAACCTTCATCAGACTTCTAAAAAATCATATCAATAAAAAATACATGTTTACAAAACTTTCTGAGTATTACTAATTATTGTATTGCTAACTTACCTTAATTTGATTAATAATTAAAAAGATAATTGAACCGTTTATTTTGAAAGTGAGGTAAGTTCATTTCAAGAACAATCCCTATAGTGTTATCATTTTTAACCATAGGAACATAAGATACTTAGGAGGAGGAGGGAATAATTGGCGTTTTTGTTAACAACTAAAATGAAATCAGTAATTTCTGAAAACTTAGCAGTTAAATAATTAACATACTTTGTTCTAGTTACAAGAAGAAGAATCGGCTCAAGTGTACTTGAGCACACCCACAATCTGGCAATGTTGCATTTTCGATTTTGTTTTAATCTATTCGTGATATTTTTGTTAATTCAATTCTAATATGGTATAATTCTCTCTTTTGTGGCTAAATTTTCATTATGGACCGATTTAATCGCGAATTAAATTAAAAACAAAGTCGAAAATGCAACATTGCCAGAATGTGGGTGTGCTAAAGTACACATGAGCCGAAGAATCATCATATAGACCGTCCTTGAAATGGACTTACGCCACTTTCAAAATAAACGAGTCAACTAACCATTCTTTAAATTTTGAATTAAAATTCAATTTATTACTAAAACTATTACATAAATCATATATTTAACTCAAAGTTTTTTTTAAACATTGTTAATTTCATCTTAAAGACCTTAATATTAAATAAAATAAATAATAATAAAAAAAACCAGTTCAATTCCGCTCTTTCAAATTAACAACTTTGCCTAAATGTGTAAAAATCTTCAACTCTTCATTGTAGATGGCCATTATAAACGGACGATTTATCCGCACCATTCTCGGCAAATTTCTCCTGGATATTGAAAGATCTGAACAAGGAAAATGTTATTTTTGACGAAGCCGTATATCTTTACAATAATAATTTAGCGGTAACTTACAGGATACTGATGTGGTCTTTGTTCCATACTCATCCACTTTGAACACAGAATTTTGTTGAGCTTCACCTAAATAATGTTCATAACCAGAATCATCCGTCATGTCTGAAATGTGAATTTCTTGCATCAAAAGTTGCAAGTTGGTCTGTGGAAAAAAAAAATATTGTTCCCTGTTTATCAATGTAATTCAAATACTAAGCCTGATAAGTATACTAAAGCTTTTCCCCAGTTTTCAATCGACAATTTGTATAGAATAAAAATAATTTCGACCGAATTTTGGGAACCTAAATTTTATTTGATTACTAAGTGTCGATAGCAATTGCCTCGGAAGATAATTTTGGTATACTTATCTGGGTATATCTATGTTTTACCTCATTGAAATATTTTAGGAGGGACACAGAAGTCTTAAGCTCGAATTTCGGAATTGAAACTTCAATGTTTTCATATTCAGTAGGAACCAAATTAAGCAAGGTCGTTTTGTCCAAACTATCATAGATTGCCGACAGGCTTTCTTTGCGGTTCGGGAACAAGATAAGTAACGAAAAATTTTCATTCTGAAACCCCATAGATTAGAGAATTCAACATTTCTTTTCTATTTTATTTTAGGTACTTTATATGGAATGGAGAGGACTGAAAGTTGTTTATTGTCGTAGATTTTATATTCGCCTACGTTTCGCATATACGGCACAGTCACGTTGATACCATTTTCGTTGTAAAATGTCGTTGATTTGGTCATGGATGGATCAAATATCGACAGCCAACGATGCTTAAATTCGTCGATGCAGTACAGTTTTAAAATCACGTCGTTTTTTTCAATATTTTGAGCTGAAATTTCAAGTTTTATAAGAGCTCTTAGGATGTTAAAATCCCGAAGACCAGAAACAAGAAGATTCGACTTCCGTACAATGAAAGTATGCGGATTAGGGGAATTTACAGGAAAACTCAATTCAATGGTACCTTTTTCTTCTTAACAGTTATTTTCGATACATATGCGTAAAGTGAGGTTTTCTAGTTGGATGAAATTGATGCACGAGCTGAAGGGACTGATCATACACAACGAGATCGAGTGCGCTGTGTAACCCCACGAGGCCACCAGGCGAGTGGGGGTAGGCGCACGAGACAAGTTGTGTATGATCAGTTCTTTTAGCAAGTGTCTCAATTTCGTCCTACTAGGTACCTCATTTTAAGCATAAGTATCGAACAAATTTTTTTGTAACGACTGCTTCTAAAGTTCAACAGAAAGAGATTGAGAAATTAATTATTTTTATTTATATATGAAAAATTTCAACTCTATAGTAAAAATAATTTATAGAAAATTTATGAATAAAAACAACATTTTAGTTTAAACTACAGTCTAAATAATTACCTATATTAATTATTGCTTATCAAAGTTTATTTAGGTATCAATTTATTTTACTTTTTCGCACTGTTATTTACTTTCGCACACGGTTTCTCTACTTTCGCGCACGCTTGCCACCACGATGAGAAAACGGCTCTTTACTCCCGCCACACAACGCACGAAAGTTAAACTTTAGAAGCAGTCGTTACAAAAAAGCTTTTGCGGTAGATTAAAACTTTATAATAGAAACAAGTTGCAAAACATTCATACTAGCATACTGTGCATTATCGAACTCGAAAATAAAACCTTTCTCCACCCTTCAGTTCTATCCCCTACAGAAATTCAAACCTCCTTGTTTCCTGTTTTCTTGATTTAAATTATCGTATGACTAACTCGGAAAATCAAAGTTGACTCCAGTAAAGTTAAATTTTTCTGCGATAATTTTATTAAGATTAATTTTCTTGTCACCGTTTGATACCACAACTCCACCATAATCGTCTTCGACTATTCGTCGATATTTATCCTTAACATCCACGTTGGTAACGACAATCGAATTCAAAGTATACCTTTGCTCCGGATCGCTAGAACTCTAATAATCTTACAATTACCAATTTTATCTTTTGAATATTTCATTAAATTATTTACCATCAGTTTTCCTTTCGCCGACAAATAAGCCTCGCGTTGACTTGGTTTGTCTTTGAGCTTCATGGCACTACGTAAAAGCTCTGCAGAAGAATGTGATGTACCTTCATAGAGAAGTAGTAAAACTTCGGTCAAGCTAACAGTGCTCAAGACCAAGTTTCGGTTTTCACTAACAATAGATCGCTGAAAAATTATCCGCAATAATCAACTATAATTGTACTAAGTAAACTTTAATACCTTGGCAATGTTGAAGGCAAAATCAAAATACTCGTTTGATTCTACGGCGCCGAATGGAACGACCATCAATAAAACTAAAAGTAATAAAATAAACCAACGTAAAAATTTTCAAATGACATCAGTCGTTATAAGATATTAGCTTTAAATAGCTAAAGGTTTCCGTTAAACCTTTGTTCTCCAGTTTACAACTAAAAGAATCATTTAATAGCTCAACAGATTTACTATTCAGAATTGAAAATGTTATCAATGCAAAACTTTTAGGGGATAGAAAAGAAAATTATCTATTTTAAGATAAAATCCGAGGAATTAAGAAGGTTTTGGTGAAAATTGACCATCAAAGTTCAAAGCCTTAAATTCCAAAAAGACATTGAAGATTCAGAAAAAAAATTACATAGAAAATATAAGAACCAAAATTTTTTGTTATATCTTCCAGAACGCTAAATCAACGTTCCTAATGATGCAATTCCGCTCCCTATAGGAAAGGTTTTCGATTATTTTCCGAGAATAGAAAAAAAAAGGTTTGTGTACTTAAGTACGCGCCGGAAATGTCAAACTTATTTACGGTAATTAAAAAAATGTTTTTAATCCACTGCCATAGCATATGGAACATCAGTTATTAGTAGTTTGGGATAACAATAATATGATACAATTTTAAACACAATTTTTGCTTTTAATGTCCAATTAATAGACAACTGTACGTATAACGGCAAAGACAGAGAACAAAGAATGTAAGCACATACATGTGAGTGAAATACAAATATAATGATTATTGTCTCAATTTTGAAGTAACTGATTGTTGTCATTGGTTTCAACTGTCATTTCACTTCCATTTAATTGTCAATTTTTGCCATTTGGCAATTTTGTCAGTGTTGGGCTGTGAAAATTTCCCAAGAAGTTACTGGTTTTCAAATAATACATTAAATTTTTGGATAAACGTTAAAGAAATTAACTTTAAATAGCTAAAAGTTTCCCTTAAACATTTCTTCTCCAGTTCGCAACTAAAAGAATCATTTAATAGCTCAACAGATTTTCTCTTCAGAATTGAAAATGTTATCAATGCAAAACTTTTAGGGGATAGAAAAGAAAATTATCTTTTTTAAGATAAAATTTGAGGAATTGTGAAGGTGTTGGTGAAAATTGACCATCAAAGTTCCAAACCTAAAATTTCGAAAAGACATTGAAGATTCAGAAAAAAAAATACATAGAAAATATAAGAACCAAAATTTTTTGTTACATCTTCCAGAATCCTAAATCAACGTTCCTAATGACAAAATTCTGCTACCTATAGAAAAGGTTTTTGATAATTTTCCGAGAACAGAAAAAAAGGTGTATGGATTTAAGTATGCGCCGGAAAAGTTATACTTATTTGCCGTAATTAAAAAAATGTTTTTAATCCACTGCCATAGCATATGGAACATCAATAATTAGTAATTTGTGATAACTAAATTATGAAGCAACTTTAAACACAATTTTTACTGTTAATGTCGATGTAATAGGCAAATGTATGGCGGCAAAGACAGAGAACAAAGAAACACATACATGTGAGTGAAATACAAATATAATAACTATTGTCTCAATTTTGAAGTAACTGATTGTTGTCATTGGTTTCAACTGTCATTTCACTTCCATTTAATTGTCAATTTTTGCCATTTGGCAATTTTGTCAGTGTTAGACTGTGAAAATTTCCCAGAAAAGTAACTAGTTTTCAAATAATAAATTAAATTGTTGGATCATGCTCCTTTTAGCGACATCAATATCTGGCAGTGTTGCATTTTCAACTTTGTTTTTAATTTAATTCGCGATTTTTTTGTTAATTCTATTCTAATGTTGTATCTAATGTAATATCGTATACTTTGCTCTTTTGTAGGGAAATTTTCAATATGACCTGATTTACTCGCGAATCAATTTAAAAATAAAACAGAAAATGCAACGTTGCCAGATATTGATGTCGCTAAAAGAGACATGAGCCAAATTGACTATTTATATATACTATATAGACTTCATACTATTACAGACAATTGACTACTTATACAAATTTGCATCTTACATATATGAATTAAGTCTTTATCAATACAACATGGATCATTTGTTCGAAAAGAAGTTATTTAAAACATTTACCATATAGAAGAGGATTTTAGTCATCAACTATCGCGTAACTAATCAACTTCGTTCTGTAGCGTAACGGGGTTACATTTTATTACAAATGTAGTCTGAAATTTTTTTCATAACGCCGCTAAAGAAGTATAAATTCAAAAAGCATCAAATTGCTGTTGGGAAGTCCTGAATAACCTTAATTTTTGTGTGTAAATTATTTCGAATTGGCCTATTTTTACGGTTGAGAAATGAATTTTATTCCATATTTAATGTACTAGCCATCAAAGAACTTTTTTTTACCTTTAAAAGACGACTATAATTTTTAAATTTAAATGCAACCAACTTCAATGTATAAAATTGAAAAATATTTTATTTACTTTTTCCGAATGTCAATTAATAAATCAAAGACTAATTAATTACGTCGTATGACTCATTTTCTATATTACATTTATAAAGAAATTGAGTTATACGATATAAATTATTATTCATTAATTCAATGTATACCTTGTTCAATAAAAAAAAACAATTAAATGGAAAACGCATAACTCTGTGGAAAATCTCGGCTGGTTTTACATATATTAAAAAATATTAAGTTTGAATTAAGGATTTGTATTGTTTTTCATTGAGTAAAAAGTAATATAAGTTTCAATTTTCCCTAAAAATTTTCAAGAGGGGTGGTACATTAGATCTTTGCATAGGTACAGGCTTTTCCCGATCTAACAACTAACGAATTAATAATTTTATATCTACAAAAGAATTGCTTTGACAATGCTTTCTAAGAATCGAAATGTAAATCTCTTCAATGATAATTCTTTTACTGGTTTCCAGTGAATATTCACTCTAGTGATTAACTAAATCAATTCACCGAATGAAATTTTAATTTACTTTAACATTAGCAAATGAAAAAACAACTTAATATTAAGACAAAAAATTCAAGCAAAACTTAAATAATTTAACCAAGAAAATAATACTTACAAACAGAAAATTGCAAAAGAAAAATCATATTTCTTCAAAAGTAAAGCAATAGAAATAATAGCAGCAACACAACAGTAATGCGTCTTTGAATAGAAAAACTTGATTACTAAATAACTAATGTTTCATTTCGGAAGAAAATCATACTAACAATAAGCGAAAATCATAAAACGGCCTTAGTTTATTATTCACTAAAGTCAAGGCCATTTCAATTGGCCATACATCACAGTGACATCGACATATACGTACACACCAATGTTTCTCCATTAGTAAATAGCTAATCTGGAAAATTTCGCAACCAAAAAATTAAGAAAATTTTCATTTTTTTTACGTTTGCCACATTTGTAATTGGGAAAACCGGAATTGAACCAAGCCACGACTCGGCCATTCGAGGGGGGTTTGCCTATTTAATTACAAAATTTAATTAACTCCCATTCATTTAATGGTTTTTTTTTCATATTTTATGTTTTTTGTATAACAATGCCAAGAATTAAATTCTTATCGGTGTGACAATTGAATTCTAATCGATTTGAAAAAAACTATCGGTTCGTATATTAACGTACAGTATTTGGTTTTTCATTTTTTTAAGATTTCAAAAAATTTGAGGTGGCTTTATTTTCTATTTGAATTTGTTAAACTATCATATGGGTCCCATTCTAATGGGGAAAGGATTTTAAACTTGATTTTGTGGAAGAAAAACTGAACTTTTCCTATTTAAAAAGTTTTACCAGGAATAGATGACAATAGAGGAAAGATTTCGAAAACTCAGGAACCCAAACTTTTCGTTTGGTAAACGGAAGCAGAGGAAAATAAACAGCACTTTAAAAAGACTAAGATCAATTAATGTCGTGTATTCTTTTATTCTTGGATTATAAGCTAAGATGTACGATCATATTCTAATGGGAAAAAGATTCAAACTTGATTTTGTAGAAGGAAAACTGTACTTTCCCTGTTTAAAGAATATTGCCAGAAATAGATGACACCGAAGGAAAAATTTCGAACACTAGGAAAACCAAACTTGTCGTTTGGTATACGGAAGAAGAGGAAAGTAAGCAGCACTTAAAAAAACTTAAGATCAATTGATGTCTTGTATTCTTCTACTCTTAGATTACAAGCTAAGATCTACTGGTTATACAGAAACTAAAAGTAGCATTTTTTTTTAATAAAAGTTTTTTATTGGTCTACTCTACAGTAACAATATATATACAATAAAAGAAATAAAATAATATAATAGTAAAAGTTCCAGACGCATGTCTTTGCTTTTCAACAACTTAGAAAACATAGAAAATAGAAAAAAAAATGATATGATTCTTAACTATATAAATATTTAAAGATATCTGTCTTAGATCACTGGGAAAAACGACCTTAAAAAACCCAGCACTTATTTTGTTAAGGGAGGGGTTAGGGTTTTTACTTTTGAAAAATCGATATTTTATTTTTTCTCTTATCTTATTGTTTAACATTTCAAGAATATGTCCTTAAAATTTTAGGTCGATAGAAGCAATATTCTTAAAGTTATTGTCTTATTAATCTCCTGGCATTTAACGCTCCAACTCTAACAGCTGCGGGCGGCCGGGGTAGTTCATAAACTTTAGACGCGTTTTTCTCAAAACTACTTTTTCAAAGTCCGTGGTCACTGTCATTTCAAAACTACTAGACCGATTCATTTCAAACTTTATACACATTTTTGACATATAAAATACCGCCCCCCAACGTTTAGTAAATTTTTTTTTTTACATTAAAGGGGTTTTCCACCCCCAAAAAGGCGGAATTTTTATTGGAAAATAACAGTTTACACTTTAAATGGCCGCCAAAAATTTTTAAATGAAAAAAAAATTATCAGAGAACGTAGGGGGGAAGATTTGATCATAATTTGACAAATTTTTCTTGGTTTTTTATTTTCAAATAATTTCTAGCCGAGTTATGGTGACAACCGCAAATTGTTTTTTTCTCAAGACGTTCTGGGGGAAGCTCTGTTACCGGCTTATGCTTCAATATTTCAGCATGAAAAAATTACCCTATATTGTCAAAAGTATGTTCAATAATGTACAAAAGGTCCGAATAAAATTACTCAATCCATATTTAAGAAAAAAAATCGCAAAAAAAGTATTTTTTTTACCTTGAAACCCTAACCCCCCCCCTTTAATTAAAAATTAGTGAATAATATGTTTTATTCTCTTGTGAAAGTAGCATTAAATATTGTATAAGTCGGCAGATTTTCAACAAAACTAGTAACGATGATCTTATCAATGACTAAAACTCCTTAAAGTTAGCCCCTCGACGTTTGATTTTTCACATTTTTTTTTTGCTTATTCGTTTTTTATAAAAGAATAAACAAATGTAAAATTAAAAACCTAAAGTTAACCCGAACAATCCAAAAAACATAACAAATACACACGAAATAACGATGAATTTTCAAAAATCAAAAGCCAAAGGGCTATCTTTAGGGAGCTAATGACTACCTTTATATAGAAATATACCTAACAATTAAATCTATTGATATAAATTTCAGTACTCATTTTTAGGGTATATATGTTTTTAAGTTACTTTCTAACTATCTAACTTTAAGTTACTATCTAATATTTGGATTACTTTTAGGAAGGGATTTCTTTTATATTAGATTTTTCGGAGAGTAATTTCGTTTTTTTTTTTTTTTTGTGATAATGAAAGGCAATTTTTGTATAGTGAATAAATATTTTATTAAATTATATATTAGCCATTCTGATTCAATACCTTTTGCCATTTTTCTGGCTGTAGTATGATTTTTCACTGAAAAAATTTTTGCTCTTTTTTTAGCCAAAAACTGTTCTTGGGGGATTTTTGACTTCCTCATTTAAAGTAAAGGTTTTACCGTCTAAAAAATTTTGCAGTGGTCAAAACCAATAATAAACCGAAGGTGCCAGATCTGTAGAATGATAGGTATAGCATTTTATTCCATTCAAGTTGTAAAAGCTTTTGGGAGGGCACAAAACTTGTATGAGGTCAAATTTCTCCCCATGAAAATATAGGGAACCCATATATCGAGGTTCGAGGTTAATCCTAGGCCTTTCAAGTGAGTTATTAACAATTGAATTTGGTAATTTTACCTTTTACCGATCTCACGTGCTGTTATTCACTGGTTTGCATCAACTTATAATTTCATTGTGACTTGATCAGCTTCAACCGGTCTTCCAGACCGTGGTGCATCTTCGACATCAAAATTCCCGATGATCAAAATTTTACAAACTAGTTTTGGCACTGGCGTGCTGCCAATACATCTTCTGCATATACATCGGTTAATATTTTCTTGATTGAACTGCATTTTAGCTTTTCTATTGTGAAAAAGTAATATATGAGGAAAATTCTGGTTTTTGCTCTCCATATTTAAAAGGACACGCACCAAAAACTATTGCGTAGAATCACTTTAGCTTTTTCACATACAAACCTTGCTATATTAGCTCTCAAAACATACAATGATTATACGGCTTAATTATAAAATGAGTGCAAAAAAATACAATTAAATCTTTTGTCGAGAAAAAACGAAATTACTTTCCGAACAACCCAATATTTTGAGAAACGCCATACTGATGCAAAATATATATATAAGCTCTAATACGCATCCCCTGGAAGCTACAATTTTTGTTATTTTCATAAAAAAAATCTTTTACGTACAGATGATTACAATTATTGATCAAATCTTCAATTTTTTTAAACACTTTGCCTGTCCTTTGCCAGATCTTTCAAGTCACTTTAGTCCATTCCTTTGTTAGACTGATCAAGGATTTCAATTCTTTTTCTTTTATTTTTCTTGAAATACTTCCAGTGTCCTTCAAAATGCCAATGTTTCTCTTAAAAAAAAGGCCCATGAAGTGAACTTTTTTGCTAACATTATTTTGCGACGGCTTAAATTTTAATGGTTTTAAGCCATGCAAAACTTTAAATAGCACTAACATAAAATTATACAGAATTAGTAACCGAAACTAATAAATAAAACAACTAAAGAGATAAATTTTTTTTCATTTAAATGATAAGATGCAACTCATGCTATCCGGAGTTGATTTATTTTTGTAACGAAATTCTTCTTATCACCGGAAAAAAATTGCTTGATAGAAGATTGAAACACAGTCTATTCGAAGTGAAACTTTTAGCCAGCAGTGCAATTATTGTGATACAAAAAATTTTACTAAGAAGTTTTAAAATGAATTTATCCCGTCAATTAATTTTATGTTTAACAATATTCAGTGGATTACTAAATCTGGCTAACGCAATTGTGGGAGGAAATTCAGCGGCGGCTCCGCCGCCTGATGATCCGGCTATATTTTTGAGTCGCCGGGGTCGAAGTGCCCGCGTTTTGGGTGTCCGATCGTCAACTCGATATATTTTCCGAGGAATTCGATACGCTCAGGCTCCAATTGGAACACTTCGATTTCAAGTAATGGACATTTAATTATTCCAAAAATTAACATTGATTTGATAAAAATACTTTCAGAGACCACGAACTTTACATTTAGAGGGGGACATTGATGCAGTCAAGTATGGATATCCATGTCCACAAATGGTTCATGGAGGATTGTACAATGATAGTGTTATTGGTGATGAAGATTGTCTTTTTGTGAATATTGTAACGCCACAATTACCGGATGGAGGTGAAGGATTGCCTGTACTTGTATGGATTCATGGTGGAGGATATCGACATGGGTCATCAGCCCAGTATGATGTAACGCCATTGGTCAAAAAACAGTTAGTTCTCGTCACGGTTCAATATCGACTGGGAGCTTTTGGATTTTTAAGCTCCAGTAACGAAGAGCAGCCAGGAAATGCAGCAATGTTTGATGTGATTATGGCTCTGCGTTGGATTCGAGATTATATCAGTTTCTTCGGTGGCAATCCTAAAAATGTTGTCCTCATGGGTCAAGGCTCAGGAGCCAGCATGGCCACTTTGGTCGCTAGTTCTCGTTTTTCTCGAGGTAATATCAATATTTCAATAAAAATCATAAAAATAAAAAATTATCACTCCAGGATACATCCACGGAGTTATTGCAATGTCGGGAACATCAATCAGTCACTGGAGCGTTGACAAAAATCCCACTCAAACCGCCAGATCGTTGGCTCATCCAAAAAAATGCCCAGAACAGCCAACCCTTGCATTTATTCGATGCCTCCAGAAATTATCAACCGAAGAAATTGTTCAGGTAAATAAAAATCCAAAAATTAGCGTCCAATTTATTTTAATTTATGGTGTTTTTTAGGGAGACGCTTTGATTTCCCAGAATCATCAAAATGAGGCAAATTTGAAAAGTATTGGTGAAATTTCACATCCACGCCCGGTTATTGAAAATAAATTCGACCATCGTTCATTGCCTTCATTTATCGACGAAGATCCCTTGCGGCTTTTAAAAGCCAGGAAAGTTGCTAAAGTTCCACTTCTTATTGGAATAACAAGAGATGAAACGGCCAATATTATTCTAGGTACTTGAATCTCATTAATTTTGAACGGTGATGAAATAATTTTTAAAATTAAGATATGCAATTATGTGTACATTTATGTAAAAAAATAGTCTATAACATTTACCAAGGCATCTCCGATCATGTATCAGCCATAAATGTTTGGTCACCTTTAATTTAACTTTCTAGTAGTCTTTCTCAAATTTAAAAAAATATTTCTAGGTGACAAGAAACCCGGAATTTTACAAAAGATCAAATCCGTCTCGAAATATCTGGAGAACGAATTAGTCAAAGACATGAAATCCGTGACTGGTTTCCTGAAAAATGGCTTCAACAATGAAATCCCCATCTTGGGTTCGGACAATGTCTTCATGGTGCTGAAAAACTTCGGGAAAAAATCGAAACGACAAATTCCCGGTGGCAAAGCTGTCTCCTACTTGAACCAAACGGTTTCATCAATTTCCCAGGCGCACTTCAACAATTACTTCAAATTGACTAATGCGAATGATGTAACGGAAAGTTTAAATAAAATTATTGAGGCGACAAGTATAATTTTTTCTTTTTATTAAAAAAAATGTCTACTCAAACAATGTTTTTTTTTTCAGGTGATGTATTCTTTAGTTTACCGGCATATTTGACTGTACATTTGTGGTCAAAAATCGGAATTCCAGCGTATTTGTATCGATTTGAACACAAGGGAAACGCAGCGAAAGGATTCCACTTTTTGAAAGGAGCTCCCTTTGTCTCAAAAGCCGAAAGTAAGAGTTTTTATCCATTTTCAAAGCAATGGTTTCCCAAATTTTTAAGAACCTTCGCATATAAGGAAAATTAATTATTGCTCCTTTTTATCAACAGTGGTTTCAGCTTTTGATTCAGGAGGGTTAAATAGTCGAGATCTTATCAGGATAGGCTCCAATTTAATTTATACAATAATGGATTTGATTAAAAAAAATATTACTTTATTGTTGAACGTCAAAATAGTTTTTTACACAATTTACAAAATCAATTTTTCTCTCAGATTCTTCTTCTTAAATTGTATTATCAATTGACCAAAACCGAGCCTAGAGAGAATCATGACTTCAATAACCTCCACCAGGATACACCCTTTCCCCATAATAGTTCATTATGTATTATTTAAATATTTTTACTCACTTTAGTACCTATGTTTCGATAAATTCCCGGAAAGATAAAGGAATAGTAGAAAGTATTAGTATCAAATCTATTGTTAACTTTCCATTTAAATTGGTAACATTATTCCATAATACAGAATGTGTCCTTCGTTGTGCGCAGTCTTAAGTTGGGTTTGTTTTTTTTTTCAATTTGAATTTGGAACAATGAACAATACTTTGCGGCAAATATTAAAAGAACTTTTAAATTTTTCACAAATATTTTAATAGTCGAAGTATTCGTTATTACAAATTTAAAACAAATCAACAAAAAAACTATTTCTCGAGTTTGCCAACTATTTGCTTGGTAAAGAAACATTAATTACTCATATATTAGTATTTATTCACAAACTATAAAATTTCTTAATAGTCTCAAAGGATTCCCAAATGACGGGATACAGTTTGAGTTGAATCTCATTTTTGACTTCCGAAAATTTTGAATTGCAATGATAATTTTCCTGTAACCCATTCAATTTTAATACAAACTATTTTTGTTCTTTAATTTTGCAACACCTGCGCAAATTTTACCTATAAAGATTATCCATGGACAGGATATAAGTTTTTTTCAATTATCAAAACTTATCAATTTAGCTGTACTAAGTTTAATGAACGTTTTTTATTTCTTTAGAAGTTGAAGCAGATAGAATAAGCCACGGCGACGACATCGGCTACTTGTTCAATCCTCTGTCCATCGATGGAAAAGAACTGAATTCAAAATTACGTTTCACCACTGAAGACGAGCAAGTTCGCGACATTTTCACCGATCTGATAGCTCAATTTTCCCACGGGATTCTGAAGGAAAACAAGAAGTCATTGCTCTCGAAATATTCAGAATCGGCCAACAATTATTTGTCGATCAAAGCCAAACCGAAGACGGAGAATAACTTCCGCTTTTGCGAAATTGGTCTATGGGGAGATTTGGGGGAACGGATGATTTCCCCTTTGTGCAAATCATTTAATGTTTTGGATGAAAATGTAAGAGGAGTACAGCAAAAAATAAGTGGTGTAGCAACGGGTTTGACCAATTCTACATCGCAAGTTTCGGATGGGCTATTCAAACCCTTTATGGGGTAACGAATCAGATTCATATCTCATTTTACAATTGAATCATTTATTAATAAAGTTACACTTTAAATATTGGATTAGTTAGATATTTTCGGTTTATATTGGTTTTATACAAAGAACATTTTTCTTGTCAACTTATTCAATATTTATGTTCGTTTTGTACCGACAAATTCTAAGAATTTTTCGGTTTCAAACCTAAGATCGGAGAATTCAGATAGTACTAAAGCAATAAATTATTTCTAAAACTCTTTAAATTTAAAGGAATATCCTTGATAAAAGCTAGTTTTTGTGTTTAACTTTAGTATTTGCTGAAAAATTAAATGTTTTTAGAAAACAACACAATAATTTGATCCGATGCTTTTTAATATATGCATATTTATTATACTTAGAGAAGACGACATTTATTTCAGAAAAGTACTTATTTCTTCAGCTTTTTCGATCCCAAAAGCAATTACTTTCCATCATGTTCTAACCAAAGAATGTTGAATTTCTAATAAAATATTAGGTAATAAAATTTTAATACCTTATGAATTGTGAACCATCCATAAAACTTTCTCAAAGTGCAGGTTCTTACCGTCTTTCTGTAGAATGGAAAGTTCATTACTACAAAAGATATTTTTTTCTAAATTAGTTTCGATAATAGGATAGTTTACGTTTTTGATGCTACAGAAACTACGAATCGAAGAATATAAAGAAACACTGAGAAAACTCCTTTTTAACATTGAGAAATCTTATATCAAATGCAAGTTCATATAGAAATACAAATTTTTCACTAATTAATTATTTTTATAGAACTTCAGCAAAAATAAGAAATATTTTCCAAGTAAATATGAAATTGAACTGTTTTATGAGCCGTATAAAAATTCTCTGGCCGTTTCTACAGTCTACGAGGCGAAAATTGCTGCTGAAAATGAAACAAGAGTTTGAAACTTTACTCAACAGTAGAAACCACAAACATAGATTTTAATTAAATTTTAATTTCCAGAATTGAGATTGAATAATGATTATACTGTTCTCCCTTGCATGTATTAAAGGGTACCATGCATTGGGTACCGTTGTTTCATTCTTCCCCCTCCTTTTTTTTGCTAGTGTTCCCAATTATCAGCTGTACCGACATAGTACCAATAAAATATATTTTATGGCGATCCTGCTTCAGAAAAGGACCTTAAGTTTTAAAATTCGAGGCAGTACTCGGAGCTGCCTCAGAAAAATTGTGTTTCGGCGAATAGTGGACAAAATAAGCAGTTTTTATAAATACATTTTTAAAAATACATTTTTGATTTTCAACAATTATCGTTCGGAACAAAAAATTCCTAGTTACTAATAAAAAATTGTGTAAGACGTGCTCCTTGGAAAAACAGCTCCAGAATCGTATGGAACCGGATGGTGGCGATATGGGCTTCATCCAGGATGGAGAATTGCTGGAATCTGTTTACCAGTTCGTCCACGCTGTTGAAGTCTCCGTGAGGTGGCCTGCCATTGTTCGATTGGCTGTTTTCACTAGCCCAGCCCTGGCCAACCCAAATTGCATCCCGGGCCGGATGAACGACCTAAAATTTTCTAAGGGCCGCACATACAGACATCATACAAAAATAATTTCATTTTTTTATCATCACTAGAATTTAAGCATTTGGTGTAAATAAAAAACAATATAGATTTTCATAACTTTATTGTTATTTTAAAGACATTCTGAAGTACCCAATTTTATAAAATAAATATTTCCGCACGTTTGGGCTTCGCGGGCCGCGGGTAGGCCAGGGCTGCACTAGCCGATCTTTGAGCGCCTCAATAGTGTGGCGTTTCGCTGCGGCAGCATTTGTTCCCTTCGCCATGTGGACTTGTAGCAATTCTTCTGCTAATTCTGTAGCCTTTTGAATGTATTCAGCCGTATTGGCCGGTACGAGGGAACCAACCTGAACCCGTATGTCTTCCAGGCGTCGTCCACTACAGCGAGTCTCGATTGCTTCAATAACCTCCGCTACGGTTACTGTTCCAAGAATCCCTCGTTCTGCTGTCGCCGAGAATTGTGCCGTGATTGCCAAGTGATGCGTTTCCTGATTTTCTGGATCTCGGTACAACAACCGGAGTTTGAGGAGGATCATTCTTTTCCCCTTTGGGTTGCCGTCATAACGCGGCAACTGTTTTCCTAAGATATCAATGACATCCAGGTCTTCCAGCTTTTCCGTCATCACAACACTATTTTCTGCCGTCTTTACTGCTGTTTTTGGTTTTGCACCGCGTATTGTGGCTAGTATATCGACCAGATCTTGTTTTGTCACGTCCCCATTTACGTTGGAAACCTCTATTCATGTTTTTGTAACCTTATCTAATTCGGTTTCGGTTATATTGAATTCGAGGACGTGATCGGCTATAAAGTTTTTAACTGCTGATCTGGCCATCTAATCACAACCTTCACTAACACTATGTCATTGTTCTATTTTTTTTTTTTTTTCACTTCATTCACTTAAACCGAATCGCTAATTGCTTTATGTCGTAGCAATTTCTTACCGTACGTTTTCTTATTTTTATTTATTGAAAACCATCATTATTGCAACAATAAAAACTTCTTTCAATATTTCCGACGTCGCTAAATTTGCCGATTCTACCACAAGTTGGGAGACAGTCGACCCCATTGTAACACTATATTCACTATTAGTCTGTACTATACACACTTAGGTTCCGGGGCAGGATCGCCATGAAATGTCCTAGTTAGAGATGGTGATGTAAAACACATTCTATGTTTAAATATTTGTTTAAATATTCTATGTTTAAATTGTTGTGTACTCACGTACGAAACACCGATATAATATAAACCGATCTAATAATAATGATTGATCGATATTAATTGCAGAGTCTTTTATAATGTTTCATATTAATCAAAGCAGAAGTCATTCACTTTGACTTTCTGCCGATTGTGTAATTATGCACACTTCACTAGTTTATTTCTTTATATATGATCTGTGTTGACTTAAAAACCTTGACTTTTCAGTTTTACTTCTAAAAAACAGAAAATTCGTTAAAAGAAAGAAATAATTGATATGGGACTTCAATGACTCAAGCTTGGCGAGCGAAGCGAGCAGAAGATGTATTCCCCCAATTCAATTACTTTTTCAAAAATAAATTAAAAAAACCTTCAGAATATTATAACAAAATACGTGTATCTGCTAATTTTATGAATAGAAAAGTAATTTTAACGTGTCAAGACGGTTCAAAGGAAATAAGTATTATTTGATTCTGTAGAGAAAATCCTGCGTTAGCAGAAATTCAAGCCAATGTACATTTGAATTAATAATTGAAATGATTGCAACATTGTATTCACTATTAAAGTGCTTAAGCATGTTCATCAGAATTTATAAAAAATAAAATTAAAACTTATCTATTACAATTGGTGTGGGTGGTCCATATTACAACATATAAGAGCGAGACTGTAGAAAGTAAATATAACATCTTGTTCAGTTTAATATATGAAAATCAAATGATAATATTTATTTATTTTTCAACATTATATCATGTTCTGAATATTATATTCAAATGGATCAACTACAGTAGACATATATATTTATGCAATAACAATAAAAAATTAAGAAATTATATAATTTAATTTCAATAAAATTTCGACAAATAGTAAGTATTAATTCTCTAACAATAATAAGATAAGTATTTAGGCTTTTTGCAATCCAATCCTTTAAGTTTTTGGAAATCTGGCTCTCACCACCTATATAGCCTACATATTACATCTATTGTTTCGTTTTTACGTTTAATTTATTTATTTCGACGGGTTCGTTAGGATTTGTTATAGGACTAATAACAATTTATTTTAATTCACACTTATATTATTGCACACTTTATTTGGAACTCTTGTACTTGTATTGGTCGTAATAGTTAACTTATTCGTTATTAATCTGGTAACGGTCGATCGCCTTATTTATATACTTCTATTTGTCACGTCTGGAAGTTTCCAGATTGTTCTAGGCACATCTTGTAGATTCTAATATTTCTATCTATTTCTATCCTACATCAGAACCCCACGGAGAGTATTTTGGAATGTCTTCCATCCCTCTTCAATCTCATTGTTAGAACTTTCGAATGTTCTAAGTTTGCAACACTATTAAATGCATTACAGTATTAAAGTCGACCCTCAGAATAAAATGACAATGAGTTCCATACGTTGCATACATTGAAACTTCTATGATACTTTCAAAAAAAATTTTTATAACTTATGACCTACTATGAAACGATTCAAATCCAATTTGAATTTATGATATTTTAGTCAATAGTAAATTATGTTACAGATTTTTTCCTTGAAATTATGGAAGACAACAATCCTAAAGATGAGTTCCAGTGAGATGATGCTACAACTAATGCATGACACCGAATTAATCTCATCGACTTAATGACAATATCAGCTAATCCCCAAAATCGTGCGATCTAAAACCGGAAATCGCAGTTCTTTTGGAAGACGTTTATCTAAAATACTCGAAAACCGTTTTAGATAAGAAGCAGATAATTTGACTAATTTTTTTTATTCAGTATCCAAACAATCCCATGAGTGAATCGAAAAAGCCGCGGGACAATTTTCCCATACAAACCCTGTTATACCCTTTTAAAAAAACCCTGTTTTAGTGCTCGTTTAATACATTGTGAATAAATGTACATAAGAAACTTTCTGACCTAGCAAGTAAATGACCCCTTTATTATTTATGTACAATAAACATTAGTATCTATCCACTTCATGATGTCATTATTTTATGTCCTATAGTTATGTCAGCACATCTTTACATATGGCTAGCTTATATGATAAGTTCAAATCAGTATATATAATAAGTCAATCATCATCCAAACTCAAAATCAGTTAATGCTTGAGGGATGAAACTCAATGTATATACCCCTTTTCTTAAAGAAAATATCTAGCCAGTAAAAATTGTAAACATTAATAATGAAAAATAAATTTCAGGCAAAAATTAAAACATTCTTCTTGTACAAAATATTCTTTAAGCATGTTTAGCATTTCAGGAAGTGGTTAACGAATATAGTGCAAATTTTTCAATAATAAAGAAACCTCATTGTTTCTAACCAAAGTTTTATTAACAATTCAAAAATTATACAATTTCAATACGTTATTTTCAATTAGTACCGCTTGTACCGGTTTGTACGGTTGATTTTCAGGGTTTTCATAGGTGCCAAAAATTAATCGCAAACATATAACATTTTGAGATTCGCTGAACCCCGAACCGGCAAAACCACCACCAAGTACCAACCACCCCTGCCGCCTCTCTTCTTCGGAACAGAAACTTGCATTAGAAATAGAAATAGAGCTAGCAGTTCTGCTGTAATGAAAAAGAAATAGATATAAAACTTTGAAACCGAAGCTACCCGAAGTTAGGTTCGTTTAGAGGGGCTAAAAATTTAGTTTTTCAGAACACGTTTTAGCTGGCATTGAATTTGAACGGCATTAGTTACCAAATATAATTCGTTGTTAAAAGAATAAAGTGAAAAGTTTAGAGAAAAAAAGAAACATACTCCATTTTGTAGGTAAGTAAAATGAAATTAGAACTAATACCTTTCGTTTTGAATAAAAAATGTGCATTGACAAGTTCTTTTTGGTTATTAAAATTAAGTAATAAATTCAAATCATTATTGCAACCGACTTTGACGACGATTTGTTTTTGTTTGAAAAAAAACATGGCTGTTTTCGAGCACGCGTCGCCATGTAAATCGAATCCGTTGAACCTTTTTCAAATGCAATTTGATTTCAAATTTAAAATCAATTTACTTTTGTGGGTTAGTTGTGTATAAGGTACATTAATTATCACATATATGAAATTGCTTATTTCATTTTTTTTTAGTTTTATTATTTATCAATTATTTCAAAGAATGTAAATAACGTTTTTTTATGAATTAGTTTTAGGTATTTGACATGGCAGACCAACGCCCACGTGGAAGAGGACTGGGACGAGGAGTTCGTCGCAATGATCAATCGGGTGCTCCAGGCCAGGCACCTCCTCGTGGCCCACCAGGCCCGGGACCACAACGCGGTGCACCAAGTCAAGGACCTCAACGAGGTCGTCCCGGTCCGTATCAGCAGGGTCCACCTCAATCGGCACCTTCCGAAAGATCTGCAGGTCGTGCACGAGCACCCGGAGCTGGACCTGGAGCTCATCAGGTACTATCAACAATCAACATTCCCGTTTTCAATTGTGCTTTCGAAAAATAAACTCAAAACAAATTTTATCTTTTCAGACAACGGAAGGCCCACCACGACACACTGGTTCAGCTGGACGAGCCATGAGTGTAACTTCCGGAATAAGCCGACAATTTGAAGGCATGAAGATTGACGAAGGTAATTCAAATTTAAAAAAAAAATTGTCTGAAATGAATCGATGAATTTTACAGGAGCTGCTGGAGATGCTGGTGATCGCAAAGCAGTTCCAGCTAGAGGACGCCGCAATCCGATGGCAATGGAAATTTTGCGTACCCGTCCCCAAGAATTGACGACCAAAAAAGGCACTGAAGGTCAAGCGATCCGGGTGCAGAGTAACTATTTTGAATTGATTAAGCACACTGATTGGTGTTTATACACATATCGCGTCGACTTTGCTCCTGATGATGAACGGACAGCTATGAGAAAGAAAATGGTCCGCGTGCATCAAAAAGTATTTCAAGGGTAAATTGCATTTCTTTAAAGAACTTTAAATATAAACCTATTGATGAACGAGTGGTTAAAGTGACCGGTCCAAAACTGTTAAGTACTAGAATGCGAATCTCGTAACGCGCGAATTTTCGCTATTTCTTGGTTTACCGAATTTGATTAACCCTAGAACCGCTTAGAACCATCGTTTTAAAGCTGTAGTAAATATAATCATTGGAATAGAAACTTTAAATATATATGTTAACTAAGGGCATTCGCTTTATAATTTGAATTTCTCATATATGTATCCATATTGATAACTCGCACACAATATGATCTGAGCTTGTATTACCCAAAAGAAATTATAATTTCGTCTGTAAAATTGGTGGTCTCTAACCACTAATGATATATCGAATTCAATACATATATGAGTCGTTACTTTTGAAATAGGTTTAAATCCATTTCAAGAACAGTTTTTAGTTGAGTCAACACTCAAATTCCCTGATTCCGCCACTTTTGGAGCACCAAAATGAAAGACGGCTAAAAGAAAAGTGCCTAGTGATCAAGTAGAGGCATAGGGAGATTCCTCCACTGGGAGTGATCTCCATCACGTCAGCTCCGGTCACCAAATCGGATAATAGGACCTAGATCCTGATGGCCGATTTATATATAAAAAAAAGAACAGTTTTTATCACGGGTGAGAAAACTTAATACTGGTATGATCGACAATAGTATTTCATCTTTACCCGCGATTATTTTTAAAAAATGGATTAAATTAAAAACAAATACATATGTATTTGAATATTCAAGGAGTTACATGGGTTTAATCGGGGGGGGGGAGGCCTATTTTCAACAATTTTATTCTATATAAAAAATAGAATCCTTTAAACTTTTTATTGTATTAAACATACGCATTTGATAAAAAATTTCTGAAATTTTCGTAGAAAATTATTTAAAACTCCGCCATTGTGATGTTATTTCCGATGACCCTTGGGAAAAAAGGTGTGCTTGTGTTGACACCAGAACCCAAAACATGATCATGCATGAAAAAGAAGTGAAAAAAAATTCGTGTTTTAGTAAAGACCATAAAGAAAAGGAAAAAAAGTGAAAATTGGGTTTTTGGAAAATCTTTTTACAAATAAATGCAAATTTCAGTGAAATTTGCTCTACATTTTTTGCTTTTTAAATAGTTGTAATTGGAAGAAAAAACAAAACAAAATTCCTTCGTCCAAGTCCTTGTGAATTGTATCTCGAAGACCTATGTAAAATTTCATTAAAATTGGTTGAGTATAGTTCTCGAGAAATTTTGATGACTGACTTTGGAAAAATTTGCTAGAAAAACGCGATAATAGACGAGCAGCTTCACCGATATACCTGCGGCGCGCTGAGCTTCCCAAGGCTGTATCTCCGAAACTATTATTGGAATCAACTTTAAAATTTAGGATAAGAATCTAGAGGTGTTAAATAAGACAATAAAAATGATTTTCTAATGCCGTGAGACCCAAGTAACCCCTTAAACAGAGAATGTGTAGAAGGAAGTATTGGAAGCCCTATTTGGAAATCAGTAATATCCGTTGTAGAATAGATGAGTGTTTAATTTAAAACTCAAGTTTCATTGTCTGTTAAATTTTTAGACCACGCTTTCAATTAAAGAAATTGAAATTTACCTAAAAAATTATTTAAAATGCCTGCGATCGACTATCGACCTCTGTTTTATATGATAACTTATATTTGCAATCAGACTAGATTATTGTGTTATTTATATTTAAACTATTCAATTTTCAAAAGTTATTGATTTAATATTAGTTTTCACTACAATAATAACTTCTTTCGTAATTAAATTTATGTTCTCATAGTTGTAAAAATACAATGTATAAACCATTTTTTGAAATGGATTTGGCCCACTTTCAAAATAAGCGACCCAATTCATTCCCACAACGTCATGAAAATTGGAAGAACAAAGAATAATTTTCTTAAATAAATCTTGAGATTTTTTCATTATTGGTTTCCGTTTTTTGAATTTAAATGAATAATTTGCTTCTTAGGATGCGTTTCACTAAGTGACCACAGCGCTCACGGATAATTTTTTTTTTTTTGTGTTTCACTAACTTGTGGGCGTTATGGGCCAATTTCTTATCACCCATTTCGACCAACTATTCAAAAGGGTTGTTTTTCGCACAACTGATTTTATGTTTACTATTTCTCAATGAATTGATATTAGCGACTTATGAAATTTTCACCTGTTGTGTTCAAAATGTTCAAACCAATTAACTCCCGAATAAAAGCCTAATCGCTTGGTCGCCGAATTATTTTATAATCACAATTTAAGTGTCATTAAAATAAATAATAACTTATTTTTCAGATACATCTTTGACGGCACTGTATTGTATACATCAGTACGACTCCATCCAGATCCAATGGAGCTTTTCTCAGAGCATCCCATAGACAAGACACCTGTGCGGATTAACGTGCGTCTAGTTGGCGATTTAGCAATAGGAGACCCCAGTTATATTCAGTTCTTCAATTTGATCGTGAAACGGTGCTTATCCCACTTGAAACTCCAATTAATTAACCGAGATTATTACGACGCTGCTGCTAAGGTTTGTTATAAATTAATATTTAGAACTATTTTGCTTTATGATTGAATTGAACTCTTGATAATTGTTGAAACCGATGTTGCTATCAAAAAACTTGATATCAATTTATTCAAATAACATCTTCTATGAACTTATTATTTTCAACACCATTAACATATAAGCCTAAATTCTTTTTATCATAAAAACATTTTGATTTTGAAGGATTAACACTTATTTTATTTTTTTATACTCATGTATTTGATATAATTACATTTCTTTTGAAAAAAAAAAACAAATTTTTAACTCAATATATGTAACCCACTATTTTTGTTTTTTCATACTCATAAACTTTTAATAGAAAAAATCCTTTTTTTCTCATAATTTTTTTTATCAAATATAAAAATTTAGACGTGAAAGTCGAAATTAATTTGCGGTTCTTCTAATCTATTATTTTCAAGTAATTCATGAAACTTGTTTTGGAGACAATATTCTTTGAATTCTACTTTCCATGGGCCAAATTTCATATCAATGTTTTCCCCTTAGCACAATGTTTACTACTTTTTTGCATAAATTTCTTCCCTATCAAAAAAAAAATGTTTTCTTGTTTCTACATTTAAAACACGATACCTATATATAGCTTGCCCCCTCCAATATTTACTCACTTATTAAGGTGTTCAGTAATCATGGAAATTGGAAAACCAGGGAATTTGGGGTTTATGGGTAACGTGGCCATATGTCCCGCTTTCGGGTTTTGTGTTCCGCTTTGAGAAAAAGTGACCTGTGATAGATATTAATTCATCACAACCAAAATCATTATACAGGTATACTGAATATCGTATACATATACCTATAGTGTAAACCCATAGGCCATAAACCTATAGTGCATGGACAAAAATCATACAAAAATAAGTATCTACAAATTTTAGCTAGTTATCGCTGCAAGTACTGCGGGAATCGGCAATAAATAGACCACACATATTATTATCTTAATTGTTCCGTATATTTTTTTCTAATAAGGAAGCACTGAGTTTTACTATATTTATAATGTTATCATTTTAAGCAAAATTATAATATGGTTTTCCAGTTTTCGTATTAAAATTTACAGGTATCCCGCTTTGAAGTAAAAAATTATGGTCACGTTATTTATGGGTTCATTGGGTCTAGATAAAGTTCAGGAAATTTGACAAAGATGCCTGGATTTTTTATTCCTTTCTCCTCAGTTTGATTAGTCCGTAATTCTTTAAATCGGGGAAATGTAGATATTTTAATAAATATTTTGAAAACATTTTAAAGTTAAATTGACCAAAGTTTCTAGTCCAGATTTTTTTTTTCTTATATATAAATGTGGTTGGGGAATTAGTTTTGAAGAAAAGACTGGAAATCTTGTGTAAGATATTTTTAAAAAAATATTTTAATTGAAATTTATCCCCAAGGTTAATTAACGTTACTTTTTTATAGGTGGATCTTCGTGAGTGGAAAATGGAGATTTGGCCTGGGTACAAAACTTCCATTCGTCAACATGAAAATTCTTTGTTAATGTGTTGCGAAATAGCGCATAAAGTTATGCGTAAGGACACTGTATTAGATTTACTAAGAGAATGTGTAGAAGGTCCCCACGTAAACCAAAAGGCATTTGAGCAACGAATAATTGGTAGTATAGTGTTAACTGATTATAATAACAGAACGTACAAAGTTGACGACATTGATTGGAACGTCAACCCGAACTCCTGTTTCGAAATGCGAGATGGAAGTAAGATTTCGTACAAGGAATACTATCAGAAGGTTAGTTTTGAAATGATTTCAAAATGATAGTTTAAATTTACTTCTTTTTATTTTTGTAGAAATATTGTAAAGCGATTCGTGATCTTGGCCAACCATTGTTGATTTCTCGGGCGAAACAACGAGAAATTAGAGCCGGAATGGCCGAAATGGTTTATTTGGTGCCCGAATTGTGCCGTTGTACCGGTTTGACGGATGCACAACGTAATAATTTCACATTGATGCGTTCTATGGCAGATTATACTCGCGTTGCACCCCAAAACCGCATTGAAAAATTACACAAGTTTTGTGAACGGCTCCGCAATCAACCAGAAGCCATGGCGGATTTAAAAGAATGGGGTTTAAAATTAGCTGACCGTATTGTCGACATACCAGCTCGAGTTTTGCCTATTGAAACTATTGTACAAGGAGAATCATTTAATATTCGGTATGGCGTAAAAATGATATTGGAAAAATGAAATTTTAATATCATTTCATGTTTAGTGTTCCTGCTGGAAACGAAGCTGATTGGTCGAGAAGCTTGCGTGCCAATCCAATGATGGTTCCCGTTACTTTGACGACATGGGTTTGCATTTGTCCAGCAAATCTACGCGACCAAGCCAAAGGCTTTGTGGAAATGCTTATTAAAGCGGCTCGAGTTATGAGAATTAACATGCAAATGCCCATTCTACACAGACTTGACGATGATCGTGTGCCAAGATATTTAGATGCCCTGAATACAGTCATTGATACTTATAAACCACAGTGCATCTTTTGCATCGTCACTAACAATAAACAAGATCGGTCAGTTCTGACTAAACTATTCCTAGTGTCGTATAATTATTTTTTTTATTTTTGCTAATTTTAGATATTCTGCCATCAAAAAACGTTGTTGTGTCGATCGTCCCGTGCCCACACAGGTATTTGTAGCGAAGACATTGAAAAATAAAAATCCAATGTCGGTCGCTACCAAAGTCGCTATCCAGATCAATTGTAAGATGGGTGGTGCTGCTTGGGGAGTTCCAATTCCAAAATCCGGAATAATGGTGGTCGGATTTGATGTTTGCCATGATTCCTTGGATAAACGAAAGGATTATGGTGCTATGGTCGCTTCGTTGGACCAAAATTGCACACGTTATTTTAGCTCAGTCTCACCTCATAACAAAGGGGAGGAGCTCAGCAATGATTTTGCACTTAACATACTAAGTACGTGTATTTTTTTTAAATTGCTAATGTGTTTTTAACATTTTTTGGAACAAATGTACTTTAGCACACCCACAGTCTGGCAACGTTGCATTTTCGATTTTGTTTTTAATTTAATTCGCGACTAAATCAGTCCATAATCATAATTTAGCCACAAAAAAGAGAATTATACAATATTAGAATTGAATTAACAAAAATAACGCGAATCAAATTAAAAACAAAATCGAAAATGCAACGTTGTCAGATTGTGGGTATGCTAAAGTACACTTGAGCCCATTTTTTTTCAAATACTTAAAAAAATTGTTGTTAACGTGTGGTCTATGATCCACAGGATCAAAGGGGTAATTGGAAAACGAACTTGATCTAAGTTAACTGCATAATAAATCTCATTATATTATATACATTAGACTGATTCAAAAAAAAAAATATAATTTTTTTTTCTTAATTATATCGAAAATATTGTTGGGAATGACAAAAAAAATCCTGTGTAAGTTTAAGCTCTTAATATTAAGAAGTGCCGCATCGCAAATTTCGATTTTCCATTTAAATAACGTGAAAAATATTCTCTTGCACTTTGGAATTTTATAGCTCACGTTGGTGACAATATTTCGGAATGACCAAGGTATATTCTTGTAGAAAATTGAACGATCTACAAAAAAGGTCTCTTACAAGTTTTTGATATATTTATTCCTTAAAGTTATTCGAGGTCAAAGTTGAACTAAAGAGAAATTTTAATATTTTTTCAATTTTTTGACGCAACCATCAATTTTATAAGAAAATTTTATAGGACATTTTTTGTAGAGCATTTTTTTTCTATCGGCAGCAACTGTGACTTAAATACACTGTTGTGAGTACACAGTGGCGTAGGTTTTATTTCCATAAGATATCACGTTTCTTCAAAAGTCAATTAATATTATTTTAATTAATAGTACTGGCGGGCAATTTTTAAGTAGCACCTTATGAAAAATGAATTCTCCCATTCGTTAAAATTCTTAAAAAGTAGATATTGATTATCTACATTATTCATGTACTAATTTCGCAGCTGAGTCTAAGGCTATTAGAAATCAAATCAAAAGATGTTCTGCAGAATAAGTCAATTGATTATTCCGAAAATGAATTACGTAATTAAAAGATTATGTCATTCTGAGTTACAAATCGAAGAAATTTTCGTCTTTCGTTCCTACGTTTTTACACCGAAGAGAACTGGTATTTTTGCAAAATAAACGTTTGCACAGAATCATTGTCATACTTAATTTTTAAGTGTTTTTTTTTATTATTTTACATTTTCAACTAATTGATTTAATTTTAAATTTTTTCTTATATTTTTGCAGAGGCTGTGTCAAAGTATAAGGAGATCAATAAGGCTGTGCCACAATGTATTATTATTTACCGTGACGGTGTTGGAGATGGCCAACTCCATCAAGTTTTCAATCATGAGGTCGAAATTATCAAAGAAAAGTTGAACGCCTATTACCCAAACAATTCATTGAGAATGGCCTTCATAATTGTTTCCAAAAGAATCAATACTAGAGTGTTTTTCCGCGGTAACAACCCTCCCCCTGGAACAGTGGTTGATGATGTGATAACTTTACCTGAAAGGTTGTTAATTTTACTAAAGAAATGTTTTCTTTTTAATTTATTTTTTTACTTCTTTACAGATACGATTTCTTTATTGTATCTCAATATGTTCGTAATGGATCCGTATCACCAACGTCCTACAACGTCATCTACGACACCTCTCGAATGGGTCCTAATGAAATTCAATCAATGACCTATAAAATGTGCCATTTGTATTTCAATTGGAGTGGAACTGTACGTGTACCTGCCCCGTGCCAATACGCCCATAAGTTGGCATTTTTAGTTGGACAGTCGGTTCATCGGCCTTTCCATCCCCAGTTGGAAACTTGTCTTTTCTTCCTTTAAAAAGAACTATTTAAGTGTACCTGATTAAACAACAAAAAATGCGAGTGAAAATATCGTGCCTTAAGTAGTTATATTCATTATAAAGTTCCTTTGATTTCTAAATACGAAGAATATGATTTTATTTTTTTAGAGTAAGAATTTATTTTTTATAATTAAAACATGTTTCAAGTCAATCGTTTGAATTTATTATGTTGTTAATCAGTATTCTCGAATACTACTTAGAATAGTTATTTTTGTTTTTACTTTTTGACTAAAGTTATGTAACCTTAAGAGAAATCAATAAATTTTTACTTTTATAAAATTAAAACTTTTATTTGCAAGTGTGCAATGCTATCCTTGATCCTTTTACTTTACAGGATCATGAATTTCAAAAAGGATTCAAGAAAATAATTTATTTTATGAATTTATGAGTCGTTATCAAAAAGAAAATCGTCAAAAGAAACCGTGGGTTAACCATCGTTCATTTTTCTCTTGTTTTATCGAAAAGTTAATATATGCAAAGCATTAGATTCGAAAAAAAATTCTTTATCGAAAAATTCGATGGAGGATATCGAAAAGCTAAAAAGTTTTTCCATATTCGTTTCAATCGTAACGTTAGGCATCTATGGTGAATTTCATCGATAAATTGGTAAAAAAAAAATCGAAAATTTATTTTTATAAAATCGTCGACCATTTCATCGACGATTTGAAATTTCTGGAAAGGTGAAAAAAAAAGTTTTTTTCCTTAAGGTTTTCCAGGACCAAAAATACACAATTGATAGAGTAATTCAAGCGCTATCGAATGAGCTATCACTCGTTATCGTACGATCGATAGTTAACGCGCAAAACGGCATTAAAGTTGAAAAAGGTGAACAAAATCAAGATATTTGGCCTATTTTTGGGATTTTTCGGATTTTTGGCCCAAAAAATTTTGAAAAAAAAATTAAAAATATTGACTATAGGATATGTTTTTTAAGCCTCCCGTGACGTAACTAAGCCATTCCCAAAATCCTGTTTCCTGAAAATCGAAAATTCGCTCAATTTTGATTTTTTTCGGGAATGACGTCAATGGGTTACGTCATTGGCTGTCGACGTATGTATGACGTCATAAGTATGAATCAAAAAAAAAAAAATACTACATAATCGATCGATCGATCACTTCTCAACCCCGAAAGGTTGGAAGTGATGATCGAATAATTCGGCTGAAACTTTAGAAAGAATATTATTAACGATGGAAAGTGATAATTTAAGCTGTAACGAATAGATATGAATTAGAAATTGGTTAGTAGAAATATAAAAATCTTTTACCTTATTGGGGGATCGATCCCTCGTCTTTCCGATTCATCATATTTTCCGTGTGCTTATCGATTCGGCCATTGGAAGATATATTTATTGATCGTTAAAACTCATATATAAAGATTTCTCAATCGATTGAAACTTGAAAAATTTTTTCGATCGAAGGAATTGGAATTTTCCAAAAATATTTCAACCTTAGCTGCTCCATGTTACGTTCGGAAAAGTTGTCTAACCACATTGGAAAATTTTTAGGTCCTTGATCCTTTTTTTCAATAAAACAATTTACATTTGCATTGCATTATACTGATGATGTGTAAAGATGTTAAATCGAAAAATTCCATTAAGAACATCGAAAAGTGATTATGTTATTCAATATTCGTTTCAATCGTAACGTTAGGTATTTATGGTGTGAATTTCATCGATAAATTGGTAAAAAAAAAATCGAAAATTTATTTTTATAAAATCGTCGACCATTTCATCGACGATTTGAAATTTCTGGAAAGGTGAAAAAACAAGTTTTTTTCCTTAAGGTTTTCCAGGACCAAAAATACACAATTGATAGAGTAATTCAAGCGCTATCGAATGAGCTATCACTCGTTATCGTACGATCGATAGTTAACGCGCAAAACGGCATTAAAGTTGAAAAAGGTGAACAAAATCAAGATATTTGGCCTATTTTTGGGATTTTTCGGATTTTTGGCCCAAAAATTTTTGAAAAAAAAATTAAAAATATTGACTATAGGATATGTTTTTTAGGCCTCCCGTGACGTAACTAAGCCATTCCCAAAATCCTGTTTCCTGAAAATCGAAAATTCGCTCAATTTTGATTTTTTTCGGGAATGACGTCAATGGGTTACGTCATTGGCTGTCGACGTATGTATGACGTCATAAGTATGAATCAAAAAAAAAAAAAAATACTACATAATCGATCGATCGATCACTTCTCAACCCCGAAAGGTTGGAAGTGATGATCGAATAATTCGGCTGAAACTTTAGAAAGAATATTATTAACGATGGAAAGTGATAATTTAAGCTGTAACGAATAGATATTAATTAGAAATTGGTTAGTAGAAATATAAAAATCTTTTACCTTATTGGGGGATCGATCCCTCGTCTTTCCGTTTCATCATATTTTCCGTGCGCTTATCGATTCGGCCATTGGAAGATATATTTATTGATCGCTTAAACTCGTATATAAAGATTTCTCAATCGATTGAAACTTGAAAAATTTTTTCGATCGAAGGAATTGGAATTTTCCAAAAATATTTCAACCATAGCTGCTCCATGTTACGTTCGGAAAAGTTGTCTAACCACATTGGAAAATTTTTAGGTCCTTGATCCTTTTTTTCAATAAAACAATTTACATTTGCATTGCATTATACTGATGATGTGTAAAGTTGTTAAATCGAAAAATTCCATTAAGAACATCGAAAAGTGATTATGTTATTCAATATTCGTTTCAATCGTAACGTTAGGTATTTATGGTGTGAATTTCATCGATAAATTGGTAAAAAAAAAATCGAAAATTTATTTTTATAAAATCGTCGACCATTTCATCGACAATTTGAAATTTCTAGAAAGGTGAAAAAAAAAGTTTTTTTCCTTAAGGTTTTCCGGGACCAAATTTCCACGATCGATAGAGTTTTTCAAGCGCTATCGAATGAGCTATCACTCGTTATCGTACGATCGATAGTTAACGCGCAAAACGACGTTAAAGTGGAAAAAAGTGAAAAAAATCGAGATATTTGGCCTATTTTTGGGGTTTTTCGGAATTTCTGCCCAAAAATTTTTAAAAAAAAATGAAAAATATTGACTATTGGATATGTTTTTTAGGCCTCCCGTGACGTAACTAAGCCATTCCCAGAATCCTGTTTCCCGAAAATCGAAAATTCACCCATTTTTTGATTTTTTTCGGGAATGACGTCATTGGGGGACGTCATTGGATGGCGACGTATACGTGACGTCATATATATGAAATTGAGTAACGTCACAAAACCAATGAGCAAAAATAAAATGAAAAATATATTGCATCATCGATCGATCGATCCTTTCGAACCCTGACAGTTTGGAACTGTTCGATCGAATATTTCGATGATGCAATGTCGGGAAACAACTATTAATGTTAATTATATATATTATCAACTGTAAGGAATAGAAATCAATTATTAGAAATAAGAAAAAACACTTACCCCTTCGGGATGCGAACCAGGGACCTCAGCTCCGGTAGTGGCGGCGACCTTAGCGATGCGGCTATCGTATGATATATGTAAATGACGTTAAAACTCATATATAAACTATTCTTATGAGATTTGTTGAAAAAATTTATTGTTAAAAATATTTTCGATCGAAATAAATAGAATTTCCCAACCATATTCGAACCAGAGCTGCTCCATGTTAAAGTTGGAAAAGTTGTGTAATAACATTGCAACATTTTAAGGTCCTTGATCCTTTTTTTTCGTAAAAACAAAATTGTATTTCAATAGAATTTCTTCATAAAATAAAAACATTTAATAACGAAAAAAACGATTATGGACGAAAAGTTAAGATATTTTTCGATGTTGGATTTTTTCGTATTATTCGATAATTTTTCGAAAAACATTACACCTACATTACATACGTATTAATTTTATTATACCTACCTATATTATTATACCTACCTATATTATTATACCTTTAATTATACTTACCTTATTACTTCTTAATTTAACTCTTATATGTATTCAAACTGTAAAAAAAATCCCTGAAAAATAAAATTCAAGAGGATGGGAGCGGTATATCGAATTGAAACAATGTATTCTATTAAAATAAATTTATTGATGTTTAATATCAATTAAATATATACAATATTACAATAACAGTTTTGTGCATATTTACAATTGTTTGTATAAACTATGTAAAAGTATCAATTGCTACAAGCATATATGAACATATTAAGTTAATAATATAGCTTTTAATTTTTCTCATATATTGATTATTTATCACTTGAACCACTTTATCGCTTCACTTCACTGATTTATTGAAACACATTTTACACCACTAATTATTGTAGTAAATCCATTCTATCGTATTCTTCTCGGTAGATATCAATTGTGGAAATGATATCCTTGAGGAATTTGATTTAAGATTTTCGAACGATGCGCTTCCATTCTTCAAACGTCCATTTGAAAATGATGAAAAATTCAAATCCAATGAATAATTCTCTAATGTCTTCAGTCAGCTTCCCCTGTAGGTAGTGAAAAATTCAATTAGAACAATATTTATAAGTTTCAACAACAATAGCACTTACTAAACATTAATCTGCCAAAAGGATTGTACTGCCTTCAACCCCAACAAAAATTCCCTTGTCCTCAATTTCCAGGTAAGTTGAATCTGTAAAATTACATTGATTTAAATTAATAAAACAAATCATACGTCCAATTTACATCAAGTTGTAAACTAGGGGCTAATGCTGCAGCCTAATTACATTTATGAACAAATGATTGCCTAACTTCTACAATTTGTAAATAAACGGATAATTCCAATGATGATATTTCCTTATAAGGGTAACTTTTAAAGAGGATTTATAAAATTAAGCCCATACGAGAATTAAATGTGATTTTGTTTTGTCTTGTATGCAAATAGACACTAGCAATATTAATTCAAAGTTTCAAAACGGACAATTTTCAAGTGCATAAAAAGGATATAAGGGAAGGTTTTTTTTTGCTAAAACTGAGCACAATATTTTAGATTGAATCATCCTTAATGTAATTGCAAAACAAAAATATGCAAATATTCGCTAATTCCTTGGGAAACCGAAACGGGAAGTTAAGGAGGTGTAAAAGCATGCACCAAAGGATATAGGCCAGTTTGTATGGTAAAAGTGCCCCCGCGGTTTTTTCGATTCAAACTCAGGGGATCGTTTTGATATTAAATAAAAAAAATAGCCAAATTTTCAGCTTTTCATCGCAAGCGGTTATCGAATAATTCAAAAAAAAATCGATTTTATTTTATTTTTTAATAGTAAAATTTAAAATTAATAACATGCAATTTTTTTTCTCAATCTTAGGAGTAAAAGGCATGAAAAATATTTTTACTATGATTTCCAGATTGATTATTATTATTTTAAAACTAATTATTTGACTTTTGTTGTATTGAAACTGCATTAATATATCTCAAATTAATATATTTATCCTCAACAATCAATTTCAAAACAGCAATATAAGTAGGGGTTCATTTTAATAACCGCCTTATTCTAATTATATACAATGTACAATAATTAGAGCAAATAAAAATATATTATTATGTACTTCAAGGAATAATTGCATAAAAAATAATTTTTAATGACAATTTCTTAATTTTCTGAATAGTTTAATGAAGTGTTTATATATAATGAGTTGAAAAACAATTATCTTCATATTACTTTACCAAAAAAAAATATAAGTATGCCTAAGCATGAGATATAGGAAAAAATCATTTTTATTTTTTTTTCATAATGTTCCACCAAATCAAAAAAATTTAAAAATTACTGAGTATAAAGGACTGCCAAAGACGTTTTTTTGAGAAAAAATTGCGGTGAACACATTTCAAAAACGCACTCAAAAAAACCCGTGGGTTAACCATCGATGATTTTTCACGAAAATCATCCAACTTCAAACAATTTTATTACGATGCCAATCGATAATATACGTCCCACGGTACATTTTATGCAAATTTTTCCGAAAACAAAGCACGTTTAAGGGACGAAATCGACCATCCAAGTGTCACGAAGAAATAATCAATTCGTCTAAAGTTCAACCGCATATAACATCGTTATATAAGGAATAATTTTTGAACCAAAGACAGTTTCGGGTTCGTAACAATGTATCAAACGATAATATAACAATCTATATCGAATTCGAAACAAAAAAAAAAATCGTCAAAAAATCCCGTGGGTTAACCATCGATGATTTTTCACGAAAATCGTCATAATTCATAAATTCTAAATATCGAAGAAAAGTTAGTTTGGAAGATTTTATATTTTAATTAATAATGAAATACATGACAAAAAATTGCTCCCTTAATGATTTTCAGCAAAATATATAATTGCTCCAGATCACAATCATTGGTTCAAAAAATTAGATTTTAAAATGATTAATTACTGAAAAACAAACAAAAATTAAAAACCGCCTCTTGGGTATTTGGTATAAGTGCCTTACTACATAAACTTTCATAATTATTAAGTGAAATAACGTTATTTAAAATGCTGTAGTTAAAACGATGTAACAAAAACTTATTATTAATTAATTATTTATTTATTAATTACACTTATTAAATTCAAAATTTCGATTATTGATTAACTCTACATTTTCTCATACAAACTTAGTCACCCCTTTTACTCTTTTAGGGTAGGAATTTTCAAAAAACAATTCTGATCAGAGGTCTTCTTATTATAAGGAATACATCGAATATTATATATATCAGTTCGAGGGGGTATATTAATATAGGATTTTATGTATGCACGGTTTTAAAAACTTATTTACTTTAAGTTTTATTACTATTTTTATTATTACTACTACTACTATTACTTTTTTTTCGTTAATATTTCCTTATTGAGCAACTTTTAGGGTCTATTAACAACAATTTTGTAAAAAAAAAGTTTACTGTAAGATTCGAACCCACGTCTTTTTAATTAGGAGCATCAGAATGTCAGATATGTAGGCCATTACGCTATTATCATCAACTATGTGGTTTATATATATACTAGTAGTTGCCCGTTGCATTCGCTACTAAAGGTTTTATCTCAATAAAATGTTTAATATGAGATAATGTAGAGTTAATCAAAAATCAAAATTTAATAATAAAATGTGGTTATATGTTGTTAATATAATGATATGTTGTTAATATAAAAAAAAGTTTATCTAAAATTATATTAAGAAAAAAATATAAGTGCTTTTTTACATCATTTTAATAACATTTTAAATAACGTCATTTCACTAAATTAGTATAAAAGTTTAACACTTATGTAGTACTTATACCAAATAGGTGATTTTAAATTTTGGTTCGTTTTTCAACAACCAAATGTTTTAAAATCTATTTTATTTTATGAACCAATGGTTGTAACCTGGAGTGCCTAGTTATATATTCGGCTGAAAAGCATTAAGGTAGCAATTTTTTACCATATATTACACTGTCAATTCAAATATAAAATCTTCGATATTAAATTTTTTCGGTATTTAGAACAATTTGAAAATCAATTACTGTTATTGAAAATAAATAAAATATTCGAATTTACTTCCACGCTTTCTACCTATTTCCAACAATTGTGTATGTATAACGTCTAAATGTACGAAATCGAATAGCTTTATAGTCATGTTAACTAATATAAAGGTCATTATTTTTTTTCGTTTTACATTGTATTTTCAAATATAAGTGCACATTTGTGTCGATGCAATTTGGAAAGTGTTTTCCATATACGATGCACATACAAATAAGAAAGGTTTTTTGAAAATTTCTCCTCTAAAAGAGTGAAAAACGGTAGCCAAGTTTGTAAGGGATAACGTTTAATAAACAATCGCAATTTCAAATTTAAAAATCAATCAAAGTCCGTTAAAAGCGAAACGTTATAACTGCTTAATATAAAACAAAGTTGATTTATTATTAGAAACAAAAACTTAGGGTCTGCTTAAAAATTTAAACTCTGATAAGTAGATATATCTGAAAAGGTTAAGTTAAGTTTATAAGTGAGTATTAAGTTTAATAAATACATTAAAATACAAATACAAATAAATACATTAGTGAGTGAATACCTACCCTACCAACGTTTTGAATGCGTAAATAGAGATAACAGAGCGCATGCGCATAGCCTATTCTGCACGGACGCACGGCAAGATAGCCAATTTATAAATATGAAACGTTTATATTTTAAGGAGGCAATTTTTTAGATTTCAAATTGAATTTACTGTGCTTTTTATTAGTTCAACTAAAAATATTTTTACAGATTATTTTCTAACTTTTAATTACCTTTCCAATGATATATAACTCGTCTGTCTAAAGTGATTTTTTTTTTGTTTCATCCCTAAGGAATACCTTCCCTTATTATTTTTAAGGAATGATAAGTAGCCTAACATGTGTGAGAAATTTTGTTGTATCTTAATACCAAATTTAATTTAATTCGGAAGTTCCGTTTTTTAGTTAAATAGGGACACACAGACAGACAGACAGACAAAAATTTTAAAAATGTTAAATTTGGAATAAGGGCTTCTTGAAACAAATATTTACCCTAAAATTGGGTTCAAAATTAAAATGTACAGACAGACGTAAGAATTGTATATATAAGTATAGATTACAGAAGGTACTGTAAGTTGTATATAGAAAAATTCGGCAAACAATTGGTTTGATAGAACTATAAGCGGCCTGTGGCCGCCCACGTGCAAAGCACGCACTACACACTGGCTAGTATTGGCCCCGATTTTTATGACAAAGCCTATTATTCAGTAGGAGATAAAAATGATTCATCAATTCTTTGTGTTTCAATTAAATTAACACATTTTTCTTCGATTTCAAATTTATAGAAATTCAGCTATTCAATAATACGAAATAGGAAATTTTTATATCGTGAATTTGATTCTTTTTTTAAAAATACTTGAACTATTTATGTTTGTATTGAAAGTTTTATCGAACTTCTAAAGATTACAGTAAGTGCAATCCGAAGCTGTGAAGCGACCCGCGACACTAATCTACCAGATTAGCAAAGAGGCTACAAATGACTTTATTTCCAACTTTTGTTGTCTCTTTGATTGTTGTGTTCATTTTATAATTCACTGGATTTTCAACAAATTACTTATACGGCAATTAAAACAAACATCATTTGGAAACTTTTATTGCCGCTATCCTTATCTTTATTGAGTGGTATTTTCACATAATCTTTTTTAACACTTTACACATATCATAAACTGAACTTGAAAATATTGTCAATTGATAAATATACGAAGAAATGTGCGCATTGATTGACTGTTAATTGTTAGTGCAAAGGCACGAAATATTTTTGGTAAGTGGGCCGCATAGTTTAAAAATAGACGACAGCGATGGCCACAACTGGAACGGTTTTTGGTTTCGAGTCGATTCTAGAACAACTAAATGGATTTGGAAAGTACCAAAAAGTGAACTTGTTGCTGATATGCATCCCCATGGTATTCACCGCATTTACGACCGTGAGTTACGTTTTTACGGCCGGAAATTCACAATATCGGTAACTACTCATTTTATTTTTAATTTATAACCACTTTCGATTTTCAATGGAAAGATAAAACTGCTATCTGCGCATAAGATATCAAGTGAATGATTTAGGTCAGACACATTTCATCGGGAAATCTATTTTTAGAACTCATTTTGTTTGCTACACTTTCAGCTGCCGGATTCCTGAATGTGAATCGGAAAATTCGGAATATCGAACAAATTGGTTCGAAAATGCCATTCCAAGGGTGCAAAATCAATTTAGACGATGTGCAAGATTTGTGCCGAACAATGATCACGAAAATGGAAATTTTTCGTGTTCCGGTGAATCATTTATGCGAAATAAAACGGAAAAATGTGACCAGTTTATTTTCGACGAGGAGCACACGACTATTGTCAATGATGTAAGAATCATTATTTGTCCAGGCTATCTGATAAATACCATAGACGTAAATATTGTAAATCAATAAGAAAATTTTACCAACTTAACATAGCATGTGACTTCCGGTCATTTCCTTTATATCCCATGAAACCGCGACTATCAGACCTACGTTATTTTATAAATCTGAAAACTCGATATATGTTCCCAACATAGGAAAGATCAATCAGCAACTACAGAATTTGGATCGGGATTATTTTGGCTGGTAACAGTGGTGTATAAAATCCAAGCTCACTTTCGTCAATGTTTAAAAGTATTTTTTTTTATAATTTATTCGGAATAATATAAGAAATCACATCCTCTATTGCCAGATGCTTTCAACCCTCTGCCAGACACTCCTTAACTAACACAACAAATGATAAAAATTGGCAATTGAATTAAATTGAAATGACAGTTGAAACCAATGACAATAATCATCTGGCAATGAGTTGAAACCGTGCTTAGTTTCTGACAATGGATGATGTGTTTTCTACTATTATTCCGAAGAAAATATTAAAAAACTGACTTTTATTTTATATACCTTTGCTATCTGTTATTTGCCGTAAGAACTACCATTAAAACTCCATAGTCGTTGATCGTTCTTACCAGTGTTGGGGACATGCACGGAGAAATTTTCATTTTTTATAAAATAACGAAGGTCTGGCCTTCGTAGACTCTTGCTCCTTTAATGATTATACCATTAAAAACTATCTTCCCAAGTTTACTTTTTCAGTATTGCAAGGTATACGTAACTCGGTATACATATTTAATTTCCAGTGATAAAAATTGATTTGCAATGGATTTGAACTTTATCTGAAACAAGGAATATAAGAAAAATCATTTTCTTTTCTAGTTTCACATTACTTGCGCTGAAAATCAGTGGAAGTTAGCATTGGTCGGAACTGTGAGCAATATCGGGCAATTTGTTTGTCTTCCGGCAAGTGGATACTTTTCCGATAGGTAGGAAACTAAAACAAAAGATTTTATTTGACTAATTTTTTTTTGGTTCTCAGATTTGGGCGACGAACCGTAATGATAACCGGATTATTACTCAGCTGTGTCTTTGGTATTTTGCGATCATTTTCCACCACATATCTTTGGTTTATTTTATTCGAATTCTTGGATATGTCAGTTGGAGCCGGAGCTTATAGTGCTGGCTTTATTATTGGTAAACTTATTTTGAAGTTTTACTACTTAAAACCTGTTTAATTTTCACTTTATAGGGGTGGAACTTGTCAGTGCCAAACACCGTGTTCTTGCAGGAACCATGCTGAGTAGTTGCTATGCGATTGGAGAAGCTCTTCTGGGCGTTGTTGCTTGGTACACTCGAACCTGGAGAACTTTTCTGCGATGCCTCTATTGCCCTATTATTTTACTGGTCAGCTACTTTTGGCTAACACCTGAATCCGTTCGATGGTTGATCTCGAAAAATAAAATGGAAGAAGCAGAAAGAGTTCTAAAACAAATAGCCAAAGTAAACAAGACGGACTACAATGAAAAAATTGCCAATTGTCTTGTACCGGGAAAAACCACCGACAATGAAGTATTCCAAGAAAATCTTTGAAGTTTATGAAATAAAATTTAATTAAAATTTAAACTAATTGTGTTGTAGACCACAACGATAGCTTCACCAAAAACTTTGGAGAATTTCTCCCAAATTTTCGTCCATTCAAAACTGTCGATTCGATTTATTAATTGTGCGTTTTGTTGGATCACTTGCAACGTGGTTTATTACGGTCTATCGTTGAATTCAGTGGCCGTTTCCGGGAATATTTACATCAACTTTATTGGAGTTTCTCTCATTGAAATTCCGGGATATATTTTGACCGTCATTTGTATGGGGAAACTGGGTCGTAGATATACTCTATCCGGATCTTTGCTTGTAGCTGGACTCGCTTGTATTGGCTTCATTTTTGTACCTGAAAGTAAATTAAAATAATCGTAAGAACAATAGCTAATAAAAATGTTTGAGGTGAATATCTGGCACAATTTTTTAAGAGTCCAAAGAGGACCAATATGGCATGGAATTTAAACCTATTAATGCGGTCTACTATTTTCCTTAGTACTTCTTTAAATATCATGAAAATTTGATCTACTCTTACACCTCAGTATCCTTTCTGTTAGCTATTTACTTTACGTATAGAAATTAATGAAAAAAATAGACATTAACATTTATTAAAACTTTTTTTTTTTAGATCAAAATATACTTCGGTTATGTTTATATATGTTAGGGAAGTGTGCAGTAACAGTTTCCTTTACTTCCCTTTATGTTTTCACCACCGAAATGTTTCCAACCCCTCTACGACATTCCGTGATGGGAACTTGTTCCATGTTTGGTCGAACTGGCTCAATGTTGGCTCCACAAACTCCACTTCTAGTAAAAAAATCCAAAATTTAATGATTTTCAATTTGATTTTGTATATTTATTTTTTTCAGGCACTAATTTGGGCACCGTTTCCACTCGTCATTTTCGGTACAGTGGCCTGCCTTAGTGGTTTATGCGTTCTGGCATTCCCAGAAACATTGAATATTAAGCTTCCCGATACAATAAGGGAAGCAAAAAATATTGGAAAGAAGCAAAAAGGCATTGCTTTGTAGAGCCTCAATGTGATATTTTTTTGTACAAAATGTGTTCGAATATCTTTCATATTTGTTTGATTTGATTACTGTTATTTTTCTATGGTTTGTAAGAAAAAAAAAGTTTAAAAATGATAAGTTGTTTTTTTTTTTACTTTCTTAATCAATTATTCTTCTAATTAATTAAATTGTTTTGAAAGTGATCTAAGACCTTTTCAAGGACAACCCATATGATATCATAATTTTTTGACAATTAGAAAATACAGATAATATTTATCAAAAAAAAGAAAAAAATATTTTACTGATGTGGTCAACACTAATTAATTAAAGAAGTAATCTGTGAAAATTTAATAATCAAAGAGTTGAAAATCTTTTCCTCAGTTATAAATTATAGATTCCATAGTCCAAGAAAAATTGTTCTTCAAATAAACTTAGATCACTTTTAGAATACGCCCCCTTCTTTACCAGTTTCAATTAGGGATCATTTTAATCTCAAGTAAAATCCGAGAAGCTAATACTCCCCTCATTCAACTATACGCATTTATTAACAGAAGGTCTTATCTAATTATGGAATATTCAATGATGATAAACGAATCAGTCCTTAGGCCACTTCTCACATTCTCATACGCAATCTGGCTTCCATCCTCACAAAAAGACCTCAATTATCTACAAGAATAAAATCGCACTCATCGGAATTTCCTTAACAGTCCAGAAAATTATCTTCGTGCAGTAGAAATAAGCTTGGGGGAAAATTATAGTACAAAAAAGGCTCAAGCGGAAACTCCTTCAAGACCTCCAAAAGATAGCAGTTACATGACCCCAAGGAACTAATAAAAAAGACCAAAGAATGAAGTTTGACTCCTCTAGCTAGTTAAACACCACCGAAGATCAATTGCATGTTATCATGATATCGCAGCACATCGCAGAACTGGTGCTAAACTCATAATGATCCACAAAAAAAATCATTCTTTACAAACTCTTATCGTTGATGTCCCTTGAGATATCACAAACTACGCCATCTATAAAGATTTAGGCATTGCATCTGTTAAAGAAGAAACATTCAGATTCAGCACCAAATACCTTCGGCGCTTAAATCATCTGAGATGATTTAAATCATCTCGGATCTTATCTTAGACCATCCGAGTCACCTGGCTAGGAACTTACTGGATAATAGTGAGGAGACTGTTAAAGACAAGCGTCTGGCATTCCTGGAGCTGCCCTAGAGGCAGTAACGTGACAAACTCCCCAAGTGGGGTGCCTTATCATCCCATCTATAAGTTCAACAGATTCATTTATTGTCTTAGGACAGCTTGCTAAATATCAAAAATTATAAAAAACCAATGATACCAATAATAAAATTTATGAAAATAAGCACCCAAGAAAACGGAAAGTAAGAAATATAACACCGTAATTCAGAGATGGCGATTCTTTGACCCGGGGGTCAGACACTGACCCACGATGGTTAGGTAACCATTTGTTTGTTATAATTGTAGAAAGAGACTTCCAAAGCAATTGTATCGCCCCTTTTCTGTTACACCTTATGAGGTGCTAATGGGCACCATGCACATTAGTGAACCACGAGCAAATACTAAAAAAAATATGGGCTCAAGTCGTTTTTAGGTCGGTCAATCTGGCAATGTTGTATTTCCTGCTTTGTTTTTTATTCAATTCACGATTTTTTGCTAATTCAATTCTAATACGGTATAATTTTCTTCTTTGTGACTAAATTTTCATAATGGACCGATTTATTTGCGACTAGTACTTATAAGACTAAAAATAAAGTAGAAAATGCAACGTTGCCAGATATTGATCGGCCAAAATATGACCCACGCCTCAAATAAAGGTCGCCATCCCTCTCCTTATTTAAATACCTAGCCAGAGATTGGTACAGGAAAGTAGTACATATAACAACGTAGACCACTAAATTGGCCGGAAGCCAGAAGATCAAAAAGGAATCATCAACAATAATAAAGCATTATTTCAGATGCACGGACTTATGAGCCATTTACAAATTATTTAAATTTTATCGTCATATTATAAAATGGTCATAAATCATAACAAATAAAGATAATCAGTCATAAATAAATAGTCTTATCACAGAAAATTTCTTGAATTCTTCCACAAATTCGTCGCGAACAATCCCTCCTAATTTATATTATCTGTTGATTGTTTAGTTAATAATAATAAGTAAGTTAAGTAATTGATGATCTTAGTCATAAACCATCCAGAGCTGTCAAGGATACTTTGGAAAAGTATTTAAATCCTAGATAACTTCTTTCTCTAAAAAATATTTGCAGTTACTTTGACTATCTAGTTACTCTTAAAAAAAGGAACTTAAATTACTTTTTGAGGTACTTCAAAGATACTTTTTAGCTACTTTGTCTACTATGTATCTACTAAGTTTTACAACGAATTAGGTAATCAGATAATGTATTTTTTATCTTCATTACTTAAGGACAAAAAAAAGTAACCCTTGTTAATATAACACATTTAAAAGAAAAACGACAGTAGAGTAATAAAAGACGTAAATATTGTGTTTTATAGAACTGACCATAATAAAACTTTAAATGAAACAGGGAATATATAAAACCCTCATAACATTCCTACAGTTAATTTGAGTAAAATAAAAAATTAACAATTAAAATTAGCCAAAACAAAAAAACAAAGTAAATTTTATTTTGTACAACCAGATAGTCAGATATCCCATTTTATTCTTTATTACAATCATTATATTTAGTAACGTTATGCCAAAAAGTATCATAGATACCGAAAAGTATCTAAGATACTTTACAAAGTTACAGTTCTTTTTAAAAAGTATCTAAGCTACTACCATTGTTAAATATAACCAAAAAATAAAGGAACTAAGATATAGTATCTTTGATACTTTAAAGTATCGAAGTTACTTCAAAGTAACTAAGATACTTTTTTCTGACATCTCTGAAACCATCATGCTATATTTGCGGTATTTAATTATGAAAACAAATATTCGCTAAATCCACAGAGTAAAAAAACCAAACTGTTAAATAATTGCACATTATGATAAAGATTGCAAATGGTTTACACTATCGGTTAAACCTCCTCACTTCCTTTCAACTTAACCCCATTGTAATAATTCAATAATCAAAAAATAATAGTTATTGTTCCTACTTTACAGCACCATGAAGAAATTGATAATTTAGATGAGTTTTTCAAGTAAAGTAGACATTGGAGTCGGTTTAAAATTTTAAAAATTTTCATTGTTGGTCTAAGCGACAATTCGATCGGCGTTATATACACCTCTGTCAAGTTAGCACCCGACTTTTACAAATAAAAATTTTAAATATATTTTTGGATTGCCTTTTGTTTGTACTTGATTGTACCGAAAAAAATTTCGTTTGTACCTCAACCGAAAAAAAGTTATTAAATTTTTAAAAATCGATAGCCCCCCATTGTTCGATTTTTCAAAAAATTTAACGGTTATAAATAGGCCTTGACACGTAGAGGATTGTACCGCAAAAAATGTGTATCTAACTTTAACCCAAAAAAAGTTATGAGCGATTTTGTGATTGCACTTATTCCATTGAAAATAGAGTTTTCCGGCTACTACGGATTTTCCTTGAAAGATTTTCCAAATCCAAGAGCAGTACAATCTAGCTGCTGTGCCGCTGAGGATTGTACCGAAAAAAGTAGTTTGTACCTCAATAGATTCAAAGTTATGACTGTTTTTGCTGTTTCAACAATATAGTGATTAGAGTCTAATTACTCATACAAAATCCTTTATAACTTCCGTTGGAATAGAGTTAGAAGGATAATTTTTTCGGTACCATCCTCAGCGGCACAGTAGTTAGATTGTACTGCTCTTGGATTTGGAAAATCTTTCAAGGAAAATCCGTAGTAGCCGGAAAACTCTATTTTCAATGGAATAAGTGCAATCACAAAATCGCTCATAACTTTTTTTGGGTTAAAGTTAGATACAAATTTTTTTCGGTACAATCCTCTACGTGTCAAGGCCTATTTATAACCGTTAAATTTTTTGAAAAATCGAACAATGGGGGGCTATCGATTTTTAAAAATTTAATAACTTTTTTTCGGTTGAGGTACAAACGAAATTTTTTTCGGTACAATCAAGTACAAACAAAAGGCAATCTAAAAATATATTTAAAATTTTAATTTGTAAAAGTCGGGTGCTAACTTGACAGATGTGTTATATACAAGCAATTACATTTTTCCGACAAACGTTCTACCAGTAGGTCCATAAAAGGAATCAAGTAGTGTTTATTCCTTTAGTTTAGCGATAAAGGATAACCCTAGATATTTAATTCCAGAATGTGAAAACGGAATTTTTCGAGCTTATTTGGCTTAAAATTGCGATTTCTGTCGTGAATAGTGCCCCGGCTAGGTGTTAGCTATTTTTTTTTTTTGATAACTGGACGGATAGTTATCGAAAGGATTACAACAATGAACGATACAACAAATACGTGCTTGCATCGTCACCTACCAACATTGGAGTATTGGATGTAAACAAAGAAATGTTTTTTTTTAAATTTTCATACCTTAGTTTTTTAAGGAATAAAATGAGAATATTTGATATTTTGACGGCCGCATTCTATGACCCAATCTAACCAACACTGGGAACATGGATTAGTATCTAACAATACCAAACACTTACGACTTATACCGAAAAAAATGATTGATTTATAACAATGTAAACCTTTATAATCGAAAAGAACACATTCCATTATCTGATTTATGAATTTCAAAAATTTTCAATCAAAATCAGGATTTCCTGGGTTTTCGACTGGAATAACAAAGGGCCCGATTGTCTTTGAAATACTTTAGTTTGGAATGTTTGGTGATGAAAATATTTGGCACTTCCTGGAACTATCAACAGTATCGGAAAATTTTTCAATATGCCTACCAATGGTTTCATTTCCGATAAGTAATATAAATGTAGTTTACAACTATCCCGAAATGTCTTATAATATTTCCTACTGCAAATGTGGACGGTATATTGCTCTTGGTTTTACTTGAGTGTCATCAGCAGTTGCATGAGTTCTAAAATCATTATTAACTTCCTATCTAAATTTCATAATTTTGGAACTTGTGGAGCATATATTTGGTTCCGGTGTTTATGAAACCGTTACTGTTCTAGGTTTGTGAAACGATTTTTGGATTTTTTTGTTGAATGGTTTTCCGGTGAAAGTTTATTTTATACTTGAAGACTCGGAACAAGTGCATACTAACCATCGAGTGCTTTTCATTCATGGTCGTTGGAACGGCTTTCACACTTGAAGAAATACTTCTGGCCTGGTAAGTTTGAAGTTTTCATTCCTGAAGGATCTCTTGAAAGGATTTCTTGTTTTTTGTTTACTTATGGATTTTTCCCGAATCTTTACCATGGCTTTTGTCAAAACAGCGGTTAAATTAAGCCAGAACATTGAAACAATCAACGACCTTAAAGTCTTTTAAAGTTTACTAAATGTCCCAGAAATTCCTAAAAAACTGTTTAAGAACTAAAATTCTTCTATTTTTTATTTCCGAATCCTAATAACTCATTAACCCAACTATCATCAACGTTTTTGTTCTATGGAACTTCCTTAAACGCCATCATTGTGGATGGAAACTCTTATTTGAATTACATTTTCATTTCTTTGGCCCATTTTGCTGGAATTCTTCTGGGTTACCTTTATTTAAATCAATGGAAAAGAAGATATTATCTAGGATTGTCTTTAATTCTTTGCAGTTTTACGCCATTAATCGTCGCTACCATACCATTCAGCGAAAAAAGCTCATTATTCTTCAAATAATGAGCTTTGGGTACAAAATAGCTGGTTACCAATAATTTTGGAGCTTTCCTTCAGTGTACATTTTTTTATATAAAATTACTTTCCTTCCTACTGTAAAACCTTAGATCTATGTATTGCACATTATTATTACTAGACACTAAAATTGATATTTATTTACACAAATCCATCATAAATTCATCAAATATTAATTTTAAACCAAGTTTACCTCTTCAAATACAAAGCCGTTTGATGAACTGTAAGGAACTGTTCCTGGATTCTTTGGAAAACTTTATTACAAACCAATCCCTTCGTGTTCTTGAATTAACGTAATTGGAACTTGAAATACCTACTTTTGAAGTTTTATTTCGAACTTTACCTCACATTTTCTAGATTCCTAACATTGTCAAATGATTAGATTAAAATTTTCAAGCATGAGTTCCCAATATTTTATATACCCCTTCTTTTACGAACTAATTTTCCAAAATAGAAAAAGAGCAAAACTATATTTAAATACCCTTCATTTCGTTCAGCGTTATTGTTGCTACTATTTTAAAAAGGTACAATAAGGGTGCAATACAACCCTTGTTGGAATCATTGATCTAGAAAAGCATCCCTTATTCATAAATAATTCACGAATACTTCACCTACTACTTATACAAACTATTTTAACATTAATGAATCGAATTTTTAAGAAGGAATTTTTTTTCTCTATATATTTATCCTTTTCAAAAGAAGAAAAGAAATTATCTTGGAATTCATAAAATTTAAATCAATGATTATTTTCTAGACATTTTAAAGCAGTAATTTGATAAAATATTAAGTCAAATTTCTAATAAGCATTGCATAGATATCTCCAGATATTTCTATGCATTTAGATTAATTTATTTTCAAGAAAAATTATTAGTTTGCTGAAATTTTTGACTTAAGATTTCTTGGTGACGACAAACTTATATGGTTCATCTTAATAATCTAAGGTTTCGTTAATCATTCCTCAACTTCTTCAAATCAAATGAAATATGACTATAAGTTAATAAAATTATATTAATGGCTGATTTTTTATTATTTTAAGAACTTATTGCCAGAAAAAGTATTGTTTTTCCTGCATGGAATATTCCGGGCAACATTTGCATTTCAAGGAATATAGACAACTGAAATGTTTCCAACAGATCAACAAGGATTTTCAATGGGTATCAGCTGCATGTTCAACCGTTTTGGAATAATGCTGGCACCCCAAACACCTTTACTAGGATGTCCCGGTTTCTAAGGGCAAAATTTTTTTTTTCGAATTTTGATGCGCATACCTTCTATTTTTTCTATTTGACCCAAATAACTAAAATATTAAATATTATCGCTATCGAACAACGATAACTCGTGCCGACTTAATTGCAAAATGTTAATATAAAAATTAATGTAAAAACCATACAGGAATATAAGATCTTTGTTAATTTAGTAAATAAGACACTGCTTTGTCTGTATCTTATATTTAATAAGTATTTATTATTAAAAGGACATTATTCAGTAACTTTTCTTTACAACATTTGCTTTTTCCAGTTATAATATGACACGATTAAAGCAAAGTCATCGATGATTTGCTCTGAAATTAAAAATGTGCATACCTATCTACCCTTATCATATATCTTAGTAATAAATAAAATGTATATTATTACGTGCCAGACTAACCGTAAAATGAGTCAATAAGTTCTTCTTTCAATGGGATATAGCGTTTACTGGTTGTATAAATTTTACTTTTGGTTTTTGGTCTACATTATCATCAAAGGACAAGACTAACATTTCATCTATTAAATACCATAAACGCTGGCAAAACTTCTGTAAAACTGATTTTGAGATCCATTTATCTATTTTTTTTTGTAAGCATTCATGACCTTTAAAAAGCATCAAAAATCACCAGCTAAGGTGCTTTTAAAACTAAATTTCATTGCAGCCAAGGTTTAGTGTTGGATATCAATAGTAAATGCCAGTAAATCAATTCTCAATAGTCATCTTTAGTGATTTCTTTAGTTAACTCAATTCGATAAAATTCTAACATTTTGTTCATTTCTGATACATTGAGGCATGACAACTTTTCAGTACTACTCTGTATTTTCTTGAAATCAATATTTTTTCAATTTTCATGGAAATTTGTCAACAATTGAAGGTCAAGACATTTTAATTACCTGGCCAATTTTTTTTCGAATACGCCTTTGAATACTAATTCGTAGACGTGATGACAGCAAGTAAAAGGGACCATTTCTTTACTTAATTTCTGCTCAAGAAGCACGGAAGTACCATTAATACAATTTATATGTGAAGCAGTAGTTTCACAACAAAGAATTTGTACTTTATTTTCAAGATTCCAGTCAATAATGGCGTTCCAAACTCCCTGTGTCTGTTCTCCTTCCGGAAGAAGTGTCCAATTTTAAATAAATAAATAGCGATCAGTAATTGTTCTTCTTTTGATTTTCATGCATTTAATCCCAGGAAGAGTTTACTATCCTAATGGACAGTTACAGTATCTGGTACTCATTTTAGAAATCAACTTTTATAGCTTCTCGTGCTCTTTTTGCTTTTCCCTACGAATTCTTTGAATGGAGGAATTACTTTTTAGAAATTTATCATTGGTATGTCCCAGTGCCTCAATAGTTGCTTCTGTAGTTGTTTACTACAAATTCTTATACTGAACTAACGCCTATCTAATACTACCACTAATTTTGGAATTATGAAATTATTCCTAGTTAAAGTTTTATTAGTATCGAATTGTGTGCTAGTAGTTGAGATAGGCAAATTTGCTTGTAAATCCATTTTTTCAGAATCAGAAAACGAATTAATTGTAGTAGAACTTAGTTTTCATTTTTTTGTAAATTTCCCTAAGTTAAGTATATGATCGTTAGTTTTTTACATAGTTAGGTAAAGATTTAATCAGTTTATGTGCCTTTTCTCAATAAATAATGCATTCGCGAATAGATTCGCGCATTCTTTAACTCATAAATTCACTTCACGAATATTATAGAACAGAACCGCTGGCACTTGTCCGTTTTAGGGAAATTTGGAACCGGTTATTTGATGTTTTACGTTTCCTATTAAAATATTTCCATTTTAGAACTGCGTAATTTCACCGACATGTTGACTAAATGAAAAAAAATATTTTACTTACTAAACAAAGAAGCAATAAAAAGCACATCCGTACGTTAAATTCCCCGCGCTTTCGCATACAAGTAATGGTATGTTTCGATGAAAGTCGGCACGGGTTGCAGTGGTTCTAGGTGCATGAAATTTTATTTTCAATCGTTTTAATAACATTCAAATCAAATTAGAGGGTATGCATTGAAAAAAAGAAGTTTTGTTTTTTTTGGGATACCCGAACCTACTAACCCACTAATCATCTATCGGCTCATTTTTCCTGCGTTACTTTTAACCAAAATGAGTACCATATTTGGACTTATCCCATTTCTTCTTCCCGAAACCTTCAACAAAAATTTGCCCCAAAACATGCGCAAAGTAAAATCTCTTCGCAAAAGAGTAATCAACCATTGTAAGAGACTATCGCGGATTGAGATATTTTTAATTAAAAAGAAAACCTCTTAAGCTTATTAAAAATCAAAACCAAAACGTTGATTATTGATTTATTTGTTTTTATCCATGATTTGTCTCAATAAAAAATGATATATTCAAGTAGCGATAAAAGAAGAAACACTAATAGTAATTAATGTTGATTTTGATTTTCTATGAATCAAAAAATGATTTATTTAAGTTGTTTCGTAAAATACCTTTTCGATAAATAACTGAAAATTTAAGACAAAAATTGGAAATACAAAGAAAGCTTACCGAGAATTGTACTGTATTGATTATTTACGTTTAAAAAATCCGAAGTGATTCCATTTTTATCGACATACCTAATTAGAAACGAATGTATCAATCTGTTCTATTTTTTCTTTGAAAAGATAAATTGCCTTGGATTTTTTTTTTTTGTTGATTATCAATTGAAATTGAGTATATAAATAGCGAAAATTTTTGAGGATAAAATCATTTTGCTACAGTGACTCGTTGGACACAGAAGGGAACAACTTGACGAACATCATGAAGGAAAAAAAGGTGACAATTGTGCCACACATGAAGCCATTTGATTTGGATATCCTGATGGAACGAATTGGAGGACTGGGACTCTATCAAAAGCGTCGCATGCTCCTGTATACGATCACATTTTTGCTGAAGATCGTCACTAGTTATAGCTACATTTTTACGACACTTCAATCGCCTCATCGGTAAGAAATTTTGCTTAACAAGTTGAAGAAGTGTACTCGATTTCTTGTTTTTTTTTTCACTTATTACAAATATATCTTTCTGTACTTTCTAACTTTAAATAGGGTGGCCTTAGACCTGGACAACCTGGAATAATCAGGGAATTTAAATCATACTTATTCAGGAAATATCAGGGAATTTCATTGTGATATTTAAAATAGTTCTGTTATATCTCATCATTATTCTCGTCGTGAAACTTGGAAGCAAATAATTTCGACTAAATTTTTTTTTTAATTTCCCACTAGGAATATTGCCAATTCTAAAAAATCAGGAACTCATTGGTTTCACAGGGTCCACCGATTTGCATCATTTTTTTATGTATAAGCGTCAATAATTGATTCTTTTCATTTCTAATCCTAGATTTTTTTGTATGCTCTTGTTCATCCCATGGTAATATCTATATGGTTTATATTAACTGATCCTTTTTGTGTGGATTTTTTTAAAATTTTAAATGGCTACCATTTCTAAACTAGTGATTCGATTTTATTCATCTTTAAATTAATTTAACTTAATACTTCAAAAAATAAGTACACCAAGTTTGATTACGGTCAGTTGAGAATTACCAGAGTTATCCTGATGACAAGGCCAGCTATATTACGAGTATATAAATTTCTTCATCAATGGTATTTTTGAAACCTATTCCACTCAATGACACAAGTAATGGAAAATTTCTACCTATAAATATTTTTCCAAATATTATAAATGTTTCATTAAGTTTTCATTCAGTCTGGCTTATAAGCTTCAAATGAGTATTTTTTTATTCACTTACTAAAAATTAATCGCTAAAACGCCAGGGAATAAGAAAAAAATCGCTTTTTTCACTACCGATATCGTTAAGCTTATAAGCAGCATTAAGTAAAAAGAAAGTTTTCGTTGCATTATATGAAAGAATTTATAAAAAATACATTCATCAAAATTTCAAATATCTGGAACATATAAATAAAATTTTCATGTCATGGAACAAAAAATGAATGTTCGGAAAAACCCGGAATTGTCAGGGAATTATAAAATTATTTCTCTGTGGTTAATCTGGCTAAGTTGTTTCTATATTGTTTCTATATCATACTCTATATTGTTTCTATATCGTTTTATATTCTATAAAAAATAATTACGAAATATTTTTGTTGTTTTTTCGGTGGTTAGAGAAATTTGAAAGGAAAAAGCTCGCATATTTTACAGAAAGCCTTATGTAGTGCTAAGTTGATGAAGTTGATGTTTAGAGCTTTTCTATAAATATCAAAATTTAAATTTTTTTATGCTATTTGTTGGTACGATTTTGTGATTCCAAAGACAAATTTTGTCGTCCACATATTTTCCGTAAAAACGCCGTTTACAATAAAAGCTCAATTTGAAGGATATTTCAAATATTGGTTTTAACAAAAAACTTTTGTATCATTAATTTGTAATTTTGTAGTTCTTAATATTTGAAAGAAAAAAATTTTGTCGCTGTTATGTTTTCCAAGAAAACACCGTTTACAGAAAAAGCTCAACTTTTAGCATTTTTTTAATATTAGATGTTCCTCACACTACAAATTTGTCATTTGGTGGTTTAAAAAATATGAAAAAAAAATTATTAACGCTCGTGTATTTTCCAAGAAAATTCCGTTTAAAAAAGCTTCAAATTGAAATATTAATATGTTTAAGGATACTCCAAATTGAGCATTTTCTGTAAACGGCGTTTTCTTGGAAAGTATAAGAGCGACATTTTCTTTTCGTTCAAATCTCTTGAACCATCAAATCACACCAATTAATAGTGCAAATTTTTTTTGGAAAATCCAATATTTGAAAAATGCTCCGGATTGAGCTTTTTTTGTAAACGGTGTTTTTACAGAAAATATGTCAACAATAAAATATTTTCTTTCAAATTTCTCGAATCATAAAATATTTATTGAAAAGCTCTAAACTTCAACACATAGCACTACATAGCATTTCGCTATAAAACATATGAGTAACAAATTTTTTTCATTCCAATTTACAATCACAAAAAAGCGACAAAATATTTCGTAATTGTTTTTTACAAATTCCTAAAGTGTGATACTAACTTAATGATTATTGAATGTAATAATGTGATAAATGCCATAAAAAATATAATAAATGTTGAATGAAATAATACTTCATGAATGCTTTGAGGTCTAAATAAAATTATTACGAAAAAAGCTTTTAAAAGATTTGATATGATATGATAAAATATAGTTGCTCACCAGAAAATTCCTCACACGAAAGTTGCCCACATGAAAATTTACTCACCAAGAAAATTTCTCACGTAGAAATTAACGCACAATGATAATCCTCACATGGAAATTAACTAATAGGAAAAAATATTTATTTAATTTATTATTAAATTAAATATTATTTTATTATTACTAATGAAATACAACTGTATTTGAAAAAAAATATCTTGTTTTTTTAAAATAGTTATAGACTTAAAACAAAAACAAAAATCAGGGCACATGTCCCTTTTTTGAAGTCAATACAGCGACGTTTTAGTTTAATTAATTAATTCAATTTTAAAATCGTTTCATACCGTTATACTAACAAAATTATTAATTAATTAATTCAAAAATTCATCGGCCCATAATGAAAATTTCGTCACAAAGAGAAAAATATACCATGTTAGATCCGAATTAACAAAAAAATCTCGAATAGAATAAACAACAAAATTAAAAATGCAACGTTGCCAGATATAGTACGACCTAAAATGGACTTGATCTAAAAAATAATTTTAAAAACCTCGCTTGTTTTGATAAAATTCACTTAAAATTATCAATATTTTTTTAATATCAGAGTGAGGGGTACTAATTTGTTTACAATTTGTTAATATTGAACACCCCTCGTTTTGGTGTACACAAATTTATTGTGCATTAATTTCTATGTGAGGAATTTTCTTTGTGAGTAAATTTCCATGTGGGCAACTTTCGTGTGAGGAATTTTCTAGTGAGCAATTATCATAGAACCAACCAAAATATAGTAACTCTCTATAGCTACTGGAAATTATGTACATTAAAGAGATCATAAGAATTTAAGAAAGACTCAGGTGAAACACATTAGGGAACACAGTTTTAAAACATATATGAAGATTTATAAATTTTACTTGAAACTTTCTTAAGTAAAAAACCGATAAAACTCAGTTTCGATAATCGTAAATAAGAAAACAATTCAGGTTATTTAAGATCGGTTGTTTTATTTAATATTTTTTAATATTCAAATTAGCTACGTTTCGTTACGTATCGTAACTTCATCAGGCTTCTTGAATCACAAAAAATATAATATTTTCAATTTAAATTCAATAAATGTATTTATTATAAATTTATTTATTGAATTTAAATTGAAAATATTATATTTTTTGTGATTCAAGAAGCCTGATGAAGTTACGATACGTAACGAAACGTAGCTAATTTGAATATTAAAAAATATTAAATAAAAAAACCGATCTTAAACAACCTGAATTGTCTTCTTATTTAATAAAAGCTGAGATCTGAATTTTATCATCTATAATCGTAAATATTAAAATATTTTTTTCTCTATTAGATGCTTGATTCCTCAATGTGATAATTTGGCCGATCCTATTTTTTGGACTGATTGGACTGAATATGCGATTCCGTCAAATTTTAGAAATCCGGGTGTTAGTTGTGAGAGATACGAATTTGTTCCGGATGATACCAACGTGACTAACACTTGTTATATTGGAAACTTTAACACCGATCGTTTGTTAAAATGTGACAATTTCGTTTTCATGCCTACAAACTATCGCTCGATTGCAGATGATGTAAATGGGAAAAACATTTTTGGGATCTCTACTTGATAATTTGCTTAATTATTTTCAGTTTGAAATTTATTGCCGCGACAATTATTGGAAACTATCCGGAGTTGCAACCATTCGTTTTATTGCCTTACTGTTATCGGTTTCGATTGCTGGATATCTTGGAGACAAGTACCTGATAATGATCCTAATTTAACAAAAATAAACCGTAAAATGACTCTTTGTTATAGATTTGGTCGACGAAAGCTCTTCATTTACGGAATCATAATATCATCAATGTTAGCTCTGCTTAAGTCTTTTAGTCCCAACTACGAAACTTTTGCTGCATTAGAGTTTGCCGGAGCTGTCGCAGAAAGTGGAGTGTTTTCTTCCTATTTCAATTTTGGTATCAAATTGGCTGCAACTATTTGCCAAAAAAATTGCTACAATTTTATTCTAATTTTTAGTGATGGAAATGCTTTTGCCAAAGCACCGAATTACAGGCACGTTTTTGATGCTTTGTCTTGCACCACTTGGCGAAATTCTTCTTGGTACACTGGCATGGAGTGTTAGTAGTTGGAGAACAATTTTACGAATAGGATCAATTCCATCGCTTTTGTTGATCGTTTATCAACACCTTTTGCCCGAATCGCCACGTTGGTTAGTTTCCAAAGGCCGTTACGACGAGGCGAATCAACTGATTTCTGAGATTGCTGAAGAAAATAATATATTCTTTACCTCTGATCCAATAAACGAGCAAAACATCAACTATTTGGTAAGTGGAGGGAATAAATCCAAGTGCTTTTTGAAAAATGTAGCAAAAGTTTGATTTTTGGAAACCAACTACTCGAAGAATAAAATAGGAATGTATCCACTTTCTGGACATATATGAAAAGTGTATATTTTCGCTATTCTTCCTTTCATTTATGTCTTCGTATGTAATTTTATGAAAATGGTTAGATTCAAAGAAATCTATGAAAATAAATGGATCCTCTCCACAGAAAGGTTCAGAAGGTTTAGAAACATGAAGATAGTAATAGATAGATGTAGTAAATACTTTCAGGATTCATGTTTCCGTTTTCCAATTGATTAAGTGTTCAAAGTTTGGAATGATATTTTCTTCAAAAATAGTCTGATTTTTGACAATTTTGTTTGAAAAACGTAAAAATATTTCTACAAAATATTTTCTTAAAATTAGGGGTGCTTAGTGGGTTACAAGCACTCATAGGCAAATATTCCAGATGCATCCTTAAATAAGAGGCCAAGAAACAAAAAAGATTAAAAAGCCAGTATTAAGGCATTTTACCTACTAGGTTCTTTTTTTTTTAATTTTTATTTACCGTCGCTTTATAACTTCTAAGATCTTTAACGACTTTAGGGTTAATAAAAATTCATATTCGAAAAATATCGAAAATTTTCCCGATACGAGGATCTACACCATCACCTACGAGTTTTGGAGCGGTCACCTTGACCACTCGGTCACCAGTAGGCTGTTCTTGTTTTATGAAAATACTTTAATACGTCAAGGATTGGAAATTAAAACAGTTTTTTAGGAGATTGAAAAACCATCTAAAGATACCAAGAGATGATTAATGGGGAAATTGTAATAGTTAAAGCTCCCAAATTAGAAGAAATACGTTCTTTCAACAGAGCTGTCCGAAGAAAGTATCTTAGTTAATTTAAAGTAATTTAGCTTATATTTTGACAAATAGTCACTAGTATCTAAAATAATTTTAAAAGGAACTGTAACTTGTAACTTAAAAAGTATCTTAGAAACCAAAAAGTAACTTAGATACCGAGAGATTAGACATAGAGCCTTATTTTGTTTTGGTTTATAAGATTCAATTTATACCTCTGTACCTTAACCTTCTATTATTTCTAAAATGTGTTGTATTTACAGGGATTTAAACATAAATACTTTTTTTTTCCTAAATTAACAAAGATAAGAAATACTTTTGATCACCTAACGACTATACTATAAAAGCTATGAAAGCTAGTACATTTATTTTAATGTATTCAAAGTAACTAAAAAGGTATATTTTAAGTATCTTTAAAAGTGACATAAGTTAAATATTTAAGCTCCGTTTTTCTTAAAGCAAGTAGATAAGAAACTTCGGACCCAAAGTAACTTCGGATACTTTTTAAAAAAGTAATTTATCTATATACTTTTCCAAAGTATCTTTAGCTCTACTTTCATTTGATCCCCGTTTTAATAACGTGGCATGTTTTCACTGAGCCTAAGTGAATAGTTTGGGCTAAAGGGGAAATAATTTCTCATAAAATTATATTCAGCTAGAAAAAAATCATTAAGATTATATCCTCTGCATTAGTGTTTCTTAATCTTTTAAGTAAGTCGCACCCCTTTGAACATGAAAATAGGTCTCCGCATCCCACTGAAATATTTGTTTGTGTTTTTTTTAGGTCAGAACAATACCTTATTTGCGAAGTTAACTATCAAAAATTTTATAGTTTATATTGTTAAGGGCTTCACCCTCCTCCCCCGAAAAATACCTAAGGTTAAGAAACACTGCTTTATATCCAATTTATTTCCCAGTCTCGTTTGAGCCATAGGGTTCGTATTATAAAAAAGGCTAACTGAAAATATTGCAAAAAAAAATTGTTAACAGTCTACTTTTGTAATTGAATTACATACTTGAAAGTTATAAGTATTAAGCAGCAAAAAAACATTGTTAATTCACCCTTAGTTTACAATATTTCGGGTGGTTTTCCCTAATCAAACTTTTGCAATGAATATTTTAAAAGGAATGCAGTATAATCTCACTAATCCGGCACGTCCAATAATCCGGCACCCTCCGCCCACGCCTCCCTCGCCCCTCTATTCCTGTGCATACATTTATTCCTTCTATGAAATGCTTTATTTTATTCATGCTTATAACTTCTTCACTATAATCCAGTAATCTCAACATTCCAATAATCCGGCACCTTCCGGTTTTTAATAGTGCCGGATTAGTGAGGTTACACTGTATTTGGTTTGTGTAACGATGGAAGGATACTTGACAAGCGTGATTGTTGTACTACTAATGATTTCATGTCAGTATTCGGACGTATCTCTCGACAATTCAATAATCCCGTTTTTCAAGTGTTTCTTCTTTCCATGCTTTCTAATTGTACTGTTTTTATTTTATTTTATTTTTTTTAGAAATCGCAAAAACCAAAAAATGATTCAATTAACAATCTATTTGCGTCCAATTCGATGAGCATTCGTTTCATGGTGATTTTGCTTTGCTGGTTGTTCAGCTATTTTATTTCGAGTGGTCTTTTTGTGACTTCCACCGCACTTAAAGGATTTGTTCACTTGAACTTTATTTCGATTTCATTCATGGGAATTCCGGCGAATTTGATTGTGATAATTTCGTGCAAAAAGCTGGGTCGACGCATGACGATCATATTGAGCTTTTTCATTAACGCGTTAATGTTCACATTCTTCATTTTAGCTCAAAGTAAGTTTGGAAATTTATACCGAAAAGAAAATGCTGACTTTATTGAATTGTAGAACAAGAAATCGCAAGTCTTTGCATCTATTTGATTACGAAATGTGCGACAACGGTTTCGATGCATACACTTTTCGCGTATACGACGGAAATGTTTCCGACTTTGTACCGACAAACTATTACGGGCTATGCGATGACGTTTGGCCGTGCTGGGTCCCTGGCTGGGTCACTAGTGCCTCTAGTGGTAAGTTTGAACATTGCAAAATTTAGATCATTTTTAATGCAAATTTTTTAGGGTTTGTACTGGGAATATTTGCCGCAGGCGTTGTTTGCGATTGTGTCAATCGTAGCTGGGGTGATTGCACTTTTGTTGTCGGAAACTTTTGATGTGAAGTTGCCAGATTCGTTTGAGGATTCACGGAAAAATGTGCGAAAACCCGTCAAAAATGCCGAGACTTTATCGGACTCTCGATTCTAAATTCGAGTACCTATGAAAATATATAAAAAAAATTAATAAGAATCTTGTGATAATATTTTAAAGTTTTTGTTAAATAAGAGATTGTTTTTTGTTAGTAAATAATTATATCATTATATTTTACTGATTTTGTGATTAATCATCAATTTGGTTGTGTTATTATATTCGTTTCTAGCGTCTTACAAATATTTCGAGAGAATCTTCCAGATAAAATTTTATCAGGAGGATAGAAAAACCATGCGTATTTTCATCTAAGTGTAGTGATTTGTGTAGGATTTATCTAATAGATAAAGTATCTGTTAAATAGCTACCTTTAGGATATGGTTCTTCTATTCGTGAGTGAAATTACTGGCCTTAAAAGTGAATGTTTTCTTGACTTCAAAGTGCTATGAACATTAGTACTTCTACTTTTCAATAAATTCATTTTAAACTTTAACTTTTATACTGTCGGAAAATCATTAAGAAAGAAAACGTTTTACTGAGATTTCTACACATATTTTGAGCACAAAGAATAAAATTTTGATTCAAAATTTAAGTCAACATACTAACAAATCTTATACGGTTGTAATCAGTGGCATAGCGTACGTTTTCTCCACTTTGGGTCGACCGGAAATTCGCCGCCCCCTACTTTCATTATTAGTCGATAAAATTGCTTAAAAGTCAAATATTATTATATCCTTTAAATAGTAATTTAAAAATGAACTTTTCGTATTTTTCTTATACCAAAATTTTTTGTGGGATTATCAATGCCAATATGCCTTCCCATTTTCATGTTCCACTCAGGGTATGGTGCCCCTTGCACCTACCACGCTACGCTACTGGTTGTAATACCTGAATAATTTTTATATTGCAGGATAAATAAGTATGGCACAAAAATTTCACTCGGGTATAAGGAAATAGGAACCCTTAAAAATGCCAATATTTTCTTCCGGAAATAGAGGAAAATTAAGCTTTCAAGGATTTATTCCTTCATTCGATAACCTGTCGATACAGTCACCTTGAAGACCTCATAATCAATAATAATTAGTTGATAATTGGTGAGAAAAGTCAGTATTTATATTTTTCTTTATATTCTATCTTCTTTCTCCAAAAATTGAGTTTATGCAGCTCAAGAATGAGATTATGGTAATTACCCTACGCGAGGATATTTTCGCAAGGATATTCAGACTAATGTCTTCTATCAACTTAGCAATCAATTTACCCATATAAGATAAAAGAAAGCCCTAAAATTACTCGGTAAAATTTTATTAAATGCTACAGCTATACAACCAGTGATGTATTAAAGTAGGTAATTGCATTCTGATGTTTATACAAGAGAAAAGTCCACATACCGTCGCTGCGCCTTGCAAATTCCATATGTGATTTTCGTAAGGTTTTCAAGCTATAGCAAAAAACATATTGTTTACTAAACAAAAGGAAATAAATCCAACATTTAATTGCAATTTCTAAAATATTTATTCTTTGCATGTTGTAGTACAAAATTTTACACATAATTACCTATTATTAATCAATTTTAAATAATAAAATATAAATATGAAAAAATTCACATATGGAACTTGCCAGGCGCAGTGACGATACTAAATGAAATTATTTTATCTCTGCTTTATGCAATATTACTATTGCCGACTATTGTTACTGTAAGAAAAGTAGTAAATCTAATAGGAATTTACGAACAATTAAAGTTTTATTTTTTTGAATATCTATAAATAAATTTCGAAAATCAAATTAAGTATTCTGTAAAAAATGGATAGCACTTGGTCATAAGTTAATTTCGTAGAAATTTCATAGAATATTGTGAACAGTGAACAAAAATTTTACCATCACAAAAGTAGGATAGGGCATAACAAAGTTGTCATGTTTTTCGACAAATTTTCTGTGTTTAACGTTAAGTACCTGTGGTTATAATATTTTTGGAAAAGTCAAATTATTTTAGTCTAAAAATTTTCAAGTTTGCAAAATTTTTATTATTAGTTTCAACGATATTGTCATACATTTTCTAATGGCCGAGTGAATATGAACAGAGACGGAAGACCCGAGCTGGATTCCCGAATAAGTCCAGGTTTTTTTTTATCATAACAAATTTTAATGCATTTCTAGTTCATATAGCTTATTATAGATGATAAAATTCAGATCTCAGCTTTTATTTTTTTAAATAAGAAGACAATTCAGGTTGTAAAAAAGTCTGGAAAAAAATAAAATATAACATTATGACTCGATCATTTGCAACCCCGAAAGACTGGAATTGATCGATCGAATATTTCGACCTTAAGAACTTATCTCTAACAAAGATTAATGTTTGCAAGTGATATAATAAGCTATTTTTTTAAATAAGAAGACAATTCGGGTTGTTTAAGATCGTTTTTTTTATATTTAATATTTTTATTATTCAATTAGCTACGTTTCGTTACTTATCGTAACTTCATCAGGCTTCTTGATTCACAAAAATAAAATATTTTCAATTTAAATTCAATAAATAAATAAAAATTATGAAAAAATTATAAAAAAACCTGATAAAGTTACGATAAGTAACGAAACGTAGCTAATTGAATAATAAAAATATTAAATTAAAAAATCGATCTTAAACAACCTGAATTGTCTTCTTATTTAAAAAAAATAGCTTATTATATCACTTGCAAACATTAATTTTTGTTAGAGATTAGTTCTTAAGGTCGAAATATTCGATCGATCAATTCCAGCCTTTCGGGGTTGCAAATGACCGATTCATAATGTTATATTTTATTTTTTTCCAGACTTTTTTTATACAAATATTCAAAAATGAAGAGAATAATTTCGAATTTTAGATTATGTTGAAATAAATTTTTTAGGATTGCATTGCGATGCTTAAGAAGTCAAGAAATATTTTTTTTTTTTTTGAATTTCGGCTGAAATTCAATAAATTTTCTAAAATAAATCAAATTTATCACTTTATTCAACTTTAACCGTGTTTTTCTTATCAAATTTCAATCGTAGATTAACAATTCTTATCAGCCAACAGTAAGTTAATTACTTTTATTTAATTTTTATTAAAAAGAATTAAGTCATATTAAAAAAAATATTCGGTGTATATTTTTCAAATTAACCCCTTATTTTAAGAAGCATACATACCTACATAAGTTATTTAAAATAAAAATTGAGATTAGCTCAAATATCAGAGACTATATGAAGACTAAATATCTATAGGATTTAAAAGTAAAGACTGACTAATGATTTACTTTGTTTTTTCTACGAAAACATGGCCTTATATGGAAGTTTCGGTTTCAGCCGTAAAAACGAGTTTCGGTCGGACATTAATCTTTCGATAATATTCGCACTATAAAGTTGTCTTGTAATGATCAAGGATGTCATTGATGAAAGGATCACTTAATTGTTAGTCTTTAGTCGTTTTCTTAATCGAAAAGGATCAAAACTAAAAAACGAGTTATGATTTAAAAGTTGATTAAGGGAAAAATTTTCCGACCAATTATCTTTGATTTTTCCGATCATATTTGAACCGTTGCTTTTCAACGATATATTCGGTAAATTTTTCAAAAAACTTTTCAAAAAACTTTGGAACATGTTGAAGTCTTCTATCCCTTATTTCGATATTATATTGTTCTAGGTTTGTACAAAATTCGTAGAAAATTTGTGGAAATTTTAATATGAATTTATTGTAAAATTTTATGTTTATGAATCAAATAGGAATCGATATGGTAAATAATCGGCAATCTTAAAAAAATAAATATGTTAACTTCTAATTTAGTTACACAGAATTACTACTTAGTTACTAGTTTAGTGTGTAATAGTAGTTACCTATAATATATTATAGTAAATATACATAAACAGAGTACTTTTAATAATAACAACAATCGTTATCGCACAATTTCTTTTCATCGTTTCATTTAAATATAATTTTATAATGTATAACTCTTTAATTTTCTAATGATTTACTAATGACATAAATATATACAATATACACATAATAATGATAACTAACGTTGATATAATTGAACAGTTATTATATTATTATTTGCATGATTCTATTAAATACTCAGTTTCAAAGTCAATATCAAACGTTTTTCAATTTTCTCAATAAGTAATTTCTCGTATAATATATTTTATAACCCAACAAATACTAAGGAAACACTTGTTTTCAAAAATTTAACTGATAATTCGTTTATATTTTCGATTCACTTAATCACTTCATTACATTACAGATATGAGCTTCCATGGATTTCAAATTGCCATTCAGTTCCCTTAAGTTCCACCAATTCTCCATATAATCTTAAACTTTAAAATGAGGAAAGATACAAAAATAATGTATTGTAGTTAATTTGTAACTAAAGACAATATATTCCACTAGCTGATCCCCGCAACTTCGTCTGCGTAACGTAGGTGTAGATTATGTTTTCTTTTCAAATTTGCCATTTGTAGTGGTATATGAAAATTTTTATTTTTCTTATTTCTTTTACGAAAAACATAATCATACTTAAAAACACTATTTTGTCAACTTGAAAAAGACACATTTAATAAACTGTTGCAAAGAATAAAATTGTTCTTTGTAATAATCAATTAATTTTCAAAAAATATTTATAAATATCTAAAAAGAGTATGTCTATTGCGTATAGCTACGGTAGGTATACCTACCGTAGACCAAATAATCTGTAAATCAATCAGCATCTATACATAAATAAAAAATATCGCCAAGTTCAATAAAGTTGTTCTTAATTATAAGTAAAATGGGGTGACCATGCAACATTTTTCAAAAAACTTACATTTTTAAACTTGTGATATCTTTCGAATGGAATGTTCAAATTGAATAACTCAAAAGGTTATATAATGGTATTGAAGCAAACTTAAATATGAAGTCATTTATTTTGATAAGGATTAATCCCAAAGTATAAATAAAAGAGCTTTTATAACGGTAGCATTTATATATATTTTTAAAATGAAAAAACACTTATTGTGACATAATTATAATAGTTAGACATATGATGTCGTTCTATTTTTTGTAGATAATGATATGTTCTGCAAAATCGTACTACATTATTTTGTTCTATAACCAATAGTTTTCGCAGCGCACGCGATAAAAGAATGTTTTTGGTAATTTTTTCAGACCTTGGGTTACATTATTGGAGTTTTAGTATGGATTCCTATTTTTTTCGAAAATTTAATATAACCTATGTTCACCGGAAATAGTGTAGCTTCCCAACAGTGAAAGAATTTTTCAAATCGGTCAAGTAGTTTCGGAGCCTATTCAAAGCAAACAAACAATCAAATCTTTCCTCTTTATAATAATAGATAAATCATCGAAAATAAATTTTCTCTAACCCTCTCTTAATTACAATGCAATCTGTAAAATATTAAGTAAGTTTTTTGAACGGTTACTCAATGTAACATCCCAACTCAATGAAATATTCCATCGTAAACATCCCTAAAACTATCCTCGAACATGAAAAAAAAGGAATTAATTTCAACCCCAAAAACAAGATAAAGAGACGTTTTGTATTTAATTGTTATAATCAATAATTTGTTACTAAACAACCATAAAGTAAATCCAAATAAATTTATGCAAAATTAGTTTCCTAAAGTTAAAACTTTATATTTTGAAAGTTTTATATGCCTGATAGCATTTTAGCTTTAGTATAAAATCGTAGTTTATTTGAATTACAATAGCTTTTTAACGACTTAGTGAATCGATTTAAAATTTTCAAAGATGTTTTAGCATTAAATAAAGAACATCTTAATAAATTTATAGTTATCTGGTAGCATTTTGACGACCTCTATAACATTCTTAAAACTAACTTTTGCCTACACCTTTATTTAAACTTAAATGTACACAATTCAGGTCCTTAATAGGCTTCTATTATTGTCACTAACATTAGAAATTCATCAAAATACAACTCTTTAGAGAAAGTGTTGTAGTTTTTGAACCCAGAACTATCAAAATCTTACCCTAGATATACCCAGACTGAAAGATACATCCATTAAGCGTTTTAATATTATTAACTAGGTGCCAATTTTAGATTTATAGCTTTCTTGGTCGATCTTAATCAAAATACAACTCTTTACAGAAAGGGTTGTGGTTTTCGGATCCAAAGCCGTGTGATTTGATGGACTATGTCGTCATCGTTTTACAACTTCCCTAGGTCGCATCTTTAGGGCGTAATTTTTCCAAAACTAATTCAATTAGTTTCATTCAATTAATTCAATTAGTTTTGGAGAAATTACACCCTAAAGATGCGACCTAGAGAAGTTGTAAAACGTTGACGACATAGTCCATCAAATCACACGGCTTTGGATCCAAAAACCACAACCCTTTCTGTAAAAAGTTGTATTTTGATTAAGACCGACCAAGAAAGTCATAAATCTAAAATTGGTACCTAGTTAATAATATTAAAACGCTTAATGGATGTATCTTTCAGTCTGGGTACATCTAGGGTAAGCTTTTGATAGTTCTGGGTCCAAAAACCACAACCCTTTCTCTAAAGAGCTGTATTTTGATGAATTTCTAATGTTAGCGACAATAATAGAGGCCTATTAAGGACCCAAATTGTGTACATCTAAGTTTATATAAAGGTTTTTCCGAAATTAATTGAATTAGTTTCGGAGAAATTACGCCCTGAAGATGTGACCCAGAGAGGTTGCCAAACAATGACGAAATAGTCTATTAAATCACACGGCTTTGGATCCAAAAACCAAAAACCTTTCTGTAAAGAGTTGTATTTTGATTAAAACCGACCGAGAAAGTTTTAAATCTAAAATTGGTAGATAATAATATTAACACGGTTAATGGATTAATCTTTTAATCTGGAAAGGAAAGATTTTTTCCGGTGGGTTGAGGAACGTCCAGAAGAGCATATAAAAAGAGCAATTTTCAATTGATTATTATAATTTTTTTGTGAAATCAGTTGGAAATCGTTGCAATAGTTATTTTTTCCGTTTAATGGGTTTGTCCTTAAATAAGGATGGCCCTGGGTTATTTATGTACAGTAGTCTATCTTTTTTACTTCTGTAATACAAACAAGTAAACGTTATAGAGCTAAAGAAATATTTTATCAATATTTATTGGCATATCGAAAAAGAAAATATTAGTCAAATCAAAATATTGTCATATTGTCATATTCAGTTGCACTTATTCAGATAAAAGCAATTGCACTCATCAGAAATCGGAATGCTCAGCAAGTGACTCACATATGAAACGTTAATATATCGGAAACATGCCATACATTAGCAGTATCAACAAGAAATAAATTTTACGAAGCTGATAACAGCTTTTTACTTTATCGTCAAATCAGTTCCACAAAGACTATAAAAGTAATTCGGGACCATAAAACATTTCAGCCATTAAAGCGATAATTACATGCAGCCGTAGGTAAAACTAAATTTCGACAAAATTGCAACAACTTGTCATAATTAACTTTTGTGTAAATTATTTCTTTTCAGTGTCAATTCGGGAGACAAACACCAAAGATGCGATTCTCTCATTGAAATCACCAATCGTAATTGTTTCCGCTGATTCATCTAAATAGTTTTTGTTAGTAAATTTATAATTATCAGCGGTAACAAATGGTTAATCGTCTCACTATTCAAAAGGACATGTTATTCTAATTTGTCCATAAACATTCACATGTGCACGATTTGATTTATGCAAGTTGGGTAAATAAAACCGACATTATTTGTAATTGCTGGCAAATAATTAAATTTTTTTTTATTAATATTTTAATGTTCTGATGTCTTTTTGTGTTTGAATAATTAAGTAAATGGTGTTTGTAGGTATAATGTTTGTGAAGTGAGATTGGTGAGAACTGTTCGGTGTTACCATTGGAATATTTAAGGAACATTTATTGTTGAAATAATTAAAAATTGAGTTTGTGAAGCAGGAAAAGTGAACAATGGCTGAGACGAAGGCGTTTGATTTTGATCAATTGTTGGAGACGCTTGGGGGTTTCGGAAATTTTCAAAAAAAACGTTTACTTCTGTTCACCGTTTCATTGTTTTTTAAAACAATCACGAGTTATAGCTATATTTTTACGGCAATTAATCCTAAATATCGGTAAGAAAAATCTTAATTTTTGTAACACATTTTTTTATGGTTATTTACCTACGCTTTACAACCAAAGTCTTTAACGACTCTAGAGTTAATAAAAATCCGTAAATCGAGAAATATCGAAAATTTTCTCGCTACGAGGATCGAATCAAACTTCTACCAGTTTTAGAGTGGCCACCTTGACCACTCGGCCACTAGTAGACTACACAATTTTTGTTCTATTTGTAATTTAATGTATTTACTTTTTATAAAAATTCTTAACATATTTTATTTAAGTCTACTGATGACCGAATGATCAACATGGCCGCTTCAAAACCGATAAGTGTTGGGTTCCATCCTCGATTCGTACAAATTTTCGATATTTCTCAAATACGGATTTTATTAACGCTAAAGTTGCGAAAGACCTTAGTAGTTGATATTTACAATATAGCGACGGTAAATAAAAATTTAAAAAAAATAAAATTATTTTTGATTCCGATCCTGTAGTTTATCTTCCATATGTTGTAGTTTCATTGATCCATTTGTTGTAGTTCCGAGGATTTTTGAGAATCTTTTATTTTTAAATGATTTACTCTTTGTTATTTTTGTGCAATTTAAAAAAAAACACCAACTAAAAATCTTATATTAAACTTAATTCTAAATTTCTATAATTAATTAAAATATATTAAATAATTTAAATTTACGGAAGTACCATAGCACTGTTTATACTACCATATATACAAAATATATTGTGGTCCAATTTATGTAGTATAATTTATTATAATAATATATAAAAATCATACCATAAACATAAATTTGAACAAAATTTCAAACAAAAATATTTGTGACGTATTGCCCAGATACGTATTTCGATTATCAAGCAATCTTCCTCAGTGGTCATAAAGTAGTTTGGATCGCTCAGTAACTTCTTTGTGCTGATTCACCTGTGATGATTCACTTATTATATCAACATAAATGACATTTTATTAAAAACTTATTCTTTTTACATTTAACTATTATTTATAATCGCTTAAAAAAGCAGTAACAAACTGCGAAACGTTGCGCAAAAATAACAGTGTAAATTATTTTAAAATAAAAGACCCTCAAAAATCCTCGGGACTACAACAAATTGAAAAAAAATATTTAAAAAATTAACCAAAAATAAGATTAATTTCTGCTATTTCTTCTTAAACGTGAATTTCGATTGTCCGACAAACTGTTAGTGATTTCGTCTAGACCAGTGTTTCTTAACGTGGGGTACCCGCACCCCTAGGATGCAGAAAGATACTTTGGGGTGCGGAAGAAGCCCTTAACAATATAAATTATGAAATTATCAATAATCAATTTTTCAAACATGCATTTTTCTAAACTAAACAAAAAAAAAATTAACAAATTTTTCAATAAGGTGTGGCGACCTATTTTTATATTCAAAGTGAAATATATAAGTATATATTTATAAATATATACAAATATAAACATAAATATATGAAATATATTTATATTCAAGAAACACTGATCTAGATCCTTCAACATGGACTTTTTTGGATAGTTTTAAGATATAATGAAGAAAATTCAGTTGTTTAAGATCTGCTTTTATTAGCTGCTGTTTTTTAATTTTCCAAATTAGCAACGTTTCGTTGCGTATAGCAACTTTATCAGGCGTTTTGAATCACAAAAACATTTCAGTTACAGTCCACTCTAATCTTATTGAATGATGAGTTTGGACTGAAACTGAAACGCTTTTGTGATCCAAGATGCCTGATGAAGTTGCGATAGGCAACGAAACGTCGCTAATTTGGAAAATTTAAAAACGTCAATTTTCTTATGTTTTTCATTTGTTTTGAATTATGTAATCGAATAAAAAACTAAATAATCTGGAGTAATAAATACTAACAAGAAACAAAGTCGAATAACTTTAATTACACTTTATATATTTTTTGTTGTATTAAAATATAAGTGTGAAAAAAGGGATCATTTTCAGTACAAACCACGGTTGGGAAACCAAAATCGAAACCCAGAATCTTGATTCAGTAGAGTTTTGATCAGTGTGAGCTGAGCCTAGGTCACTTAAAGTGTATACTGGTTCCAGCTTCTGTATTATAATATTTTTAATATAGTAGAGCAAATAATTTAAAAAAAGTTATCTAAAAACTTTATATATTTGACAAAAAATTACATTAAAATTAATCTTTGAATCTTATCACTTGGAAACGAAAAAAATACGTCCATAAATCATAAAAATTTTAGAGCGGAGCCGGAGCCAAACTTTCAATAGTATTAGCTCTGGAGCCGTAACTGGATGCTAAATTAATTTCGATTAGTTTTCCAATCTTAGTACAAATAACATGCGAAGTTGTCGCCTCAATTTTACTTTTCATTTATCTTTTAAATTACATAAATTTTGTATTACGATAAATGCAAACAATAATAACGAATCTTATTCGTAGGTGTTTGGTGCCGGAATGCGACAGTTTGACAAACTTTCAGTATAAAACCGCATGGATGAAATATGCAATTCCGTTTCAGGATGAAAATATTCCACAAAAATGCCAAAGGTACGGCTATTTTGGGAGTTCTTTGAATTCATCACGATTAATTGATCAGTGTCCAATCGATAATTTTTATACGCAAATGGTTTATAGTTGTGACCAATTTGTGTTTGAAAATACGGAATATAAGTCAATTGTTCATGAGGTAATTGTTTTAACTTTTCGAATTGATTAAAATACTAAGATTAGTGAAAAAAATACACAAATTTTCATGTGTAGGAAGTTCCTTCATGATTTCTTATTCTTACTTCTAAAGTTCAGCTATGCTTTTAAAAGATTTTTTTAACTTTTTTTAATAAAGCTTTCTGGTTAAAAGAAATATACCAAGAGCTTTTACCTCTGTAGGTATTTACATCCTATATTCATCTAGATATCTACAACTAGACAAGTAGATAACCCAGACAAATACCTATTTCTATGACAAGATTACATAATCCGTCGATTCATATTAGGGGTAAAAAAATTCATTTGGCATAAATGAACACTTAATGCACTTAGATAAACAATGAAAATGTTTTTAGTATTAACTTTGTGATAATACCCTGTGAAACATACAATACCGAATTTGTATTTTTTCAGGTTTTTGGTCTTACCATTTCAAAATATAGATTTCGGAACAAAAATTATTTTGTAATTTTTTATAAGCTAATATGTCACTCTAATCATAAAATGTTTTAAGTACCACTTTGAAATAACTTATAAGCAGATAAATGGCAATTGTATATGGCATGTAAATGGCAATAAGTTTAAAAACGAAATTACTTTCTAGTACATGGTACATCTATTATTTTTATAGAAAAATGTATGCTCCGTAAAAAAGTTTTCCAAAATTCTTTCCATTTACCTATTCATTCAAATGGTATTACAGGTTCAAATTATAAGGATTTGATTTAGGAATCATCAAATTTTTAAAAGCTTTTGGTTTGCTTAAAATTTCCTCATCCAAGAATTTCTATTTTTAAATTCAAACATAATTATTCTTTAGCACAAATAATCGTTATTTCCATATCGAATATCGGCATTAATTATTCTGAAAATTTAGTTTCCTCTTTTGGGTCAAAGCCTCAAACCAATCCAATTCTAAATGATTGATCCATCTAGTGGATCATAAAGAAGAGGAATTTAACTTTAAATAAAATCGTTTGTTTTTCTTTTTAGTTTAGTTTATTTTGCAACGATAATGTTTGGAAGTTATCCTTGATTGTTTCCTTAAGACATTTGGGCTTTGTCGTTATGGCTTCCATAACTGGATTTTTAGGAGACAGGTAAGTAAATATGTGGAAATTATTTCAACAAATTTATATGCAAAATTTATTATTTCTATGGTAGATATGGTCGTCGAAAATTATTCATCATCGCTGTCTTACTTTCTTCTTTTTTCGGTCTTTTGAAATCTTTTTCTCCCAACTATTGGTTCTTTATTGCAATGGAATTCGTTGGATCCATGACGGATAGTGCGATTTTCTCATCATACTTCAATCTAGGTATTTTTTTTTAGTTATGAGGAATTGATACCATTTATAGTTTCAAGCTTCATAAATGATTTGAAAGCTCATATTTCCTTAGATTTTAAGCATCATAATTATAAATTTGGATCATCAAGCATATTCTTAGATAAATCAGCCAATTTCTAAATGAATGTACAGGATACACGTCCTATTTTCAAGTATTGATCCAAAATTATTTCTCATTACTAAAATCTGGGCCGGATTTAGGGGGCTACAGCCAAGGGCCTCCACAAAAGAAGGGCTCCCATAATAGAAACTTTCGAAATAAAAATCAAATTCAGACTAATAAACTCTAGTAAATAACTTTTCCTTTGGTATTTTTTTCGCGGTTTACCTACAGTACTTTGCACAAATATGATTATATTAAACAATAACAGAAATCATTGATCAATATTTGTTCACTCCAATTAGGCATTCAGTAAAATCATCGACGATTTTTCGGCGAAAAAAGCTCGGAAAGTTCCGTTCGTTAATGCTAAAATTTAATTTCTGATAATTCTTGTTTCCAATTATATTTGTTATATTTCTCTAACAATAAATGGGTCAATACTTGGTTTCACAATAAATTATTTATTGGAAAACTCGACTGAAAAAAATTATCCATTTTTTTTGGAAAATAGCTTGAGGCCAGGAGGCCTCCAATTCTTTGTCGCTCTGAAGCCTCCAGATCTCAAAATCCGGCCCTGACTAGAATATATTCGACAATTTTAAAAAACTAGCTGATCCCCGCAACTTCGTCTGCGTAACGTAGGTGTAGATTATGTTTTCTTTTCAAATTTGCCATTTGTAGTGGCATATGAAAATTTTTATTTTTCATATTTCTTTTACGAAAAACATAATCATACTTAAAAACACTATTTTGTCAACTTGAAAAAGACACATTTAATAAACTGTTGCAAAGAATAAAATTGTTCTATGTAATAATCAATTAATTTTCCAAAAATATTTACAAATATCTAAAAAGAGTATGTCTATTGCGTATACCTACGGTAGGTATACCTGCCGTAGACCAAATAATCTGTAAATCAATCACCATCTATACATAAATAAAAAATATCGCCAAGTTCAAAAAAGTTGGTCTTAATTATAAGTGAAATGCGGTAACCATGCGACATTTTTCAAATAACTTACATTTTTAAACTTGTGATATCTTTCGAATGGAATGTTCAAATTGAATAACTCAAAAAGTTATATAAGAGTATTGAAGCAAACTTAAATATGAAGTCATTTATTTTGATAAGGATTAATCCCAAAGTATAAATAAAAGAGCTTTTATAACGGTGGCATTTATATATATTTTTTAAAATGAAAAAAAAAACACTTATTTTGCCATAATTATAATAGTTAGACATATTCTGTCGCTTTATTTTTTGTAGATAATGATATGTTCTTCAAAATCGTAGTACATTCTTTTGTCTATAACCAATAGTTTTCGCAGCGCACGCGATAAAAGAATGTTTTTTGGTAATTTTTTCAGGCCGTGGGTTACATTATTGGAGTTTCAGTATGGATCCCTAATTTTTTTGAAAATTTAATATAGCCTATGTTCACCGGAAATAGTGTAGCTTCCCAACAGTGAAAGAATTTTTCATATCGGTCAAGTAGTTTCGGAGCCTATTCAAAGCAAACAAACAATCAAATCTTTCCTCTTTATAATAATAGATAAAATGAAGGTTCCAAAAAATTATTCATTTTTCTTTCTCTGTATTTTCGAAGCTATGGAAATGTTCGTCCCCAAATATCGAATCAAAGGTACGTTTTTACTTCTTTGTTTGTCACCATTGGGAGGAATCATTCTCGGATTTATCGCATGGAATGTCCACGAGTGGCAATCGATTTTACGAATCGGATGTATTCCATCCTTTATGTTGATTTTCTATTTTTGGTATCTACCCGAATCGATTCGATGGCTCATTGTTAAGGGTAGATACGAAGAAGCCAATAATCTAATCAAACAAATCGCTCTCGAAAATGGAGTGGAGTTGGACAAGAACACAGCTTTGGCGACCAAAGAAAATTGTGAAAAAATTGTAAGCCCTTGTGACTTTTAAGTGATCTATAAGATTATTTATTTTTTAATTTATTCGATAGGTCGTCAAAGATGAGTCGTTACCGATAAAGCACATCTGGAAAACGCCCAAGTTGACGTCAACTTTGCTGATTTGTATGTGCTGTTCAATGCTGTTTTCCTTCATTGGTTCTGGATTATTTTTGACGTCGGTTTCGATTGCAGGAAACGTTTACTTTAATTTTATCGGAATTAGTTTCATTGAACTTCCAGCGAATGTCTTCATTATTTTCAGTTGCAATAAAATTGGACGTAAAGCAACAATTTCCACTTGTGCTTTTATGAATACCGTTTTATTTTTGGCCTATATCTTCCTACCACGTAAGTTTATATAAAAGCGGATGGGGTGTAGGATCATTTTCTTCATTTTATGGCAATACAGAAGTGGGGACACGTGCCATCTTATTTAGAACCCTTTTCCATTTTTCTTACTTCAAATTTCCAAGTAGACTGAGTAGTAGGGTGTCCGTTATTTTCCAAATTGATTTTTTTACACCGATCGCCCCCTGAATTTTTAGTTTAAGATATAAAAAAAACTATCCAATACAATTAAGCTCTTAATTTCTTGATTAAACCGTGCCGGAATCATGTTACTTTTAGCATTTAAATAACATGGGATTATTTGCTTTTTACTTTTATTTTTTTTTTTTCTCAGAAACAAATGGATGAAAAGATTTAGGGTTAAATTATTCTGACGTAAAATTTAACGCTCTACAAAAAATGTTTCTTATGAATTTTCGATTAAATCACACCATTAAAAGTTATTCAACATTTCACTTGTGCCTAATATAAATCTTGCAATATTTTCAACTTTTTGCTCATTTTTACTTTTTTTAACTATAAAATCATTGGAAGAGAAAATAAAAAGTATTATCATTAGAGCGCAAGTGATTATTTGTTTTAATTTTATGGCTTGAACAGAAAATTAAACAAACAAAAAATCATTTTTTGAATATTAAAACCGGTGACATAAGATCTTTAGCGAATTCGCTAGAGTCGTGAAATTCAATTTATCCAGGATAAATTTTCGTACTTTAATCAATATTTTGTACCTACGAAGTGAATTTCATACTAATTAATGAGACTATCGACAAAAATTCAATTATTATTCGAATTTTTACCATTTCACCTGACGCTATCTATGAGAAATTTCTTAGAACTTGTAGTCAACATCATTTTTATTGAGCCTATAGTCGATTGATTTGTCGTTAAAAAGTTAAATGTTGAATAACTTTTAATGGAGTGATTTAATCGAAAATTTATAAGAGACCTTTTTTGTAGAGCGTTAAATTTTACGTTAGAATAATTTAATCTTAAATCTTTTCATCCATTTGTTTCTGAGAAAAAAAATTAAAAGTAAAAAGTCAAATAATCCCATGTTATTTAAATGGTAAAAGTAACATGATTCCGGCACGGTTTAATCAAGAAATTAAGAGCTTAATTGTATTGGATAATTTTTTTTATATCTTAAACTAAAAATTCAGGGGGCGATCGCTGTAAAAAAATCAATTTGGAAAATAACGGACACCCTCCTGAGTAGGCTGCAGCTTACAGGCTCCTATCATTTAACAATTAACTTAACAACCAACTGGTTTTTAAATTGAACCTTGAAAAAAAAACTACTATCATTTCAACCTAATGATTCTTCCAATATAGTAAATCAGGGGCTGTAAATTTTAACTGAACTTTTAAGCTGCAATTGCAAGTGTATTCAAAAGCACAAAAAAAAACCATTGTGGATAAAAATTAACTATTAAACTATTTTTTTGCTAAAACTGATCATAAGTATATATTTTACAGCAATTTCTTGGATTCAACTTCCAATTTATTTGGTGTCAAAGTGTGCAATAATTACAACGATGTCTACATTGCAAATTTACGTAACAGAAATATTTCCGACGCCATACCGACAAACTATTACAGGAATATGTCTTTCTTCAGCCCGAATTGGATCGGTTTTAATATCACCAGTCGCCCTAATGGTAAAATTGTTTTCAAAATTATATGTTAATGTAATGAACACTATATTAGAGTTTTTTTAACATTGAAAGGATATTTGAATATAGATCACGCAATATATGGACTCATTAATGTGAAAATAATTGAATTCCAATATTCCAGGTAATATCCTTTTCCGATATTCATTTCTATTTCCCGACAATTTTAAATTCTAATTCTTTCAAACCAAAATTGTAAATCCTAGTACTTATTCGGGAACAACCCTAAGAAAACATTTTTCTATGGTCTTACAACAGTTTGTCTGTCCGTAACGCTATATTGATGCATATTTATATTTTGTGTTATCAGAAAAATATGAATGTAGTTTTAATGTAGTTATATTAACAAATATTTTTTTAGATGCTATATTGGAAATATTTACCAGTCGCTCTTTTCGCAAGTGCAGCCCTAATTGGAGGTATTTTATCGTTACAATTGACAGACACATCCGACAAAAAATTGCCAGACAGTTTCGAGGAAATTGAAAATTACCAAACAAAATGTGTCGAAACTTCAAAATTTTAATTGAAAAACCAAAAAGTAATTATTTTCTGCAATTGTAGAATAAAAATATGTCTCATTTTAGAATTTAATTGAAAAATTTGAACTTTGTGTGATATTCATTTAAGCATTTAAGTAGTTAATTTATGTATTGTATTTGTTAGGTATGTATCCACATTTTGAAATATATATTTTTATGTATCTACATTTGTAAGTTAAAATAAATACTCGGTAAATGCTTATTTGTTATGACGAAAATTATAGCAAATCAATGACTTTGTATATATTGATATTTGAAGTATTGATCTTTTGATTTATTGTAAAGATAGATCAAACATGTGTATTTAAGAAATGAAAAAATAAACTATATATCCTTATATAAATTATAATATGTCATAGATGAATCTGATGATTATACGGTAGTTCACCTCATCTTTTTCAATGGCAACATTTTGCTGATATAGTATAAATAAAAATAGATGATAAGAAAAGAAAACTATAGTGCAATGATAGAAAAGAAACTTGGCTGTCACTAGGGAGACTTCAGGATGGAAAAAGTACAGGAATTAGGAATCGAAGGTATTTTTTTTTCAAATAAGCTTAGAGAATATAGAAATAGAAAACGATAACTACCCTAATTATCATCAAAGGGTGGCTTTTTTTTTGAAGTCTAAATCATAAGTTCCCAACCATTAATAAATCGGCACCCTATTGCCGAGAAAAAAAAAAACTAAGCCCTAAAATAGTATATTGTACCAATTTCAAGGAAAAGAAGAAATTATACCATAGCTCTTCTTAAGCGGCCTTCTGATTTGTCTCTATAACCACTATTAATCCTTTAAAAATGTCTAAGCCCTCACTATGATAAACGTAGGGGTGATATCACTCCCGTTGGGAATTATTACTGTTAAGTATAAATTATAAAAACAACTCTATAAATAATTATCGTAATTCCAAGAATAAAGGATTTCCCAGAATATAAAAATAAGGTATTTTTAAAGTTAGTACTAGTAAAGAATAGTGGATACAATAAAACGATGGTTTGAAGAATACAAAAGGAGCAGAGAAAACAGATAAATTGAATTGGTTACATTCTGCAAAAAAAAAACCGATTTATGTTGAAAGGTGACAACAATGAGGAAACCTTCGTAATTCATCAAACATAAAACCTCCAATTCTTGGTGGAATAAGATTTAAATATCTAACAGTCGAAAAAGCTTATTTTTCTGATTATAGTTCTATAAGTACTTCAAAAAGTTATTGAAAATTAAGAATCGTATAGGCAAACAAAGTTACATCACAATTGTTTGCAAAAGTGGTTCCATCAATCGTTTTTGTTAATTTTAACGGCAAACAATATGAAAATTAGATAAAATTAATTCTTTGAATTTTACTATCAATAAAATTCCATAAAATTTTATTCTTTTATTGCTGGTGGTTTTTCTATATAGGTGTATTACACGGTTAATAAATTACATAGTTAATAAAAGTTTATTAAAGTAAATACAAAATTTAAATCCAGTTTTCAAAGTAATTCCGCAGAAGCTTTTATAGAACCACTAAGCAATATCCTGTTATCAAGAAGTATATTATAATATTTAATTGCAACGTAGTACGCATTCTTGGAATGTATAGTATACTTTTTTCCTCCCAATTTTAATATAACGCAATTTTTTGGTCCAAAGATGAATACATGAATTCCATGAAAAGAAGATCTGCCAGCTTAAGATTTTGGACGTGGGTCAATTCAACGTGAAAACTAAACGGTCCATCGACACCAACCACCCCCCAATAATATCTTTAAAGATCACTAAGTTATTAAAAATATATATTTTTATTGGAAGAAAAAACCTGTATTAACGATCTTAACTATTGGGGTTTTCGGGGTCAATTGTTTCAAATACGAAGTTCATTAGGTAGCCGAATTTACCCGGAAATAGCCATAGACCTCACATCTTAAATAATTTTTTTTGGAAAATGATTATCAAAAACATAGAGGGTTATTTGGTTTTTCATATTACAAATATTTGGTTTGTTAAATTTTACGGTATGCTTGGACATTGACTAAATCGCTAATAATGAATTGAACAATAATAAATTGATCGATAATGAATAGACCATACTGAAGTGATCGATTTATTATGTCGTGAATTGGATTGAAAACAAAATAAAGAAAGGGAATTTGGCAGATTGTATCGGTTTAAAGTGAACCTGTACCCTAATAATTGTAGGAGAAAAAATCCATACCAATTCTCATGTATGACGTGGAAACTCGAGGACCTTCATAACCAACGACCCCAAAAGCCCCCTTATGTTTTCCGTAGTCATTTCATGAAACATTTCAAATATACTCCAGAAGACGAGATCCACGTCTTGCTTCAGGTTCCAAAAAACTCTTAGGGAACAAAATTTAATTTATTTTGTGTATTTTTCAGTAAAAAGTAAAGATGTTATGTGTCGCGTCAAAATTAAACACTCAATAATGCATTTTTGGGGTGCATAATTGCATCAACCGGTTTAAATAGAATTAAAAGGAGTACAATTTTTCTTAGATATTTTTAGGAACCAAATATAAATCCGCATGTCGATATGATTTGTCCGTATTTTTTCGAGCATTAGGCTTTTTTTGTGCCAGATTGGTTCGTTTAAACCAGAGTTTCTTAACCTGGAGTAAGGAAAGGCATTCTTGGGGGTGCGAATCAAATTTAAATCCAACAAAATTTTTGTTAAGTTTTCATTTAAAATGAAATATTTAATCTAATTACAATTACAAAAACCGTTATAACTATTGTTCGGATTGACTTAGTATCCTCTATGGACCCATACCCAAACTGTACTCCTATATAATTTGTTTGTACCTACTTCAGTGAAAAAAAAAACAGACGTTATAATATTCAACAATGGAATAATTGCAATTGAGAAATTGCCCATAACTTCTTTTGACCTCTGTCAAGTTAGCACCCAACTTTAACAAATTAAAATTTAAAATATATTTTTAGATTGACTTGTTTGTACTTGATTGTACCGAAAAAATATTTCGTTTGTACCTAGACCGAAAAAAAGTTATTCAATTTTTGAAATTCAATAGCCCCCGATTGTTAGATTTTTCAAAAATGTTAACGACAATAGATGGGTGTTGATATATAGAAGATTGTACCGAAAAAAAATTATTCAAACTTTAACCCAAAAGAAGACCTCTGTCAAGTTAGCACCCGACTTTTACAAATTAAAATTTTAAATATATTTTTAGATTGCCTTTTGTTTGTACTTGATTGTACCGAAAAAAAATTATTAAATTTTTAAAAATCGATAGCCCCCCATTGTTCGATTTTTCAAAAAAATTAACGGCCATAGATAGGCCTTGACACGTAGAGGATTGTACCGAAAAAAATTTGTTTCTAACTTTAATCCAAAAAAAGTTATGAGCGATTTTGTGATTGCACTTATTCCATTGAAAATAGAGTTTTCTGGCTACTACGGATTTTCCTAGAGAGATTTTCCAAATTTAAAAGCAGTACAATCTAGCTACTGTGCTGCTGAGGATGGTACCGAAAAAATTATCCTTCTAACTCTATTCCAACGGTAGTTATAAAGGATTTTGTATGAGTAATTAGACTCTAATTACTCTATTGTTGAAACCGCAAAAACGGCCATAACTTTGAATCTATTGAGGTACAAACGATTTTTTTGCGGATTCTCCCGGGTGCTGGTCTCTAGTCGATGAAACCAGTTGAATTTTTGTTTGTACCTCAATAGATTCAAAGTTATGGCCGGTTGAGGTACAAACGAAATTTTTTTCGGTACAATCAAGTACAAACAAAAGGCAATTTAAAAATATATTTAAAATTTTAATTTGTAAAAGTCGGGTGCTAACTTGACAGAGGTCTTCTTTTAGGTTCATTTTTTTCGGTACAATCTTCTATATATCAACACCCATCTATAGTCGTTAAAATTTTTGAAAAATCTAACAATCGGGGGCTATTGATTTTCAAAAATTGAATAACTTTTTTTCGGTCTAGGTACAAACGAAATATTTTTTCGGTACAATCAAGTACAAACAAGTCAATCTAAAAATATATTTTAAATTTTAATTTGTTAAAGTTGGGGGCTAACTTGATAGAGGTTTGGTCACCAGTATCAGTGATAAACGTAATTTATTACCTACGAGTATAATACTCACCTAATTAGGTACTCATTACAACTTCAATTTCTGAGACTTATTTTTAAGAATTTTACTAAGTTGCATACTTTTATTTTATTTTCAAGGAGGTATTATCGTTTCATAAATTGTTTTCTATTTGTTTGTTAACACAATATTTGAAATAAATAATGAACCATTTTAGGTTCTTGATGGTAGACGATCATAAATATATTACAATAAAGATATCTTTAATTATGTTCCAAGAAAAAGTAAACAACTTTTTCCACTTTTATATTTTTAATTTCCGAATTAACAAACGATCAGAGTAACACTGCACCCCATGTTGTCGTTCACTTAAGCGAAGAAATTTGAGAAAACTTTTCTTATCAGATTGTTAAATAATTTTATTACGAATATAATAGTTACCTAATAACTCATAATAATTTCAATTTCTGACACTAATTTTTAATATTTTTATTAGGTAAGCATATATAAAATTTTCAAGGAGATTGTTATCGTTTCATTTATCGTTTTTTTTTTGTCTCTGTTATTTACTTAAATAATATTTTAAAAACAGACAATTAAGTCATAATGGGTCACGTTTAATACAACCATACCAATTGTTTAAGCTTTTTTTGGTGTTTTTAAGTTATAATGTAAAATATAAGGTAAAAAATTTAACAGAATAAGTGAAGACAAAACATAGCATTAAAAAGTGATTTGTGTTTATTTGTTTAACATTTTTGATTGTTGAAAAGGAAAATCAGTTCAGATGTCGACAATGAGGTAAGGATTATCAAATTATAAAGGGGATTAAATAAGGTTCTCTTTTGAATCTACTTTGATGGTTCTTAAGTCTAGACATTGCAATTTATCATTGAATTCAATGCAATTTTTAATAGATTAAATATATACGTCTGATAATATGTGCTTGTCTCGCAATATAATAACAGTAGGTTAAGGGCCGCAACAAGGTCATTTTGTCCGTGTATACCAAGAAAAAAACAGGGTCACCATCATTTCCTCTCGCGTATTTGTAAGATGTTATACGGAAGCTATTAAAATTCTAAATGACTACAAGAATTAAACGTGGCTTACTGAAATCAGATCTTCAATTACAGATTTCAGTTGATATTTTTATTTATTTGATTTTCTGTTTACTCTTAAAAATTGCACGAAAGATCTACCTTTTTTATACAAAGCAGTAATTCAAGTCTATTTGTTCCCTTCTAAACTGAAATTAAAGATCTGTTTGATAACCAAAGCCTGTTAAAAATTAAACTATCAATGTTAACAGTAAGAAAATGGGCATCGCACTATTCAATTATATGCCAGAATAACATGGGAAACATGGACGAGTGGTCAAAATGACCGATTGTTACTAAGTTTAAATCTAGTGTTGAAGAAGCTGTATTTTATTTTTCCAAGGTTTATAAAATACACAGGTGGCCTCATGCGCCACGTGACGTATCCAAAAGAAATTCGTACATTTCTTCAGACTGATTCAAATTTCAAAATTCTTCGTATGACGTCATTTTTTTTCTAATGAGACAACCTGTGTAATTTATAAACCTTGTTATTTTTCGACTTACATATTATGTTTATCACCCTAGAGTCGCTTAGTAGTTGTAAAATGACGGAGAATATCTAAAAAATATTGAAAATGACAACTTAATACAAGTTTCAGAGGACTAGGATTTTTTTTACCGTATTTTTCAGATAAGTTGTTCATAAAGCCTCTTGATGTTGACATTATGGTAAAATTTCAAATCCTTGATAATAACTACTTAATATAAGTTGCAGAGGACTAGGAATCCTAGTCCTCTGAAACTTATATTAAGTTGTCATCATCAAGGATTTGAAATTTTACCATAATTGGAAATGATTTCTTCGTGATTTTGTTTCTTCCATAAGGTTCAATTTATACCTCTTGCATTTATCTTCAATCGTTTTTAGGTGTGTTCTTTTTACAGGGGTTTAAACATACATACTTTCCTTCATGCTTAATTAATAAAGATAAAAAATACATTATCTGATTACATAGCGACTTTCCATAAAACATTACGAAACTTAGTACATCCATAATATAAAAAGTTACTAAAAAATTATCTTTCTATCTTAAAACATTACTTAAAATAAGTATTTAGATATTTAGGTTCATTTTTTTAATAATAACTAGATACCTAAAGTAACTTCGGAATTTTTTAAAAAAGTAACTTATCTACTATTTAGATACTTTCCCAAATTATCTTTGTGAACTCTTCTTATTTTTTTTTTTTGTTATTTATCGCCGTTTTATAATTATTAAGGCCTTCTATGACTAGAGCTAAGAAAAATCCGTACATTAAGAAATTTCGAAAATTTGCTCGATACAAGATTCAAACCCAGCACCTACCAGCTTTGAAGCGGTCACCTAGACCAGTGCTCCGCAATCGGTGTGCTATCGTGAACCGGATACAGGTGTGCCGCGGTCAAATAGAATTTATTTGACATTTTTACAAATATTTTCTTGTTAAAAAAAGCAATTAAGGGCATTTAAAAATAATAACATTTAAAATGTCTTTAATAAAGAATTTTAAACGAATTCTAATGGATATTTTGGACATTAAAATGCCTTTAAATGTCTTTCCCTTACCACTTCAAAATGACGGAAATGCAGCTGAAATATAGATTGAATGGTAAAAAACCAGAGATAGAGATATATATTGTGTTCTTTATGCTTTATCAGAACATGAAAATTTGGTTTTTGGAAGGTGGAACGGGGTAAAATATTTTCAAATAATTAAATTCTAAAGCTAATCGAAGTTATTCGAAGTAAAAAAAGACGTAATTCATAATCTAAATAAATTGATGTTACGAAATTATTACCGCTACCTGGTGAGTTTTAAAAAGAACATAACAGAAGGTACTTGAAGAAAGAGTCGTGAGATCAGCCGTGTTATTAAAAGTGGCAAAGTTCAAATTCAATTAACATCTATTTTCAAATCTTTACATATTATCAATTCTTAACTATTTTGAAATTAATAAAATATGAAATAAAACGTTGTACTTTTGATGTTGTAGCCAAATAAAAAAGACTTAAATATACACTATAAAATAGAACAGAATATGTGGAAACGTAGAAATCAATGGTAAAAAATATGCAACTGATGCGTATCGTTTCGTAGCATGCCTGATTACCGGTCATATTTCTGGATTTATTTATTTTTTACGTACATATCAGCTTTTGTATAACTTATTTTTCTATCAATCTTGTTATAATGTAACATATTGTTTAAAATGAATAAAGAAGTTATAAAAGGCATTCAAAAACATTTAAAACTCAATTGTTAGCTGTGATTTTTAGTTACCGTTAAAACTGTGCCTACTCAGATGGCGCTTCGTAAGTCACAATAGATTTTTCTTTATTTTAATTCACGATATATGGATGGTCTATTCATCTATACATATCAATAATTTGGGCTATTTTGCTATAGGATCTGAACTCAATCTGTTGTATACATGGTCTCTCCAGAACTAATGTCATATTCTAGTCCAATTTACGTTATCCCATATATTCTTCTCTAATGAAGTCGCTTCGTATTGTACCTCTTAGAATTACGCTCGTGATGCTTTTTAGTATTCACAGTTTTGTTGTTCTGGGTCTTTTTTTAGTTGTTGAATTATCAGCTCTTGTCTCAGGTGTAAGATAATATTTATCTAATGCTGATTTTATGAATCTTTTATGATTTTATTTTTTGTCGATATAATTTTGTTTTTGGCAGATTAGATTCGCTAAGTAGCCTAACTACTTAAATTCATCTTTTAGTTTTTTAAAACTGGAAAGGCTTACCTCTAGTTAGTTGAACGTCATCACCTGTTGAACGATTTTGGTTCTAACGAAATCTTTGGATAGAACCATTGTTTGAGGTTCTTCATAGTAGAAGTAGACACCATCAACATTAAATTTTACGGGTTTTAGAAGGGTCAGTCAACTTTGGCTACCCAAAAAAAAATTGAAAATTTTCAGAAGAGATTTCATCACATTTGTTAATGTACTATCAAGTGCAAAATATTTCTAGTTAAGAAATCTACGCCATTTTTTCTTATTATACTCACTAATGAAAAAAAAATAATTCTCACATAAATCTTTTGTTGGCTAAATTCACACTTAAGTATATTATTTTAAAAAATCGAAAATGAAAAAAAAACATGACCTTGCAATCATTGATTAAATATTTTCCTCTACTGATTATAAGTTCTCATCATTAATGTAGGTCAGTAATTGTTGTTGATAACATAGTGAAGAACCAAAAATTGTTTTTATCTAGCTTGAGTGTTTACTTCTCCTAAGCAAGAAAAATATAATTACCTAACAAATGCGCAAAAAATATATAGAATGCCTCTAAAGTATTGAACAAGCAAATAGAGGTGGACTGGGAATGAAATTTAAGGAAAAAAATTCCACTTTTTAATTTTAATTGAGTTATTAATTAATAGTTTAAGGGCAAAGTAATTAAGTTTAAAAACGTCATAAGATTTTTTGATTATTTCAGTTTAAAGATTTTCGTTGAATACTTGGACTAAAAATATATAGTTATCGATATTTTGCTCTAATTTCCGCAATAAAGTGGCAAAAAATCGCAACCCAATGCTAATTGTAAGAACTTTGTTGACTTCTTTTTTGAGTCTACTAATTTTAAATTGTATTAAATGTAAATGAAATTTTACTAATAAATTAGTAAAGGCCGTGATTGCCGTCAAGAAAAAACGTTTAAATTTGATCAAAATATTTATAAGTTAATCCTATTGCCTTCTTAGTCACTTATTCTTCGTAGTTGACGCAAATGTTTTCTTTTAGCCACTTTGAATTTCAATGACTTACTTTTGGACAGAACTGTTTTTGATTGAAACTTTAGATTTGGTACTTTTATTTCATTACAATTTGGATCTACAAGGAAGAAATGTCGCAAATAAAAAAAAAATATTTTTTCGCTATTTTCTGTGGAAAAATTAATCATCAATATTTATACCAGCTATTGTTTGATCACATGTGTTTTGCGAATCATTCTCAAAAATACTTAGCAAGTAAATATAAATTGTTGTACCTTTTCTATTACGTTTTAATGTTTCTTGGCTTAGATACGTTTGGAATACAAAATTTTTCAAGATATGGGATTTGATTCATTCATTAGCAATTCTCAAAAACGGTTCTACATAATAAAGACGAAATCTTTGTCTGAATCTTCTGTGTATATATAAACTACTGTGAAGGTCCTTCAAGTGATCGGGAAAGTTGGAAAAAAAAACGTAGGTCAGGATGTCCATATAAATTCGCTTCACGAGCAATTAAGCCATGTCAATCGCTCGTTTCCAGTTTCAATTGGAGTTTCTCGTGAATTTCTCGAGACAAATATTTTTATATATGCGTTTTACAACCAATCTTTGTAGTGTCAAAATCATGAATTTAAAGACTAGTTAAAGAAAAAGTGTCTAAAACCAAGTGCAATTTAACAAAATAAAAAAAAGGTAAAATTTATTGAATCAAAGGAGGAAAATTGAACAAAAGTTTGTTTTTTTTTACGAAAATGAAGAGGTATTTATTTCTGTAGGATTAGTAGTAGAAAATTGGAAAAGCTTTTATGGCCACAATCAAATGCTACAAAAACTTAGATTAGTCGTAATCGTTACTAATTAATTCATCAATCAATTTTCTCAACTATCTGTACAATTTTCCCGAGACTTTATTTTTGTAATCAAAATTAAACGCAAATTTTTTATTTAATAATCCATTATTTTTTTATCAAAAAAAAAACCTTTTGACTAATTCAAAGTCTCTTATCTCTCTAGTATTTAAGCAACTGTGCAAATCAAATATGTTTAGTGTGGACTTTTTCGCATTTTCTTGAAGGTTTCACCAATATTTTCTCGCAAAATTTCTTGTTAACATTAAAAGAGATATTAAAACTTCAAGAATTTTCGGACCCAATTTTCCTGGTATTTTTTTTTCTATCACTAAATATTTATAGATTATCGTTATCACAAATTCCCAACACCAAAACTTTAATCTAAAGCAAGATTACAAAGTGTTTTCGTTTCATTTACCATAATTTTCATGCTTTAGCTTCATTTTCTCATAGTGCAAATAAAAGTTCAATATGCCAACGACTACAATTTCGCGATTAAATAGTAATAATCTTTGGCTGAATTTTCCACTGCGAACCAATGGAATATTTTGCATTTGATTATTGTTATTGAAAATTATTTGTACGAAAGTAGATCAATTTGTTCAATGCATTCTTTGCTCTCCATAGTGTGTGATAACAATGTAATTTACCTTGATTTTTTTCGATAAGCGATTTAATTTATATCAACGCTCGCGGGAAAAGAAGATTTTCGAACATCAAATACGCGGCCATCACAACAATGAAATCATCGGAACAGAACGATGCTGCAACAAAACCGTCCACTGAATTCGATCTGGATGAGGTTCTTGTCGAATTGGGCCACTCTGGGAAATTTCAAATTCGCAATTATCTGCTGTTGACCATTACGATTGTCTTTTCAGCGTTCTATACCATCAACTATGTCTTCACTACATCGAATCCAAGTTACCGGTAAGATTTTTCCTAAAAAAAGTATGTTAGTAACGGGAAATATCTTAAGATTTCAATCCGAAAGATTTTGGCATTAAAGTAACTATTTCATCAGGAAGAATATTATTGAGAGAAAAATTCCGACGAAACGTAACGTTCCCTCAATCGTTACCAAGGGTTGGCACTCTTTTCAGTGAATTTCAGTCATTTCCTTGGACTTTTTTTCCGAATTTCGTTCCAGAATGACTTTCTCATCAAAAAACTTTGATAGTATACTTGGATACAACTAATTTGGTTTTGTATATTTTAATTCACTAGGACCAGAAAACTACCTCATTTATTGCACGTAAATGTACGTAGTTTGGATAGTTCAATATATTACAATAAATACCAAGTTCTATTCTATTATTGATTTCCAATTTTTAATTTGATTTTTTTTAAAACCAAAAATGGCTTTAACTTATGGGGTTCAACAGTTTTCGGAGAATTGGTCGAGAAAGGATTTTGGTTATATGATTGGAATATATTATAGAGTTGATAAATAATAGATCTATTGATTTTTTTGTAGATGTTATATCCCGGAATGTGAGGCAAAGAATAGCAGCGATTTTTCACCCACATGGCTAGAAAATGCGGTACCGTCGGGGGCCGACAATCTTCCTAGTAGATGTTATCGGTATCATTACATTTCCGCTAATAATTCTAACGATTTCAAATGCACTTTGGACAACTTTAATCATTCCTGGACCGAAAAATGTGATGAGTTTGTCTTCAAGCCACAAATCACAACCATCGCTAATGATGTACGTTTTTTTTTAAATTATATGGAATAAAGTGGACAAAAAGTATTTTGTCCTTCGTCTATTTTAAAATTTTTGAGAAAGTACCGCTTTCCGCTCCCAATTGGTCAATTATTCACTTTAACTAAAAAAATTTCGCTCTTGATTTTTATAATTCTCATACATTTATTTGAGCAACGATGTATTGAATATTGAACACTAGGAATACTCTTATCTGCAAACTCCAAGTCCTATAATAACTTCAATATGCATAAACGTTGGCAAAATGTTTTCCAAGGAGGGAAAACTTTTGACAGGAGATGGCAAATTAATTTTTAAATTTTCAATTGTCGAACCAGAAATCGAAAGAAACAAGTATGTCCCATTTTTATTTCCTACACTTGATTTCTGTTGTATCCATTTAAATAATTAAAAAAGATTTTCAAATTTCCAAGGGGAATAACTATCCCTTTTTGCCTGTTAAGCATTCATTATAAAATTCATAATAAAGTTGTCCCATTTTAAGAAAAGACAAAAAAACAATCTTAAATCTTTTTGTTCACTTTTCGATACCATTTTTTTAAGAATATTAAAATTAATTTTTAATTTTAGTTCAACATTTATTGTGACGATAATCTATGGAAGCTGACGCTCCCTGGAACTATTCACAACATTGGTGAATTTATTTCGATGCCTCTAACTGGTTTATTTTCGGATAGGTAATAAAATCAAATATGATGGAAATATGTCGTTTGATTAAATTTTATTTCTGGATTAGATTTGGACGGCGTGCTGCCCTCGTTTGGGGGTTGTTTTTCAGCGCAATTTTCGGTCTAATTCGATCATTTTCCCCCAAATATGCTATGTTTGTTGTATTTGAATTTCTGGATGCTTCAGTGGGTGCAGCCGCATATGCCTCAGCATTTATTTTAGGTATAAATTGGAGACATCTCCATTTATTCTTTTGATTCGTTGTCGATAAATCTGTTGAAATATTAATCAAACTGTTTTAATTTTAATTTAGGAACGGAATTGGTAGCTCCGTCTCGTCGAGTTTTAGTTGGTACATTTGTATGTGGAGCTTACGCGATTGGAGAATCAATTATAGGATTAGTCGCTTGGAATGTGGACACTTGGAGAGAATTGATTCGATATACCTACGCTCCAGGATTATTGATTCTGGTTTATTTATGGATCGTTCCCGAATCAGTGCGATGGTTAATTTCGAAGGAACGTTACGAAGAAGTCGAAAAAACCCTTCAAAAAGCAGCCAACGTAAATGGAATCACTCTATCCAAAGAAACCTTAGATAAACTCGAAGATCTAAAAAATAAAGTAAAAATTCAATCTCTTTTTCACTTTCAACTTCAATGAATAAACAAAAAAATTTCAGAAGCACGAAATATCTCAGAAAGTTAAAGCAGAAGAAAAAACCGTTGAGGAAAATGATCAGACGTTATGGAAGGCTTTTAGTAATCTTCCGATGGCGTTACGGATTATCAACTGTTCGATTTGTTGGATAACATGCGTTTTCGTTTTTTATGGACTGTCGTTGAATTCGGTAGAAATTGCCGGAAATATGTACCTGAATTTTATTGCGGTTTCACTCATTGAAATTCCCGGATATGTAATAAGTTATTTCTTGTTAAATAAGCTGGGGCGTCGCTCTTCGTTGAGCGCTTCGTTTATCTGTTCTGGAATCGCTTGCTTTGCATTTATTTTCATCTCAGATGGTAATTGATTTTTAAAAAAATTTCAAACTAGCGGCACTTACTTTTTCAGTGGTTATTTTGATTATTTATGAAAACATTATGAGAGTATAAAGTTTTTTTTTCTTTATCATTAAAGCTCTCTAGATACTTCCTTTCTTGTTTTCTGAAAATGCATATTTCAGATTCATACAACATACTTTTACAACTATTTTCGGAAATTCCATGACGATAATTCTTCTATTAATCGCTCTGATAAAGTTTATTTAAATTATATAGAATCAAATATTTATAAATACGATTATTGCATTGCATATTCAGAATTTTAAAATCTCAATTGGAATTTTTTCCTTGAAAATATTGGAATGCTGTTTTTAAATACTTGAATTGTTAGAATAGCATTGCACAATTAGCTTGTCGCATATCTAATATATTATGATTATGTATTTCTATATTTAATCTTTGCATTTTTCAATTTAATTAACAAATTTTTCTTGCTTGTTTTCTAAAGATAGCGATTCAATTTCCCTGATTTCATCGTTTTATACTTTCTTCTTTTTGATTTGAAAATTCATTTTTAAACTTTTAGATTTGGCCACGTTGAAGTTAATAATGTATTTGTTTGGTAAATGTTCAATTACCATAGCATTTACGGTGATTTATGTGCTAACGGCGGAAATTTTTCCGACGCCGCTAAGGCATTCTTTGATGGGAATTTGTTCAATGATCGGAAGGATTGGATCAATAATTGCACCTCAAATGCCTCTACTGGTAAGACTTAAATGTGATTTAATGTAATTTACATTCTGCATTCGTAACTAATAAATTTTCTAGGCCGCCATTTGGGTGTCACTTCCATTGTTGTTGTTCGGCTTGATGTCGGTAATTTCAGGCTTACTTTCGCTCTTATTTCCCGAAACTCTCAATACAAAACTGCCAGATACAATCGATGAAGCGCTTCATATCGTTAAAAATAAATCGGAACCTTGATTTTTATTTATTATTTAACAGTTTTATTTATATTTTTAATTTATTTCAAAGGTAAAAACTGTGACTTTTTATCTGATTACAAATGACGAAAATTTGTAAAGTTACTCTTATTTTTTTATGTAAAAAAATAAATTATTTAATGAGGAAATACTGTTTATTGTAGCATTGCATCGTCTTAATTTTAATGATAATTTTTTTCATGGGCATCAACGTAAGGTCGTCTAAGGTCATTATACCATATTTTATCAAGTTGCAATCGTCAACGGAATCCATAATGATGTTCTGTAATGAAAGTTGCAGTAATAAACTCAATGCTAATTGTTAAAACCCTTGAACTTGGGATACTTTCAAGGTTTAATGTCGTGTAAAAAACCAGATCTTCAATGTAGAGGACTCAGAAAAAGTAAAACACAAATAAATTAATATTTTCATTAAATTTACAATTCAATTATAAATAATTAAATTTACAATTCAATTATAAATATGGTTGCCATCCGGAAAAAAGACGGCATAAATTCGCGGGATCTCTCGCTTGTTGTAATAATCGTTCAACTTGGCCCTCAATACTGGTGATGCGGCCTTCTTCAGACCCTTGTAACTTTTGCGTTAGGCGTAGTAAAGCTCGCTCGGCCGATTGGTTTACCTCCACATCTAAAAATAACATTTTTAACATTGATTAAAAAATATTAAAAAATATAAAAAACCTGATATGGGTTTTTGGGCTGCATCCGTTTCATCTTTAAGTCCTCGTTGAATGTCGACAGCCTTAGATGGGGTAATAGCCCACATATATAACGGATCGTACAACAATACTTCAAGAATGGTCAATATTATCTCTGAATTATTTCGTAAAATTTGCATAGTTTTCTCGCAAGATCTAAAACAAATTATCAAGAACAAAAAACGCATAATAAAGAGAAACTCAAAATCATAGTTTGCAACGGAGACAATAACGTTCTCTAGTGGACACTGGAACTTTTTAAGGGGCTAATAGAGATGGGAGAAAGACTGTTGTATGGTCTCTACCTTTTTATGGTTTTAGGAAAATGGTAAAATGACCTATTATGAAGTGGAGGAAGAGGAACATTACTCGTAGAAATTATTTGCTCTTGAAAAGAAATGATGATTTATAAATAGTTGGAAAGCTATGCTCTAAATTAAGACGAAAAAACTGTAACTAAGCAGTAGAAATCAGAAAGATGGATATAATTGTTGTCGATTCTCCAAATTCAATTCTTCCACTTGGTCAACTACTTATTTAACTTTACTTACAATTCAATCCTTTTTTCTTATTAAATATTTACTGTACAATGAAGTCAAAAACTATACTAACAAGAATCTTAAGTGCCTTTCAATTCTATAAATTCACACAAATTGAAATCACTTTCTTTAAAAATGATCTCTTACCTTCGAAAAACTCCTTCAACACCCAAAACTCCCATTCCGTCTTCGATATCTCTAGTCAAACGAAATGGAACAGTCTCAGGGGTGGGCAATATTTTTCCCTGTTCAAATGCAATTCCTACAAACAAACCAATGAGAAAATCCAAAAAATCACCGATTAAATGATTTTCCACCAACCAAAATCGATGTGGATTACGCGAGCCGTCTCACAATCAATTAATATGTTACTCAGATGACGATCTCCAATTCCTAAAATATAACCAACGATACTCGTAACAGCCACACTTAGTGTATAGGAGCGACGGCGACTCCACCAAATCGCAGCATTTCCCCATTGCTCCCAAAAGAAATGATGAAATGCCGGGCGAAACTTTTGACAAATCCTTTGAAACGCTTTTAACTTTAATTCATTCGATAAAGTTCTTGCCTCCTATAAAATACAAAAATCAAAACCAAAATACCCAAATCGACTTTGAAAACTCTCAATTACATGCATTTGTAATCGACAATCGTATGGAGTTAAATCTTGGGGATAATAACGTTGATGAACTCCTGGACTTAACGGTTTTCCTACTAAGTATTCAAATAACGGAATTGTATTGGAGCACCATTCCAAAAGACCACTCTTTTGCGACAAGGGCACTACCTGTAATCAAAATGAAAAACTCGCAAAAAATCATATACATCACAGTGGTCACAGAAAATGGGAAATGTATTTTTACATCCTTGTTACAAGGAAGTGTTGGTATCGCAAAAAATTTCGATGGAAATATTTATCTCTGAATCTATTATGGATATTTTCATCATGAATACATACTACAAAAATAATAATTCACATAGTGTTGTAATTTTATATATAAGCTTGATTTGGCAACTAATAGGGCAGGTCGCATTTTGAATATCTCTCCTCTATAAATTATGCATTTCTTTTTAATATTAAAACCGATACTGATATAATAATACGTCAAAATTGGTAGAGCTACAGTTGTAAGCATTTGCCTATTTTTCATGAAAATCTTGAGAAATTCGTCTCAAAAAGTAGGAAAAAAATTGCAATTTTTAGTATCAATATTTGTTAAGCTATGTGAGATATTGAAAAATTGTATTCTTCTTTTTCGTTTTATTTCGTCAGGATCTATAAGAATCCGTCATCAAATCGTGGCGCCGGAAGAATCGTAGTTACCCATAAATCACTTACTTTGTATGTTCTAATCAATAAATTTCGACAACCACTTCGATTTAACAATGTATTCATGATGGAGAAAACTTGCTGCATTACAGCATCTTGTCGCAAATCATCTTCCCCCTTAATCAACTGCGAATATTCAATTCCGTTAGAACCAATACAAGTTATCTTCTTGGGCGCATTAATTCCTCCAACTGGCGTATATTTTTCCTTCCATTTATAAATCCCTAAAACAGTCATCATTAAATTGTAATACATCCAACTTTTATTACTTAAATCCTACGAATAATTTCAGTATAATTTCCAGACGGACGAATTGGAATATCGAGCGTCGGAACTGAAATACAGTCGAGTTTGTTTAATTTTCGAATTGGTTGATTTGATGGAATTATATGATCACTTGATATCTAAAATAAAATTCTTTTAGTTTAATTTTTTAAGGGGATGGGTATTATAAATACTGGTAAATAAGCTAGACGAATTAATGCATCCGACATTTGAATCATTTCGTCGATATTTTTTGAAATAGTTGAGTTTCTGTGCAAATTCTTCAGTATTGCTTGCGCTTGAATTACGCGTGGTTGTCGGATTTTCTTTTCATTTCGTTGTCGTCCATCGTAACTTTCATGTTTGTTGGTCAACGCCAACGCCATCATAATGGGTAGTGCATGATGGGGATGATCAATAACGCAACGCTCTGAAAAATAGATTCTACAATAATAAATTATCTCAAAATAAAGTCACAGAAACCAACCAATTATACTAGCAACTTTTTCCGTAAAATTATTCTTCTGGTTACTAATATGTGGAGCAATTTGAGCTAGAATTGGTAAAAATTTATGTACGGGAACTGATGGTAAATTTTCACTCAACAATTTATCCAAACCCTCATGGGTGCGGTTTTCAAACCAGAGAGCAACGACACGATACACCCGCAAGTTATAATCGTCGCAATTGATTAAACTCAATAAATAATATCTACAATAAATGCATTTTAGTCGTGAATGTAACCATTAACTTTTAATTCCAATTACTTCATGGCAGTTTTCAGATTTTTATCCAAATCTTCTTTGAAGTTATTGATTTCCATTTCGTCTATTGTAGCGCATTTTTCATTTTGAATCATTATACGTCGATCTTCTCTTGGAATGGCTGTCGGATCAAAATCTTTGTATCGATTGGATAATTGCAAATAAACTGCTTTTGATTGCTCAATACACTTTAACTTGCTTTCACATGCTGGAGATTTCAAAAAATTTCTCACCTAAAAAATGAAAAAAAAATGAAAACTTTTTCAGATGGAAACGTAGAAGTAATTGTAAAAAGTTAGACCACACTTTTAACCGCCCTGTACCAACACCAAAAAATGCCTTTCTGTAGACGTAATACTTATAACACTTATAAGTTCCTGTTATTTCGACCAGGTCTAGAACAAAACAACAAAAGATCTATTCCAAATTTGGGATAAATCTGGTTCAATAGGATTGCCGAATTATCGGGTTATTATACACAATAGCCAAGGTTCCTTGACCTTTGTTGTTTTGCACAAATTGGGATAGATGTTTTGTTCTAAACCCGTTTGAAATAACAGGAACTAGTATAATTTAGAATATTACGCCTATAGATAGGCATTTTTGGTACAGGATAGTTAAAAGTGTGGTTTAACTTTTAACAGTAGCTAGAGCCAATTCACATCAAAAGCATTCAAATCAGTTAAGTTTAGTTGGACAATAGATATGGTAGATTGGATTTGACTGCTCTAGGTGTGGAGTGAGACTAAGAATTACGATGGAAATAAATTTCATCCAATGTACTTTTCTTATTTCACGATGATTTCCACAATTTAATTTCTTTAAACTGTTTCGAAAGAAAAAAAAACAAAGCTATCCAAATTTTTAATCAAAAACTCACTTGTTGGTATTCCCCATCGGCGAATCTAGCGATGGCGTCGTAGGCCTCAAATCGATTACTATCGTTTCTATCAGTCGGCGAATTCAAATCATTGAGGATGTCTAAAGCTCGTTGAAAGTACTTGTCCGGATTTTCAGACCGCGTTTCCATCATCCATTTGCCATACGTTTGGAAAATCTTTGATCGTAATTTATAATCAGAAAAATCGTTCGCATTCAACAGTTGTTGCAACAAACTACGTCCAATATTCTTATCCAAACTATATTCCAACTTGGCTTCGACAAATTTAACCGCATAATGCATATCAGTGGAAATTTTTTCAACTGGAATCTCAAACAAGAACGGCTTAGCAACTTGCACCAAATTATTTTGATGAGCCATTTCTAAAAAAAAATGATATTCATATAAAGTATGCATAAAAAATGGAAATCCAATCAATGAATAGCTATTCAAGTTTGGATTTTCACATAAGATTCGAGCTGGTACTTTCAGCACTTGCCTATAATTTATTTCTGATTACAAATTTGAAAACTAAGACTATCATTGTCAAATTGTAAACATTTTACAAAACGCGTAAATCAAAGTTTTAATACCAATTATCTAACTAATCAATCAAAACGTAACATTGCCTGTTGGATTTCGGTCTTTCAAAAGATAGAACTATATTATTTATTAAAACTGACCCGAAAGGTTATACTACATCAAATAAAATAGAATTTCAAATTATTACCTGCACTATCGATTTGTAATTTGGCCAAAGAATTCCATGTCGAAATGTTTTGATGCTTTTTTAGTAAAATCTGTAAAAGACGAATCCTTTGTTTCAAAATTGGTTCGATTAACGTAAAATCATTCGAACCGATTTCCAACTGCGAATGCCATTTCGTCAGAGTCTCTGAAATGGTGGAATGTTGATTCATACAAATGAAGAAATCATCGATTTCTTGAATCATTTGCAACTTGGACAATGCCGAATACAAATTGTTGGTCGATTCAAGACTTTCATTACGAAACGATTCGATAACACATTGGCGAGATAAATGCAAATATTGTTTGGGAGATTCATTTTCCGCTAAAGACTTCAAGGCGAAATAATGATAGTTTTCAAAAAGATCAGTAGAGATCACTTTCGCCGAAAAGTTTGTCTTACTCCCTCGATCCACTAACGTCCAATTTCCAAGACGCCATGCACAATCGTAATCATCAGATAAATTTTGAGATTTGGTGTAAATGTCGGCTAAATGATATAATCCAGCGGTTTTCAATGTTTTCAACAGAGGCAAAAGCGATTTATCTTGTTGTGAAGAGTTTTTATTAGCTAAGGTTAAATCTTGATGCAGTAATGCTTGAAAGCAAAGTCCATTCAACTCATAGTAATCTGTTCGGTTTTGTAGGTGGATTAAATGAATCGAATCGCATCCATTGATCGCATCTTTGTCTCCAATATTAACATACGCCTAGAACAATGACTATGAAATCATCTTCAAAACATCAAAACCTGGTATTACCTCTCGAAGAATATTTCTAACAGCCACAGCATCATCCAGAGAATTCTCCGAAATTTGATCTAACATTGTGTTGGACCATTTCAGTCGATATGGTTCCGCAGTAAAATTTTGACACCAAAGTTCCGCATAAAAAATCGTCGACAAATGAGCTCCACAATATTGTGCCGCTTTGGCCACGTGTAAAAAGTTCAATTTTAAAAACTCCTTACTTTCATTTCTTCAAAGAAAAAAAAAAGTAGCAAGTTAAATAAACCTAAAATCATTTTTATACGAAGACTTACGGTTTATTTCGTTGGGTTCGAAATTTATTTAAATGAACCAAAGATAGAAGCACTTGAAGTGATAAACGATGCACTTTCTCCCCGTTCCAAAATCTTTCGAAGAACATATTAATTTGATCATTTACAAATATACATTTGCTGACTATAGATCGTTGACTTAACAGCAACTCAATGAACAAGGGAAACAGCAGTTCGACGAAATCCAACTAAAAATAACATCAAATAATAAAATTCAAGAGGACCATCAAATATTTACAATACCTTTTCTTGGCACAAGGGAATCAAAAGCTGGAAAAAAGTTGGCGAAATAAACGACCGCAAAATTGCGATAACAAGATTTTTGATCCACTTTTCATGATGGCTCAAACTGTCTCCTCCAGGCCACCATATATTCGGATCTTGTAAGATTCTGAATTGTCCCCCTAAAATTTTCAAATTTTCCGTTTTGTAATCATCGGTTTTTGGTATAAAAGGAGTCAATAAATCAGTCTGAAGACATCCCCGATTGTATTTAATATGAATGTGATCTTCACCTAAAAATTTAGTAGAAATTTTTAATGAAACTTTTAAAATCGTGAATGATAAAGAAATGAGTCAGAAGTCATGTGGAAGTAATCAGAACCGGCAAATAAAGGTGGTGCATTGAGCATCTTAACACATTTAGAGTTTTTAAGTGAACATAAATATAAGAGATATTTTGGTCTTACACTTTCTCGGGCTTAACACAACTTGCCGGACCTGGAACTGACCTAATTTTACCTTTAGCCCTGTCATTCCCAACGTGGAGCGCAGGTCCCACCGGAGGGACATGACAATATTTTGATGGGTCATAGGCAGGACGTGCACTCCACGGTTAACTATACTAAAGACTATGGGGTAATTCGAGAATGAGTTAACAATGAATTGTTTTTCATTCATTTCTGAATAACAAAATTTAAATATCACGTGGGGGGCATCAGGATTTCAGAAATGCCTATGTAGAGCATGGCCCAAAATTAGTTGGGAACCACTACTTTAGCCAATTGTTTTTCAAAGTCTGGAATTAAGAATGTTTATAACTAACTCATATGGGAGAAGCTTTGTTTGATATATCCAACAACAAATTTTTGAATATTATTTGATAGAAATAAAACAGTGGGAATGATTTTAATGAAAGTGAATTCTAAGGCTCATTTGGTTGTTTGATAAAACAAGTTCATTATTAAAAATGCACCAGTTTCGAAACCTAAGACATTAATACTTCAATTTTCACCAGTGGTGTTCTGTTTTGTCTGATCATGATCTCAATCGATTTTAGACTATTCCATAATGCTTAAAAATTAAATTTTTGTTCTTTTAATGTAGCAATCGTGGAATAAATTAGACAGAACTGAGGTAATGTTTACTCGAATGACTTTCAACTATTTTCTGCATAAAAAATACGTACACAAAGTGCAATGCCCAATCGAATTTTGGAAAATCGCGTATAAAATTTTGCTGACTTGTTCGCGAACATTCAAACTTCGATCGACCTGCAATTCGCACATCTTTTCCAAAAGATATCCAACAACCATCACCCGCATATCTTCTTCGTAGTACTTTGTAATGTTCATATTTTCGACTTTCAGTACAAACGTGGTCAAATCTGATGGACCAAGTTCGCCTAAACATTTTGCTGCCTCAATACTTAATTGCTCATCGGAACTAACAGATAGCTTCACTAAAATTTGAACTAAACGATGCAAAATACTTTCATTGTCTTTGAACAAGCCATTATTTTCTTTTAATTCATCGTACAAGAGCTTCAAGTTCTTCTTTTGCATCGATAATTCTTGAGTCAAGTGTTTCAGTCCCTCCAATCGCGAAACATTTTCTGAACCATCAACATTCAAAAAATGAATAATTTCGCGTTTTAATTTCGAACCCTCAATTTTACTTTGTGCACGAATTTCGTTTAGTTTTGCTTGTATTTCTCGAAATCGTGGCTCATTTGGTAACGGATCCAATTTAGCGATGGCTTCTGAATATAAATGTGAATTTTCAACAATCATGAACTCGAGCAAGTCCATCAAATCCACGGAACACTCAACAATCGGAACTATCATATGGATCAAACTATTGAATATCGTTTTGAAATGGTTTTGCTTACACTTTACAACACATTCCGAACAAAAGGACTTTAAATATCGGGCGGCAGCATTGTTGATTACCACACTCTTATTTGCCTGAATTAAATAAATTAATGTGAACGAAACTTGTCTGATAGTATACACAGTTAAGCTATCCAATTCCGCATGGCAAAAATTTGCAAGAATCTCGTCCGTAAAATATGCGTAGTGGTGTAATGCTATAAAAGTATCGTTTTCTGATGTAGTTTTAAAAAGGCAATTTGAAAGGGTTCGCAAAATAATTTCAATTTTGCAAGGACTATGTGTAGCAAAAGTTTTTACCAAAGATTTAGACGATAGCTCAATCTGAAAATTATAACAAATTATTAATATTTATTACATTTTAAATATTAAAGTAGAAAAAAAACTTACCTCAATTCTACTTTTGATATTATTCAATGTTTTTATGGAATAAGTCAATGAATCTTGAATTTTGTTTTCATATTTTAATCCAAATTTTAAAAGACATTCGATTGGATCATTCAATAGTTGGATTGAATGTAAGAAAATATTTTGTATTTCCTGATTGAAAAGCGTTGTAATATCTGATTCCGTCAAATACTTTGATATTGTTTGTTGGATATGTTCTAATTTTTTTTTGGTCGATTGTTCGTCGTTGGCCCCATTCAAAATGTTAAACTTTAACGGTAAAATTTGGGCGTACAACGCCGCAAAGTTTGCCTGAAATTTGTTACTCCAATATAGCAATTTTTTATGCTTATTTGTAGAAAAATGGGTTATTTTTCACTCACAAGTGCAGTCAAATGGTTGGAAAATAATTTAGATTCAGTATCCTTATTTATTTGATTGAGAAGAAGGTTTAAACATCTCATTGTTATTCATTTTGGATAGCCTAAACGGCCAAAATTAAACAAATGTAGGCCTTAAATAATAACTAATCATGTATAACGTTTTTTTGAAAATTTTGATTTGATTAGGTGGATTTTTCATGTGTAAAAAAATCCAAAGAAATCAAATTTTAGGACTATACTCAGTTGTATATGCACATAAATTAAGACTGTTCTTGGGGTCAAAATGATGCCTTTTTAATTGAAAATCTAGCCTATGATTTTGGTGTGATGGTAATGCATATGTTTTATTATCCTTCTTTAATTATTTTTTACCATTGTGGTACTGCCTTCTCTTAGCGCTAAAGTTACCATCAACAAAGTTATATAAGAGAAAATTATATTTCAAGATTTATCTTCATCAACATAAGATTGAGAAGTTATAAATCATACTGCCCTTGTAACGAAAAAGTATTTTCTATTGTATTTACTTCCAAAAAAAATATACCTTCAAAAGATCGCTGGATTTTTTTCCACAAATTTTGCTTATTCTTTCCAGTTGTGTCATTTCTCCCGAATTGAGGCAAACAAGCAAAACATGACCAATATATTTTGTGAAAAATTCAACTTCGGAACCACAATTCAACAATTGAAACGGAAAATCAACAATATTATATCGACTTTGCCACTTGTAAAATAAGAACTCAATGTGGGGATTCAGTAACTCCGTTACACTTGCAATATTTAACTGAACAGTAATGTTATTTAATACTTTTCGAATTAAATCTGCAAACAAATATATAAATTTCATTGGATCTAGATGTGAAAAAAATTGAAAATAGCTACTAATTGAAATTCCGTTAGTTTTAGTCAAAGCCAAAATTGCTGAAAGTCCCTCGATTCGGAAATCTAATTGACTAACGCTAATTATTATATAGTAATGAAAAACGCTGCTAGTTCGACAAATAATTTCATCTTCCTTATTACCCTTGACGATCGATTCAGATACTTCAAACAATTTTTGAATCTTAAAAATGCCAAACAATGTAAAATTGTTCACATTAAACTCCTTAAAAAATATCTTACTTGCACATCGAATTGTTTAAACAGTTCATGCTTTTCATTCTGTGAAATTTTCATTGTATTAAAAATCGTACTAAAAATTTCAATCACAGCCATTCGCACACATTGGTAAGGACTATCGATTATCTTTTCCAAAAAACTAAAAATCGAACTTTTCATGTGTTCATTTTGATTCAAATTTGAATTTATCCCAATTATAGTTTCAACACAGCGTAAAAATAATATAATTAACTTTGGATAATTAAATTTAAACGAAAATAATTCATTAAATAATTGGAAAAAGTCAAATTCAAGTTCTGAATCTCCAAAACTAAACACATGCCCCACAAAGCCTGTAAAAAAATAAATCATACTTTGAAAAAAATTAAAAACAATATAGCTCATCGAAAACCTTTCATCTAAATTAAGGCAAAAAATATTAAAGTGTATCAAAATTTGTATTTTCTACGCCAAAACAGGTTCAAAATAGAATATCATAAAAAAATTATTCCAATGCACTAAGAATGTATAAATTGAAAATTGTGGCTAACACAATTTGAATTATTCATACAAAATATACAATTCCTTGAAAATGACATTTAATTTATTACTATTGGTTTTGTAAAAGACTTTAATGTGTTTTCTTCAAAACACGTTTTTAGAATTAATATTCATACACCCAAATATAAAGCAATAATATCAACAGAATAGCATTCTTTGTCAAATGGAACATAATTTTTAATGATAAAAAAATTGGCTAGTTAATGAAGTTATTTACAATAAAACTTTTCTTTTTACTTTTATAATATAAATAAAAGGTTTTCAGTGGTCTTCATTATGTTTTCGTTTTATAACCGACCTTTTATGCTTTTTAATAAGCTTTCCATCATATTTGGACGTAATTGATTTCGACAGGCTGCGTTTATTAATGTATTAAATACTTGAAGTGCATTTTTCACGAAATTGATTTTTAAACTTCCAACCGAAGTCAAAGTTAAACTTTCCAACACAAGTAATTTCTACAAAAAATAATTTAGCTTTTATAACTAGATACCATTTATAATAAGGCTCATAAGAGGAATTTTATTTGTAAGATATATGAGAATATTCTGACCCCATCTCCTGTTTATGTAATTTATAAGTCAGGTGCCCCTTAGATTTGTACACAATTTTAAGATCATAATGAGTGCAACTCGTACCATGATAGTATTCCAGTAGTATAGTGGATCCAAAATTTTAAAACCTTAGGGTAGACTAATCTACCCCACTGAGGGTAGATTTTATCAAGGTAAACCATAAAAAAGCACATCAAAGTAGAAGGGTTTGTATCCCTTTACTCCCATGACCTCTCTGAGTACTCGACTGCCTCATTCCAAAATTTGAAATTAAGGTAATATATTATTATCTTATCATATTTTGTATGTAAATATGTATGTATTACATCCTGGTAATAAATTAAAATTAAAAAAAAATATCACATTGCTAGTTGTATATGGTTGTACAGGAAACAATTTTAATAAAAAAAGGTAATATAGGAAGGTATTCCCGGTATTCCAATCTTGCAATGGCTGCAATGTATGATGGGAGATGTGTCAAAATGTGGCGCCACCACAAGTGTGTTTCGGATACTAACTAACTGAAATTTTCTACCACGGAGTATAACTATTTGCTTTTATGCTAACAGTTAAAGTTAGTATTCAAGACACACTTATCTAACAGTTAAAGTTAGTACTCTAGACACATTTGTGGCGATGCTAAATCTTGACATATTTCCCATTATGCATTGCAGGATTGGAATACCTTCTTATATATTACCTTATTTGAGATCAACTACACCAGCGCCTCTAGCGACTTACAATTTATCTACTACAGTCTTAATTGATCTTACCAGGAAAATGCAAGGTCTTGGGGTAATAGATTTAGTTCAAATGATTCAAATTTTGTGGGATAGTAGATTTAGTTTCTCTGTTGATAAAGATATATAGTTATAGGGGCTAAAACTCAAGAGTTTTTTAAATTTTTGCAATAGAAGATACAATTCACTCGTTAAATTCAATTCTGTAAGTCTTAATACGTTTATAGTCATTAAAACCATTTAATTTTCAGTTTATTTAACCTTTTTTGTATACCTTTATATGGATGTAAAAAAGACATAAAACAAATAAAAAAGTTATTCACCCTTCATGGACTCAAACTCGATTCCAATGACGAGGAACACCAACCCGTTGTTCCTTGGCTAAGCCCATTACGTGTAATCGTTTACTACAGAACTGAATTTAACGAGTGGATTGCCATCTTCAATGGCAAATATATAAAAATTATTGAGTAGTGGTTCCTATAACATTATACCCATTATATTATCATCAACAAGGACATTAAATCAACCATCCTATAAAATTTGACTAAATCTGTGGCCCCAAAACGTTGCACTCTTATTGTTAATATAAACTGTATGAACAATTTAAAATATTAATAGGTATTTGAAAAAGTTCTCATCAAATACTTCATACTCAAAATAGAAGGATGGTACTGTAAAAGGGAGTCTTATGAAGCATGTGCAAAATAGAGTTGAAATTAATAAAATTATGTACAAATCTAACAACTTACAATTTTTAAATCTGCTGAATCAACTGACATGGTATTAAAAATTGTCTTTAGACATCCTCGTTGTCCTTGCAACAATTCCTTTGACCCCGGAACGAAAATAAATTTGCAAATCACATCGACGATCAGATAGTCAATGTTTTTACCATTTTTCTTTTTCGTATTCACCATTTGACTTGAAGAATCACAATCTAAAAAATCTACAAGACACCTATAAAATGGTCCATCGAAAGTAAATATTACAATTTACCTTGGTTTTCTTCGGTGTGTGAAATATTGAAAATCGCCTGAAGAAAATCGCGGGAAGCGATTTTTCGCAAATATTTTTGCACACACACATTAACGTTCAAACTATAAACATTGGCGAGTTGTTCCAAAAAATCAACGATCGCCAAATTGTCATGCGATTTTGTTAATAAGGTTTTCAAAATTTTCGCCAAAGATTCCATTAAGTTTTCAATATGTTTTGCCAATATAAAATGATCGATTTCCGAAATAATTGCATATTCCAAATATGCCGATGAAAGATTCAGACAAAATATCAACCGATCGAAAATTGCATTTGAATTTTCAACACTGTCCGAAAGTGATTCATTGGTTGCAACAAATTGCAACAATAACGTATCGTACTTGCGAACCAACTCTTCATCGACTCGATACTCTTGTGGTTCGCAGCTTTTTGCACTCGCCTTCAACATTAGTTCTTCGTCAAACAAAGTCCGAGCCAAACATTCAATATCCTCAGAAAAATCGTCCATCCGCACTTCTACATTTCCCAAATCGATTTTCGGAAACTCTTTCAAAACCAAACCAGCCAACAATCGTGTCGTCGCGTTGGATCGAAGAAGTAAAGAAAACTTCTTGGCATCTGCTACATTGTCCGGCATTAACCAAGTCCATATTTTTTCTTTTTCATCAATTATTTCGTTGGAGACTGTTAAAAACTCGTACCGAAATAAAATTGAAAACGTCTTCAATAATTCAACGGACGGGAATTGGCAAGAGTTGAAGACTCTTATAATTGGAGTTGTATCAAAGACGTTTTTTTCGATCAGAAGTTGCAAGAGCTCGTTGCATGCATCAATGTTTTCCTTATTGCCAATCGATCTAAAAATGATAGTATTAATATAATTTAAGTGAAAAATGAGGGACATTTGATGGGTGGAAATTAAGTAGCTAATCTTAAAGATACGTTTGAGTATGAAAGTTAACTGACATAAAAACTAATGTAACATGAAAGCTAAAAGTAACGATGACAAATATTACTTTATGCTACTAAAAAATACTGTTTTTTTCTTAAAAAAATGCATTTTTGCAATGATTACTGCAAAAATTCAATAACCAACTAACCGTGTGATAATATCCCAAACGATTTTCCAAGAGTCTACGGTGAAATTTTCGTCATTAGTTTGGCAAAGTTGTGCTTTTAAAATGGCTGTAAAACAATGAATCCGACTGAGGTTGTCGTTGACTGTTGTACACTTAATTTTTAACAATTTTTGTAAAACAAATTCCAATTCGATTGGCGTTACATCTTCTGGATAGGCTGTTAAAAACTCATGTAAAACCACTAGCCATGGTTGCAACCCGAACCCATTTTCTTCTGCAATTTCTTCCAAAATTAAATCAAAAACATTTGTAGGTCGAGGCTTTTTAACAGTTGGATGTTCATCTTCTCGACTTTCATTTAAATCATTAAACAATTTCTACAACAAATTGAGAAAAATAATTAATTAGGTATTTTTAAATTTGAAAATTGAGATATAGTACTTGATGCAAAACTTCGACAAAAAGTCGGCAATAGTTATCCCATACTAAATTGTTACTTGATGCCAATTTGTATTTGATGGATTTGGATATGGAAACGGCTTCATCACGCAGTATAAAATAAATTTTGTTAATTAGTCTTTCCCAATCAAGCCACGTGGTGGCAAAAGCTAAATTGGATCCCTTCCGAGTTCCTTTTGGATGATGTGCGATCATTTGAATCAGACAATTGTCGAAAATTAAACTCTGAAAACCATAATATGTAAAATGTATGAATAAGACTCAACTATAAAAAATTTAGATGCGTATTCTTAAAAAACCCTTCTTTTTCGCTAATATTTCAATTGTTATGGCTCACCGGGTGGTAATAAGACAAATAAAATGCATTTTTAACACTTATACACATTTCCATTTATAACACTTATATATAAGCCGCTAGGGATGTTTTGCAAAACTTCTTTCTAATTTCCTCGCAAAGAGTCAATAGTGCGTTCTATTACTTTGCCGTTTATTTAATCAGCAATATCTATTTGCACAACAAATTTCATAGAAATCAATGAGCTACTAAACTGCGACTTCTACTTGTTAGCTACTAAGTATCTGTTAAGTTATGTCAATTCCATATATTGGTCTCATCAGTCCATATAAGTCCATATTCCATATGTCTCATCAGTGGCTATGAACCGCTCACATTACAGGGAAGAGTATTATTTGTTTTTAATACATATTTTTATGTAATAGCAATATGATTATCAATATGGTTAATATTAATAATGTGTAAGGGTTAATTATTAATACGGTGACTATGTACGGTGAGCCAAATATTGCCATGTTGAGCAAAGTGAGCAGAGGGCTCCCTACTTTAACTTAATAAGAAATTACTTTGATTCCTCCATATTCTTCACTCCGTTTTTCATACAGCAATAACATTTGCGGAAGTATTTTTTCACCCATTTTGCAAATCGAAATTCGGGAATCCACAAGAAGCTGCAATCATACAACACATATTTTAACAATTTGAAAACTATTTTTTTCTAGAACTATTACTTTTTTTGAAACAATGTAAGTTATTTCTAGCAATTCTTGTTTGTTTTGATGGGTCGCATTTTTGATGAAGTCTTCTTTGAGCCACAGAGATATTAAAAACGAAGGACATCTTTTGATTGAAATTGGAGGACAATTTCGACAAATACTTTTGAACAAACGTATCACATCGTATATGTTTCCAATAGAAGCTTTGTCTGAAAGCCTTTCGGATAGCAACTTTTTGGCTAAAGCGAATGTTTCTAAACCGAAAAAAAATATAGTACAATGTATAAAAGCTCTTGAAGATAAAATTTAAGATGTGTTATGATGTAGTACACAGTATTGGCACCTAAGAATAGATTTGTATAAGATTGGAAATTAAGACTATGAAATTACCATTCCAAACATTGGTCTGTAAAGAAAACGCCGCTTGAGGAATGTCTGTGATTTTTTGCAGAATATTTATGAAAGTGTTTCCCTGGTTAGAAGAATTGTTAAGAGCATTAAGTAGATTGGATACAATATAAGAAAGGCTAACATCTAATTTTCCTGTAAAACAAAGTTTTAAATAAAAAAGTTTATCCAGTCTTTTGTCACCTTTACCATTTTCGCAAGACTTTTCAATAATCGTATTAATAATTTCAGCGCAATAAAAGACGTCGGAATTTCTAGATTTTTTCTTTTGGTCTCTTTTTTCAAAATCCTTAAGGCAAAGAAAATATAAATAAGTTTTTATATGAGAAGTTTAATGCGGCAAAACATACAAAAAGTAATTCAAATATCAAATCAAATATTGTCGACCAGTGTAAGCGATTTGGCTTTGCATTGTTGGAGTTCAGAAATTTGATAATTTCCAAGTATTTAATTAAGTTATTAAGCTTTTCGAGGCATTCTCGTTGAGTTGAAATCTTCTTGGACTGTAAACCGTTAACACATTCCTGGAGATCTTCAACTAACGAAGACATATTTTCTTTAAAGTTAACTATTTTTAATACTAAGAACTATAAGCAATTAAAATTACAACTAAGTGTAAATTATAGGTAAACAATAAACATTTACTATATCATATTTTAGGTTATTTTAAATGAAGGATAACAAATTTTAGCAGCGCCGCAATTTTAATTCAAATAAGGTGCGCGTGATATGTGCGCATGCTTCGTAAACTAAGTTGTTCAAATTTTGCATTCTTGTTTGATGAGTGAGGTAAACATTTCCTATCTTACTTCTATTGTTCAAAATAAAACTCAATAATAAAATTGATAACATTAATAAAAATGATAAGTTTTGAATTAATAATTTTGTTTTAGAAACTTCTTAAACTTTTGCGAACTTTACCAATAATGTAATTTACCAGTTATATTTTTTGGCTAGCCCATTTTTCCTCTCATTAATATATTTATATCAAATGGATAAATATTGCAATAGATCCCCCTTCCCTTTAAATCTTGTTCGGCCTTTTGAAATTCTCATTTCGGGCAGAGAAGAGAGACTTATAAGTTTCTAAGTTTCTCTTCTCTGATTTCGGGCTGTATTACATCATTATATTTTCCCTATTTTCTCTATTTTTCCATCATGTTTAAAAAGATTGCTCATATTAGGAAAGTTGTTAAACGTATATTATGCTTTTTATATTACTACAATACTGTAGTGGCTGTAGTGTAATGTTTAAACAAAAATACATAATAAAATAAAGCGAATGTTTGCTGCTTTCCAACGTTTAATGTTCCCCTTATTACTAATTCTATTTTATCACCTTACGATTTTACCTTACTACTTAGAATTGCTGGTTTTAAAGCCTTATTCATAATGATTGTAATATTTTTAAGATTATTACTTTCCTGAAAATATTTCCTCTTAAAACACGATTATTAATTAAAGTAGGTCAAAAAGTTCACAAAAAAGGAAACTATAGCTTATTTTTTTAGTTTCGTTTTTTAAGAATCGTTTATACTTATATTTTTTCACATCAGCAAAGATAGGATATTATGTTAACGTTATATTTTTCTGGAAAATTTAGGTTTCCAACAAAATTATGCCTTTTTTCATTAGAAATTATTAGTACTACACAACTTGTAGTTTTAAAATAAATAAAAAAAAACTATTAAATAATTTCTTGAAAGTGCTACTTATTTATGTCAAATGTACTTTGTTATATCTTAAAATTTAAATTATGTGTCATATTTTGATTTAATAATGCATTTTCGCCACGTTTATTTGATTTCATTTAATTGTGAATCATTTAATAAAAGTGATAATAAACAAAGAGTTTGTAATCATTTTGAATTTCCCACTTAAAGTATTTTGCGTCGTTGTCTGTGGTCCACTATTTCGATGCTTTCGAGTTCTACGAGCAAAATTTGTCATATGACAAGGATAGCTATATAATACTCTAATCATAAAAAAGGATGTACGAAGTATTGGTATAAGTTTGTACAAGTGAATCGCAACCTGTCTCCCCCTGTCATGGTCAGCTGAGAAGTTCTCAGACTACAATTAATTTTTATATAATAAATAATTTTTAATATCAATTTATTTTGTTAAATTCAATCGTAAACGGATCAATTTATATGTGCAAACAAAACAATGTTAACGTTTTAAGTGAATATCTTGTGCCTGGTTTTTTTTAAAAGTTACAAAATGGTGGAACCAATATTTGACTATCAATTTCGTCTTATTTTAATCGGTGATAGTACAGTGGGAAAAAGTTCTTTGTTGAAATATTTTACCGACGGAAAATTTGCTGAGGTAAGAATAATTGGAGATGATCTCTTTGGGAGATTTGAAGCATGTTTAGGGAATGTTTTGTTTACACTTTTGCGTTGTAGATTTCAGATCCAACCGTTGGAGTAGACTTTTTTGCGCGGCTGATCGACGTCAAAGATGGGACGAGAATAAAGTTGCAATTATGGGACACGGCTGGCCAGGAGCGGTTTCGGTCGATCACTAAGTCCTACTACAGAAATTCGGTTGGGGCGTTATTAGTTTATGACATTTGTAATAGGACGAGTTTTGAGCATATTCCTTTGTGGATGTTGGAGGCGAAGCGCCACATCGAACCTCATCGTCCTGTCTTTGCCTTGGTAGGATGTAAACTGGATCTAGTCAATAATGGAGGCAGGAGAGATGTTTCGCGCGAGGAGGCGCGGGCCTTCGCCGACCAATATGGTCTTCATCACATCGAAACTTCAGCCCGCAGTGGTCTTAATGTCGAGGAGGCATTCAAAATCATTACGCAAGAAGTATATAATCGAATACAAACGGGCGAATATAAAATCGAAGACGGATGGGACGGAATAAAAACCGGCTTCGCAAGACCAAACGGTTTAGACTTCAATTTGGTCGAGGGTGAACCTGCCAAATCTTCATGTTGCTAATCTTTCTTTTCTACATAAGTTACTATATCTTAATAACTGGCTTCAGTATGTCAATGCAGTAGAAATTACAGTTGAATTTGCTCATTGTATTTCTAAGTAAATAGAAAATATTTTTTATTTCCTTTACATCACAATTTAAGTAAGACAATATTTAACTTAAAGCACATACTATGACATTATAACAATTTAAACTAATAAGAACAACTATAGGATGATAAGCTCTTGATTTAAATGAAAAACTATTAGAGGAATGAGGAAGGCGAAAAAGTTTGCATTAAACATAAAAAATAATCAAATTTATGCGGTAGAATTACAAGGAGCTACTCCTTACAAAGAGTCAAAAAACTCCATTTTAAGAATATTAAGTTCATAAACTAAATCTGAAATTTCTAATGGCTAAACCATAAAAATAATCGTAAGAAAGTATAAAAGGTTTAAAGGTATTGTCTGATATAAAAATTTCCATTTTTATACATTTATAATTCTCTAAGATCGAGAACCTTTTCCTGTTCTAGTTGCGTAATTCGGAGTATACTCTACTGTAACAATAAAGATCAACACTAATAGAAAAAATGATTCATTGGAAAAACGAATAATTTTTATTAAAAAAAAAAAAGATAGAGGAAAAGATGGAAATTTTTGGTTCTTTCTTTTATATTTATACACTTATCGTCTATTGTCTAATAAATTTATATTAATTCTCAAGGAATTAGACGAGCATGATCTTACAACGTTTATAATTTTTTTCTTTTTCAAAATTCTTTCTTATCATTTATAAATAACCTTTTAGATACAAGTTGACCTTCAATCTTTTGAACACTTATTTTAATTGATCGAGTGTTTATTTTAAACATTTCAAATATTAATTTAGTCTACTGCATTTTCATTGCCATTACGTCTTAATATTTTAAACTAATTCCTCCCCCTTCTTGTGAAAATATTGTTATTAATGGAAAAAGAGATAACGTTTGAGTGATTTGATATAAATATTTTTTTTTGTTTTGATATGATAATTGAAAATGCAAATTGTAAATAAATTATATTAGATTTAAATTACAATTCAATGTAGTAGGATTGCATAAGTTTTATAATATAAGTTTGTACATAATGCGTTTTTAACTAAAGTTTAATATATATAACTACGATACGAACTTTGTATATTTTTAACAAAGATCTGACAAAAATAAAATAATACACCTTAATAAAATATTGAAAATGATAAAATTAGTTGTTTATAATTTTTAAATTCGCCCGACTTTTAGATTTTATTGGGGGGATACTACGATTTTTCAGGGTTTTTATTCAAGGATTATTCAATTATTCAGGGCTTAGAAAAAAAATTTAGTAAGCGTTTGCTTTGGGAATTTTAAACTATGTAAAACCGGTAACACTCGTATATTTAGATATACCGAGGTGTGAAAATTATTAGACTCAAAAGAAGATTTTTACTTTCTTCCAGCAATGTATCGCCCAAGCTATAAAACATCCAACATCAGTTATGGTTTGGAGCTGCATGTCAGCAAAGGTTACCGGTAGGATATATGGGATATACATTGTGTAAGGTACTATGAGGCAAGACCAATATATACAAGTCTTGGAAACGAGGTTATTGCCTCAAACTAAAGAGTGATTTCCGGAAGAAAATTTTATCTTTATGGAGGATGGAGCTACTTGCCATAAAGCCAAAAAAGTTATGTGCCTTCTTGGCAGGAAATAGTCCTGATGCTAGTCCCATAGAAAATTTTTGGGCTATGGTGAAGAAAAAACTAAGAAAAATGCTTATACTTTTTCATCAAATATAAATTAACTTAAATTACGCAGGTATTGCTTTACCACGTACTTTTTACATCACCCGAAAATATAAATATCTTTTAATGGAAAAAATATCAATACATCAACTTTTAGGAAAAACTTATTTTCACTAAAAGTGTAATAGATATCAGAAATAAAAATATATTTAATATTTTTTTTAATTGTTATTTACCGTCTCTTTATACCTACTAAGGTCCTTTAGCGACTCTAGGGTTAATTAAATCCGTTAACGAGAAATATTGAAAATTTGTACGATACGAGGATCGAACCTACTACCTACTGGTTTTGAAGTGGTCCCCTAGACCCATTATTAAATTGGTTTTCTAGCAAACAGTGTTGGGCAAATATCTTTTGCAAGAACTTTCATTACAAAGGAACCATATTCTTTTGTTGTCGGCTAAGAAATTTTCTTGGTAATCTTCAGTGTTTTCGTGGTAGTTGTACGTTAATTCAGTGTTTGCATCAATGTCTTTTTTTGCAAATACAAATTTTAGGTATAAGTCTGTTGGTTCTAACGTGTTAGGAAACAATTTGGGTTACAACTATGACTGATATATCGATCTATATTTCCAAAGTGAGTTGGATCTTTATAGTATTTCTTTTCGTTATTGCCGTAAAATTGCTTTAAAATTCATTTTCTTTAAATCGCTTCTTTGCCCCTGATTCGCTAAGAACTTCACCTACATATTCACAAATAAAATTTCCTTCGAATATTTTACTTTCTAATATTTACTGTTATAAGATCATATCCTTTTTGTTCGTTTATTAATACTATTTTTAAGTTTTTTCGTGATCTAAATTGCACCAATCTGTTTCCGCAGATATTTTGGTTACAAACACAATTTGAATTGCAGTCATAAATTGGAGTTTAATGCTTATTTATATTAAGAACATAATTCGATAAAGATTTATTCAGGGAAACTTTTTCTTGTGTATGTTTTGTTATATTATAATTAATTCCGTAATTATTTATATACATGCACACTTTGGTAGTACACTCTTTCGCATTTACATCCTTGACAAAATATACTGTTGAAATCGTCTTCGGTTTCTTTTGAGGGAATGTTTTCTGTAATATAAATAATATCTTTTGAAATATGTTTGTATAAATCTTCTAACTCCATCGGTAAAAGTTAAATAAAATACTTAAAAGGAATGTCCACGATATTTGACAGCGGTCGGTTGTAGAGTTCACATGCTCGCGTAATCCGGAAATTGATTGAAAGAATTGAAGTTTCCGTTCTTTTTACGTGCTTGTGAATAAACCGTCATGTAACTATTTCAAACTACGAATTTGCGCATGCTACAAATACAATCGCGGAATATTTGAAATTTCGAATGAAATAAGTTTGTGGGCTACCATACTTATATCTTTAACTGAAGAAGGAATGAAACGAATGAAACATACCGATGAAAAAATATTACAACTTTATTACCACCATTAGCATGATTAGCATATTCAGTATATGTAATTTCTGTATAATTGTGAAAATCTTTCGTCTATATGCCAAAAATCGATAATCGAAATATCAAAATTCGAAATTTTAAAGAAATCCAGAAAAGTAATAAGAAATACGGATATTATTGCATAAAAGATAATCAGCCAGGATAATTAAGATATTTTTAAGTATCCGAGAATAAAATTTAAATTTTAAATTGCTTCGGTAACTTTTTTTCTATATGCGCATGTGTTGGCAATTGTATCAATTCGGGACTCGATCGACTCGATGTTCAATTGTTTCAGATAGCGTCATTGTTCTAGTGAAATATAAAGTTTTAAAAGTTTTGTGTTTTTAGTAAAAAAGTGTTCAAATTGTTGCGGAAATCATTTCAAAATGATAACCTAAACGTTTTTGATCAAACTTTCTTGTCATTAAGTACAATTTATTGAACTATTGTACTAGTGGAAACTGCTAAAATCTGATGGCGTCTATTTAGTGGACACATCTTTTTTAGGCTTTTATGCTAGTTTAGTTGGGATAAACTTTAGTTAAATGACTTAAAAAGTTTGTATTGGATTAGTTTAATTGCTTTGCGATGGATTTGCGCCAAAATCGGGAGGAAATTTGATCAAGAAATGACCTAAACACAACTTGTCCGCAAGGTGGGTGCAACTCTTGAGTTTTACGATTTTTTTGTAATTAATTGGTCAAAAAGTTCGCCTTAAAAACTTTTTACTAACTTAATTCAATAATTTCTCTATAGTTTGGTACAAAATTGTTGTTGTAAATGGTAATTTTTTTGATGAAAAACGTATCAGGAAAAGTTCTCTCAAACGTATCATCGCTTTACCAAGTTAATGTTTTTTTTAAAAGTAATTAGTGAAAGAATTGCCGTAAAAATTTTTTAATGACTTAGTTTGGTTATAGCTTTATAAAATGTTTTTTTTTTTAGTGAAATATTTATATGACTATAATTTAAATGACGAAAAACAATGAAGAAAATACACATTGAAAATATGCTGACACCTGTTGTGTATTAAGATTTTTTTCTAAATAATTGAAATTGAAATAATGCGAAATTTTACACTTTTAAAAGTTATTAAATTCTTAAGTTGAATCATTTTTCTATAGTTTGGTAGATTTTTTTTTTAAAATTGGTATTTTTTTCGATGCCACAAGTGTCTGAAAATGATTTACCTCAATCGTATCGTCATGTGGGTAAATAAATGATTTTTTGTTAAGGAGCTACCAAATAAAATGTCCCAAAAAATTGTTAGTTGTTTAGTTTGATTATTATTTTATTGATTGTTAAAAAAATTTGATTGATATTAACAAAAAAGAATAAATTTCGTACTCAAGAAGCGTCCAACAACATCAATTTCTACGCAAAATTCTTTTAGGGTTTTGGTAGTAAAAAATATCTTATGGACTAGTAATCGTATCGTAATTTTAGTTGGATAAATAATAAGTGAAAGAATTGTTTTAGAAAGTTTTAGTGAATTAGTTTGATAACTATTCTATAAAATGGTAGTTTTTTTAGTGAAATACTACAATTTAAATGAAAAACATTGAAGAAAATTTGTTATGGAAAACTTCATACACCTGTTGAGTTCAAAGATTTTTTTCTAAATAATTGACAAAAAACTTTACTTTTTAAAGTTATTACTTCTTAAATTGAATCAATGGATAATAATATATATAAATCTTTGAGATTCAATTTATATATTATTTATATATTATTTATATATAGATCAAAGACTTATATATATTATTATCCATTAATTTATTGTGATTCGGAAGTAAATAAAATACTTATCAATGTTAAATTGAATCATTTTTCCATAGTTTGGTAGATTTTTTTTTGTTGCCAAAAGTATCTGGCAATAAATTGCCTCGTCGGTTGGTTAAATAAATGATTTTTTGTAAAGTAAATACCAAATAAAATGCCACAATAAGCTGTTAATTGTTTAGTTTGGTTGTTATTTAATAGATTATTAAAGAAAAGTGATTAAATAGTAAAAATTATTGCTTTAATAGGTTTTTTTAATGTCAGTTTGTACATTTGTCTACAATTATCAATTTCTACGCAAAATTCTTCTAGGACTTTGGGAGGGGGCTTTGCATTAAAAAATTGTCTTGTAGAGTTAGAAAATTCACAATTAGGGGGTGGGGTAATTGTGGGTTTTAGCAGAACTTACGCAAGTCGACAAGGAAAGAAAAACCTATTTACGTAATGTTGTTTATATGTCTTGCTAAAATTAATCCAGAAATTTGATGCAATAATAATTTTTAAATAAAATTTTTATATATATAAATCTAATTCTTTTTGTGGCCTATTTAGAGGTAAATAATCCGTAAGGAAAACTAGGCACGCGTTTAGGGGTGCGATGCGAGTAATTGGAAAAAAGTATATATTAGTGTACATCTATACCATAAATTAGTTCTCTTGGTAAAGAAATGCTAACTCCAAATTGGAGTAATCTTCACCACACATATAATAATACACTAGGACTAGTAAAAATTTACAAAAGAGGCAGCAAGGGAGGGGGCCACTGATGAGGGTCTTGTCATGGAAGTTCTCGACATCTTATCCACCTATGACTCAATCGATAGCTTTTGAACAATGCTTTAATCGATCCCAAACTTGGTATATCGGAATCAATTTTTGTTGGTGTAATCGATTCGTGTACCAATTTATTAAGTCCACACTGTGAATTTGTAAAACTTGGGTACAATTGTGAAAAAAATGAAAATAGCAGGCAAATCAAAACTCTGAAATTCTTCACGAATTCAATCGATCGGTGCCTTTGGAAAGTCTACGACTGTCTGCAGAAAAAAATATTCTGTGAATTGGGAAGTTACTTTCTTCCCCAAAAGAGAAATAAGAGATTTAATTTTGTCATAAGGTTTAGGGTAAGATGCAAAAATTTCATTAATCGACATGGTTTAAAAAACTGCTGTAATTCTCATAAGATGTGTATGCAATTTCTATACATTACTTATCTATACCAAACATCTAGCATTCAAATATTCTAAACGCAAAATTCAGTAAAATCCAGTAATTTACACGTTTCCAAATACATTTTTTTTACCCATAAAAAAATCATTCCCCCACACCTTTACTAACAGTCGATATATGAATGTATCTGTAATCATGAACGATCTCATCGATTTTTGATTGTTGGCAATATTATAAATTATTTCACATATTTAAGTCATCTTACAGGGGTTAAAGTATTTGTCCCAAAATAAAAATATAAAAAACATTTGAAGAATAAATTTTTAGTCGTACTTCCCTCACATTGAATAAAAATAAAGGTATTTACTATATATTAATAAAAATTGCATAGTAAAGTAGGTTGTTAGAGATAATAAACTTACACCAAAATTCAGAAGTAACAAAAGTTCAAGTACTCAAATTTTTTTTAGTTATGGTTCAATTTGTCATTCCCTTTTTTCAAATTAAAACGAGGGAATGTCGATATATGAGGTAATGGTTTTTAAACTAGTCGAGCTTGAATTTTTCTTAATTCTTTGCTTACTCCTTTACCGTTTTTTTCTGTTCAATAATGAGGACGTCATTCATATAGATTTTAGTGAAAATTATTGCTGTAAGTACAATGCAAAGATACAAGTATTTCAATTTGATGGTGCAGGACAATTAACACTTAACAGAGGAGTATTATATTTACGTTACTATGATACTTAGGGCCTAATTTTTTGGTCTCTATCAAACAATAACAACAAGATTCAATGACGGTATGGCCTATAAAAACCATTCCTTCATATGCAAAATTAAATATTACCATTATAATTCGTTTAAAATAAGTTTATTCTGGGGATCACTACAATGGTAAAATCTAGTTACACAAATACTATAAAATTGACCAAAAAAAAAAATCAAATTATTAAAAAAATTTTTTATAACTATATTTTTTCTACCATATTTCGGAATTTGATGAGAATTACTCATACTACTCATATATCTATACTAATATATAAAATTCTTACGTCTGTCTGTACATTTCGATTTTGAACCCAATTTTAGGGTAAATATTTGTTTCAAGAGGTCCTTATTCCAAATTTAACATTTGTAAAATTTTTGTCTGTCTGTCTGTCTGTGTGTCCCGATTTAACTAAAGAACGGAACAACCGAATTTAATGAAATTTGATATTAAGATACAACACAATTTCCCACATACTATAGGCTACTCATCATTCCAAAAAAATAATAAAAGAAGGTATTCCCTAGGGATGAAAACAGAAATTTTTACTTTAGATAGGCGAGTTATATATCATTGGAAAGGTAATTAAAAATTAGAAAATATCTGTAAAAATATTTTTTGTTGAACTGATAAAAAGCACAGTAAATTCAATTTAAAGTTTAAAAAATTGCCTCTTTGAAATATAAACCTTTATATATATATAAAAAACATAGAAAATTAATACATTTGAAAATTTATTGATCATTATATACAACTATTTTATTCTAAGTAACAGTTTATTAAATGTCTATTTTTAAAGTTGACAAAATAGTGTTTTTAAGTATGATTATGTTTTTTGTAAAAGAAATAAGAAAAATAATAATTTTCATATACCACTTCAAATAGCAAATTTAAAAAGAAAATATAATCTTCACGTATGTTACGCAAACGAAGTCGCGGGGATCTGCTAGTAAATGATAGAATTATAGAGTAGTTTCCTTGTGAAACTAAGAGATGTCGCGTTCAAATTATCCAAGTTCTCCAACATTGTTTATATGAAAGCTTCACCAATGTCCACTAGAGTGCAGTTGGAATGTGAACCATTTACCAACACCATGTTGTTTGCTTGTTCTTTTTATCTTGTGTTATCGAATATCGCTAGAAAAGGATGAATAATTACGTCGCTCATTCAATACAACACCAACTAACGGCGTATCCATGTACGGTACCCATAAATGTATTCGTGTATATTTTGAAACCGCCTAAAAATTGAATTGCCAGTCGCGAACAGAGTTGTGCACGGGAAAGTTTACAACAATCGTCGCGTTTTATGTCAAAATAATTCTGGTGTACGTTTTTTTTTTTGGAGAAAATATAATTTTTTTTCACAAAATTTCTAATTACATCGGAAAATTTATTTTAATTCCAATTGTTGAAAAGTAATATGATCATAGTTGAGAAGTGAAAACTTGCTTTGTGTTTGTTGTCAAAAGTGAAGTTTATAAGTTTTTTGTTTATTTTTATTTTGTGTTTTTTTTTGTTATAAAAGCAAAATCAACTCGAATGATGCATAAATAATTTGGAATTCAATATATCAAAGGTAATTTGATTTGTTTGTGACATTTAAATGACATAACGCTACTCTTGATTGTTAGTTAACAATCAAAAAAACAAATGACAGATTTGCGCTATACGGCTCACATTTGAATTTGTTCACCCACGATATTTGCATGTTGATACTTACAAGTGCTGAATTTAAATAAAAAAATGTTTTATTTACCCATATTTTATTTGGTTGACACTTTTTATTGGAAATGATTTTACAAAATTCAAGTATATTAAAGCCTTGGGGGAATTTTTTGCGCTTCAGTCCCAGGGGAATATAAAACTAAAGTTCTTCAGATAGACATCATTAAATCCTATTTTAATGTAGAGAATCTTCCATTGATAACATTTACCAAAGAAAAGTGAAAATCTATAAATTCTTGTATCATTATTTTCATATTTTATAAATTTCTAAACACTCTTTTCATTTACAAAAGCTTAATTTTTAATACAATTTAAACATCTCTCTTAATTTCTCGAGAAAAGTTTTATTTACAAGGTAATTTCTTGGGAAATTACGATCGTATGTAAGTAAACAGGGGAGAGACTAATGATTACCGGGAATTTTGTGTTTGTGGAGCAAAAATATTTTTTGTTAGTAGTTTGGTAAACGCGATTTTTCCCGGAAGCAATGAGGAGGCGGTCTAATATGGAAGGTTGTAGAATGTAGAACTTGACGAAGGAAGACAGGGAGTGTACATACATAGCTATAAAATATTTATAGATAAGACGATGAACTACCTATTAAGTATTTGATCAAATTGAACAAATTGATTTTTATGTACATATTTTCATCAATTCGATATACCTATAAGACTATAACGAAGGTAAAGCACCATTTATTATTTACTTGTATATAAATTTAATAAGGTTCCTTCAATCAAGGCATTCGTAAATAACTAACCTTATGTATCAGGAAATTGAGTAATTTAGTACTTTTTTATTCGATTTATAAAAGCGATTCTTTTTTATATGAAAAACTTATGAAGTATTGATGATGGTGTATAAATATTAAACAATATAGGTATTAGAGTTTAATCTTTATTGACTACAAGCTGATATCAGTAACTTCTTTTGATTGGCATGAAACCATGGTTGACCATGGTTTTAACTTAACAAAAGTATAAACAATTGTTATATCATCGTATAACTGTTTATGTTCGGCATTGTTCCACTTTTGCTATATGGAATAACACAGCTCCGAATTAAATCGACTCCTTTTTAGGACACGAAAGGTTAAAGCTTTATTGTATGTATACATTAAAAATTAATTACTGGATAGTTAAGCGGGATATTTGAGGAATCAAAGAAAATAACGCAATGTTCATCTAACTAGTTTCTGCGTGATGCACGCATAAAGAATCTAGTTGTAATTTAGTTTATATATAATGGATAGTTAGCACTAAAAAACTTAGAAAAGTACTAGGAGGCCCTCAAGGGGGGAGATGGGGAATGGATGGATCAAATTTTGTGGAGGCCTAAATTATACACACAAATAATTTCAAAATTGACTATAATAATTAATATAAATCGTATCAATCATCAAATTTGATTAATTCGCTGACTTTGAACTGTTATACTGTTTTAACAATATATAAAATGTATTGTAGTCTTATTCATGTAGTAAACATAAATTTGAAGAAAAGTTCAAACAAACGAACTACTGACGTAATGCCCAGATACGTATTTCGATTGCCAAGTAACTTTCACCAAGTAGTATTGGATTACTCCGTAACTGCTATGTGATGAGTCACAAAGTAATCACGGATTGATTTTAATTTAAAGATCGAGTTTTTCTTTTTTTGCGAAGAAATTGTGCTTGGGGGGAAGGGGTGGAAGTGTTCCCAATTCTCTTTCTTTTCACCAAATTATTCGTGAGCAACCCGAATACTACTTGATGACCATTGATGAAGTTAGGTTGGCAATCGAAATACGTATCTAGGCAATAAGTAAATAATTCATTTGTTTGAACTTATGTTCAAACTTATGTTTATATTATTGTAGAATTTCACGCAATGATGAGCGGTTGAGTTTTAAACTAGTGTAAATTTTTAACTGAAGTTTTTAATTATTATTTTTATCGAAAAATTATTTATTTTTTATTGAAAATTTTTTTTATATGTCTTGCAAGTTTTATTATTGTTTTTACCAACTGTACCGTGTCTACAAAAATGAATTATGACAACGATAATTATTAACAAAGTTAAAACGATTTTTTACGAACGCCTGAGGAAGGCTCAATAAAGGAGCCAAAATGTCGCGTGTAATAAACAAAGTTTTAACCGATTATTTTTTATCCTAGTCCTCTGAATATTTTATTAATCTATTTATGTTTATAGTTTACTTTTGTAAATTATATTACATAAATAAGACTACAATATAATTTATATATCGTATAGTCAGTTTTTGTACCGCAATCGAAAAAAAAACTCCGATTTTTTATTGCTTTAACAGCTATGCAACATTAGGGTTAATGAAAGCATACAGAAAGTTGATTGGGTTTTGCTTGATGAAGTTAGAAAATATTTAAATGTCTATAAATCAATTTGAAAATATTCAACTAATGCACAATTTTTGTTCATCCTAGTTTCAAAGATGGTACTAACTTTGTTCGTAATTTTTTTACCCTATTGTATAGCGGTTCATATAAAACATTTTCCTCTTCAAATGTGTCTTTATAGGGCTAATACTCTTCAAAATTATAAGAGTTATGTTTTTACTATGGACTCCTAAAATTGTTTATTATAATACCCTTTGTCAGTATGCATACACTTATACTTAATTTTTCTTTAAATTATCTTTACTTCACATATAAGCTCTAAAACTTTATCATAAACTTCTATTTTGAATTTAGTGGGACTGTGATACTCATTTTTATCCAAGAAAAGTACTTTTCTTATATAGTTAAGTCGAAGATTAATGAACAATACTGACGTCCGAGATGTTCTTTCAATTGCATAATATGTTTCTTGGTACTTAAAAGTACCACATACTATCCATCTGAAATAACTTGAACTAAAAGCAGTTAAAAGAAGTATAGAATTTTCCTACATTATTTCGTTGTACTATAGATTGTTTTCAACCCTGAATTTTAAAAATTAAATTAATTGAATTAGTATCCAACAAAATTTTAGGACGATCCTATGTAGCAGTAATGTTGTTATTACATATTGGCGTAAGTAAATTTAAAACTAATAAATTCAATATAACAACTTCACAAAAACGGTGATTTGGATTTTAATTAAATCTCTATATAATCATTCCCTGCTTCCTATACCGTAAATGCCACTGCATCCACTATTTATCGTTTCCCTGTGGTAGTCGGTTTTTAGTCTTCATTATCAGGGAGAATAACTGATTCAATTTACCCCGACAATCAAACAAGTCAAAATTACTGCAACCCGAGTCTATATGAAATGAAATTGACTTTCCCCAAATTTAAGAGAGACAAATAAATGGTATAGGATATATAAATATTGAACAAAGCCACCAACAAAACGAAAATAATAAGCTGAATATATTTCATTAGTTGGTTGTTGCATTTGTATTGCCTGTAATATTAGGTTGGGAAAAAGATGTCCATTATTTGTATTCATATCACAAGGGTTGTATTTATACTCAAAAGAAAATTGAAAAGAAGAATTTCGGCCTTTAACTTTTAATTTGTTATTGTGATGATTGATTTATTCCGTTGTGAAGTTAAAACCGTCAAAGATAAGGGTGACCAAAGAAAAAAATCGATACAATTTACAATTTTTGTTTACCATTGAGGAAAACATAAGTCAGGTGGCTAAAATTACAAATGGTATGCATGTTTCCCATAACAGCTAATCAAATCCTATTTTCGTTTTGTCGATTCTGTTCCGGTAATTTCCATGTCAAAGATGCATTACGGTCTGGGAGACTTATTAATGCAAATATCGATCAAATTTTGCAAACTACTGAAATGAACAGAGATGATTACTGTAACAATGCGTACATTATGTAAAGAGAATCCAAATTGTTGGTAGATATCCACTTGTTATTTGTGAGGAGAAAATATACCATTTGGGTTAATCAAGTAAAGCTAACATAAGATTTTTGGTTGATTTATTTTTGTTAATTGGGTATTCAAAAACGATAAATCACAGAAAGTTGCAATTTTGATTTTAAACTCGGTGTAGTTTTTTAATTCTGTACCTCCCATTTTGACTAAAATCGATTTAACTAAAACCCCAGGTTAATGTGCAGAAAATTTTTGAAATACAAAAATTTTAATTTTTTCTTAACTATTCCCAAAATTCTTCATTAAATATTTCATAAGAAGTGTTTTTATTTTTGTTGGCATAAAACTTACACTTATTTTTTACCCTTACCTTCACCTTTACCCTTATTTTGGCAGATTCATTTATGATTTTTTGAAAAACATATACCTAATTTTTCTTAAAGAATTTACGGTTCATTTTTAATATTGATGAATATTTTATTTATTTCCGAGTCACAATTAATTAATGAATAATAATACATGTCTTATGACTCAATTTCTTCTTTAATACATAAGTATTGTAAATAATAAAAGAAGAAATTGAGTCATAAGACATATATTATTATTCATTAATAACGGCTTATGTTCCTTTTAGAACCGTCAAATCTGGTAATGCTGCATTTTCTATTTTACTTTTAATTTAATTCGCGAACAAATTGGCCAAAAATGAAACTTTAGCCACAAATGAGATGATTGTACCATACTAGAATTGAATTAACAAAAAAATCGCGAATAGAATTATAAACAAGATTGGAAATGCAAAGTTTTTGAACCGAATTTAACAGTTTTAAAAGGGACATGAGCCGAATTTACTATCAAATTCTTATTTCAAATTTTAGACATCTGAATACTTAGGCATAGTACTTTCTGTATAAATTAATGATAATTTAATGAATAATACAATAGGCATGAATGCCAACATCGTTTTACTTGTATTACTTGACTATTGATTCCTCCGTTAAAAAAATGATTTTGTTGAATCAATTACAAACTTTCAGAACCGATCAAGACTTGATTATTGGAATTAAATAGAGATATTCCTCCCTTTCTTTACCATATTACAATGAGGTAATTATTGTATACTTTTCCCGTCATCATCATTGTTCTGCAGGCGTCCCCTTAGAGTTTTCTGAGTTGCTTCCCAAAAGAACTATTGCACTCCAGCTTTGTTACTAGTTCCAATTGATCAGATCTACTTCTAAATATAATAAGTTTCAGAATACCATTAACTGGATCTTTAGGGATATTTCCTAAGTCATATCCAGGTGATCTAAGAAATCTAAAACGACTTGGAGTCATAGCTGGGCAATCAAATAGTACGTGAGAGACAATCTCTTCTCCCCCTTTACATTTTCTCCATGTTTTCGCTCAATATTTATCGTTATAGTTTGAAGATGCTTTCTCAAATTGCAGTGTCCTGGTAATGCAACTTCCAGAATTCTGATTTTCTCCCTTCATTTAGCTAGCATATCCTTTGAGAATTAGCTTCCTGGGCAGTGGTATAGCTACCTAGGGGCTAGGTGGGGCAGTGCCCCGGGGCCCTCAAGCTCAGGGGGCCCTCGAATCCTTACCAGAAATCTCGATCGAACTGAACTTTTGGAAATTCAGTTGGAAGTTCACCAATTATGTAAGAAAATAATGAGCAAATATGGAGTGCTAGAATGCGACCTAACGGAAGTATTTACAGCAATGTTATTATTCTTTACAATTCCTGTCACTTCTGCAGCAGCTGGAAGGTCATTTAGCAAATTAAAAATAATAAAAAATTATTTAAGAAATAATATGGGCCAAACTAGACTCCGATATTTATCGCTAATAACAATTGAAAACAAAACCGCATCAAGCCTGGATTTAAACGAAGTTATTGATACTTTTGCGAAAACTTAAGCTAGGAAAAAATTGTAAATATAATTGTTATTTAGTCAGTTGGCAGGCCCGACCTCTATATAATAAACCCTTGAATCTTCTATATTTCGTTTTATTAGCCAAACCTACACCAAGTATTAATTGTAATTTATGTTGTTCCTGTTAAATATTTTTATTAGCTGCCCGGCAGTGCACAAAAAAGAGTTTAAGTAGCTTAACATTTTTAAAGTATTTGTATATTTCATATTTTTATTTGATAAAACCTAATCAGTTTACATAGCAGTGGGGCCCCATTTTTTAATTTGCCCCAGGGCCCTTGTTTACCTAGCTACGCCATTGTTCCTAGGTAGTTATTCCTGGATTTAATTCACTCATTTTGAATGAATTCAGCTATACAATTTGGTGTTGTACACATCTGCGCAGCTATAGATAGTTCTGAGCTCATAAATGCCCTATTAACCCTGGGTTTTGAAGCCCATTCGTTTCTTAATACCAAAAAATGGATTCTTCTTTAATACCAAAAAATTCTGGGTAACAAGCCAGCTGGGTAATGAGCGTTTTGTATGCCCAGATCAATTTGGAGTTTGTCTAGTGACATTCGATTAATTGAATTGCAGTTTAATTGCTTGAGAAGATTCTTATCATTTTATTTTAATATTTTCCTTCCATGTTTTCCTGTAAACATATAATGATAGCGTTGATTTTTACATGGAATCCTTTTAGTTAATGGACGGTAACCGGTGTTACTTGCCGTAGTAGTATTACTCGTATTATTACTACGACGATTCCCACATTTATCAAAATAGTTTAATTGTTTTGTTTCGATATCTAGAACCGGATTTACATTTATTCGTTCTTTTTCGGTTTGAAGTAATGACATACTATGTTAATTTGTTTTATGTATATAAGTAATACAATAAGTTTACTAATAACCGTAGGTACTGGTACTGGTAGCCGAGTGATCAAGGTTGCCACTACAATTAGGTTCCCCTATTGAGCAAATTTTCAATTTTTTTCGATTTACGTTTTTTTTATTAACCCTTGAATCGTTAATAATCTTGGTAGATATAATGTGGCGATAAATAATGACAAACAAGTATTATACTCGTAGTACTACCAATAATAATATTCACATGTCTAATGCGACCATCATAATCGGTTAGTTTTCTCATTTGAGTTGATATAGTATGGACTCTCGATTCCCAATAATCGATTCTTGATCGAATTTTAGAAGTAGACTTCTTAATTCCTTAAAATCGATTTTTTTTCTAAATAAAAAATTCTTGAGTAATACTAAATTTCGTAAATTGCAAAATTTCTGCCTATTGTTAAATTAATTACAATTGATAACATAAAATATTATTTTTGCATGCCATGACAAATTAATGACGTTAGTTTAAATATTTGAACCTATTTTCCGTGCTATTTACTTTGACAAATTACCTATAGATTTGAAACTCTAAAGACTATAACCCATTTCCAAGTGCAATAAAATGTTTTTCGCTTTTAAAGAAGACATGTAGGATTCCCATTTTTTTAAATTTAGCTATCTATATTGAAATAAAAGTTTGTGGTAGACGAAAACATTTATACGTTTTCATTGTTTGAGAATACAAAAAAAAAAAAATCTTTTAAACTTTTCAAGAGAACTTTGAAAGGCTTTTGAGTGATGAATATAATTTTTATTTACATTTTAATTAATCTTACGGCTATCAGGACATATCTTAAATATATTAATTAAAATAAGAGATTTAAGATTTTTAACTGAGTTGATGCAAAATAAATACGAATTTGCATAATTTTCATTTCGAAGAATTGACGAATAAATGCATGAAAAGAATAAGAAAAAAGAAGGCACTAGAAGAATTTAACACGAATTTAAAATGTCATAATTGGTTATAGCATTGTGACTTGGTTATTGTTTTTTTTCATCTTCTTTCTTTTATATTATTTAAATACACACTTGGAGAGTTATGGGAAAATATTAAAATACAATTTTCACTTTTGTTTGAATTTTTCTCTCGCAGTGACGTAATCGAAATAAAAACGTTGTTTCATTAACGAAATTAAATTATCTTTTGTGGGTATATACTTGATTATTTTTTATGGTGATATAAATGTGTTACGTATTTATTTTTAATGAATTGAAAATAATTTAAAACGTAGTAACTAAAATTTATCAAAAAATTATATTATGACTAAGTAATAGTTTTTTTATAGTCCAATATAATTTAAAAAAAAAGTTACTTCGTTTGCCTAGTATCTACTCGAATCAAAAATCTTTGACAATAAATTTTTTGAAAAATACAATATTCCTTTTATATCTTTGCAAACAATGTTCGACATTTTGCCTTCTATTATATAATGAAAATATTACCCTAGACCAGTGGTTCCCAAAGTAAATTGGACTCCGATCCATCTAACAAAAATTCCCAATAATGAGACCCACTTTTTTTTATTCAACTCTTATACAGTGGCAAATTGTTCATTAAGGCTCATTAGGAACTCACTGGTGGGTCACGACCCATAGTTTGGGAAGTACTGCTCTAGAGTTTAGAGCTTAAAGTTTTATTGTGGAACCCTTACGAAAGTTTTTACAGATCATGGACCCCTTGTCATAGCAAAAGCTGTTGTAAACAACAGATACCTTAATAATACCTTTGACAAGAAAGTTTAACTTAATTGGACAAGTTTATTAGAAATGTACAAGTTATGCCTTACCGTAACAGTTTGAATAATTTTTAATAAAAATATTTTAGTTTAACTTACGAATATTTTAAAATCATAAGACAACTTGCCTTGTAGAACCCCAAAATGTTTTCATGGAACCCTAGGGTTCCATGGAACCAACTTTGAAAAACACTAGTCTAGAATATGTTAACTTTATTTAGAAACTTGTAAAATAGTTATCATTTTACAATAATACACTTAAAAAAGTATGAAAACTTTGGTTCAGATCCCGTTTAGGTCGGTCAAATCTGGCAACGTTGCATTTTCTACTTCAATTTTTATTTTGTTCGTGATTTTTTAATTAATTTCAATCCTAATATGTTGTAATTGCCTTTTTTGTGGCTTAATTTTCATTATGGATCGATTTATTCGCGAATTAAATCAAAAACAAAGTAGAAAATGTAATTTTGTCAACTTTTGACCCAACTAAAAGGGACATGAGCCAATACTTTAATAACAGAGTAGTTCACAACAGGGGACTTCAATTTATAATTTGAATAGATTTTGAAAATTAGTATTAATTTTGTAAATAAATGAAATAATTGTTGGAAAACAATTATTTTTAGTTTCTGTAATAAAACTAAAATTCATATTTCTTTTATATTTCTGTAGTTAAATAAAAAATAAAATTATTAATGTTTAAGAGTAGGTGGATTATCTTATTACTTTTTTAAGAAGGCATATTTATCTTTAGGGAAAAATTAGAAAGATATATGATTACATTAATGAACATATTTCACTCCAAAAACTATATTTGTTACATACAATAACCCAAATATAATTAAACATATGGTACCGTTGGTAATAAACGTCATCATTTAATTAAAATGTAGGTGCTAACAAGTCTCATGATATTAAATCATAACTTTGTCATTTTCCCCAACGAAATTTGTAATTAAATCAAATTTTGATTTTGGATGAAAATTGAAATGTCTAAACTTTAAATAAGTCATATGGATCAAGTTGGAGTAATGCCTAATGTCGACAAAATGCATAAAATTATATAAGTTCGCAACTCCAGAATATATATTTAGTTGTTACTTTTATTTCTCTTTCGATGCTTTTATCATTCTTATACATTCATATACGGGGGAGGGGTCACTTAATATGACAAAGATGGTCAGAGAGGGGGTCTACGGAAACGTGATTGAATTATAAATTTATAAATATTTTTACGCACACTAATATTTCCGTCACAATAACATGTAATAATTGACTTTTAATTTAAAGAAAATTGTATACTCCTAATCGTAGTGTATCATATACGGGAGGTCTATCTTTTATAGTGTAATATTTATAGAGGATGTCACAGAAAATGTGACGTAGTTTGACGAAGGGGGTGAGACGGTTTCAACAAACGAAATTTTGAATGACCAATTTTGTGAACGACCCTTTATAGCCTTATAGATTTGGTTATGTGGTAGTAAATGGTTTGTATTAATCTGAGATCAGGGGTATAGCTAGCTAACCAAAGATTCTGAGTAAAAAATTATGGTCTAATTTACATAGGCTTGATCAGTGGTCGCCAAATTTTTTGATCTCATGGATCACTAATAGGTTTTTTGAAGAGTTAAGTACATTATAATGCAATAGTCCACATTTCTTAATGAACTGGTGAAATTTTCTCGTCGATTACTAGTGGTCTGCTAGTCTTACTAGTGGTCGATTACTGCTGGACTTAATTATGTAAAAATATTAAAATGAAATTATAAATATTAAATACTTTAGAGTTGTAAAGGTATTTACTAAATACATACAAGCTGTTTTCAGAACAGTTTTGGAGAGCTCAAAATTAAGAAATAAATTGAAATAGAACCAATAAAAGTACAATTTACCGAATAAATTTAAAATTAAAAATATTATTATGCATTTATGTAATGAATTAATTACTTAAAATTGATTATTTGATATTTTTATTTTAAAATGAACGGTTAGTAAGGTATGCGTTTTAAATCTGTATGAATTGATGTATTTAAATTAAGAAGACAATTCTGGTTATTTAAGATCGGATTTTAATTTAATAAAATCCGATCTTAAATAACCAGAATTGTCTTCTTAATTTAATAAAAGCTGAGATCTGAATTTTATCATTTTTTATGTATTAATTTAACTTATTTTTTAATAATTTGGTATAGCCTAGTACAGAGCAATGGTTCTTAACCGGGGCTCAATCGAATTTCAGTATTCGGTGAGTCAGTCTTACGGGTTCGACGGAAGTCAAAATACACCACCAGTATAAATTATGACTATGTTTTCAATTTGAAGAAACCATATTTTATTTTTTCCGTTTAAAAGGGCTCGATTTATTGGAATATGAAGTTTGTGGGGGTCAGTACCTCCAACAAGGTGAAGAATCATTAATAATCATAAGGTCTATAGGTTGTAAAAATATCCATTAAAAGAATCGGTCAAATTGACAATGCTCTATAAGCGATAGAAAGCATTTACGAAAATTCCCTAAAAGTTTTGAACTTATTTCAACTGAGTTAAGAACTATACCATAATTGAAACCGTGTTGTAATCTTTTACATTTATGCTCTAAAGGTAGAAGAAATTTTCGAAATTTCAGTTTGAATTTGAAATTTGTTAATCAGGGTCCAAAGACCCTCCTGTGTTCAAGAACCGCTTAATTTTCCGATAGCTACGCTACTGTTTGCGATTACAATGTTGGTCCCTAATTGAAGAGAACATCCCGAGGGAATTACATGTTGCTTGGTTTCGTTACATAGAACTGACCGAAAAGTATCTGTGATGCATTACGAATTAGTAAAATTGTAGTCTTTTTCAATTTAGTTCAGGGATGTTTCTAGTTGTTTTCTATACGTACGGTATTAAATTCCTTTCGTTCCCAAAAGGAACTTTAAAACAAGAAACAAAAATAAGCTGAAAATTTCGAATTACTTTAACAAGGATTTCATTTTAATTTCTTGGAAATTTAATTATATTTTAATACGCTTACATTATTTATTTCGCTTCAAGTAAATTATGCATTATTTAATTGAAATATAAGTATGATAAAGGAAATGGATATCATGTTTGACAGATGAGTAAATTATTGCTTTAATAAATATGTAGATATCTACTAAATTCTTTAATTCGATATAATTATTGGTTTCCTCGAACTATCAATTGGTAAAACAAAATTGATTACTAAGAGTTTTAATTGCGTTAAAATATTGTAATCGATTTTTTTACATATTTTACTTTGTGTTATTTGAATATTTTTTTTTTTCAATTTAAAATACATTGATTATTTATTTTTCATAGTCTATAATATATTTATTTGTATGTCCAATATTTATTTAAGCGGTTATTGCAGTGTTGTTATAAATTAAGCCGTCTCAAATTCTTAGAATTGAATTTCACAATTTTTTTGTTTATCTATTGAAAAATGTTTTTTTTAAGTTTATTTATTTAACAATTACTTTAAATAATCACTAAACTTACTATTTTTTATATTTTTAACATTTTTTCATACAAATTTTTCATTCTTTTAGGAGTAGAATTTGCAAAAATCCTTTCTTATTGGATGCCTAACTATATTGTCGATTACTATGATGTCGACTATCGTCGGCTTAGAGTGCAAAATAGGTTTATCTAAAATAGGTTTTTGGTATCATTAGAAAGAGAAAAAATATCTGCATGTACGACGATAAAGACCAAGGCGATATCAAAATACAAAATGTTTTTTTTTTACAAAACGTAAACCTACTATCTTAAGTCCATTAAAATCTTAAAGTCAAAAGCTGCTATCTCGTCATTAGTGCTCCCGTTTGTATATAAGATATTTTAGTCACTGCACGTTTTTGTGATCGTTCCGTATATTTTATTAATTTTCGGTTTCGGCCAAAAACGAGTTTCGTTTTAATTTAGGTTTCGGCTATCGTCAAGCCGAAACTACGACCGAAACCGAAACTGAACTCATGAGAAAAAAATGTTAAAAATTTATTGCTTTTCTTGAATCATAAAAATAAAGTGCAAATTCTTTGTTGTAATACTACGGCTTCATGTACAGGTTGTATTAATGGGACTTCTGTGCTTTTTTAGCAGAAACTAAGTAATAGAAATGCTCCCTTTTTTTTGCTGCCATCACGTCTACGAATTAGTATTCAAAGGCGTGTTTGAAGAAAAAATTAGCCAGACATTTAAAAAGTCTTGACATTTGATTGTTGACAAATTTCCGTGCAAATTGGAAAAAAAATGATTTCAAGAAAATAAAAAGTAGGTAGTACAGAAAAATTATCATACCTCAATGTATCAGAATTGAACAGAATGTTAGTATTTTACCGAATTGAGTTAACTTAAGAAATCACTAAAGATGAATATTGAGAATTGATTTACTAGCATTAATTATTGATATCTAACATTAAACCTTGACTGCAATACAATTCAGCTTTAAAAGCACCTTACCTAGTAATTTTTTATGCTTTTTAAAGGTCATGAAAGCTTACGAAAAAAAATAGACAAATGGATCTCAAAATCAGCATTGCAGAAGTTCTGCCTGCATTTATGGTATTTAATAAGTGAATTCAGTTTTGTCCATTGATGATGATGTAGACCAAAAACCAAAAGTAAAATTTATACAACCAGTAAACGCTATATCCCATTGAAAGAAGAACTTAGTGACTCATTTTACGGTTAGTCTGGCAAGTAATAATATCCATTTTATTTATTACTATGATATATGATAAGAGTAAGCTCATTTTTAATTTCCGAGAAAATCATCGATGTCTTTATTTCAATTAAGTTATATTGTAACTGGAAAAAGCTAACGTTGAAAAGAAAAACTACTGAATAATGTCCTTTTTATAATAAATACTTAATAAATATAAGATACAGACAAAGCAGTGTCTTATTTATTAAATTAACAAAGATCTTATATTCCTGTATGGTTTCTACATTAATTTTTGTATTAAAGTTTTGAGATCAAGTCGGCACGGGTTATTGTTGTTCGATAGCGATGATATTTAATATTTTAGTTATTTGGGTCAAATAGAAAAAAATAGAGGATATGCGCATTAAAATTCGAAAAAAAAATTTTTGCCTTTAGAAACCAGGACACCCTAGTAAAGGTGTTTGGGGTGCCAGTTATATTCCAAAACGGTTGAACATGTAACTGATACCCATTGAAAATCCTTGTTGAGCTTTTGGAAACATTTCGGTTATCTACAATCTTGAAAGGCAAATGTTGCCCTGAATATTCCAAGCAGGAAAAACAATACTTTTTCTGGCAATAAGTTCTTAAAATAATAAAAAATCAGTCATTTTGCCTTTATATCTCGGGGCACCCTAATGTACAGGTAATATAGCTACCTGTATGCAGTGACGTGCACAGATATTTTAGGTAGGGTAGGCAGAAATTTTTAAAAGCTACTTTAATATAATCAAAAATGCTGCATGTTGGTTTTAGTTCGTCGTTATTATGAGTAAATAATGAACCGTATACCGATTAGCCAACAAAATTTTAAAGTGTGAATTTTCTGAAATTTTTTTTGCCAATCGATGAGAAATCGTTCGTAGAGGTATGTGAAAGAAACCGTTTCGATTGTGACAAAATAGTTTAGCGGTAATAAATTAATTAAGAAAAAATAATTAATTAATTAGTCACTGATATTGTAAAATGTTAAGAAAATATGGTTCAAAGCAACATACAATAACAAAAATGCGGGAAACGTTAGGAAACGGTTGGTTAAATGTAAAACTAAAAAAAAAGTTAAGGAAAACTAAACAAAACCTCTTCCCTTCGAAAAAAGAAATGGAAGAAAAAGACAACTCAGAAATTAATTTTTTTCCTCAAATTATATTTTCCCAAAATTTTACAAAATAACAAAAATCGAAACATAATTAAGCAGGCTTTTCGCCAAAATTTTTTCATCGCTTATGAAAATCAACTTTTCACAAAAAAAAAATTATTTACGAAGTAGAACTTCCGAAGTAGTATATTTAAGTGTTTTTTGAAATTCGGAAAATATTTTCTTTGACTTTTTTTTAGTTTTAGTTTTAACCAACCGTTTCCTAAATTTTTCCGCATTTTTGTGATTGTATGTTGCTTTAAACCTTATTTTCTTAACATTTTACTATATCAATGACTAATTAATTAATTTATCTTTTGTATTTAATTACCGCTAAACTATTTTGTCACAAACGAAACGGTTTCGTTCAAAAACCTCTACGAACGATTTCCCATCGATTGGCAAAAATAATTTCGGAAAATTCACACTTTAAAATTTTGTTGGCTAATCAGTATAGGCTAAATAATGATGTTGATATTTTCAACTACAAATATCCATACATAGACTCAATTTGTAAACTTTATTAAAGAAATACAATATAATCGTCAGGATCAAATAATACAGATAATAGATAATACATTATTAAAATTTATTAGAATTAAATAATAACAATATACGTAGATTACTGATCGTTAAACCGATTATCGAAATCAATAAAATTCAAATTTGTAATTTCAGCGTTAATGATTAAAGAAACGATGCTACTTCGGTAATTATCGTAATTTGTCGTGTTGGAAGAAGACAGTGTCTTTTTATGAGGTTGTGTGCGTGCGTATGTGTGGAATTGTATATTTGTATTATTGTTTTTATACGAACGCACACACTGACACATATATATAGCTATGAGTGCACCATATAAATATTTAGGCACGAATAGTTTGTGTTTTTCCCGCGGCGTTGCCAGGAGCGCTAGTGCATTGCAATGCAAATATTACCAGTCGCTTACTTGAAATTGAACGAACGAATGAGCTCGCATAATCTGTATACTGTGTAGATGATATCCGTTAAGATTTTTTCTTTATTGATTTTTGATAGTACTCGTAAATAAAATAAAATTAGATATCAGAACAAAATTATAAATCTTTATCTGAATTATGTAGGGTAGGCAGTGTCTTTTTATCTATATGTAATGCACGCCACTGCCTGTATGGTATTACATCATTTATAAATCTAATATATGTAGTTTTGGAATAAATTGAATGGAATTTTTTCTCAAAGTATTTAATGTGGTTGTTGAACGGATCCTTATAATAAATAAACAAAATAATTATTTTGTTAAAAAATTTCAAGAAATTCGGTAATGCTATCCTTTAGTTATGTATAGATCAGAAGACATAGACGGACAAAGAAAATTTTTAAAAACATATGCATTCGCGAATGTTTATCCAAAACTGGGTCAAAAATGTAAATTTGTCGATTGAGTCGAGAATTAAACATATTACCTGCCAGATTTACGAGTTTTGAATTTCAATTAGTGAACCAATTTGCAGATATGAGAACAAAGTTGCAACTTATAATTCAAAAATATAATAAAAACGATTTATATAATTTGCAAGTCGACGCAAAAGTTCATTGAAGAAATGAATTCTTGCTATTGATAAATTGCAACTTGTCTTTTGCATTCCGTTCAACGTACTCCCCGTAATTGATTTAAAGACTGTGAAAATCTGTTAAATTTATCCGATTTTCCTCACAATTTAGAACGATAATCAAGCGCATTTAAAATCAACTCATTCAAAGCCAGCTCAAGTATTAAATAATTCATTGGCGCCATAACAATCTGACCTAGAAAAATTTGCTGTCGCCAACACCACATCGCAATGTCGCGTACTAAGAGTACTATATTGTTAGGTACTAAGAGTTGGAAAAATATTCAACGTATACTACACACTATACTAGGTGTATACCTATCTCTTTCCCATCTTAACACTCTTTTACTCACTTACGACAAATTCTGGAGCGACTAACATGATTTCTTTTTCTTCACATCATCCGAGACTCGTTCGCTTTTTCTACAGTTCTCTTCGAACATCGCAGTTCTATAATTGAATTTCGATTCAAACATTCGAATGTATAATACAACATTTTAGTTTACCATAAAATTTATATTAAACAAATAGATCCGAGGAAAAAATTCAATAAGAAACATCCCGAATTGATTCCAATATTTATTCCATTCTCTTAAACTTCCACGCAAATGTAGCGAAAGAAATTAAAATAGAAGATTCATTTTTTATTTTGCTTTACTCGATTTTTTTTATTTGATTTGTATTGTTATGAAACACAAATTGGAGGATTTGAAATGATTGTGGCAGAAATATGGGAATATGGGAATGGTTCAGCATTGGTAGGAATGGGAAAGCAATCTTTTTACGATTTTATTTATGTAAAACATGTTTGAACAACAGATGATATTTGAAAAATCGCAATGTATGGATATTTATAAATCAAAAAGGAAAATATAATGAGAATTTCGAGATACATTAACCTAAAAAGAATAATTGCATTATTTTGTAGAATCAATATTGTGTAAAAAAATAATTTATCGATAAATTGGTCGTGTCTATACTTTTAATAATATTATTTACTTTTTACCAGGAAAGTGGACTTAAAAGATGTAAATCCATATACTAATAATTAATTCAGCGACGTTTCGGTTCTTTATTTGACCTTCATCAGGCTTCTTAATACTGAATCAATTATTAATAAATGGATTTACATTCTTTAAGTCCACTTTCCTGCTAAAAAATAAATAATATTAAAAAATTTTGGAAATTTGTGGCTTGAAATATTTGTTTAGTGCGCTAATGTACTTTTGGGGTAGGTTTCTGAAGAAAATGTGACTACAAGAAAATCACAATTGCAAGTTTGAAAAATTCGATCAAAAATTTAAATGTAAACGATATTTGTTGGTAGGTACTAACACATTTGAAAACAATTTCTAAGTTATAAAGTACTAGAAGACCTGGTAAACTTTGTACCAGCTATAATTGACGTAGGCGAACCCTGATTTCCTGTTCGTCTTCGGTTTCATCATTAAGATGTAAACGTTCTCAGGTTGCATCTTTGATACTACGACCTATACTTGACCGGGTTCTTCGTGGCATAATTAAATAGTAAAGTAAGGAGAGGTCTCTACAGAAAAGCAATTAAAGGCAAAAATCTAAACAAAATAATGGAAGAGTCTATCCTTATGGTTCCTAATACTATACCTGCGGGCACCATAGCGTCCATCAATCATTCATGTGTGTCCATCACTGTACGGCCACTTTAAAAAAGAATATTTAAATTTTAAATACAATATATACTTGAAAAGGGAAAATATATACATCGTTATGATTTTCATTGTGCATCTTCGTTGTGAAGTTTGGTTTGTCTCCGCCTCTGTAATAACGCCCTTTAGTAATGCGGTCTCCGAATTCGACCCAATTACCAGAATTTTTATATTTTTTGGAAGTAAGGGTGGATCACCGTTTGAACGTAAAAAAAAAATGACTTTTTTAAAACTGCTGCCATTTTTTTTAGAGATATTAAAAAACGGTTTTCGGCATGCAAAAGTTGAAGTTTTGAACAATTTTTTTTTATTTGCCCCGATATGTCCCCTTCCTCCCCCTTTTACAGCGCTTTGAAAAAGGGTCCTCAAAAATGAGGAGGCAAACGGGAGACAAGTTTTCTCGGAAACCGGAAGTTGGATCATGATTTTCCAAAGAATGTAGGTTTTGATAATGCGTCTTCTTGGTACTGAACCTCGAAAATCCGAAAAAAGTTGAAAATTCACAAAATGGCGTGACTTTGAAAAAAAAGTTAAAAAAAACAACCTTTTTTGGACCTTTCCCCCTCTCCCACTTTGAGGGGGGAGGTTTGGCCAATTTCAGAGGTTCAGTACCAAGAAGACGTGTTGAACTATAACACTCTCCAGTTTCAAGTCAATCCGTCGGATAGTTTCTGAGAAATCTTGTCTCCCAGTTTTAAAAAGTTGATTTCGAGAAAAACGCATTTAAAATTTTTTGAAGATATTTTTTATGTTATCAATTTATTCAATTTTTATGTATATATGTATATATAGGTTTATAATTCGAAATATTTCGAATATCGACAAATCCTTTTAACACGTTATTCTTGAATGTTATAAGAAGACATTTATGGAAAAAAAAATCGATTTTTTTTTTCTAACGGTGATCCATCCTTAAATATTTTTTGTGCATTACCTATATGTACCGTATTATTCGCTATGTCCAACAGTATATATACTTTGAAAAAAATAAATGGTGCCCGCCACCCAACTAGCATTCTAGAATATGCTTTTGGGAGCAAATAGGTTGGAGAGCCCTTGTCAATGGTAGGTACTACTTAAAAATGATAATAATACAAGATTTACATTCTTTAAAATATAAATATGGACTAAAAATGAATACAAAAATAATTTCTTTCGTAGTAAGTTAATAGATTAATTTAAATATATTTTTATTGTGAAAATATCACTACAGAAAACAAAAAATGGGTACCTTAAATCACCTAACCAAGTACTCCTTTAATAAGACCTAATATTTACAACACAATAACCTATTTACCTGTTTATAACTTCTTCTTCTTCTTGTGTCTCTTTATCGCAAATAAATGACGATTACCATGGAAAACAACGGCATGATAATTATAGAAAGAATCCCTCAAGAAGTTTTGAATACAATGGTTTTCCTTACCTTCTGCATTCTTATCTTATATCATTGACTTTTCCCTAACCAAGCACTCGTTTAATAAGACCTAATATTAACAACACAATAACCTACCTACCTGTTCATAACTTTTTCTTTTTCCTGTGCCTTTTTAACGTAAAAACATTCCGATCATCATGGAAAACATCATGATGATTATAAAAAGAATCCCCCAAGAAACCTTGAATGCATTGGTTTCTCGTTACCTTCTATATCCTTATTTTATGCCGTTGACTCTTCTTGATTAATTCTTCTACCGTTGGGGTCGATTTTTTAACCCCAGTACAAAACAGTACCCTACTCATAGCACTGATTCTTGTGATGTTCACTTTTCCCCCGGCTCACTCTCGGCTTTCCATTTGTTTAGCCGCAATTACGTATTCTCGTCTCCAACTGGTATCATAGGACAGGAATCCATTTAGTAGGAACCTAAAGTACCTTCCATACACTGGAAGGTACAGATTAGAGGTTTTCGGGTTCATCGAGCTGAGGCCAAGAGGCATTACTTTCCACTACTTTTGAAGACATTGTTTTTTACTACTGCTAGTCTAGTATTACTACCAACGTCTTTGGCAACTCTAGAGTTGATAAAACTTCGTAAACCGAGAAGCGTTACAAAACTTGGTGGTCACTCTACTTGCTATTCTGCTGGTTAAACTACAATCTACCAGTTTTCCAAAGTCGCCACTTTAACTATTCATTTTGATTGAAATATTCGTTATGAAAATCTCCAAATCCATTTTAATCATTTTCCTGTATCTAGGTTTGTGTTTCGCAGATGTCAAAAGCGATAACTTGTAGAAAGCTCTAACTTTGTATTCAGATTTTGATTGAAATCGGCTAAGGCATAATCTAAGTTTCTGACAGGGCAAATTTTGAACAGTACATGTACTACTGCATTAATTTTTTTTAGAAGTTATACTGGAAACTGTGACGTCATAGATGTAAGCAGTACAAGGACTTTTACGTGCAATATTTCAAATAATTAATAAAACATTATTTGACTCATTTTATTTTATTGTTTCCAAAGTTTTTCCGCATAAAATCATCAATTTTAGTTTCTTTTTGCCTCCTTAATGCTTCTGGTGACTTATTTTTAGGTTCTTCATATTATGCTTCATATTTAAGTCTTTACTTCTTGTTGATTTATTTTGTCAAACATATAATCAATAATTATTTTTATATCTACAAGAACTCTTGTATTGGAGCTTTTGGAGTGATACCGTTTTTATTTCTGATTCAAGAGTTCAACCATTTATTTTGTAGTTGGGCCGGTATAATTGTATGCATGAATATATAATGATTTCTAAAGCACGCCTGGTAAATGTAAATTTGTATTCCTATAAACATAAATCATAAACGAGTAGATTATTAAATATTTTTACTCAAAATATCGAAAGTAATCCGCATTGGTGCACAAACAATATGTTTTTTGTAAATAACCTTTTTGTAACACAGCTGTTTTTCGATATTTATAACCCACCCTTATAACCCGTGGGGAACTCAAGTATTACCGATAACCACAACAAAAAGTGAGAAAGCTACAAGATAATTCTGCATCTTAGCAATAAATTATATGATCCAGACAAAATATATTTATGAACCCACTGATATTGGTATTATATAATACGAATGATGAGGTCTATCGATTCCATGATGCTCTGTTTTTCTTTTTCTCGTTCCCAAATCCATACCACCTCGTTCGCTTCTATTTATATTTATAGTATTTTCGTGATTTTCGACGAATCTTTTCCACCAACAATTTTTTCTATATATGTATGTTTGTGTCTATCTCCGGGAATCGGATATTTTTCCTCATATATACATGCACAGATGTTGGAATATTTTTGCCATCTTCTAATATATTTTAATGAAATTTCCTCGAAATATAATATTGAAGGATGGTCCTTAGAGTTTTCTTTCACCGGGGGAAAAAGAAAAAACGGTAACGCACGGTTCGAATATTGCAAAATCCTTTTGTTAGACATACAGTAGTACAAAGTTGAGTTGATCATTTTCTTTTTAAACCAATCCCGGGGCTCTCGGTTGTACATTTTTTCTTTGTACTGTTTTTCATTGCATTTGATCTTTCGATATTTCTGTAATTATGTTTCTGAAACTGCAATGGATTGTTGAACTCTTTTGAAGTCAACAATATTCTTTGCTAAGATAAATAACAGTTGTATAATTGAATCATTTAAGGGGTGGTTATTTTAAAGGGTTGTTCAGTGCTTCTATTTGATAACTATAGTGTAAGTTATTAAGGTAATATGGGAATTAAACTTTTTGCGAAGAATTTAACGTTTGAGTGTGTATTTAATATCATTAAAGTTTGTTTATTAACTAAAGTTTTGTTTTATGAGGAGGGATCAAAGTTATTTGTATAAACTAGTTTTATAAATACTATCATTGTGTTACCTTTATCAATGGAACATTTTCATGTTCAACGAACACAGTATAGACACTTGTTAGATACAATTAGGTGCATTATAAACTATCAAGCATAAATACAAATTGAGTTATTTACAATTTTTTTTATAAATCTCATTATAGCTTAGTGAAATAAGGGCTTAATCTAAGGCTGAAAAATATTAAGCTATTAATTAGTATAGACCAGTAATTATAAATATAAGAATAATTCTTTATTTTATCATTTTAAACTTCTAAAACCGCAAATAAAACCTTATGCTTATGTGTGTTATTAATATTTTCTAGATCAATGATCGCTAAAAATTCTAGTTTTTGCAAATGTTTCTCTCTTTTTTTGTCAAATGACATTTTATCAGTAATAACAAAAGTTATAGAGCATAAAATTATTTACTAATTTGATATTCTCTGAATTGATTTCCTATTTTTATTTTTAAAAAAGCACTCCAATAATCCAACTAATCGTTTTATCGCGAATTTAATTGCAGGTCCATATTCTTGGAAATATTAAATTTAAGAATTTTCATGAAAATCATTTAGGTAGATTGTGAATTCAAAAGAAAGAGGTACCAACAAATATGTATCGGTTGTATCGTGGAATTGTCTGGATCTTGTATTTTATAAACGAAGGGTCCATGAAAAATTTTCTTTGGAAATTTCAAAATTTAGGAAAGTTCTCAAGGTATATTCCACTGGAAATGCAGAAAATTAAAATTCACTTCGACCGGGCCTCTGAATTCAAGTTAAACTATATCAAAACCTTCTTTATTTAATCCAAATTTATCCCTTCGGATGCAGAAGGTCCAGAAGTGCAGAATTCCAGAGTGCAGAAGTATGTGATATAGAGTAATATTCCTCAAACTATTTTATACCATGGTCCTTTAAATCAAAATAAAAGTCAATGGCTTCCTTCTTTAAAATTTTTGCACTAGTGACCACCAGTACTTTATTTATGTACCATTAATGAATATTTTGAAATTACCAAAGATAAGTGATCATTTACCTATGAAAACTGAAGTATTTTTGAACCTTTTTTACCTGATTATAAGTGTGATTTAAGATGGTACAGGAAACGGTTAGAGATTTTGGTTAAAGGAATATACATTTTTCCAAAACCTATGGGTGGCTGAGTCCAAAAGTGAGTCCAAAGGACCGCTCCAAAATTGGTAGACTTTGGGTTCGATCCTCGTATCGAGCAAATTTTTGATATTTCTGGATAACGGATTTTTATTAATCCTAGAGTCTCTAAAGACCTTAGTAGTTATAGTTAATCCCAAAATACCCTTGGTAAAGATTCAGAAAAAGGCGGTTGGTTTTTAAGGGATGGGAATTTTGAAAAATAGAAATTCGTTGAAATGAACCGAACTTTAGAAAGTTGTTTATTTTTAAATTTATTTTGCTAACGATTGTTAAATATTCAACCAAATGTTATGAGGAGTTAAAAAGCTCAAAATTTGAATAAAAAACTTGATAAAAATGTCTGGTTTTTAGTAGGCAATTGTTTAGAAGTTCAATATTCAAGTCCAAACGTTTTGAGCAAAAGATTTCCTCTACTAAGAGATATAATAGTGTAACTAAGTTTTGTAATTTTGGAGGGTTGTAATAATGGGGTTAACTTTTATCATGAGGTCTGATTTTGATACATATGATTATTCAACCCTTAAAAACCTTTTTACTTAAACACCAAACGTTTTTATCAAATTTCAACATCTTAATACCATTTTTAAATGGTTAATTTTTAAGATTCATAAATCTGCAAATGAAAAAAATAACTTCCTTGATTTTATTCCTTTTTCCGAAATTCTCACCCTTGAGAATTAACCCTTGATTATGTTTGGAGTTTTATTAGGTATATTTTGAAGCTAATTGTATATACCAATGTTTATTTGACCAAAACTTTCAATGCTTTTATGGAAGAAAAATTCGATCTCACCCCTTTGAAATAGGTTAAAGTAATTCAAAATCTAATATCCAGATGGCTCTATAAGATATTCGGTTTTATTTCCAACTCTGGCTTCCTAGCACTATTCTTTCATGTTATATAAGCAGGGCCGGATTTAATACTGTGCCTACGTCGGTGATAGAAGTCAGGTTTTCCAAAGAAAAAAAAAACGATTGACCACCAATAACAGCAGACAATTATTACTGCCTAGTTGATTGGGTTTTTCTATTGTTAATAAGTAAAAAAATATCTCCATATAAATATTCTCGTTTTAATTATAAGAAGTATTTCTTTGTTATTAGTTAAGGAAATCATTGATAAATTTTTATTGAGTTAATAAGTGGTGAGGTCTAGTTTATAAATTCTGAAAATCCATGATTTTGATTAATTAAACAGAAAATTTGGAACTCAAACTTCTAAAACAGTTGCTAACGGCGTATGTGTGGGTCTATTTTCTTTTCCCCAGAAGGGAAATCATTGATCTATTGAACTTAAATGGTGGAAAAGCTTGTGGACTTGAGTTTTTCGTATACATTACAATTAACAAATGAGCATATTCGCTGGAGAAAAACAATCCAGCAGGTCTTAAGAAATTTAGAACATCCCCAAGTGACAAATATATGAATCACCATATAAAAACGACTTTAAGATTAAGAGGAAGAAGAATTGTGGATATTGGATGTATGAAAGAAGAAAGGAAGTATCTAAAAAGCTTTGAAATGTGATGAAGAACAGAGAAAATCAAGTGAATCGAGTCCTAACTTGGAAATATTAAAAAAAAACAGCTATGTGGTGACAAAAAACCAACTTAGAAATGGGCCTATTGAATGTGAAAGGAAAATTGGAAATAGTTAAGAAAATAAGGAGGTATGCTTAAATTCCTTCACCTATTAAAAAGGAATGACCTGCTAGAAGGAGTTATACATACTTCTAAACCTACTTAAAGTATAAAAAGCTTTTATTAAAAATTAAAATTATGTCACAATATCATAACGTCAGCATCTTAAAATATACAGTTTTCCTTGAAAAATGAATTGATTTGCATATTATAATAAAGAAAGAGTAATTTACGAGAAAAATCAATTTGAAATTAATTCATGAAATTAATCAAATTAAAATTGAAAAACACACAATGACAGACAAACATTAGCAAATTGAATTTATTAGCGTTGATTTGGAAAATTATTGAATATAATAACGAAAATCAATCCAATTCATTAAACTTATTGGTTCGTTCGTTTCTTATTATATATAATACAATTACGAGACCTCAATTTTGCTGAAAATAAAATGAGGATAACGCGTGTCTATGAATAATAAGGCCGTCATATTACAATCGTAGATTATAATAAGTCATTCAGATTTCGGAAGCTTTCTGAATGGGTTTAAGGAAGCTTTAAATGGGAAATTATATTAAAATAAGAATGAAAATATAATTATTTAACTAGAATTTCTTTCAAAGAAGTTTCAACGATTGAATAGAATTATATCTTCGTTAATTTTAATACTTCATTAGTTTAACATCGAAATAAATAGTATAGGTAGTAGTAGATTGTTAGTTTATAAATCTATATGGAAAATAAGGATGGCAATTTCCAACAGTTTATCGTCATTATGTTCATCTCAAGAGTATATTATGAAATAAGTATAAGTAATATTATATGTAAGTACATCATGTTTGTTCAAGCAAATTTCCTTCAACTTGAATTTATTGATTTCAAGGAATGGCAAATTTAGTTAATGTCGTAATATGAAACTGTTTATCTTGATAAAACTATCAAGTATAACGTTTAGGAGTTTTTTACGTAAATTATCCAGGAAATTGCCAGATATAATAAAAAAAAAACTATAACTGAACTCACGTTTGCAACTATAACGACATGCAAGATAAATTACATCATTTATTAAATTATGAACTCAGAAGTACGGTTTGGCTGTTAAAGGTACATTAAGTTTCAATTAATGACAGTTTTATATAAAAAAACCACTGGCTGCTAAGGTGAATCTTTTGCGTTATCAATTTATCTTTCTGAATAAAAACTTACAAGTTATTTTGGTATTAAAGTAAGAAGAAGGAATAAAATGATTTAATTTAGAGAACAATTTTTGTGGAAATAAATACTAAGCCAAGTAGGATAAGGCCTTTGTATGATTTGTAATGTAAAAAAAAATTGTCCTGTAGGTAACAGGAGAACAACAATTCTCTTTTTAAATTTCAAAAAGGACAATTTTCAACTACAAAATAAGGATATAATGGGTGGTTTTCTTCGATGAAAATGAGTTGACCATTATTAGTTGAATCATCCTTAACGATGCTATCGGAAAATACTTCGTTTATACGGGATAATTAGCCGGGAAATCAAAACGGGAAGTTAAGGAGCTAAAAGTCCATGTGACAAATTGCTTTGAAATTGGGCCATTTCAAGGAGTGACTTTTCATTTTCAAGTCTAGTTATCTCAACGGATCATGAATTAAGACCTTCAAGTGAGTTGTAATTTGAAAAAATGTTGTCCTGTGGGTAACAGAACAATCACAATTCTATTTTACAGTTTCAAAAAGGACAATTTGTAACTACAAAATAAGGATATAAGAGGTGTGTATACAATATAAAGAATATATTGCGGTCCAATTTATGTAGTACTAGTAGTTGCCCGTTGCATTCGCAACTAAAGGTTTTATCTCAATAAAATGTTTAGTATGAGATAATGTAGAGTTAATCAACAATCGAAATTTTAAATTTAATAATCAAAGTGTTGTTAATATAAAAAAAAACTGTATCTAAAATTATAGTAAAACAAAAAATAAGTGTTTTTTTTTTATATCATTTTAATAACAACATTTTAAATAACGTCATTTCACTAAATTAGTATGAAATTTTAATACTTATGTAGTACTCATACCAAATTGTCGATTTTAAATTTTGGTTCGTTTTTCAACAATCAAACTTTTTAAAATCTATTTTTTTATGAACCAATGGTTGTGATCTGGAGTAATTATATATTCGGCTGAAAAGCATTAAGGTAGCGATTTGTTGCCATATATTTCACTGTCAATTTAAACTTAAAATCTTCCATACTAACTTTTCTTCGGTATTTAAAACAATTTGAAAACCAATTGTTGTTATTGAAAATAAATAAAATATTCGAATTTACTTCCACACTTTCCACCTATTTCCAACAATTTTGTATGTACAACGTCCAAATGTGCGAAATCGAATAGCTTTTTGGTTATGTTAACTAACATAAAGAAGGTCATTATTTTTTTTCGTTTTACATTGTATTTTCAAATATAAGTGCACATTTATATCGATGAAATTTGGAAAGTGTTTTCCTTAAAAGATGCAGGTATATAATAAGAAAGGATTTTTGAAAATTCCTCCCCTAAGAGAGTGAAAAACGGTAGCAAAGTTTGTAAGAGATAACGTTTAATAAACAACCGAAATTTCAAATTTAATAACAAAGTCCGTTTTACCCCTACCAACGTTTTGAATGCGTAAGTGGGGATAACAGAGCGCATGCGTATAGCCTATTCTGCACGGACGCACGGCAAGATAGTCAATTTATATATAAGATAATTTAATATAATATATAAAAATCATATTATTAACATAAATTTGAGCAAAAATTGAAACAAAAATATTTGTGACGTATTGTCCAGATACGTATTTCGATTGCCAAGCAATCTTCCTCAGTGGTCATCAAGTAGTTTGGATCACTCCGTAACTGCTTTGTGATGATTCACAAAGGCAATCGAAGTACGTATCTGGGCAATACGTCACAAATATTTTTGTTTGAACTTCTGCTCAAATTTATGTTAATAATATGATTTTTATATATTATTATATTAAATTATACTGCATAAATTGGACCGCAATATATTCTTTATATTGTATACACAGTATAACTGTTCAAAGTCAGCGAAAAAATCTTATTTTTATGATATAAGAGGTGGTTTTTTCGACGAAGATGAGTTGCCTATTGTTGGTTGAATCATCCTTAACGATGCTAACGAAAAATATTTTAAAAAATATTTACCGAGAAATCAAAATGGGACGTTATAAGGAGCTAAAAATCCATGCGACAAATTGAATCTGAAATTGGACCATTTCAAGGGGTAACTTTTCATTATGAGGCTTAGTTTTCTCAACGGATTATGAATTAAGGTCTTTGAATGAATTGTAATGTGAAATAGTTTTTGTCCTGTACGTAACAGGATAACCACAATTCCATTCCAAAGTTTCAAAAAGGACAATTTTCAACTACTAAATACGGATATAAGGGGTGTTTTTTTTCGATGAAAATGAGTTGACCGTTCGTTATTGGTTGAATCACCCTTAACGATGCTATCGAAAAATATTTTGATTTTACGGGATAGTTGGCCGGGAAATTAAAACGGGAAGTTAAAATGCTAAAAACCCAATCCACAAATTGCATCTGAAATTGGGCCTTTTCAAGGGGTGACTTTTCATTATGAGGCCTAGTTTTCTCAACGGATTATGAATTAAGGCCTTTGAATGAATTGTAATGTGAAATAATTTTTGTCCTGTACGTAACAGGATAACCACAATTCCTTTTCAAAGTTTCAAAAAGGACAATTTTCTACTATTAAAAAAAGGATACAAGGAAAGGTTTTTGACATTATTGGTTGAGTTATCCTATAGGCATGGGAGGGTTATAATTGATAGTGGGATAACAGCAATCGTTAGTTATTTTTATTTTGATCAATCATTACGTCACTCAATTCTGACTAGTGTTTAGAATATCATTGCGGAATTCCTTATTTTTAAATATAATAATTAAATTGTGGGCAATAAGAATGTAGCTTCTTGTGGAATATTATTTATTTTATCGCCAACGTTTCGTCAGTCATTCCTGACTTCTTCAGGGCTCTATAAGGAAAATACATAACATTTAAAAAATAGCGACCAATAGCGACACATTATTGTCAAAATTATAAATAAATAAATTACAACTCATAAGTTTTAGTCGATATAAATCTTAGTTAATTTATGTGAAATCTAACCAAAAAAGTAATTAAATTTCAATAACATTTTTTAAATATTAACCAAAATTAAAAATTACTCCACAAGTGTCATAAAAATAAGCTGTAAAATGACCCAACTGGTAGAACAACGTCCTTATTGCCCACTATTTAATTATTATATAATATTTAAAAAGACAAGGACTTAAACAACATGGATATTTTACCTGGGGGCTTATTTTTAAGTTTTATCTTATCAAAAATACTTATTAACTTTACTCTTAATTAAGACAATAAATGCGTCTTTTGCGTTCCTCGACTCAAGTTTTACTAAACAAATACAAAATTTTATTGATTTTTGTTTATTGCCATAATACCTATTGGGGACTCTCTTCTCTTTAAAGTGCCTTAAGTAATTGATAGATCACCTTAATGTTTAAACTAAGTACTTAACTTTTATCTTAAAAAAAAATCTTTTCATTGATTTTAATGTAAACGTTCCGTTTTAATCTTGCAATTTATTGAACTATAAAGTAAATACATTTGGGAAAAAAAATTTTAATTTGAAACCTACAATTTTTGCAATTGTTCAAAATTTCCAGGAATTTTTATTTTTTCCAATATATCTACATGTTTTTATTTATTCGTGCTGCACGCAAGTGAAATTGGGAATTTATATATTGGAGTGAAATATACGAGGGCGTACAATGTACATATTATAAGGGATGGTATCTAATGGCGAAAGAAAATCCATTCAAGCGTTTTTTTTTCGTTAAGTGGATCTCCAATTATGAGCGAGTATTCTACCATCGACTTCTTTTCCGTTTTTATTTTTGTTATTGATATAAATGTATTATTAAATTTTCCGTTTTTGTTTCAGGTGAGTGAGAAAATAACGATAAAATCCTCAATTGCAATTCGGTCGTAAATCGAGAATAGGTTCATATGAAAAAAAATATCGTATCGATGTAAGTAATTTCTTTTTTTCGATATTGTATTGATATTAATGTCATTGGTTCATAAAAACAAGATAAAAGACGTAATAAAAATAAAAGATAAAATTCCCACCCGCCTCCGTCTCCTCGCGGTTTTCCTCGTCATATTCGTTTTTATAATCCCTAGACAGAGTGGCTCCGGGATAATTTTTCGGTGTCTATGTGTTGCGTGACATTGGCGTGCCTTGGAAAATTGTTCGGTCTGTGACTTGTAATGAAAATTTAAGACATGAAGGGTTCCTGGTTTTCTCTGTTATTTTGCGGTTTAACGGGCAATTTAAGTTTAAAAGATTAATGAAAGTTCGAAGTTGGGTTCTTTGAAAAATAGCCCTCAATACCTCTTTGTAATTTTTTCCACAACATCTATATTTCATGTCGGTGTATTGATAATGAAAAATTCACTTCGTTTGTGTATTTTTTAAAGACTATAAATAATAATTAAGATTAAGAATGGCAGTGAAACTTTGATTAATGGATTGAATGGAATTTACGCTTTAATTCATGCAATAATGTATCCAACATGAATTTGATTTCTTCACAGATTTCTTTTGCCTTATTAAATAATAAAATTTTAAAAATTAGTACCTAATTTTAAAATTACTATTTGTAAACAGTGAAAAAATAATATTAAATTTAACAAATGCCACCCTCTGTAACTAAGGCGTCAATAAATTATGTAACGATAAAAATAAAGGAAATGTTTGATTTTTTTTTCGAAAGTCTATTTGGTCTATTTATTATTAATATTTCTTCATGATTTAATGCTCAACTGTTCAACACATTTTCATCAGGGGGCGCCAAAGTGGAGTTCAGAAATCTATATGTAGTCGAGAATTCAGGAAGGACTTGACCAATGACTAAAAATATTTTATTAAATAAATAAATCATTCAATTAAACATAAAATCCTACCTAAAAATAATTGGTTAAAAAGTCCTTAATTATATAGAGCACAAAATAATTTTAGAATGATTTTTTATATGAATGTTTATAACAACCAAACAAGTTGGTAACCACCGTTATCACTTGAAAATTCTAAACAGGATACTCCCTGTTTACATATATAATTTAGGGTGATTTTTTTTTTGACTTTCTTTGACTTTTTTTGGTCCCATCGTGAAATTTTGTTGGAAATACCAAAAAAAAAAAAAATTCTCTGAAAGTTTGAGCCCTTAATATTAATTTTAAGTCCTCGACCAAGACGTGTAAAGATTTCCCATTGAAAATACACGGAAACTCTGATTTTTTATTTTTAAATTTCTATATCTCAGCGGCATTTCATGGGATCGCTTTTACCGAAGATGGTTTTTTCTCAGAATTAAACGCTCTACAAAAGTGCCCATTGCGACAAAGTCGTAACTCACACCGGTGAGGTAGTCCGGGCCACTGAACCTGATTTTTCCATAAAATTCGCGTTTTTTTTGCATTTATCTCGTAAATAACAAGAGCTACGGAAAAATTATAAATAAAAAACTTGTAGAGAATTTGATTTCCTACAAAAAAGGTTTTGTAGACCAAATCGCTAAGATCAATATTAAACGAGATATTAAGCCTTGAATTGATTTTTTTGTGAAATTTTTGCCGATCATTGATTTAAAGTTTAAATCGGTAAAAGCGATCCCATGAAATGCCGCTGAGATATAGAAATTTAAAATAAAAATCAGAGTTTCCGTGTATTTTCAATGGGAAATCTTTACACGTCTTGGTCGAGGACTTAAAATTCACATTGTGTCATCGGCATATTTTAGGTTTATTTTTTACCACCAATGACAATGCCGCTTTCCCATCCATTAACTATCACCTATTTATTGAACTACTATCTAGAATATTAAAATAACTAGAATATTAAAAATCGAGTAATCGATGAATTTTTTTATGGGTCACTACCCCTTTAATTATTACGAAAGATGATATTAATAAATTTTTCACAAATTGTTAAAAAGTTATTAATTTGGTATGCCTAGTCTTTTTAACAACATTTATAAATAATATTTTATAGTAAAACTTTCAATACCTTTGAAATGTTCAAGTCTGATGCGGAATAGAAAGAGCATCTTAACAGAGTCGTGAATTGATTTTGTTGTATATCTTTATTTGTATAGTTTTCTTTTAAAAGCCATAGATGTCAAGAAAAATAGACAAAACGAACTTCAAAGTCAAGCTCAGACCAAAATAAAACTATAAAAATGTTAAGAAATATATTTATAAGAGCCAGTGACATAATAAAAGTGCAAAAGAAATTTATTTGGTTTTCCAAGTTTCGAATAATTTATATACTTTTGACACAGCTGTTATAAGTATATTTACCCGAAACCATAAATATTAGAAAAATGACATACCTGTTTCGAAACAGTAAAGAGTAATAGATATATAACTTACAGAAAAGTGAAAAAAAAAACATCATTAAAAGTTGTATATTGATGTACTCATTATACTCGAAACTAAACCAAATAATCGGTTTTTGGGATTATAATAAATACTTTTAATTGATAAATTTCCAATTCCTTTTATCTGTATTTTAAAGTACTTATAAAATTATATGTTGACTTCTTTATATTCAAAATGATCGGTAACGAACTTTAGGAGATTTGCGGTTTTTAACAAACGAACATTAAATTGTTACCTATATATATGCTATAGAGATTTATTTTTCCAACTGTTTTTCTAATAGAGATTTTTTATAAAATGATCATTAGTTGATAATTAAAGTCGATCATCAAGCATCAGTCATACCAGAAAAAGCAGATGGAAAAATCAAATTTTTTGAATGGAGCTTTTGTCTTCGATTTGATAAGTGGTTTTTTTTGTGGAAGTCTTTTTTCCTATATTTTGTGAGTTAACATCGTTTTTTATACTTTTTTCTATCGGAATTTAATTTGGGAAGGAAGAAAAAATCTAAAGCGTGTGGACAATGTGTGGAAATCAGTTTCCATCTTCGTAGGTGCGAAGTTGTACTATAAAACGTCAATTATTGGCTAATAAAAACTCTCAACTTTCAACTCCTTCTGGAGGGTGAATGCCTAATAATAGACAAATGTATTTTTTTTATAACTTTTTTGATCCTAAAGCCATTTCTTAAGCAAATATTTCTCAAATTTTTAGGATCTGTGTTTCCTTTTATACTTTTCGTAACGCTGAGTATCCTTCGATGTCAAATAAATTGTATAATAAATATTTTGTATGATTCAGTTGCTACCTCAAAATATTTTTGGCGTTCACGGAAAAAAAGTTATATCAAAAATTACAATAATAATATCGTACTCTCTGCTGTATAGTAAAGGATGTTTCAATAAGAGCGCAAGATTTGAATTGCGCGGCATGTTTGATAGTCTTAATGTCCCATGATTATGACGTGACAAATCGAAAGTTGACCGATGGGAGTTATTAAACATGAAATAGTAGACCATGAACAGCGAAGAAAATTCAACAATTGGGTCCTTGAGCGACCTGCTGATTTTGCAAACAAAATCATTTTCAGTAATTAAGCCATTTTCCCCTTGATGGCTTCCTAAATAGACAAAACTGTCCCATTTAGGGCTTAGAAAATCCACGAATGATTCATTAGAAAGCAATGCATCCACAACGGTTCACTGTATGATGTGCAGTATGGTCTGGAGGAATAATTGGACCGTTTTTCGTCGAAAACGAAGAAGGTAATGCAGTAACGGTGAATGACGAACGTTATCGTGATATGATAACAGTTTCTTGTGCCTCATTTGGAAGCTATTGATCTTGACGAAATGTGGTTTCAGCAGGACAGAGCCACATACCATACTACCCGTGAAACATTGACTATCTTGCACGAGTTTGCTACTGGTCATGTCATTTCCCGATTTGGTGACCAGAATTGGCCTCCACGTTCTTGCGATTTAACACCTTTAGATTTCTGGCTGTGGGATTACTTGAAGTTACAGGTTTATGCTAATAAACCTGCAACGATCGAAGCATTGAAACCGAAATTAGACGCTGTATCAATGAAATACCACCACTTGTATTCAATAACGTTATTGAAAATTTCGTCAAAAGGGTATGCAAATGCCAGCAAAGCCGTTGCGGTCATTTAAGAAAAATATTTAATATGGTACATAATTCCCAAATGTATAATTTTTAAATCAGTAAATATTTCAATACTTTGCTACAGAGAACCATGTTTTATTGAACACTGAAACCTTGCGCTGTTATTGAAACACCCTTTATTAGAGTACAGGACCTGAACTAACGTTTTATACTTTTTACAATGTCTCATAGTAAAATTCATTTAACAACAATTATTACTTTAAACAGCAAACAGTCCTATTCACTTTCATAAAATTGACGAAACATTGTTCTTTTTGTTTTGGTATTTATTATAGAAAACTATTGTTATAATTACGAATTTATAACGTTAAAATTTAAATTTAAATAGGAAATTTTAAATAAAATATTGTATAGAATTCCTGGTTGCTCTCATCCATGGTGTGGTAAATAATTAATAACGTTCTTGGGAACTTGGATTTAAATAATAAGACGTTATTTTTCAAATTATCTCAACGTTTCGTTGGTATTTATTTCCAACTTCTTCAGGAGAATTATTGACGTTAACATCCTCGTTGTAAATACTGGCTTTTTAACAAGATTTTTAACAAGATAACCGAGTGAGTACGCTTGCGGCAATTATACTATTGTATTATATTATTATATAGAATATGGTACTAAAAGTCTGGTCCAAGATTATAATGTCCCTTTTGTAATTTTTATTTTTTTTCGTGTACGATACTTGCTAATATTAGTTAAACTGTTTTTTTTTAAATTAATGCCAAGGAGAATTTTTTTGGTTAAGCTTCATAAAGAACTATCCATTAATGAAATCATTGTTATATTCAAGAGTTTTAAAAGACATAAATTAAGCATTAAGTACCACCGTAAATGTAACCCTTCCAAATTTGATTGGAGGAAGGAAAAATCTTTCAATAACACTACATTGAAGGATCTATAGTACCTGAAGCACACTTTAGAAAGCACTACCTTAAGTCACTTGCTAAGGATAATTTTTTGGTTATGCTTCATTAAAAACTATTAAAAGATGAAAACATTGTTATATTAAAGAACTTTAATAGACATAAATTAAGCACTGAATATAGTATCACCGTAAGCGTAACCCTTCCAAATTTTATTGGAGGAAGGAAAAATGTTTCAATAACACTACATTGAAGCCCATAGTACCTGAAGCACACTTTAGAAAGCACTACCTTAAGTCACCAACATGAAATAAAATTGAGAAAAAATAAAATCTGGTCAATTGTATCAGTAACATTTCTGTAACAAATTTCTATAATAAAATCTTTTATTGTTATTAAGCAATTGAAATATTTCGAAAAATAACAAACCTTCTCTAAAATGCAATAAGTTTTGTGTTATTGTAAGTAAACCATCGGCTATTTTAAAAGTTAGCGGAATTTTTCTAAAATTTAAACAATCATTCTTAAGACTTCAAAATTGTATGGTCTATTTATAGAATTTATAGAATAAAATTTCTTTTTAAAACTAACCCGACATTAAATACATTGTATCTTGTTAGCAAGGCCGAAAAAATTTGATGTTGGTATCAAGTTTAAAAATACATAATTGTTCTTTGCAGACTAAACAATCGATCGCACAATTATTTCTCTTTAAATTGAACCAGAAAATTGAAATTGCTGTTGAAAATAACAATGTTGTTTTATTAATATTACTATAACAATATCAACTATTATAATGAGAATTTAAGGTGATAAACCATCAACAACAACAGCAAATATGTAATTTATTATTCAAACAATTCAAATGTACACAACGGTTAATACAACCCCATTATTATGAAATTTTCTTTTATATTTTTGAAATTTAAAATATTTTTGTGATGAAAAATATGATAATTTTTCACGTTATCAGCATCATTTTTCATGCATGTATATATATTTTTATAATATACAAACAAAAGATGCAGAAAGATATAATGTTGAAGCGTGAAAGCTTCGTGAGCTAAAAGCTCCGTTATGTCAAAGCTTGTCAACGTTGCGTTCGCCATTTTCGGTTAGCATGTAAACGATATTTCGTCAAAAATTGCGTGTCTTCGTATAAAACAGACAAAAAAAAAATGAAAAAAATAAGTCTATTCTTCAAAATATTGCTTTATTTGCGAAAAAAAATCGAGGAAAAACTAGACGAGACGAGAGCAGGGAATTCTTAATAAGTGAAAATGAAATATTGTACACTTATCTGGAGAAAAGTCCGAGAAATATTTCATAAAACTAGTTACCGTATAAGTACATATAAGCTCTAGAAAAATAATTTAACTCTTCAAAATCACGGGAATAAGATAAATGGTTTTTCTGTCGTCGTTTTTGATTTTCTTGTTGTAGCAAATCATATTTCATCGTCGTGGAATTTATTGTATTAAGAAAAGCAAATTGATTCGCTTTTGAAAATGATTGCCAACGATTACTCAGTTCACTTCAGATCAATTATAGTAATAAATTGACAGAATTTTCTTATTTATGTCAGCTAGTTGGGCTTCTAATTGGGGAAAAGTTCAGATCGTTAGAGAAAATTACAGCGAGAAGTAATTGGGGTTAACGTCATGGTAATTAAATGGCGTAGACGTTTGCGGTTGAAAATAAAAATTAGTAAATCCAAAATGCCAATACCTACTAACTGTTAACCTGAACATTCCATTAGAAAAATGACGGTCACCCATTTAAAAGGTAAATGCAAGAATTCTAAATACACTGCCGTTGTACGTGCTGGGTATGTTAAGTTTATGGATGTTTGAAATTAAGAAGTAATAAACGTGGACAAATATTTAAATTTGGCTATTTGGAATATTTGTGTCCATTTATGTACTTTGTTACAGTGTATTTTATATAAATGTTTATACCTTTGGTTTTATATAAAAAAAATTCATAAGAACAATACTCTCAGAAGTTCTTTGACACATCTATACTTTGTTTATCTAAATAATATAAGTTTTCATCTTCAGTAATGGCAACAACTATAAAACGTTGCAATATCCGCCATTTGTAATAAGTTATTTCCGGTTTAAAAGTAAATGTGTGAGAATTTTTAGTTTTGACCACTTTTTCGACAAATTACCCATCTAACTATTAAGTAAATAGTAATTATAATCACTGTAACAGTATTATGTGATGTATGTAACTAGCTGATACCCGCATCTTCTCCTGTGGCACCAAAATATTATACAGGTAGACTAAATTTTTCATAATTCATAGTTGGGTGATTAGTATGGTAAAGAATAATTAAGAAACATTAAAAGTCAAAAGTAAAATCATTTTGGTAATAATTATCCGACATTTTCCAATCTTCACTTAAAAAATTATTAAGGGGACCGGAAAGTAATGTGGTTTTTTTAATATACAATTAAAACACATTTTTTTACAACTTTTGAATTTAACTAGAATTAACGTTTTTGCATCTAGTGTGCAAATTTTCAAAAAAAAATTCAAAAAATACCAAAAAACGGCTCATGTGTACTTTAGCCAACTTTAGCACACCCACAATCTGGCAATGTTACCTTTTTGACTTTGTTTTTAATTTAATTCGCGATTAAATCGGTCCATAATGAAAATTTAGCCACAAAAGAGAGAATTATACCATATTATAATTGAATAAACAAAAATATCGCGAATTAAATTAAAAACAAAGTCGAAAATGCAACGTTGCCAGATTGTGGATGTGCTAAAATACACTTGAGCCCAAAAAAATATATTTTGAACATCACTTAAGCATTCAATTTTTGTACCACTAAGTAAATGTTGTAAAGATGGAAAAAGATAGAAATCCGGTGGAATAACTTTGAACGATTATAGTGGGTACGACAATATCACCTCCCCCTTAATTTATTAGTTTTTTCCAGGGCTCTTCTTCTGCAGAGGGGTCTTGCATTACCATGTTGCAGCATAGAATTTTTTCTGTTGTCAGTTCTTGGGTAGTTTTGGGTATTTGATTAATTGATCAAGATTGATTAGGATTATTTGGCAGCTCCTCGACTTTCTGGCATACATTCGGCACCATTTCCTCCATTAATTTTTTATTGGTTAAAAATGCAAAATTTGCAAAATTTAATATCAAAATATTTGTTGATGTAATTTCTGAGGAACCATCAACCCATATTAAAAGAAGATGAATGAAATCTATCACACATATAATCCAAAATAATCTACTACATTAAAAAGAAGATATCAAACTGTAGCTTCTATAAATTTTGATATAATCTACTACGACTCCTCCAAAATCATCTGGTTTTTCTTCAGTTTTAGTTTTGTAACCCTGTTTTCTATGCCTAGTGTATTTAAAAGAATGACAAGTTAACAAGAGCAATGAAAAGTTGGCAATAGCCAATGAAAAAAGAACAATGATTAATGGGGTGGCAAGAAGAAAGACTACCTGGATTCTGAGAGAAAAAAGGTTCATACTTGTTGTAAAAGAAAAAATAGAAGATCCGAAGAAAAAAGGAAGAAAACGTATTGAAATTCTGCACAATATTAATAGACGAATGGACAGAACTTCGCCAGGAATAAACGATACTGAAAGATAGAATTCAACCATACGAGAAACTAAACCAGCCGTTAGGCAAAAAACCGAAAAAAATATGTTTAACAAATCAATAATTTTTTCTTTTGAACATGAAAGGTTATCAATTGTGGATTTGCTTGTATATCATTTTCTTTTATTTTGTTTTCTTTCTTAAGCTTGATCGTTTCCGCTCAATTGCCTCTTTTTTAACATTTGTTTTCCTGCCTCCAGCGATATTTTGGAGATCGGAGAATTCTACTCCTTTTTCAGAAGATTTCAAAAGAGCTTTTTTTCAACTTTCTTTCTTTGAAACCCAATATAAGTACATGTTTTCTAGGATGTGATATAATCTTTAATTTTTTTCTTGTCACCATTACGATGGTAGTTAGTTTTGCGGTGAATCTTTTCACTACTGTAATATTTGTGAGGCAATTTATCGGCTCATGTGTACTTTAGCACACCCACAATCTGGCAATGTTGCATTTTCGACTTTGTTTTTAATTTAATTCGCGATTAAATCGGTCCATAATGAAAATTTAGCCACAAAAGAGAGAATTATACCATATTATAATTGGATAAACAAAAATATCGCGAATTAAATTAAAAACAAAGTCGAAAATGCAACGTTGCCAAATTGTGGGTGTGCTAAAGTACACTTGAGCCAATTTATCTATCCTATTTTTTTCGTTGTTCTTTATCATCTACATTTCAAGTGCTTCTGTACTTTTCTTTTCTTGTTTCTATTCTATGTAGTTCAACGTTTAATCATAGCAATTTATTAACAATTTTCAACGTTGCAATTTAAATTTTTCTTCAAGAGATTAATTTTTTTTAAACTCTTTTTATTTAATTGGTTAAATATCAGTCTTTAAGCAGGCCATTCACGCTCCGATTTGCAGTCCAACTAGTCGGACTACTAGTTGAATTTTCTAATTGGATCACCTAAATGATCCGACTAGTTCGACTAGATATCCAACTTCTAACAACGCCATTCATGGTCCGACTTTAGATCCAACTTCAAAAGTCGGACCACTAGTTGGACTCCAAGTCGGAGCGTGAACGGCCTGCTTTAGTGGTATTGCATCTCATATATTAGAATTGAATGATATTTTTAAGTACTTTGTTCTTCAAGGAGATTCAAAAGAACTTTTTTGTGTTTGAAATTCTTAAAACTTTTAACTATCCTATACACCTATCCCCCGATTTACACTGAAGATAGGTTCCAGACAAATCCGTGTAAAATGAAATCTTTGTTTTTCCTATATAAAACCGTGTAAAACGAAAAAAACTGCGCAATTAAGTCATTTATTCAACTGGAACAAGAGTATAAAACATATCCAGAAACTTTAAACTAGGTATAGTTTGCCCAAAAAATGGCGTGATGTCGTAGTGAACTTATTTAAAAATGAAAACAAAAATAGAAACGAAAAATTTTTCAAAAAGTACCTGCTGAAACTTAACAAATTCAGGTATGTTCGAAATTTATTCGCCATCACTTTGAGGAACTATCAGAAAGGGGAATCCCTCGTTATTGCAATCAGTGTTGCCAAATGAAAGAAACTCAAAAATAATTTCAACATATGTATTGTGGATATGATTATGTAACCAAAAATACATTTTTAGAAATTTTCCGAATTTCATTAGTTTATGAACCGTGTAAAAGCGAAATCGTGTAAAACGAGTATCGTGTAAATCGGGGGATAGGTGTACTTATTTCCCTTTCGAAGGTTTCTACAATAACTAAACAATGGAAATACCTTAGATCTATTTCTGTTGATATTTGATTCTTCTTTTAATGATTTTTAAAATATATAAGAAATTCACGTTATTTAATATTTAATAAACCATTTTTATTTCACAAATCTTGTAAAATAATTTGCAATTGATTAATTTTACTATAGGTAATATTGATACTTAAATCCAAAATTTTTCCCAGCCTACAACTGGAACTGAAATAATATTGTTTAATACTCATACAAAATATTTACCAAAGTCTAGTGCTAATATTAATTATTTTGTGAAATTATTTTTGATTTTTTTACCGAAAAAAATCGTAATTAAATTGACCACAATGATACAAATGCTAACCGAACAGAAACCCATTTATTTCAATTAATGCCAGCGCTGTGCTTTACAAAAGGAATATAAAAAATCGTAAAGAATTCCGGCTGAATATTTCCATTTTTATGAATTTTGTTTCATTTTAAATTCATATAAAATCGTTTTGTTCGAAATTGCGTTTTTCCTCTGCTATTATTTTTATTTTTTATTTTTTTTGTTTCTATTTTCAACGTAGAATATTTTATTCCTATGTAGAAATTTCATACATAAAAAGTTTACACAAGTTGTGCCTTTGCATAAAATTGTCAGTAGTGAGCTTATATTATAATATATAAAAAGTAAAGAGAAGAAGAAAAAAAAGTAATTTAAAACGAGAATAATTAGCCGCCGCGTGTAATTTTCACGTGGTAATGGATGATGAGAAAAGTAAAACAGGGACCCACTTTTATATTTATTTTTTTTATTTTTTTTTTAATTGAAATCCAGTTGTTAAGCTTTTTTGTCAGATCTTGAACAATCCCGATTTTCGGCGTTAATCACAGGAATTGTGTACAGCGATCGCGTTTCTATTTTGATTTATATATTCCATTCATTCCTTTCCCGCTGCGTTAATCTGATTGGGAATGAACGGATGTATCAACTGGACTTTTTCCTGGCATAAATGGCCGGTTGGTTCGGGCATATATTGATTAGAAAAAGGAGGAGATATTTAGCGGTGTGAAATTGTAACATGCGATATTTCAATTTAATTTTTTTTTTTCGTTAAATTCTCTTTTTTTTTGTTTGTTAAAGAGTGAATCCCGATAACCTACTTGATGAAATATCTATATGGAGCCAATGAAATGCATTTCCAATCAACTGTACATGATGGTTTAAAAATCAGTGCACATATTTTCAAAGCGTATTTTCTGGTCAGAAATTTTTTCCGTGCTTTTCTATTTTAATAGAATAATTGATGTTGTAATTAAAAAAGTAACGATATAAGGCCCCCGACACCATATAATTAAGTAACTTATATAACTTGTAAAAATTTCAAAAACCAAAATAGTTGGAAAATTTGAAGTTATTTTTTATTTCTAGAAAAAGAAGTCCCCATGAAACTAGTCGCCCTAGGTTATAACTTTCACAGCTTTACGGTAAATCCGACCTTGGCCGAAGGGCAGCTTTTCCCGGAAAAATCATTTAAAAAAATATTCATTTAAAGAATCGGATTCTGTGAAATAATTGCAAATTGTTTAGTTGGCAATTGTTTCATTTTCAACACTGAATTTTCTTGATATTAATTGACTAGATCCCAATAATTGAATGGCCAATCCCAGTGAACTAAAAATGAACTTAAACGAGTTAGAAATACCCAGGATTGTAAAGAATAGTTAAAGTTGAGAATTGAAGCTGATTTACGAATTTGCGCCCCTAGGCTGAAAATATTCCTCCTGTCTTCAGCTTCAAAAAGTTACTGGCATCCGGACGTCGTTTTACTTAATAATGCAATAAAATTTCTACTATAATAGGTGCATTTGATGCATCGTATATAGTTTATGAATGTTTTTGTATTTAGGTAAATTACTATAGTTTTTTAACTGTAACATTTGCCGTCCCTCTGAAACTAGCCACCCTAGGCTATAGCCTTCCTAGTCTTACGGTATATCCGGCCTTGGCCGAGGAGCAGATTTCCCCGGAAAAAATTTTGAAAGAAATATTCATTTAAGGGATCGGATTCTGTGAATGATTGAAAATTGTTTACTTAGAAAGTATTTCTTTTTCAACTCTGAATTTTCTTGATATTGCCGCCCCTAGGCTGAAAATATCACTCCTTTCTTCATCTCCAAAAATTTACTGGCATCCGGACGTCATTTTACTTAATAATGTAATAAAAATTTTATTATAATAGGTGCAATCGATGCATCGTATAAGTATGGTTCATGAATGTTTTTGTTTATATGTAAAATACGATAGTTTTTTAACTCAATTTACCGCCCCATTGATATTAGCCGCCCTAGGCTACAGCTTTCACAGCTTTACAGTAAATTCGATCCTGCTTGAGGAGCAGATTTCCTCGAAAAATTCTTTAAAAGCATTTAAAGAATTATTCATTTAAGGAATCGGATTCAGTGAAATGATTGGAAATTATTTAGTTGGCAATTGTTTCATTTTCAACCCTGAATTTTCTTGATATTAAATCCTTAGACCCCAATAATTGAATGGCCAATCCCAGTGAACTAAAAATGAACTAAATCAAGCTAGGAATACCCAGGATTGCTACGAATAGTTAAAGTTGAGGACTGAACCGATTTACGAATTTGCCGCCCTTAGGGTGAAAATATCTCTCCTCTCTTCATCTTCAAAAATTTACTGGCATCCCGACATCTTTTTACTTAATAATGCAATAAAATTTCTACTATAATAGATGCAATCGATGCATCGTATAGGGCGTATGAATGTTTTTGTATATATGTAAAATACTTTAATTTTTTTTACTTCATTTGCCGTCCCACTGAAACTAGCCGCCCTAAGCTATAGGCTTCCTAGTCCTACAGTAAGTCCGGCCTTGGCGGAGGAGCAGATTTTCCTGGAAAATGCATTTAAAGAAATATTATTTTAAGGAATCGGACTCTGTGAAGTGATTGGAAATTGTTTAGTTGGGAAATGTTTCATTGGCAACCCTGAATTTTCTTGATGTTAGGTGTTCAGATCCCAATAATTGAATGACCAATCCCAGTGTACTAAAAATAAACTAAACCGAGCTAGGAATACCCAGGATTGCTAAGAATAGTTAAAGTTGAGAACTGAAGCCGATTTACGAATTTGCCGCCCCTAGGCTGAAAATATTCCTCCTCTCTTCATCTTTAAAAATTTGCTAGCATCCGGACGTCGTTTTCCTTAATAATGCATTAAAATTTCTGCTATAATAGGAGCAATTGGTGCATCGTATATGGTTTATGGATGTTTTTGTATATATGTAAAATTCTATAGTATTTTAAATCCGATTGCCGCCCCACTGAAACTAGCCGCCCTAGGTTGTAGTCTTACGGTAAATCCGGCCTTAGTTGAGAAGCAGATTTTGCCGGAAAAAAGCATTTAAAACAATATTCATTTAAGGAATCGGATTCTGTGCAATGATTGAAAATTGTTTAGTAGGCAAGTGTTACATTTGCAATCCTAAATTTTCTTGGTATTAAACCACCAATAAAGCCTTTATTTAACGTTGGAAAATATCCACACTGTGATTGGAATCATTGTATGTTTTTTTTTGTCGGATAAAAATTAAACGTAGTTTTGCTGATGAAGCTGTTGTTGAATCTCTACTCGATCGGGAATTTTTTTCATGATGAGGGCCACTTAATTAACGTTATTGAGGAACTCCTAATGAAATTAATGTTGTCGATAGAGTAATGATGATAATAGAAGAATAAACAATTGGCCCGCGTATTTCACTTGTGTGCACGTGATAAAAATATTGAAGAGCCAAGTTCGAGACCCTTGTTTCTCGAATCGTCTACTTAATCGAGTGAATACGATGGATATTAACGATAAGATTGATCGTTAGAACCATAATGTCGATAGAATATGTACGATACAACTCTTACGATTCCCTCCAGCTAATTTCGTTTAATTATTTTTTCATTTTCTTGTAATTTTTGTATCATAAAAGTATGGTGTTAGAATCGGAATGGATGTGGATGGGTAATTTAATTTAATGCGTTACGGCTTTTGTATGAATAGCACTGTAATATAAATTATATAAATGTTTGCCATTTACAGTGTTTGTCTCCAGCACTGTCGTGTTTATTTTTAATCTTTATTTTAATATGCACATAATTAGGCGGCAAGCCCTCTTAACGATTTTACATATTTGCCACCAAAGCAAAGAGAAAATATCAGGCATAACGAAATTTCTCCGGCAATTCTTCTAACAAGTCTTAGCGACATTTTCTATTACTGCAAAAGAAGATTATAGTCCAACTATATAAGCTCTTTAAAACAATACGTATGTATATAGCTTTGAATTTCGATAATTTGCAATGTTTCCATGTAATAAGAGTCAACGTAGGTATTACGTTCAAGAGCACATAAAATGATTCGATTTTCTTTCAATTTCCAAGTTTCAAGTAGCAGAGCTGCAATAATGAAGTTTTAAGAGTAGGTCACTGGCTTAGATACGTTTCTATTGAAAACGGAAGAAAATGAAATTATTTTCGAGCCAAAAATAGGTTGGATGATTTTGAAAAAAAAATCTCCTCAGATTTTGCCGTAATTGAAATTGAAAGACAAATAAAATAAGTAAACAGATGTAGGAGTTTTCCGGAAAATATTTTAGCTCCTTTTATAAATGATTATCTTTACTCGTACGTGTCCTTTTATTAAGTTACGATTACGATGTATTTAAACGTGTGCAAAGACGGATAATTGCATTGTTTACTAATAAAATTATTTGATTTAAACGTAGCTCATTATTAAAACTTCGCCTGCGTGACCTTATTAAATTAACAATGTTTTTGTTTGCAGAAAAGATTAGAATGTAAAGAATAGTGTACTCTTATTCATTATCATCATTGTTTAATGCCTTTTACTTACTTGTTATGTTAAGAACTATTGTTATCGCAAAAATTTTTGGTTCTGAGATTTGAACGATTTTTTTTTGCCGTTTTTCCCAAAGACTTGTTTTATACATGTATCTTTGAAATCTCAAAAAAAATGATAAGTCATAGAAAGCTGTACCTTTTCGCTTGCTCAGGGAAAAAAAACTTACTTCCTTTGGTGCCCCTTCAACGTTGAAGATTAGCGATCATCATGGCACTTTTGATTTTTGATACACCAACACAGAAGAGTCCTCCAGTGTTTGGCCTCGTCATGTAAAACAACAAGTTTCGCTTATTCCAACTGATCATTCAGCATCGGATTGAAGGAAAAAGGGTTCTGCGAAAAAGAAGAACATTCTGGTTAGCCAACCTTCGTGGATTTTTCTAATCTGAATGTCCTTTTTCGCAGAACTCTTTTTTCTTTCAATCCAACCCTGAATGATAAGTTGGAGTAAGTAATTGGAGTAATTGGTAAGTAATCCTTTTTTTTCGCATAATTACGCCAAAGTACCGTATTTTTTCCTTCTTTATCGATATCATAAGAGTTCTTGTGGTATTAAATTTTGTTAGTACTTCTTCAATTCGCATGTGATTCCTCTGAGCTATCATCAGAATTCGGCGATATACCCACATTTCAAATGCGCTAGTTTTATCTTCCAGTCACTGGGTAAAAGTTCATCCCTCCATTCCGTATATCTTTTTCTACCGATTCATAAAAATTCTATACTTTTATTGAAGCCACAAATATTTATGTACAACTCAAGAATATTTACATCTTTTTGTACTGAAAATATGAGAAACCAGTTCAAATTCCGAACTAATCGAAGAATGCTACCTGATCGAAGAATGAAAACATTTCACCTTCGAATAGATGGCATTGAAGAAGATAATAAAAGCTTGGGTGTCAAATATATTCATAACTACCTGCCGTTATTTTTTTGACATCCAATGACATATTTGACACCCAAGCTTTTATTATCTTCTTCAATGCCATTGGGAGGTGAGATATTTTCATTCTTCAGGTAGCGTTCTTCGATTAGTTTGGAATTTGAACCGGTTTCTCACATTTGCGGTGCATAAAGAGGTAAAAATTCTTGAGTTGTACCTTAATATTTGCGCCTTCTGTAAAAGTATAGAATTTTTATGAATTATGAATGACTTATTTGAAACTGCAATTGAGGTAATTTTATCTTCCAGACTTTGGATAAAAGTCCATCCTTCTTCCTATTATGTATACCTTTTTCTACCTGTCTTTATCTTTTGATTCGTAAACAGCTATGACGTCAAAACAACTGTACAGATACGTAGTATGCATCAAGGTGACTATAACAGGTTCCGGATTCATAATCGGTATATTTGAAACTGCATTCGTTTACCTGCCTTTATCTTTTTGACACCTTTTATTATTGTTTTCAATGTCATCCATTGTAAGGCGCGTTGTTTACATTCTCCGAACAGTTTGGAATTTAAACTGGTTTCTCACATATTAGCAGAGTATATCGCGGAACACAAAGTGTTAAAAATTATAAAAGTCTGCTAATGGATTCAGCGATGTGCCCACATTTCAAATGCGGTAATTTTATCTTCCAATCTCTGGATAAGAGTCCATCTTTCCATTCTGTACAAGAAAATAGGGAACACATAACATTTAACAATTTTCAACCGCTGTTCTAGAGATAAATTTTGATCCACAAAGATTTTTGCGGCTGTGTATTTTTTGCTTCGTATCCCACTTCTTGCTGATAAGACATCCGAAATATTCGAAATTCTCCACTCTTTCTACTGTGTTTCCATTAAAATTAAGACAAGTGGAGGTTCGGGCTTCTTTGGATATTTCCATGAACTTGAAGACTTACTTATAGAAGTTTAATTCTTTATCAAAAATGTGGACAAAGTTTGGGCTAACATTTCGGTATATTTTAGGGCTTCTATTGGCCAGTTACTAATTGTCGCTGTACAAATTACATTTGGCTAAGGCTAATTTTGTACTGCGACATTTAGTGGTTGGCAAAGCATCCTGCCTAAACTCCCTTTTCCATAAGGTATAAACAGCACCATATCTTTTCTAAAAGAAATCCCAATATACTACAAAATATAACGAAATTCCTTGGAATCAGAGTCTTTGAAGACCAGAGTTGTTAGAAAAAGTATCTTAGATATTTTCAAGTATCAAAGATACGGTGTCTTAGTTCCTTTATTTTTTGGCAAAAAGTATTAAGTATCTTAGATACTTTATAAAAGGATATATATTATATTTTGCAACTTAAAAAAGTGTCTAAGATACCAAAAAGTACCTAAGTTGCCACTAGAAAAGTTACTTTAAGTAGAGTAGAGAAATATATAGAATATTGAAATTCAATTCTGTGCTATAAACAAGAACGGAGTTTGGGCTAATATGTCGGCTAATTTGGCAGATTCTATTAGCCATCTATTAGCTGATCAACAGTTGTCGTAAAAAATATATTAACCACTTTTAAATTTAAAAGAGGGCATTCATAGATAAATGAGGGGATATAGATTCAAATTTAAATTTATCTTATTCGTTAATTACTTATTTGCTCTGTTAAATGCTTGCAGTGTTTAATTTTTTTTTTTTTAAATAAATTCTGCCGTAAACAACAAAATTGAGTACCTAACTACCTAGTTATAGTTTACTTGGATTTTGTTTGTTTTGTTTTATATGGTTCAATAAAAAATTTTTGATGTGGAAACTTTTTTAGAATCATTGTGGTTTGAAATTTGATGAAACGAAAAAACGACAGTAAAAAGAGACAAATGCATAAATAAATACGATTTAATGTACGAGAGAATGAGATAGAAAACATTATACAGTGTTTCCACGGTGTCCACTAATCTGTTTATAATGGATAGTGCTCTGTATAGTAAACAAAAAACCGTGTTGGAAACGTTAGAAGATAGACTTATATTTATGTTTCTCTTTTCTGGTGTGGGAATTTGAAACAATCGAAATAAGTAAAATGCAAAAGCTCATTTCAAGCGCTTATTTGTGTAAGCTGGTGCTCATGAGCACTCATTAAAAACATTAAGCACTCATAAAAACAGTGCCTACGTAGACGGCGCTTCATACATCATACTGGATTTTTCTTTTTCTTCTTTGACGCCAAATGTACGGGCTATCCATATATATCCACATGTAAATGACAGAGAGATAAGATTTCCGAATCAATTTCGAAATAAAAAAAAATACAGAGTCCTCTTTAGTCTATAATACTCCTCTATGTTTTAAACTTAGAATCAATATTATTATAACTAAACCTTACATTTATCCTATTCCTGAAATCTTAATTTTTTTTCATTAATTTGAAAGTTTCACTTCTATTGCATGTAACCTGTCTAGATTTTTTTTTTCAATAAATATTCAAAGGTTTTTTAAAGGTGCTGTGTTTCCATAGGCTTAAACATACATACTATCCTTTCTTTTAATAATTAAAGTAATATTGATAAGAAATTCATTATCTGATTTCTTATTAACTTTACTGAGTACTTTACGAAACTTAGTTCATACATTGTATGCAAAGTATCAAAAGAGTAACTTAAGTATTTAAGTTCCTTTTTTTAAGAGTATCTAAAGAAATTTCGGATACTTTTTAAAAGAGTAACTAATTTAGTATCTAGATGTTTTCTAAAAGTATCTTTTACAACTCTGTTGAAGAGCCAATATATATTTTTTTAAAGAAAATCAGAAATGAATTTAAAATTAGTATTGAAGTTGTTTAAGGAAAGAAAATTAAGAAATATTAAATTCCATCAGTTTTGCCAGCTAATATAAGATACATTTAGGAAAGATATAATAATAATTTTACATTTATTTTGAGAGAAAATTCAGTATTCCAAACATTCGCCGAGCATTTAAGGATTCTATGAAAAAGTTAATTTAGCTTGAGTCTTTTGTTACGAAAGTCGACGACTGTTCAAATTAATTTTACCTTGTTAATGAGGTAAAACATCAAAAACGAAATTGAAAAGAGTTTTCCATCATCGGAAAATTCCACGAAAAATACGACCGAGGTGGAGAGTGAATCGATTTTTCTAAAGTTTGTTAGCTCAAAAAAAACCCGTTTATGTAACTGGGGAAATTTTATCGTCTTCGAAAATAAGACGAGGGAATAAACTACAAACTAAGTTATCGTAAATCAAAGACCAACGTCAATCAACACGTGGCGCCCATTTATCACGTTAGTGTCACCGAAAAGTTTTTGGAGGAAAGAAAAAACACGACCTCACTAGAGTAGCCCAGTTTTTTTTCTTGCGACGGTGATAGTGATAAATGGAAAAATTAACTCAAATTGTGTGAAAAGTATACGGAAATTTTTCTTGAAAATCTTATAAAGATATAGGGTTTTTAAGCCTTTGATATACAGAGAATATTCTATGTTACAAGTACCCTCTATGTGTTTGTTCAGTTTACAACCTTAGGGAAATTCCCACTTGATATTGGCGTTGAAGAAGGTGAAGGTGAAATAAAGCTTTACAACTTGACAAAAAGAATGAAATTGCATTATAAAGGAATAACTCACTTTTCTCTTGTTTACAAAAAAATTCCTCAAGAAACAAATTTATAATTGACTTTGATCAATAGTCCAGGAGTTTATAAAAAAAATCCAAGCTTTGCACATTAGAAATGTAAACCACCATTTTAATGTTCTCAATGTTCATAAACCTTTGGTTTTTATACTAACATTTGATGGTGGAAATTAATGGATGTCGAGAGAACTTTGACTGAAACGTACAAGTGATATTGGATTTACGGTCGAATAGTTTTGCTTTCGATAAATATTGAAAAGAACTCGTAAAAGTATTCGATACGTTCGACGATAGACACAAAAGCCGTGTTTCTTTAATGTGCAGTTCTACACAAATTGCGCAGTTCTAAATCACACATGTTTTGTGCATTACTTTTTCCTTCCTAAAGAGAACATTTTTGGTTCTGAGAGTTTAACGGAAATATATCTTTTGACTATTAGATCCAGAAATGTACAAGATAAGTTTAGATGAGTTTTTTAATTGTTATTTACAGTTGCTTTATAACTACTAAGGTCTTTAGCGACTCTTAGGTTAATAAAAGTTCGTAATCAAAAAATATTTTAAATTTGATCGATAATCGAACCCTAAACCTACCAGTTTTGGAGCGGCAACCTAGACTACTCGGCCATCAGACCATTAAACTCATTTTTTGTTTTCCTAACGTTTTGGCCTGCTAAATATTGTTGTAATGAACTAGTGATAAAGTTTAGGTCTTCTGGATGGTGGCTTTTAGGCTTAATTTCAGATACTCGATAATCGAACGATGATCGAACCCTAAACCTACCAGTTTTGGAGCGGCAACCTAGACCACTCGGCCACCAGTAGCCCAGTAAACTCATCTTATTGTTTTCCTAATCTTCCGACATGTTAAATATTGTTGCAATATAGTAATAATAAAGTTTGGATCATCTAGATGGTGTCTTTTAGGCTCAGTTTCAGTTCATTGTTTCTTGGCTACGTTATTAATTCCTATGCTTTCTTTTCGACCCTTTCATTGCCTTTAATTTCTTGGTGCCCGGGAATTTAAATGTGGGTTATTTCGCAATTAATCAAATTTATCTTTCAGTTCTACAAAGGCATTGCTTTTTTTCTTTCCTTTAAATTATAAAATTTTGTTTAGGATGATTTTTAATATTTTACAGGCTAGAATAAGTAGGCTTCAATTTATAGGCCTTCACCACTCATTTTCTTGCACTGCTTTCGGAGATAATGAAAAAAAAAATGAGGAAAACTTTCAGTAATCAAAATGCGAATATTTATCGTGAAATTTATTTTATTTAGTACTTAAAATTTGAAAAAAAAAACAAAGTAATTTGCATCAAAAACTCTTAAAATCTATTGGTGGCCGAGTGGTCAAGGTTGTCGCTTCAGAATTGGTAGGTATTGGATTCGAATTTGGTAGCGAGTAAATTTTCAATATTTTTCCATTTCCGGATTTTTATTTACCCCAGAGACGCTAAAGACCTTAGTAGTTATAAAGCGACAGTAAGAAAAAAATAATTTGTAGATTAACTAATCAACTTCATTGTTAAATTGTGCAAAGCAGTGATGACCAAATCGTGGCACATTGCATCCATGCATCTACTTAATCGTTTAAAATATACTGCTCTCGTAAACTTGTGTCTTTTAAATGGCGAAAATTAGTTAATGAAATTCCGGAATTAACTTATTTCTTTTCCTCTCCTGAGTGAAAAAGATCTTTCTTCTATCTCTTTATTATGACCCCGAATGTAAAAAAGTACTTAAGCTCTATGGCACATCGGAACTTTTGTTAATTTTTTTTTTTTTGTGGACTATTATGTAGTTCGCACCAGTTCAGCAATGTGTCGCTATATCATGGTGGCGATAATAGGCAATTGATCTTTATTGGCGTTTAAGTAGCTGGAGGAGTAGAACTTCATTCCTCTGTCTTTTTTATTTTTTTTATTTCTTGACTATTCTTGACCTTGTGGTCAAGCAACTGCTATTTCTTGGAGCTTTTGAAGGAGTTTCCGCTTCTGCCTTCTTTGATTTATAGTTTCCCCCAAGCCTAGTTCTACTGCACTAAGATAATTTTCCCGGCCGTTAAGGAAATTCCTTGTGAGTTGGATTAGAAAGTCTTTTATGAATAGGACGTTCATTTCGTGATGAATTTGGTGGTTTCTCACATACCACGGAGCTTTAGTGATGATTCTTAAGACTCTATTTTGGAACACCTGTAGGTCATTGTGATTTTCCTTTGAAGATGGAAGCCAGACTGGGCAAAAGTACGTGAGAAGTGGTCTAATGACTGATTTGTATATCATCATTGAACATTCCATACTTAGACGAGACCTTCTGTTGATAAGTAGGCATAGTTGGATGAGTCCAGTGTTGGCTTCTCTGATTTTACTTGAAATGTGGCTTTACCAGGTAATTTGGAGTCCAGAAGTATGCCCAGATATTTAACAGGCGTTTTTTTTTTCTCATTCCACGGAATTTCCATGTGATCCAGCACTGATATAATTGGTCACTACTGATATAGAATCTTTAATACTGTTATTTTGAAAGATAAACTCTCACCATAGATATAGTCTATAATCCGTCCCAATATTAAATCCAATATTAAAAAATAATTTGTCTATCATTTTTGGTCTTAATTTGTTTATATTCCTCGGATATTTGAATAGTTTAAAAAAACATTCATGGCTTATTATTTTCGATTTTTGTTTAGTTCTTTTATTTTCGATTAATTTTAAAATCTAAATCAGTTGTTCGGTACTCAATAACATCGAGAAAAACCACTAGTTTAGTAATTATTTGAAAGAAAAACAAAAATGTTAAACAAGTGAAAGTAAATTTGTAATTACTGAATAAAATAAAAATATTTTAAAAATTGACGTATAATCACATAATAATTAGGCTATGGAGTGTTACATAAGTTTACAAAATTGAGAAATTCAATGCTTTTGAAAATTTATAATTGTTTTTTTGTCATTTGAAAAAAATCTTTTAAAAATACACACATGAAATTTTAGTGATGACATAATGTGAGAGCACCTTTGCCCTATGATCTTTATTATATTTTTAAGCCGACCGCGGCGGTATTAAATCAAAGAGTAAGTATGAGTTATCCAAAAGTACGAAAAAATTTCCGCTCCCATGAATCTCCCGATGTAACCCACATTAGCATATTTCGTAGGTAATAAACAAACATTGTGCGTATTGTTCTGGTCATTTGACGTCATAATCCTGTTCAATGTTAACATGTTATGTTATAGCTCCAGAATTCTTCGGTGAATAACATTAAAACATACATAAATATAATTGCTTTTAACTTTATGGCCGCCGAACAAAGAATCAGGGGCGGCCTACTAAGTGAGGTAAAAGTACCAGTGCATCCCTTAACATATAGTGGGTAGTTTGTCGTAAAATTAAACAGTTTATCTTTTGTTTTGTATTACTATTTTGCGACAGTTGAACCGTTATTATCTCTTCATTGGCCATCATACAATTGGCTTTTAATGATGATAAAAAAACGAAAAAATAGAATTGGAGTAACACTATAATGTATATGCTTTATACTTAGGGTATATGAATGTATTAAAATTACAGCTGGGCAAACAGTCGATCGTGAACAGGTCGTTCGTCATTCGATCGCAGGTATTTTAAATAATTTTTTAGGTAAATTTCAATTTTTTTCATTAAAAGTGTGTACTAAAAATTAATCAGACAATGAAACTTTAATTCAAAATTAAACTCGCATCTATTGTACAACAGATTTTACTGATTCCCAAATAGTACTTCTAATATTCCCTTCTACTTATTCTCTTTTTCATTTGTATTTGATTTTAATTTAACCCCTTCTTTAAATTGGCCATCAGGATCCTTTAATCCAATTTGATGGCAATAGTTTAGCGTGGTAGAAACCACTTCCAATGGAGAAACTTCCTTACATTATAATTTGGTCGGCTCATGTGTACTTTAGCACACCCACAATCTGGCAATGTTGCATTTTCGACTTTGTTTTTAATTTAATTCGCGATTAAATCGGTCCATCATAAAAATTCAGCCACAAAAGAGAGAATCATACCATATTAGAATTGAATTAACAAAAATATCGCGAATTAAATTAAAAACAAAGTCGAAAATGCAACGTTGCCAGATTGTGGGTGTGCTAAAGTACACTTGAGCCATTTGGTCACCAGGATCTCTTCTTTTCAATCTTCTACCAATTTAACCAATTATCATTTTAATCATTGAAACCAAAGAATGTCTATTTAATTTGAAATCAACTTTACATGAAAAATAATGTTGCAATTACGTCGTGTGGGGTCGAAAATGACCCTAACAAAGCTATAGCTACTAGAAAACTGATATTTTTAAGAATGTAATATACTTTATGCATAGTAAAGTAACTCTAGGAAAGTTTTAAAAATTCAGCAAATCTTGTTTACTGTGTATACAATATATAAAATATACTGCAGCCCAATTTATGTAGTATAATTTAATATAATAATATATAAAAATCATACCATAAACATAAATTTGAACAAAAGTTCCAACAAAAATATTTGTGACGTATTGCCCAGATACGTATTTCGATTATCAAGCAATCTTCATCAATGGTCATCAAGTAGTTTGGATCACTCCGTAACTGCTTTGTGATGATTCACACAATTGTGATCCAAACTACTTGATGACCACTGATGAAGATTGCTTGGCAACCGAAATACGTATCTGGGCAATACGTCACGAATATTTTTGTAGAACTTCTGCTCAAATTTATGTTGGTGGTATGATTTTTATATATTATTGTATTAAATTATACTACATAAATTGGACTGCAATATATTTTATATATTGTATACACAGTATAACTGTTCAAAGTCAACGAAAAAAATCTTATTTTGATTAAATCTTGTTTAGTTTTCGTGGTGTATAAGGTTAAACATTACTTGGAATCAAAATGACCCCATTCGACCAGTTAAGGGGCAGTATTGAAGGGTTCAAAGGTTATAATGTTTTAAAGATGTCATATAGCATTAGATTAGGCACCGATTGAAAGTTACTTTGTAAGCAATGTAATAATGTAAGCAATTTTTTGTACATCCAGAAATTTTTGTCACGAACCGCCACTGCAAGAAATGTTTCTCTTGTCTCCCGTTTCTCCTGCTCACATCTTCCTGTAGCCGTGTTATGTTTATGATATGAGAAACATAATTTCGGGACTCGCGTATTTCCTGGTTTTACTGTGGGTTTTGTAAATGGATGTGTGCCTGTGCCGTTCTGGTTGTGGGGGAGGTTTGCGGGTATGTGAATTAGGGAGTGCGAAAGGTCCATCCAGGGCACACTTCCGCCGTTGTCGGGATGCTGTCGGAGAGAATAAAGAAAATAAATTCCCGACGTCATGTTTATTTTGGAGAGGCGGTGAGAGTTGGGAAGATTGAGAAGAGTGAATGGGACTTTTTCGCTTTGTCTTTTTGAGTTTTAGGGCTCGCCTCGCTTTGTATTTGAAACGACGTTTGGATATGTTGTATATATTTTCTATTTCTACTTGACGTGGATAAGATTCGAATGTGGCTCGTTTTTCCAACAACGACGGAACTGCAGTCGGTAATGAGAAGCAGTTCGGAGTTCGTTGACTTTTTCTTAAATTCTATTTTTATTTTCTTTCCCACTCTCACTCATGTAAAAACTCGCATTTTTATTCAAATTTACTAAAATTTTCAAAAATTGAATTACTAAAGTTTTCTGCATTTACTTCGGTTCTATCTTTGATTCTTTGTAATACTTGTTTCACCTATTTTCTAAAAATAGACATCACTTACCCATTTAATTTCGCTTCTAATTACCTTTCTCTTTTAATGTAGTAATAAATCATTAAGATACATATAAAGATAATCCAATTGTAAGATAAAAACCCATCTTCTATGATTTACTTTTGATTTTATATTTTTTTTTTAATTTGTATTAGAATATCAACTGAATTCATTTAACAGTCTCATATTAAAACTTTCAATGTTTTTTTTTGTACTTACTACGTAAAATAAACTTATTTTGTACCATCTAGAAATTTACCTGCACTATAGTATACCTACTGTTTAGTACAGAATAGAGTAAAATGATCACTCACATTTGATGGGGTCTTTTTAGAGTGAATTGTAGTAGAAGTATAATAGAAACAAGAAGAAGATTGTTAATTTCTATCATACCGGTGCATATTATGGCTTCTTCGTCGAATAGTTTTATGAGAATAAAGTATGATACACTCTTCTTGAATTGATCGAACCGTATTTGTATCGGATCGATATACAATTCAGCCAGGCAGATTACTACAGGATATTTCAATAGGATTACTAAAACGATAGCAAATTTGGAAAAAATAGGGATTTATTCTCTGATCAGCATCGTTTTCTATCCAACAGTAGGCCATAGCACTGGGAATATTAATTCTACGTTTAACATAATTTTTTTCCACCAAATTGAAATTTGATTTCATCTTACAAGGTTATGTTGAAATAGATTTTTTCACTGACTTTGAACAGTTATACTATTTACACAATGTATAAAATATATTGTGGTCTTATTTATATATCTATTATTATAAAGAGGAATGATTTGATTGTTTGTTTGCTTTGAATAGGCTCTGAAACTACTTGACCGATTTGATAATTTTTTTCACTGTTGGGAAACTACACTATTTCCGGTGAACATAGGCTATATTAAATTTTCAAAAAAGTTAGGGATCCATACTAAAACTCCAATAATGTAACCCAAGGTCTGAACAAATAACCAAAAAACATTCTTTTATCGCGTGCGCTGCGAAAACTATTGGTTATAGAACAAAATAATGTAGTACGATTTTGCAGAACATATCATTATCTACAAAAAATATAGCGACAGCATATGCCTAACTATTATAGTTATGTCACAATAAGTGTTTTATCATTTTAAAAAATATATATAAATGCCACCGTTATAAAAGCTCTTTTATTTATACTTTGCGATTAATCCTTATCAAAATAAATGACTTCATATTTAAGTTTGCTTCAATACCATTATATAACTTTTTGAGTTATTCAATTTGAACATTCCATTCGAAAGATATCACAAGTTTAAAAGTATAAGTTGTTTGAAAAATGTCGCATGGTCACCCCATTCTACTTATAATTAAGACCAACTTTATTGAACTTGGCAATATTTTTTATTTATGTATAGATGCTGATTGATTTACAGATTATTTGGTCTACGGTAGGTATACCTACCGTAGCTATACGCAATAGACATACTCTTTTTAGATATTTATAAATATTTTTTGAAAATTAATTGATTATTACATAGAACAATTTTATTCTTTGCAACAGTTTATTAAATTTGTCTTTTTAAAGTTGACAAAATAGTGTTTTTAAGTATGATTATGTTTTTCGTAAATGAAATAAGAAAAATAAAAAATTTCATATACCACTACAAATGGCAAACTTGAAACTAAAATATAATCTACACCTACGTTACGCAGACGAAGTTTTTATTTAAAAGTGCAATAGAATCAGTATAATGGATTATAAGATGCACTATTTGGGAATAAGTTATATCAGTTGTAGAATTGATGCAAGCTTAATTTTTAATTCAAGTTAATTAATAGATTTTTAATTAATAGATTGGAAATTAAGTTTATATTTTTTTTAAAATCAGACCATTTGCCTACCCTTGTTTTAAGTAGATGAACTAGTTTAGTCGATTCTAAGAATTGTTTTTTCTTTTGTATTCCACAAAAACTAATTGAAATAGTGATCTGAAATTTTCAGGAGCGTAATATTTTATTAGTACCTACACACTTCTTAAGTACCGTCAAAATATCTTTCCGAGGTCGATTCACCATGCTTATATCCCTAGACCTCATTACACTATATGAATATATCCCTAAACGACACGAAATTTTAATTTGCAAGAAAAGTTGTTAAATTTTTAATGTTTTATGAGCCTTTGATATATTTAAAAGATATATTGTTTTTATTTCCTGAAAAAATGAAGAATTTTATAAACTTTAAAATAACAGGTATAAAAGGTTTTAATCTGGTGTCTATGTTACACTCTCGATAATCAATACTTTATTTCAAAAAGGAGTAAGAGAGAAAGAGAAGCTGAAAGTCGTATTTTTTACGTTCTCAAAATAGCCTAAATTTTATAACTCCAATTTCTCATCTTCAAATGTTAAATTTGTTGGTGTCATTTGTAGTTAAATATAAAGGAATTTCAAAAATTTGAAGTATCAATTAACGTGAATTATTAATTGACCTAAATCAATGGATTCAATATTTAACTAAATAATTATTGCTAGAACATCTTGGAAACAAAAAGCTGAACATCTCTCGAATAGATTAGATATGTATCTCCATTTATTGAACTATACTCATACAACTCTACAGTCATGAGCTTTACAAACTTTTCTTCAATCCTTCAAAATACATTCATTTTTAATTAGTTTTACTTTTCAACCACATCCTTCACTTATTAAATTCTTTACTCTTGCATATATCTATATATAATTTGAAGTGATCCTTAGTAATAATATAACGATTAAACGAATGAAAAGCGTATAATAAAAGCTGAGTTTGTAAGGTAAAAATGGTATAACATATAAAATCGATTGAGCGAAAGCTCTCATATCATCATATCAGTTTAAATATTCTAAGACAACGTAAATGAAATATAATGGAAGGTAAACAATAGTCGTCAAGCAATTTGAAGGAAGTATTTAAAGAAATATTGACCAAACATTTCATATGAGGATACACAATGATGATACTGGATATCTATCGGACTTATTTATTGTCCCTTTTTCTACTACATTAATATATGATGACACATTGTGTTAATAAACTTATTAATAGCTAACAATTCCAATAATCATAGTTACTATATTCAGTAAATTTAACAACAATAAAAGAAAGCTCATTGAAAGCACAAATATGAACAAGATAAGCCCTAGGGATTGTCGGCTACGCCGACGAATAGTAACCATTAATGCTACACCGTAAAAAGAGCGTACTAATCTCAATCGTTTTTCGTTTGGTTAAAATCAGCTGTAAGGTTGGATACGGCGAAATGCGCATGATCTTTAAATCAAGCGCTATACGAGTGTCAAAATGTTTCTTGAGCCAAGAAACATTCAGTTGAGTGGAGAACTTAGCGACATTAAGTCAACTTCGATTTCTTTCTACGAAATCACCATCATATTTATTTCAAACAATATATAAACTTGATTAAAAATTTGGATACTTCTTTCAAACATAACTATACTTAATTCAAATATATACGAAATTGAATGAATAATTTTATATATTTGGTTTAATTCGCACAGATATTTCAACCAAAATAAAACTAGTTTCAATTAAATTTTATTTAAAATTAAAAATATACTTGGCTAGAAAGTAGGTATAATTTATTAAATAAAGACTGATTTGGTTTTCATTTTATATATTTTATTAAGAACAAATGTACATAATTCTAACATAGTTTTAAACAAAACAAAATATGTAAACTTACATTATTTAATTAAAAGTATAAGTCCATACTATATTTAAGAACTTTAAAAACTCCTAGCCCATACTGTAAAAATACAAATAATCATTTATTAGAATAAAATATATTATTATAAATATAACTTACTTTAATATGAACAGCAAATTTTCGCTGGCTTTCTTTTGACGTAGGTTTCCAATAATTCTTTTGTTTGACTGATACACCGGCTCGTGGAGGAACAATAAAAGTTTATAAATATATAAATATTTTAATTTGTTAAAAAAAATATACAAACCTCAAAAACTATCAATAAGATCTTCGAACCCCCGACTCATTAAATATACTTTGACCGCGTCATCAGCCATTTTTATAAAATACAATACATGTAATAATCGTTCAACACAAATTATCCGCTAAAATTTTTTTGATGAATATTAAAATATGTTATTACACTTATTAAAACAATAATTTATAAATAATGTTTTATATTTACAAGTTAAAATGTTAAATGAAAAGCAAAATTCATAGGTTTAAATTGATAATATAACGTAGAAAACACAGAGGTAAAGTATAGAGGATTCATGTTTGATCCCGTATTCGTCTCGGCAATCCTATCTCTCTCCAACTCACTTTTTCACTTCAACGACCTAGGTCGGAGCGCGGTCGTTTCAAAACTTCACTATAATTTCTAATAAAATTAATGAATGACAATTTTAAAACAAAAGAGAGAAGGAGAAGAAGGAATAATTTTTATTTATTGTCGATACTCTTGGATAGTATTTATATTTTCTTATAAACGGCATGAACAATAATTGACAAAAGTGATCCAGCACTATAAGGAACTGTATTGAACATTTCATGTTATGCGCATGAGCAGCTTAGATACACAAAGATAAAATCCCCTAATTTTGATGTGAAATGTGGAGGGGAAGTCACTCAACTACACTTATCATTGTTGTGAATGTATTAGACATTCTATTCAAATACGCGTATTTCTTGACATAAGAAATATAAAATTCTTGATTTAAACCGTTTGGGATTAAATAAAGCAAAATAGATTTCACTAAAGGTAAATTAGTCAAACTCCTAAGGAATTCGACCTCAGAATCAAATTTTTTACAGTATAGAAATTTACGATTTTCAATTGATGGAAAATTCCTTTTATTTTTTAACAGTCAACAATTTTCGATAGTTAATACGGTTAAAACTATATTCAAGCTAAAAATTTAATTAGAGTTCTTCCCTTTTTCACATTTATGCTTTATTGAGGTTAAAATAATTATAATAAATATAATCAACAAAGACTTCGTATATTGCACATAAAACTAATTAATAATTTTCTTTTTTTTTAGGTTTGTACTTTGGCAAGGAAATCACCAGAAAAGCAATTTTCCTAGTTTGAAACGAATCTAACATATACTTCATATGAAAAATGTAAGAATTATAATATTTATTTTTTTTGAAAATTATTTTCTTTTTTTCTAATCTTTGAAGCAAAAAAATTCACTTCTAATTAGTTTTAATGATTCTTAGTATATGTAATATCTTCCCTTGAAAAATGGCTGTTTTCAAATGATTCCCTCTTTTGAATTATATTTAATTTATTTTTAATACACAAATTTTGAAATTTATAGGTAATTACATAAAAATTACCATCTTGTAATATTTTTCATCATTAATTTAAAAAATAAAGTTCATAGCTATGATGTAAACGTTAATAAATTTCTAATTAAGATAATTACCATTGAATTTTAAGTAAAAATAATTCGCTTATATTATAAATTACCTGTAAACTCGTCAAATACCTAATGAATACGAGGACATTAAAAAAAATAATTACTCTTTGCGAAATCTTTGCATATAGCTTTCACTGCCGAAAACAAGGAAATTATCATTTGAAATATACAGCAAAATTTATGATATTTTTATTTCTCTATTTTTTTTCCTATCTGAAAAATGTATAACCGTGAAAAAATTTGAATTTCAAATTCAAACGTCCAGCCAAAAGAGTCTGATGTGTTGTTTTTTTTTTTTGTAAGCATGATATAAGCCACTCAAGGGTTGGGGTTGAGGTTATGACATAATGTAGGTAAGTTGAAAAACATCCTTCCGGTCCCACATACTAATCCTTTTATAAAAATGAACTACAAGATGTTTTCTGTGGTTTTCTACGAATATCTCTTGGGGGAAAAATATGAAACAAATATTTTCCCGACTCTTAAATTTGGACGATATAAAACTTAAAAAAATGCATCTATGTGGCCTTAGGGATTAGTTTATTGCTAACGTTTTAACAATACGAATAAAAATAATATATGCGATGCTAAAGTTACGGTAGGATACATTTTTTTTGAGATTAATAATATTATTTTTTATAAATTTCAAGAAAGGATAAATTTAGCAGAAAAAAAACATTCTCAACTGCAATACAAATGGGAGAAGTTGTCTTTTTAATTATTTTTATTCGAGAAGTCAACGTATCCCGCGGGTAATAAACTCTGTTTATATTTTCAAATAAAATAAAAAGATTATAAACCAGAATAATATTTCGAACTTTGTATAAAGTCAAATATCTTCAATTTAGGATCCAGAATAATTAAAAATGAGCTTTTGATATTCGTAGGTACCAGACTTATTAAAAGGGATAGTTGACGTTTTCTATTTTATTCACATTCAATGGAAAATAATTATAACTTATCCAGTATTTGATGTAAAGTATTTTTTTTTTATAAATATATATAAATCGGCCATTAGGATCTAGGTCCTATAATCCGATTTGATGACCGGAGCTGACATGATGGAGATCACTCCCAGTGGAGGAATCTCCCTATACCTCTATTTGATCACTAGGCACTTTTCTAAAGTAAATTTCGGAAGATATTTTTGTGGAAAAATTAAATGTTGCCCAAATAGTTCTTAAATATCTTCCTAAGTTTCAAAGGTATTAAAGCCTAAAGTATCAATAATTTTCTTTCTTAATTTTACAACCCAATGCTAAGTTTTTATTTTTAAGTCTCTTTTCTGCCTTTTTACCCCTATGGGCTTGGTAATATCATCTTCCATGTTTCCCTGTCTATGTTCTATCTTCAGGCAATGAGTGGTCAGTCAAAACCTTTACATCCAAGGTGTGAGCAATTTTCCATTTTCTATTTGCTTTACATTTTCCCTTCAACTATAAGTTGTTCCATTTCTCCAGTTTTCCTAATCATATGACCGAAGTACCTGAAGTATGCCGTATTTTTTGTTCTTATGAGTCTAGTTTAGTAGTTTAGTACTTCAAAAATTAATTTATTAATTCTTTTCTCCGCTCATGAGAACCCTAGTTCGAAGTTTTTAGTCTTTTGCATATCCGTTTTTTAAAGGCCAAACTTCGTACTTACAGACGTATGTGGTGATTGGAAAAATCAGTTTGTTAGCTAGTTTTACTATAGTATTTTTCCTGATGAATGTTCTTTACCATATTTTCGTCAATTTCACCGGCGCTGTTCTGGCTATTGCCTCCGGTGTTAGTAATTAGCAGGGTCAGTTCTAGGGTTTTGAGTGCCCAGAGCAAAATAAATTTTGGCATCATTTATATAGCAACTGGTAACTTCCCGTGAAATATTTACAGCCCAATATTCACACAACCGACAAATGGCAAAAATTGGAAATTGTATGAAATGACAGTTGAAACCATAAAAACAATTAGCCAGTTCAAATTCGAGACAATTATTGTTCCTATTTCATTCATATGTATGTGTTTACGATCTTTGTTCTCTGTCTTTACTGACATATATACTAAAAATAAATTAAATATTTTTGCCTTTTATTATATTGATATACAAATTTGCTATAAATTTAATACAAAAAGGAAAACTTTATTTTTAATTCGGTGTTCCTGGGATTTGGCACCCTGGGCATTCGCCCGGCTTGTCTCCCCCTGGTTATTTGTGTTCCTAGGCATAATTGATCTTTGGGACTACTTTATCTCTATTTATTTCTCTGATTTTTGACAATCATTTTTTTTTTCATTCAGACCGTACTGCCCCCTGAAGTTGGCAAGCCTATTATTTCGACTAGCTTTTCTTGATATGTCGCTATTATAAGGATGTCATATAAGTAGTAAATTTTCGGTCCTATTGCCTTTTTGTCGTAGATATATGATGACAAAGTTTATTTATTCCTATTTGGACTACCATAATACAACAATAATCTGAATTCAGAATACCGAAGAGCTGCCGATGAGGATTTGTTTAGTAGAAGAAACAATTTTTCATTGATTTTCCTTTAAATTCCCAAAAAAACTGTACGACTAACGACTACTTTCAAGTTTATAAGATTAATTAAAAATGATTGCAACATTAAATCCAGGTGTTCAATTAATGGATGATACTTATCGATAGCAGAAGGCTAAAGTAAGTGGTAAACCTTCTATAACATCGGTATATTGTTGAATGTTCATTTCTTTACCACCAATGAAATTTCCATCTTCCCATTGATCCAGAACTATCCTCATGACGTATTCACTGTAGGTGAAAGTATACAACTTTGTGCAATCGAAAGCTTTTGAGTAGTACGAATGCGAGATACACTTGTGTATTGAATTTTCTTGCCTTTTCTATGATTTGCCGGAAAATTAATACTTCAAATACATAATCAACACATCAAAACTTCTTTGTTCGTCTGATTTTTGGGGTTGGAGAATAGACTTAAGTCTTTCATTTATGATTTTAAGTAGATTTTTACTCACATGGGATATCAGGGTTATCATTTTGTAAGTGTTGCAGTCGGTAATTGTTTTTACAAATCTCGGTAATTCTTTTTTTTTGTAATGCAATGAAAATGGAATCACATTTCCAAAATCTTTATGTAGTTCCGTTCTTGTTTTCCACGGAGTTTTATTCCAGTTTAAGTACTTTAAGTTCCAATTTTCCAACTAAGAATTTTTCTTTATATTTAGTGCGATTTTCACCATAGCAAACCGCTGAATTAGGCCACCCATGGTTACTACCCTTTTGGGTTGGAACCCTAAAAAATATATTACATATTTTTTTTAATTAATAACTTAATATATTTTATACACTTTGGACCAATTGTACCAATAACCTGTGTTTTATTTCGAAATTGTAATGTTAGAACCCTGAATGTCAGAATTGTACGAAATATGAAAAAGCGGAGATTGATAAAGTCAAAGTGAATAAGCTTATTGTATATTTCATAATAAAAGAACACGTTGTATGAATTTCAAACACGAACCAATGCAAAGAAAGAAATTTTGTTGTAGAATTATGTTGATGTCAAAGTGGAAAAGGGATTGTTTGCTGACTATATTCTGAAGAACATAAATTACGAGGAGCTGTTTAGACGGAAAAATTGTAATATTTACAAAAAAATTATTAATGAACGCTCTTTTATTTTTAAACAACAAGGCACCATAAGTCCACTATGAATTTAGCTATAAAATTTACAGTTTACAAAGTATAAAATTCCTCAAATTTCACAATAACCTCGCTCTTTTTCTCTTTTTCGTCACTTGGTCAAAAGTTTCAGGATCATTTTGAACTAAGTGATATTAAGATGCATTAAAAAATTAAGCTGTGACCTTGTATGGTGTCCAAAATATTTTAACTTTTACTGGATAAAATTGTAAACAAATAATGGAAATAGGAATACAAAAGCCTTACATTGAAAATCTTAAGTTTAAATCATATATGTATCTGGGTGATACATACTCGTATGAGTAAATAATAAAGTTAAACGACATTATTATGACATGTTCTGTTTTGTCCTTGTCCAGTTTTGTCATTCAGCTGTTAGGTCATATAAAAAATAATTTTAAATGTTTACTACAATTGAATAAATTTGGTGTTTATCAATATTATATTTTATACATTGTGCCTGCAGAACTGTTTAATGATGTCATTATCGTAAGTGTAGAATGACTCAGATCTTGAAAAAAAAATTTGAATTGTAAAGATGACACTGCAAACAAAAGTTACTAAATTTTGTTGATGAAATACCTCGTGGATTACTATTGATAAAAATTACTATGGAACCAATACCTGAGCAAAAGATATTAGCAAACTAAACTCTAAAGTGTGAATTATTAATTTTTTTTACTGTTAACGCCTCTTGTATGATTATTTCATCAAGGAACACCTGTAAATATTGAAATCTCATATTTTTTTTTTGGTCGAAAGAAAATTTAAATAAAATACGCATAAATTATTAAAGATTGCGTCATTTTACTGTCGCCGTCAAGGTTTGCTCTCCTTACTTTGCGTTTTTATTCTTTTTATTGTCTTCTGCGGTTTTCTACGGAAGAAATATCAATTTCAATTGAATTAAAATCAACAACATCCAGCCAATGCAATTTATTTTTGTTGAACTTCCAATAAAAGCATGGAATTTTCCTATATACGGCAGATAAATATTTTTAATATTCCTCACAGAAATATTCAATAAACCTCGAGGTGTTAGAATTTATAAAATATTTACCTTCTAAAAGTATTATAATATTTATTTTACAAAAAATAAATATTTTCTCGTTTTCTCTCCTTAAAATAGGATGTTATTGTTATAAGCCTATTGTGTTTTCCTCAGTTTATATTTGACAAAACATTCTTTTCAATTAAATCACACTTATTAAGTTTCTTTCGAATTTCGTATGAAATATCGTAGGAAGCGATTTATATGTCTTATGAAAACATAGCTCCTACGTTATAATGTAATCAAACACATACGCGAAAACATTCTCAATTTATTTGTTGAAATATTTTTAGAACTTGAAATTTCTACATCGAATTTTCAACCCAAAATACTCTTATATACAAATGGTCTGTACCCAACAGCGTAACCAGAAGGTATGATCAAAAGGGGGTGACTATCCCCCGAGCTAAAACCCCAAATTAAGACGAAAATAATTTCCAGTATATTGTTTGGTGATGAATGTCTAAGGTTAATATTATATTATTGAAGGAAAATATTCAGATATTCACATTCATTTTACTTCTCCTTTACCGTTTATCTTAGTGTCAGTTTTAGTGATTCTTCGAATAATCATTGTAATTTTCTGTAAAATTCATTTTTATGTTTGAACGATTAAAAGAAGAAAATATTTGTTTTCATTTTTGGAAAAGCCACGAAATTGTTGAGATTGACTTTCTTTTTTATTGCAATGGTTTTGTTTAGCTTAGGGGTCCAACTTAAATCCATATTTAAGTTTTTATTTCCACAGTGGGCCAAAGGAAATGCTCAATAGTAAAGTAATAGTAATAATTATAATATTTAGATAGCTTAAAATTTAACAAGTTTGTAGACCAAATGTTGGACAGTCCTGGTTTAGCAGTTTAAAATAATAGGGCGAATTTTTTGTTTATAAGAAAAATATAGTCAAAGTATTAACTTGTCTGGGTTTTCAATAAAAATAGTTAATACGTATCTGTTCATTAGAAGGCAATATAAAGGATAAATCTGGATGTGTTAGACCAAACATATTAGCAGTGTTTTCTTTTATTTATTCCAATCTAAGCAGCTGGTATTGCCAAAAATTAAAAAAAAACTATTCAAGCCAAAAGTGCTTACTACGTTGCGATTAAGTATTTTAATATGCTACCTGAAAACATGAAATCACTGATCTGTTCCAAAAAGATATTGGGGAAGAAGCTGGGAAACTGGATTTCCAACTCTAGGACGTAATTTTAGAAAAAATAGTTTTAAGTAATATTGTAATATATCTTTTTTAAGTTTGTATTATTGATTTGATAAATTTTATTATCTATACTGTTTTTGTGTATTTTTTATGTATTTTGTAGTTCTTCTGATTCTATGAACAGGTGTAACGCACCTCTATAGAATTTCCACCAGAAGTAAAAAGAATAAATAAATAAAATAAATAAATAAATTTGCAACAATTCGTCGGTATGATTCCAACTTCATCAGGCAACCTTGTAATATTAGGTTGCCTGATGAAGTTGAAATCACACCGACAAAATGTTGCAAATTGGAATAAATTAAATAAAACACTGCTGTTTGGTCTACCACATCCTGATTTATCCTTTGTATTACTTATTGATTTAGACCTGAAAGAATGGAAATTAGTAGGTAAGTTATTCTTACAGTTATTATGTGTTACCTTTTCTTAAGTATTTTATTGATATTCAATTCCTATTTTTTTAAATCCGGTTGGTCTCAATTGTAAGAATAACTAAAAATCTTAAAATGAATAATTTATAAATTGAAAAACTTAAGCTAGGAATAGAAACAGTAACAATATATTGGTGTCAAGTATTTCAGAAGATGGAAGTTCGGTTTCCCACGGACCTCCCCCTGAAGTTCTCCTAAGTTTCATTTTTGAAATTCCTTGATCAAGGATCAAGGGGGATATTTATAAAGTTTTTCTTATGTTACTTTTTTTTTGAGTCCAAAATTTTGACAGAAGAACAAACTATTGAATTTTTTTATCCAAATTATCAACGTCTTTCTTACTCCTCTTAACTAATTGTAGTATCTTTTTTCACTTTAAAAATTTATTTTATTTATTGGAAAAGTCTTCAATTTTGAAACGAAAGACATCTAAGCTATTGTATGATTTTTTTTAGTCCTAAATAGATTGAATATACAGATTCTTACGATTCGATCTAGGAGACATAAAATCTAAAGGAAACTTTTGTAATTTATCATATGGAAAAATAGAAAATGTATTTCTTTTTTCAGAGATAGACAAATAAGAAGGAATAAAATAGGAAGGAAATGAAAGATCGAGCTTTTTGGTTGGAAATTGTAAAAATACTTCTTAACTCTCCCATGCCTATGGGTATGTATTTAGTACATACTTCCTTAATAATATCTCTACAAATATAAGAGACAGAAAGTTTATATTTTAGGTATTCCTCCCTAAAATATTTACACACAGAATAAAATCATAATTGTATCAAAATGCAGGGTTTTTCCCGTACAATTAGGTGGCTTATCAAAAAATTCATTGTAAATTTACCAATTCAAACATCCGTTAGTATGGGGTAATTCTGCGTATGCTTTAGTTTTCCATCCTTTATTTTTACATTTATCATACGTAACCGTTACAAGATATACTGGTTTTATTTCTCATATATACTTCTCTGTTGCGTCTTTTTCTCATATATATCGTGAGTGAGCATGCGTGAAAATAGACTAAACTGTGATATTTTATTTTGGAAATTGTGACAGGAGTGCTCAAATATACTGTTATTTCTCATAAATATAATTAATAATAGTTATAATAACGATAATAATTGATGCATTTCAACGTAAACTATGATCAGTTAAAACAAAAGATGGCAAAATTTAGATCTCAGCTTTTATTAAATAAGGAATACAATTCAGGTTGTTTAAGATCGTTTTTTTAAATGTTTTTTAAAATTCAAATTAGCTACGTTTCGTTATGTATTGTAACTTCATCAGGCTTCTTGAGTTCCAAAAAATATTTTAGTTTCAATTTAAATTCAATAAAATAAATAAAAATACTTTTTATTTTTTTTAAAATATTTTTTGGGACTCAAGAAGCCTGATAAAGTTACGATACGTAACGAAACGTAGCTAATTTGAATATTAAAAAAAATTAAAAATAAAACGATCTTGAACAACCTGAATTGTCTTCTTTATTTAGTTAAAACAATTTTCATGAAAAATCAAAATATTTCTGAGTTTTAAACATTGTTTTCAAATGTTGTAGTAAATACATATCACTGGATCATACGTTTTGTTTTATCCCTGTGAGGGAAGAATATTTATTCGTAAGTATTTTTCATAATAAGAAGAAAAAAAATGCAGTAATCTCAATATGGGAAAAAATTCAAGTAGAAAAATTGTTGCTTTATGAAAAATGAGTTATCTAATACTTCAAATTAGTTTTAAATGTGTACAATTAACACAGAACTATAGATTAAAACAATATTACAACTGAAATAGATCTAAGAATATTTTTCGGTTTTACAACTTGGTTTAAAAAAAGTAATTTCCTCAAAAAAAATCAGCGTTAAAAAAGCTCTCTTACAACCACTTGATCGTTATACTTGCACTCAATCCCCATCCCCCATCCCCATCATTTATTCGTTAAAAAACTCAGCCACTTTTCTGAAATTTTTCTCAAGTTTTTCCGCGTCTTTTGATAACGCGGTACGTTCAGCCAATTAATTACAGCGCCTTTTTGTTACTCGACACAATACAAACCCTCATCTAAGCCCTTTCAAGATTGTGAAAAAATATGCCTTCATCCCTTCTCATATTCACAAATCCGAAAAATTCCGCACAAAAACACTCCAATGTCCACCAGCCAACGACAAAGAACAACAACAAAAAAAGAAGACAATTTCAAAGCTTTTCTAATTTTCTCTATATTAAACCAAACGTAACGCAACGCACCCTCCTTTCAAACTTTGTAAAATCGAAAACTCGAAAATGAAAATTTTTACATCCCTTTCACAAACAAGGTGATCTTTACAAGAAATTGCTGAACGTAGCAAGTGGGTGACGTTAAAAAAAGCGAAAACTCATCACAGCTCATTTCAAATTACTTAATGAAAAATCTTAAAGGTGTTGTGTTTAATATTAAGGGTGGATATGTTTAAATAAGAACGTGAGCCACGGCGTAAATAACACGAATCCTTCAAAGTCCATTTAAAAATAAAATACGATGAAATTTCTTCTAAATTTAACAGATCCTTCAAGATACATCCCTATCGTTAAGCAAAACAATTACGCCCGTGTATACATAAGGCTCTTATTCAATTTTATAGGCCTTGAAATGAATGCAAATAAAAGAGCCGGGGGAAGTTTCGAGATAAATTAAATTTGATAAATTATTTGTGCTATAAATAAAAGAGGCAATATTTTCAGCCTCGGCTGCATTGGAAACTGATACGACTCATTTAATTAGTTACCCCCTTAAATTGTTAAATATCGATGAAATTTAAAGCTCTTAGAAGGGAGGAATTAATGCAAGAAGTGTTTTCCCTTAATTGCGTTTAATATGCCTTAAAAATATGAAAATGTTTACACTCTCGTTATAACTTTATTACAGCTTTATATCATTAAAAATTTATCACGAAATTAATTAAGATTTTGTAACTGTTATGTTGATTTTGGAATATCTTATTTATACTCTCATATTTTTCGTAGTATGCTAAAAAACATGGATGATGTTCGTAAAGTATATTGATCAGGGTGTTACAAACTTGCATTGTGTTTGGTTATATGTTTAAAACATTTTCTTGTGAAAAACAAACAATTTTGGTTATCTATTATTGCGGAGACGAAGGAAACAAGGGCACAAGGAGTCCCAACGGTATAGGCTTTTTCACTATATTCACGTACACAATAACAGACCCAGATCATAGTTCTCTTTTCTGTCACTAACAGCGCCAGTATTCAGAACGTACCGAAGATCACTTAGGTTTTAAGAAGGTATTCCAATCTTGCAATGCATGAAGGGAAATGTTTCAAGATATGGCACCGCCATTGTTTGATATAGATATATCAAGATATGCCACCGTGTTTGCAGTACTAACTTAAATCGAAATTATGTACTTTCTGTAAGGTACCTATGATAACATAAATTAGTACTTCAGACACTCTTATGGTAGCGCCTTATATTGACATATTTTCCATCGTACAGTTAATTGGAATTTAAAGTTTCTAATAGTAACAACACTTCCCGCGTAATGATTCATATGCGTACCCTGTGACCTCAAATTGATACCACATATTAATATTGCGTTCGGTAGTGAAAGAAATTTTCATATTCTAGTTTTGAAATTTTTTAACACCCGCGGATTCCAGAAATACATGAAACTTTCAGTAAAACTTTCATCTGATATAATTTTATGCTTCCATTCTGAGTTTTGTCCAAAACATTGTTGGTGATTCTTCCTTCCCTTCCTTTGTTGAAGTTCCTCCTCAGAAATAGTAGAGATTGGATTGTGCTAGTCTTCTGAAGATTCGGCTCAAGTTGATTTAAACCCAAAGTAGGAGAAATACTTTGTATTTATTGTCGCTTGAAAAATTCCACAAATAAATACAAATATCTCCATTATTTTCGGACCCTACCTGCATGTCTTCTTATTTGATCAATGGATACATGTTCTGCTTCCTTCCAGAATTCCTTATTGGAGATTCGGTTTGCCCAAAAGACTTTTAAAAACCTTTAAAGATATTTATTGAGGCTTGGGGTTGACCGGCATGAAGTTATATTTGTTAATAAAGATTGTTATTAGTACTAGAATTTCATACCCTACAGCAGGCCATTCACACTTCGACTTGCAGTCCAACTAGTCGGACTACTAGTTGGATCGCCTAAATGATCTGATTAATCCGACTAGATATACAACTTCCAACAACATCATTCACGGTCCGACTTAAGTTCCAACTTTGAAAATCGGACCAGAAATTGGACTGCAAGTCGGAGCGTGAATGGCATGCTTAACGTTCTGGATTTTCTTATTTTTGTGCCAGAAGCCAATAAATAAGGAATATGGCACTTGAGGAGAAAAAGAGATTATATTTTCTCACTTCTCTTACTTTTATTTGCAAAAAGGTCGTTATTTGCTATTTAGTTTACTAAGTCGACAGAGTAGGGCTACAAAAAAAATATGATAAAGTTTACCATAGGAGAGTGCATTGGTAATTGGGAGTTTTCTCAAGGTTTGTGCAGTAGACAGAAATGAACTAATTGCGCTTTATACTGTATAAAGTTAAGTCATTTAGGCTTTTAATTGTCATTAGTCACAAAAGTAATATATTGCTTATTGACAAAAAAAATATTTCAAACTCTTTAATCCTTCAGATTTTCTTATTCCTAGTATAAAATCTTGATCCAATGATGGACCTATTAATGCACATATTGTTTAATAAGCCCATCGCACTTCTATATAATGTAAAGTTTTAGTAATTCCAAAAAATTATGGAAATTCAAGTTTGTAATTAGAATGTTTTACGACAATTCACTTTCTATTAAACTACTTTCCAACTTAAATTAGAATACACAGATGCTTAATGCACTTACACGAGATTCAAATGTTTAATTTCCACGAAAGTAAAAACAACCGGTTTGACCATAAAATAGGTAATAACTTCGAAATTATGTATCACATACAAAGTAGTTATCTCAACTATTCACTTTTAATGCAAATAGTTCAGTATATACTATAAATGAGAGGACAAATGTAGGATGCAATTAGAAGGTATTTAACTATTGGAAGAAAATAAAAAATGGGTCTGCGAATGACGGAACTGATTCAAAAAAAATTATACCTAATTTTTTTTCTGTATACCAAAGTCCTTCTTTTCTCCCTTAATAATGTATTCATTAAAGATTTAAAATATACATATCGTTTTAATAGATTTGTGAAATCTAAACGGTTAAAGCTTTTAAGCTGATATTTATCAGAAAACCTACCGGCTATAGTATTCTGGAATTTTATTGAGCTAAGAGAAAAGTCAGGCACTTGACAGAAAAATATGAAAATTTTTAATTTCTTCATAGTTTGATTAGCCTTCTTCGTATATTAGCACATAATGTTAATAATTTGTACGTAAAATAATTATTAATTCAATTGAACAGATACAAATGAAAAACTACAATATTTTTTGATTTAATTTCACAAAGTTTTATAGCAAAATTGATCAAAAACTCTGGTCGTTATTAATCAAAATTATCTACAAATTAAGTCAGAGGAAAAACGCGAATTTGGCTTGGAAAAGCCAAGGGATAGTCAGGGAATTGGTGTTGAAAAAATCGCTAATTACCCTGTTTGTAACCCTCAATATTCCTCAATATTGTATTGGTTAAAATAGATAATATAACACTGAATAAGGACAGCAAATGACAACTAAGAAAGAAATACGAACTTTTAATTATAAAAAGAAGAAAATTTGATTTTAATTCTGACATATTCTCTTCAGTGTGAAATAATTTACTTATTTCCCCAAACAAGCAAATGTACATTTATTTTTTTTTATCGATTGAAACCTATATTAAAGTGAGGAAAATCTAAATTTATTTTTTGAAAATTTATATTTCGGCAGAAAAAAAGTTTTAATTTTAATGAGTAAATGAGAGATTGAAAACGATGGATGCGGTACTTTGGTTGGTTATGGGTATGGGTACCTTGGTGGCGTTACAGTCCCTTTCTTGAAACCGAGATTTAAACAGATCTTTGAGCAATTGTCATATTAATGTGCACAATTTTTCTCATTTTCGGCCAAAATACTTTTAATTCTAGTTGATTTTACTGTAAAAATGTTTTAATACAACTTATGATTACTGTGTATACAATATATAAAATATATTGCAGTCCAATTTATGTAGTATAATTTATTATAATAATATATAAAAATCACACCACCAACATAAATTTGAACAGAAGTTCAAATTTCAAACAAAAATATTCGTTACATATTGCCCAGATACGTATTTCGATTGCCAAGCAATCTTCATCAGTGGTCATCAAGTAGTTTGGATCACTCCGTAACTGCTTTGTAACTGCTCAGTGTGAATCATCACAAATAACCACTGATGATGATTGCTTGGCAATCGAAATACGTATCTGGGCAATACGTCACGAATATTTTTGTTTGAACTTCTGTTTAAATTAATGTTGGTATGATTTTTATATATTATTATATTATATTATACTACATAAATTGAACTGCAATATATTTTATATATTCTATACACAGTATAACTGTTCAAAGTCAGCGAAAAAATCTTATTTTGAACTTATGATTACATTTATTCGATACATTCGTAGGAAGACAAACGAATATTACAACCGATAACCTACACCTTGATCAATTAGCATACGAATAATCGTTTGGCCCCTTTAACGATTAAAGGTTTTCAGATTTATTTTTGCGGTGTAGTGAAGATCCTGTTTTGACCCGCTTTAGGTCATTGGGGATCCTGGAGCGCCAAAAATCATGTTCCATTGTTGAACTTGGGAAATCCTTGAAAGAAGACATTTGCGAAGTCTTAAAAACTAGATTATATTATTGTTCTTTCAGTTAATACTTTAACAAATCATTTTCCCAAAAAAATACTGAAAAATATAGTTTTGAATTAAATCGTTGTATCTTTTCTATCAACGATAAATGATTGTCTTTTATATTAGCATATTATTCAATTTAATGTCAGTATCTCTTTCATTTAAAAAAAAAATGTTAAACTTTCTTACATTAAAGATAATTATATGCATCTATACGAAAACACATTACATCCAATTCATTATTTTTCAATGATTTTATTTGAAGAAGCACTATCAAATCTTCAATCTTACCGTTAGAAAAAGAGACCGATTTCTAACACAATTTCAAAATAGTCTCAAAGATTTCATCTCTGATTTTTATGTTTCGCGCCAGTAAATTTTACCTAAAAGTCCTTTTCATATAATAATAAAGATAAAAGTTTTAAAATCCACTCGTGGTAATAAAATGTATAGTCTCAAGTCGTTTATTACAAGTTTAAAATGTCTGTATATTTTAAAATATATGTAGGTATATATATATATTTTTTTATTATTTTCGTTTGTACTTTTTGGTTGTAAAATCGATAAGAAAAGCAGCCAGACATAGGAGATGACATACAACAGAATTGAATTAAAGTTAAGACGAGATAAAGTTTAAAGCTTGTCAAAGCGTTTGCATCGAACTTTCCTATTAATATAAGTCTGTCAAATAAGTTCGAGTATTACAACTAAATTTTATTTTCAAAATGTAGTTGTTAGCTTTTGATAAAGCGAGTGAATGCATTTTCTTATTTTCTTCTTATATCTACCGAAAGAAAAATTTTGGGAAGATTTTCTTTTGTATGTTTGTTCAAGTTTCAAGTTGACATTATAATCAAAGTACAATAAAATTATATTATTATAATTTATTTTAATCCAGCATACATTCTAAAGAGATGCAAAGCATCTGTACATAGAACTAGAATATAACATTACAATTGCATATATTTAAAACAGAGTAATAATATAATGAGTTATAGGTTAAAACAAAATTACCAATAAAGTAAATAATATAATTTAATTGAAAATGATGTTAATGACTAGTCACTCAAATTACCAATTGAGCTTATTAAGATTTTCTTCAATTGTTTTCGCTTAAAATTATGAGTTTTATGGTAACTTATTAAAATATTTTATTGCACCAAGATAAGGAATCTTAATGTTATTTTTTTTTAGTCTTTGACAATGTGAATAAATTAGATCTAATTTGTGTACACTTATTATCATATTGTTCTTTACACTCACTATAGTAGTATGTTAAAGAACTGATAATAAATGATTCCCTGATACCAAGGAGTATATCAACAATATTGCATGAAGTGAAATAATTAATAAAACGATTTTGGATACTAGTTAATGGCCTAACACTACTTTTATATGCCCCACTCCATGCAAATATCTTATAGTTGATTATGCTTTCAAATAATCCATGATAAATAGTTTTCAATACCAAGGGACTTACGCATTTGCCCAATTTAAAGAATAAAAATGAAAAGTACCATATTTTTTTTTGTTAATTCATAGACATGTGAGTTCCATTTCATGTACGCGTCGAAAATTAGTCCCAGATACTTACAATTATCTACTCTTTTAAGTTCAACATTATTTATTTTAAGGTGGAAATTATCAGGAATACTATCAATGTAATTATCAAACGTAATATACGTAGACTTATCTATGTTGAGAGACAACTGATTTTTTCTTAACCAATAGTCAATTTTAATTAACCATCGAGTTAAAATAAGGTTGACTTCAGCCCAAGTACTGCCAGAACAATGCATTACTGTATCATCCGCTTATGAAACTAGAGCCCCATTAGGTAGACAATTAAAAATATCATCAATATACAAAATGAAGAGTAGTGGGCCCAGAATTTTTCCTTGGGGAACACCTACTTTAACAGTATTAGTCTTACTAATACTATTATTGATAATAACACTTTGTTATCTATTAGTTAAATAGTTCTCGAGTAGTTTATGAGGGATACCTCTAATATTACGTATCCAAAGTTTATCTAATAAAATTTTGTGATTCACGATGTCGAAAACCTTTGCTAGGTCTAGAAAAACTAAAACCGTAGGTATATTTTTATCAATATTATCATATATATATATATAATTCGAAGTAATTTCAAGAGCTGCGCTAGTGCCTTTGTTTTTAACGAAGCCAAGTTGAAAAACAGAAATTAATTTATTTTTATCACAAAAATCATAGAGTCTACTGTAGATAAACTTTTCAAAATTTTTAGCTAAGTTAGAAATAAGCGAGATAGGTCTGTAGTTTGTAGTTAAATGTTTATCTTCAGATTTATGTTTTGGTATTCTATCCGCTTTTTTCATAGCTGTAGGCCAAATAGCACTGTTAATATATTTGTTAAATATGTACTTTGATATTTTTTGGTTACATTTGATTTGATGCACTTTGAATGAATCATCCAATCAACGTCCTTAAATCCTGATCAAGGATCAAACATAGGTTAATAATACAATCCATTATAATTAATATTTGTGTCGGGGAAAAATTGGCTGGAATTCTTTAAAAAACCCGAATATTTTTTTTTGTAATTTTGTAGACTATAGTAGACTTTCGAAAGACTATAAGCTTTGTTCTTTTATGCTTATATTTTTGATATTTTTTGTGTTTATCATCGAAGGTGTGATCATTGATACCTCTAATAAGTTGACTAAGACTAATTTTTCAATTTATAAAGAATTTTTTTCTATGACTAGGAGATAAAAATCTACTAGATAGTATCTTAAGTTTTTCGTATAGATCAATGGTTCTATATTTTAGTGAATAGTTTCTCAACAATTTAAGGAGTTAGTCCTGAGTTCTTTAAATAGTTTGATACTTGGTTTTGCTTACCAAAGTCTAGACTGCACATGCAAAAGTTATTATAGTTCTGACCGTTGCTTTATAAATCGTAATTTTGTTATTGATAGATAACTTGGATTGCCTGTTTAGCGATGGATACAGGGTATAACTGGAAGCCATTTGCTTGATTTTAGCTACCTTTATATGTTGAGCAAAGTTAAGTCTGGAATCCTAGTGTATCCGCAAGTATTTACCAGTTTTTGCCTATGACATATTGTTCCTATTTACTAATGGCTTTTTATATTTATTTGGTCTTTTTGGGAATAAGATAGCTTCAGATTTGCTATCATTAACTTTGAGTTTTCATTTTTTACATATTTTTTTTCTTTAGGGCATTATTTATCGTCTTAGTCATCGTATCAGGTCTTCAGGAGAATATATAAATGTCTGTATCGTTGGCAAAAATGGAGAAAGTGTAATTTCGGTTATAAGAATAAATGTAAACTCCATCGTAAATAAGCATAGGTGTTATGTGAAGAACTTATTGAATAATTATTTATTTTTCCTATTTCCTACTACCTTTTTATGCTTATTAGGTCTTTTTCTGGTGAATACGATAGCTACTGTTATTCTTTCATTAGCTTTAATTTTTCATTTTTTAAGAAATAGCATTTTTAATTTTGTCGATCTTGGTATCAGGTGTTCAGGAAAATGTATAAATTGCTGTGCCATTAAAAAAGGAAAACGAAATATCGGGTGCTTGTGGAATATCGTTGATGAATAGATGACATAGAAGAGGTCCCATAATGGATCCTTGAGGAAATTGTCCTGCTTTCTAAAAATTAATTTTTTATTTGCTCACAAAATAAGCATTCATTGAATTTCCTTGGCATTAACTTTGAGGAAAGTCTAGAGTTTTAAAGATATTAGCAAATTTTACTTAAGCATTAAGCTTAAGGTTCAATCGGTTCAATAAAATGGTGATTATAATAAAACGATTTGAATATGAAAAGGTGGTAAAATAAAACTGAATTTCCAATGGTTTCAATGCCGTTTTAGCAAAACCAACTTTTTTTAAAGAATTTTTTTCATAGACTTAATAAGGCTTTCCTTAATAAAGCCCGTTTTTACATCGTTTTCCTATACTTTTATATTTTATTTCAACCCTAAATTATGTTTGTGTATGAAATATTAATCCGAGCAAAACTTTTCAAAGTTTTGTGAAATGTTTTCATGCGAAGTCTTATATGAAACGGAATAAAATAAAACACACAAAGAAAAAATATCAAACGCAATAAAGATATCCTTTATTATCGTTTTAAACTTTAAAGATTATAAGGGCTAAGGCAACAATATTAATGACAGTTTTCGACAACTTATTAAGGAAAGCTCTGACCCTCGTCTAATGCAAACCTTCAATATGACATCTAAAATGAGCTTGTTTGAAATTATCTTTTACTTCTTGAAGGCAATTAACGTAATTAGAGCTTAAATTTTCAAAATTTAATATTATAATCTGTTAAAGTCGTCTTTGAAAGGTCGGAGCTTTTTTACGTTTTAAATCTACCTTTGCTGAGTAAAACGTGACAGCAATATTTTTCCCTTCTATATAATTTTCCTTTTTTTTTAGTGTTTTTTGCCTAACAGCAGGTTTATTTTCGCTATCCCTATCTTTAATGAGGCAATAGGGAAGGAGGGTAGTTCATTCTTTTCCATAATGAGAATCAATTAGTATCAATGTTGATCTATCTTCTTCTTTTTTTCGGACCATCCAGTTTCCCTTCCTTTACATCAAATACGCGGAAAAAGTATATAATAAAAATTACTACAGTAACTTCGTAATTCAGGTCTTGGGTTTTACTGTTTTGATTATAACAACATTCTATTTATAATTTACTATTAATATTTGAAAAATTGCAATGCTATAGCGTTAAAATTAAATGTAAATTGTAAGTTATAAATAAATCATTGGATTAATGTATTAGTGAAAGCCTGGTCCTGGATTACGTTGTTACTGTAGTATATTTTATTTAATTTTTTTCCGGGGTATAAAGCGTTTTCCTCTCAGAATATGACCACTTCTTATGACTATTTCTTTTTGTCATCTCATCGATAATCTTTCTTTTTTAATTGACTCTTGTCAGTACTTCCTGGTTTACTATTCTATTGGTTCATTATTTTTTTTCCATTTCTCATTATCACTACATTTTAAAGCTCTCCATAAACTTCTCTTTTCCTAGGGGCCAGATTTCCAAACCAACAAAACCAGATCCCGCATTATAGCGCTTCAGCTACTACTTCCGGAATTTTAGTTCCGTTATTTATTAAAAAAATCAAAGTAAACTAAATTAAAGAGCTTCATACCGTAGGATTCTTATTATTTTTTTATACGATATTTTTTTTAAAAGCTATTCCTTATTTTCATTCGTTCCAGTATTATTACGTTTTAATAGGGCTGAAAAATTCGTCTGAATTTGATAAATGTTGGCGATTAGAAGTTAACTAACAATGAAGTTATATAGGAAGGTAAATGAGAAATATCTAAATATTTTTATTTAATGACCAATTTTATTTCAATTCTGTAAAAAAACGTTTAACTAAATAACATTCCATGTTTCAATTTCTATTTTTTTTTAAATTTTTATTTCATTAAATAAAAATAATACATTTAATTAGTAACATTTAGTAACATTTTGTTAAATTTAGTAACTTTTTTTTCTATTGCATTGCCAATAGATTTTCGTTTCGAAAAAAAAACAATTGAAGATTAGTGACGCGACCCGATCTCCGTGCGAAGAAGCGTCTTTATTTTCGCGTATAAAACCCGGAAAATTTCCAAAAAAATTATTCGTTTGTAGATATGTTTTAATGTGAAAAGTTTATTGAAAGTATCGAGTTCCTTTTGGTGTAGTTTTTATGGTAATTATTTAAAGTTTTTATACAATAATTCCGAAATATAATGTTGCAATTGCAAGGTGTTTTGCAGGTGATTGATAAACGAACGCCCTCTATGCATATTCGCAAATTCCATATGACGTAATTACGTACAAAGTTATTTGATTAATTTTGACTTTTAATTGACCTTTTCGTGTACCGAAAATGTAAAATGCTGTGCAAAAACTTATTTTTGGGATGATCAGTATTGAGTTTTTCCGTGGATTTTTGTGGAAAGGAATTGGGAAAATCGTGGACTTCATGGCCAAACTTCATTTACTTGTAAGTGATTTTAACCTTAAAGTTAATGATAAAAAGGATCATACTCGATTCAATGTTGTACGATATTGAAATCTGGAAAACATTTTTTTTTTCATTACAATTGTTTTAATAATTGTCTATTGTAGTCATGGAGGTATCCCACTAGATATTTTGCCAAATTGTTGAGATTGTTTTATTTGAGATAGTCCCATGTTTAAGATTCTTAGGATATTTTTTAAAAAAGATCATCTAACACAATTTCATCTGAAGAACATATTGGATAGGTATTGCTTTATATGTTTGAAAATTGGAGTACTACGATTTTTTCGGTACCATGATTTGGACGATTGGGAAATAGACAAGATTACGATTCTTCCGGCGCCACGATTTGACGACGGATTCTTATAGATCTTGATGAAATAAAAGGAAAATGAAGAATGAAATTTTTCGATCTCTCGGTTAGCATACGAGAAATCGATACTTGAAAATTGAAAAAAAAATCACTTATTTAGGTGGATTTCTCAAGACTTTCATGGAAAAATGTTAAATGCTTACAAATACAACTCTACCGTTTTTTTTTGTACTCAAAAAACTATATACAAGAGGTCCAAGGGTTAAGTCTCGGTGAGGGTTGGAGGTAAAGCCCTCCCCCTCAAAAATTGAGATATTTATGTCTGTTCTGAAAACAAAATCGAAAATGCCAATATATAAATATTAATAATAAATATTAATATTGCTAAAATGGACATGAGCCGTAAAAATTTACTAAAAATGAACCTAACAATCTCGTAAACTAACCGAGATATGGAAAAAAATCTTCATTTTCGTTTTATTTCATTGAGATTTATGAAAATCCGTCGTCAAATTGTGGTACCGGAAGAATTGCAGTCTAACCTAGAAAAAAAGTTTTTATAAAAACAGTTGAGACCTAAACATTACCCGTGGATTTTTTTCTGCAATGTAGTATTTACCAAACGTTTTACCCCAAATTTTGTACCCGTTATACAATTATAGTGACGTTGAGTACTCCTCTTGAAAAAAAATGCCGTTTTTGTACGACATTTCGTACATTTGAGCCATTTCGTATCCCGGATAGTACGCGTACTACCCTTTAGAAAACACTGCCATAGTATTTAAGGGAAAATGATGAAATATTTTTAAGTAAACCTAAAAATATTTAACCTGTTATTAAATTTTTTATCCTGTTTAATCTGTACCATAGTTTCCTAATCTTTTTGAACTAAGAGTATATTCTAAGATATCAGTTAAGCGGATGGTAATATTTATTTTTATAATCCTTAGAAATTGTTAATAATACTTGTGAAAAGTTTTAAAAAAACTTAATAGATTTATCATAATGATCCAAGTACCAAGTACCAAGTCCATACACCAAGTACCAAGTGGAAAACGATCTGCAAGCACCATGGTGCTCTTGAGCATAGGTTTGGAAATCGATGATCCATATATCAATGTACCGATCTATATATAGCGATAGCTCCCAACAAGGGTGGAATCGCTCCATAGTGGGTACTGGAATTTTCTAAGACAATGGGTTTTAACCTGCGTACAATGAACCCCAAAGGTTCGGTGGGTTCTTAATGGGATTTTTATTTTATTTTTCCAATTAAGATGAGTTAGATGAATGAAAACTAATGGGGATCAATATCTCCAACAAGGTTAAGAACCACTGTTTTAAGAGGACGATGGCAAATTCCTAGATAGATGAGGAAAATCGTTAAGAAGTGTTATGGTGGTTTTTCCTTTTTATGGGTCAACTATTTCCAATTTATATTCTCCAAAACCAAAATTTTGCTAAATACTTATATTATAACCCAATTGATTCCCACGAGTTCGTCTGCGTGGTATAAAAATCTATTTTCATATGCTAAGTGCTATAAAGAAGACATTTTCTGTAAAGTTCCCAATTTTATACAAAAAATAGATTTGTAGATTACTATAGTTTATTTTGTTGGTAAGCTTTTAAAAAAACAAAAGAAGAAAAATGTTTTCCTTTGTATTGTTTATAACAACAAAAAAAGGAATATAAATCTAAATGTTAATGGAATATTAAGGATTTCATTATTAATAGACGTTTTTATAACTAAATGAAAGTTTAAAACCTTTTTGGAAGATGAAATTTTTTTCACCATATATTCAATGTCCTGGATAAAAGTATTGTATTGTATTTTTTATGGTATGAAATATTTCATTTGAAATGATTTGATATGTTCTTGGTGAAACAAACATAAATTTTACTTAAAAGCTTTGACGCAAATTTAAATTAATTCAATATATAGACCCTATGAAATATATGTATCAAACAATTACATACATCATACATGCCTCTGTAATTACTAATGCTCTTAAAATAATAAATATATTGTCATTGTTTCCATTTATTTGGTTCTAATTATAATATTATAGATATTTCTATCATTAAAACAACAGTATAATAAAATTAGACCAGAAATGAATTTATATGTACATAGTTACACTGGATATGGATCATATTATTCACCATTATTTGATTTTGAAATTGTTAAAACTATTCCAAGAAGACAATATTCCAAAATGTAATATGAATTGAAACTATTATGTAATTAAAAATAACTTTTATTAATTGAATAATTTACGTTCTTACAACAATATTTGTTGCCTATGGAAAGTTGAAAAGTTATTTTCTCATAAATTGATGGAAGAATTAAATTAAAATGATAATGTAGTGTGTTAGTAATTTAAAATTATATTAGAATCATCTCGAGGCGAGATTCTTCAATAATATCTTGGTATTTTATTTAAAATTTACAATGTGTAGTTCTTATCGTATAAAACTATAAAGTCTAGACGAGTTATAAATTACAATATTGATTTTAAATTACTTGAATTTCCCACTTTTCGCATATTTTAGGAAAGTTTTATAGACCAATTTTCCCCCAGTTTCAACTTTTATTAGAGGGGATTAGTTGTACAAAGGGGTTCGTGGCGAAAACGGTAGGTACATATAAGTGAAGTTGGAATAATATGAACCAAGACGTGTTTATTTTTTGTGTGCGAGCTTTAAACGTTTGAAAGCTGCTTCGGAAAATTTACAAGTGCTCTCTTTTATTGCGGTACATTAGAAAGTATAAGGAAGTTTGAACTTTCCTGGTAATTTTAACAAATTGTTTGGGGTTATATTGTTAGATAAATTCTTCTACTTTAAGTTGACAATATTTTTTAGGCAAATATTTTTGTCTCTTTATTAATTAAGATGTTGAGTAATTCTAGAGTTGTTTTTTTTAAATTATAAGCCGAGAAGTGTTATCAAATTTTGTTGGTTACAAGATTTAAATTATAGGAATGTTATGGAGCTTTGACCTCGACTCGGAACTTACAATTTATATTATATCTCCAACTTCGGCTACAAAATTATGAATTTGATGATAGGTAAAGCTAAAGCTTTTGGTATTAAAAACCAATCTGCTACTTTATTAAATTATTGTTTTATTATTTCATAATTCGTAGGTGCTCTATAACAAGGATGACCTACTCGCGGGCCACCTTGAGTCCACCTTGACTATTTTTTCAGCTCGCGAGATTTATCACATTTTTACATAGTATACTTCTTTTATATCGACCAAAGTGGTGAAAACCAATACATCAAAATGGTGTATAATTAACGTGACCATAATTTTTTTGCTTCAAAGTGGGACACCTGTAAATTTTAATACTAAAACTGGAAAACCATATGATGATTTTACGTAAAACGACAACACTAGAAATATATTAAAGTCAGTGCTTCTTTGTTAGACAAAAAAAAATATTTAAAAAATGACAACAACAAAAAAACTTTGCTAATATTGTAATAATAATTTAATAATAGAGTAGATAAATTATTCGACTGATTTTTTATATTTTTCGGATCCACAAATTTGCTTTATAGTATCCGGTTTGGTTTTCCGTGTACTATAGGTTTATGGTCTATGGGTTTTACACTATAGGTATATGTATACGGTATACATTTTGGTTATGATGAATTAATACCTATCACAGGCCACTTTTTCTCAAAGCGGGACATTTTTAGGTTCTTCGGGGACATCGGGACACAAAGCTCGAAAGCGGGACGTATAGTCACGTTATGTATAATGTATCTAAATCTAATATGGATACATATATTTTCATACTATGTTCCCCGCGTAGCTATGATGCATTTCCAAAGTGGGCTGTAAAATCATTTGGGTTGGCTACCCCTATTCTATAGTTTACGCTTAACGGATTCGAAGGATAGATTTTTTAAGTATACTTTTTAAGCCCTTAAGCTTTTAATTTCGCCTTCCAAAAAATCAACTTATAATCTTTGGTTCCGACTTCGGCTCCGAAAAACTCACTTCTGTAATGTCCTTAATTTATGCCTAGCATCTATAAATTTCCAGAATTGCTAAAAATCTTGGATACATTTACTACTTGATTTGGAAGAATCATTTTTTTAGTTTTATTGGCTTGCTTTTTCGCATTTTTAATCAATATTTATTTTTATATATTAATAATCAAATTTGGATAGTGGGAAATAGGGACCAATTTGTGGCTTCCCAATTGGGAACCCAATCGGATCCCAATAAGTCTATGAGATTTTTCTAGTCGGGATGTTATAAGGTATAGTCACCAAATTTTGCCCCCAAGCTTAATTTCGCCCCCTTGGGCATCTTTTTTTCTAAATAACACCACCTAGTTTTTATAATTTGAATTTAAAGTCAGTTAAGTCAGACAATCATTTCAAATTTTTAGAGGTGAAATGTTGGGTCTGTGTCAAGATATTTAAAAAAATAAAAAACTTGTCAAGGTAAGTTTTTGATTGAAATACTATCGATAAGATTTAAATGGTGATGTTCTTGAATTATTTAAACGAAATTTTGCCAAAATTTAATGTTATCGCTTAAAATTAAATCGATTATATTTTCATTTAGGTTATGACATGCGTTTTTGGTTGAATACAAATTTTCAACACAACTGGCAAATTCCTAATATCGTCCCCTTACATAAACCTAATATCGCCCCCGAGACGATATTGAGATTACTTCGTTATTTGGCAGTTGTATTTTTTCAACAATCATTTTTTCAATAAAATATTTAGTGTGGACGAACAGGTATCAGCACCATGATAAAATGGGAGAAAAGTGGATAGGATGCACAAAATGTTTCCAATGGATGCATGAGGATTGTTTTGAAAATTCAGGGCCTAACTTTATCAGTTCGATTTACAAAAAGAATTAAAATTACTTAAAGTTTTAACTTTAGGTACATCAATGATTAATAAGTCTAATTAGATATTGTTATTATTAAGATAATACTAATAATTATATATTGTTAAAAATATAGTTTATGTTTATGTACGTAAGTCCTGATTATTGTGATCTCAATATCGTCCCCGGGACGTAATTACGTGCCTAAAAAATTATTTTCAGAATGTCTACTTTTTTGTAAAGAATATTTTTGTATAAATAATAAAGAATTTAACAGATTTATTTATTTAAAATAATAAAGAAATGTTATAACTAAACTTTGACGTTATATTGATTACTTTAATCGCAACATTTTTTTCAAAATTTTTATTTTTCAAAAAGGGGACGTTATTTGGCGACTCTACCTTACTTATAAGTGAGCCCCAGGAATACTTCCAATATTTATAAACCTGTTACTATAAATGGTATTTATTTGAAGAGGTTTTGTTTCTTAGTTTAAATATTCTTCTAAAAAAAGAAGTCTTAATATTTAAATTTTATCACACCCATGTCTGTAGTCTATATTTTACTAGTCGTAACATAATTTTATTTAAGAGCATAAAATTATGTGTTTTCTCGTATATTCTGCGTTGGTTTCCATTTATATGTAATTGTTGATGAGTAAAGTAAATTCTCCGAAACTAAAAAGTCAAAAAGTTCATTCATAAATTAAATCTGACTTCATATCATCCATTCTGTTGCTCTTATTTACAATGACAATATAAAGCATATGATATATTTTTATAAACGTATATAACAATATAATGTAATAAAAAAGGTTTAGTAAGAGTGAAGGGTATGAGTTTTGTCTCGAATAGCTGTCTTTATTTTCATGCTGGTACTTGAAGGTAATTTCAAAGCATGTCACACGTACTACGCCCTTTTTTCCTCTTTATTCTCAAACCTCCGTCATCAACATATCATCCGTGAACATAATGAAGATGAAGATGATGTTAATGTATTCTGTGTGTAACTAGCACAATTGTTAAAGACTTTAAACAAATAACCAAAACAAAGCTAATAAATTAAAAGAAAATTTGAAAAAGAAAAAAAAAGGTCCCGCCTACGGCTATATTTTGAAGTGAGTCATAAACGTGAAAAAAAATAAATAGACCTCAAGTCCCAGCTGGAAAGGTCATTAAGTTTAACTCCTCATACTCTCTTTCAACGTTATCTCATAATATAGTTTTACTTCTTTTTTTTTAATCGCACAAATCATTTAACACGTTGTTCAATATGGCCTTTTATCGTAAAAAATGAAAGAACAAATGAGTTGAGATAGAGTTCTTTTTGTTTTAAGATGTCTGCCATACTTTCATCACATTTATCCAAAAATATCGCCAGCGCCAAAATGAAATCTAAAAAAAGATGTTTTGAAAACATTTAAAGATTAACATCAATTTTTAATTACTACTTGGAAAAAAATGGTGAATTTACTTATGACGCATGTAAGAAGTTATACTTCTTTGGGTTTAGATAAAAGTAGTGCCTTATACTCTAAAGACTGGAACGTGAAAATTGGATTTTTTTGGTTGGATTGAAGTGTTAGTTTAAGAGAAGCAAAAATGTCGTAAACGTTTAAAATAAAGCCATCAATAATAAAATACTAAAAACTTTGGATTTAAGCCAGGGATTCTCAAACTGTTTTGGTTGTGTACCATTGAATGATAACGAATGTTGCCCGGAAAATTCGTGCCAATTTTCGTTAGGTGGCATAAAACCAAGTCTGAATTTTCCACTGAAAAGTATGATAGATTCTGGATGGAAGAAATTTTTAAGTCGCCTGAAAGATGAAGAAAGTTTATGTAACAAAGTGGCAACTCTATAATTTAACAAATTTAACCAAAATAATGTATTGGGTCAAAATTTCCTCTCTAAATCACGACAAACTTTCCGGATAAATGTATTTTGACACATTTGTCATACCACCCACCAATTATAGACACAAGGAGTCCAAACGTAATGTAAAAAGTCGCATAAATTTGAGGTCCAGTACCGGTTGAGCGCGCTATAGTTCATAAAATACGCATTTGAGTCATTAAGTGTCGTTTTTAGAAACTGTAAATTTTAATCTTTTGAACGATGGAAAATGTGTTAAGATATGGTGCTGCCACAAGAATGTCTGGAGTACTAACTTACGTTACCATAGGTACCTTGTAGAAAGTAAATAGTTTAAATTAAAATAGTACTGCAAACAGACTAATGGCAGCGCCATATCTTGGTACATTACCCTTCATTGGGACATTACCAAGGATAGAGGATGCTGGAGGGAAAAATTCAGCCCTACGGAAAAAAAATTGTTTCCTGAGGTGATTAGGTCAATTAAACTGGGTAGATTTTTATTTTATATCCAATAATTTCGATTAGGGTTGCGAGTTTTCCTAATATCCCTGTTTTAGACAGACTACAGACGAAAAAAAATTACGGAGCTCACTTTGTCTGTTAATTTTTTTTTTAAATATGATGCATTTCTAATATTTATGTATGAATATTGGTACTTATAAATGAAGTTATTACACTGAGATTGTATAACTAGAGTGAGCCTGGACATAAATCTATTAAAAATATAATGAACGTCATCGGGCCCCCACTTCCTTTACTTTTTATTTAAATCAGCGCCCTCTCATGGCCTTAGTTAGACTTATTATCCCCCTACCCCCTATAGAGAATTTGAAAGGAGAGAATATCATAGATTCCTGAGATGATTAGGTCAAATAGTTTGGATAGATATGTATTTTATATCCAATAACTTCGGTAAGGGTTGCGAGTTTCCATAATATCCCTGTTTTAGATAGACTTCAAACGAAAAAAAAATACGGAACTCATTTTGCCTGTTAATTTTTTTTAATATAATGCATTTCTAATATTTATGTATCAATATAGGTACTTATAAATGAAGTTATTCCACTAAGATTGTAGAACTGGAGTGAACCTGGGTATAAATCTATTAAAAATATAAGGAACGTCATCGGGTCCCCACTTCTTTTCCTTTTTATTTAAATCAGTGCCCTCTCGTGACCTTAATTAAACTTATTCCCTTCCCTAGGTTGACTTGGAAAGGAGAAAATATAATATGTATACAAATATGCTAAGCATTCGGTAAAGTGAGAGGAAATAGTAATTTTAATGGCAAATTTAACATGGGGCTTATGGAGCACGTTCACTCTAGTCCAATGGCTCTTAGCCTTGTTGGAGGTGCTGATCCCCAGATCTCCACCAGTTTCATATGCGCATTTATCGAACCTTTCTCAATTGGAAAAATAAAATATGCTTTTTTATGTTCCAAACATAGGTATATATTTAAATATAAGTGCACAAAATGAACAAAATTATTAAGAACCCACCGAACCCGCGAGACTAACTCACCGAACCTCTAAGGTTCGATTGAACCCAAGTTAAAAACCACTGCTCTAGTCATATCATCTCAGTTTGGGATTTATGTAAAAGAGTATGTACTCTAGTCTTCTAGGATGACCACAGTTAAAATCAACCCTAGCCAATCACAGCGTTTTTGTGAGAACTCTTTATAAACTATACATTATGCAAAATATCGATTGACCATTTAACGCAAAATTATTTTTTAACTCATTAGAAATAACATTGCAATTTCAGGACTTAAAATCCTTATTTTTTTTTTGGAAACGAAGCAAAACTCATATTTTTGTATTCTTTATTTTCGATTTAATTTTACTTGTAAAATAATCCGTTCTTAAATACGCCTGAAATACTAGGAATTTTCCAAAAATACTTTAATTTTTTGAAAAAGACCCAAAATTTAAGAGTTGTTCCTGGTTTTACAAAGCCTAGCAATGATTCTGGCTAACTGGAATTGGTCTATTGCAGTGTTTCTTAACTTGGAGTGCCCGCCCTCCTTGGGGATGTGGGATACGCATAAAGTATGAAGTTTTTACTGATACATTTCTTAAAAAAAGGTATTTGTCCTAATTAAAAAAGAAAATAAACAAATTTTTACATGGGATGCGGAGACCTATTTTCTGGTTCGAAACGGTGCGGTTCACTTAAAAGGTTAAGAAACACTGGTCTAGTGGGATCTAAAACTTAACCTTTTGCTTAGCCATCAATGAAAATTAATATTGTTTTGTTAAGATTTTCTATTCTGATATTCAAATTAGTCTTAGATTTGTAAAGCTATAATCCAACTCCAAATGTGTTCCCTAAAATTTTCGTTTCTATTAAAAATATTCTAATATATTTTAATATATTCTAATAAAAATTTTCGCTTTTTACTTTTTCAAGCATAATATGTATCATAAACAATTTTCAAATAAAATTCATTCGACTACAGCCATTAATATTTTATCAATATAAACTCAATCTTGAAACTCCAACGTCTGAAAGAATTTCTGCAATTTCACATATTCATGAGAATATTTCAACGATTTTCAGCATAAATATTTATATTAAAACCAAATCTAATTAATTTCAAATAAATATTTTTTCTTCTTTGTTTATCCATCAAACATTATAATTAAATGAACGTTCAATTTTCATACCACTTAGTTTCAACAGCTCCGATCCAATAATTAAATTGTCTTTTTCAAACACTTTAGAATAAATCAATATTCCCTAATCCGAATACTGCAGACCAAAGTAAATATCTTTCTATTTAATTAAAGTGATCAATTCTCGAGTCTATTATTCCATTAATTAAAAAGAAAGTGGCACTTGTAGTTACTTGAAATTCTTACATTTTATTCAATTATACTCAATTGAAAAAGATCTTGAAGAAAAATAAACTTACTAAGCTATCATTGTGTTTATTCTGAAAATAAAACGAGAAATAGTTATTTGAAAAGTACTAGAAAATTGGCATTGAATTTGACATTAATTCTTATAAATATTACTTTGTAATGTAATTAAATTTAACGTACTACCTTTTAATTACAAAACGGTAAAATAATTATTCGAAATAAAATTTAAGTATCCTGCTTTTCTTTGTCTGGAAATCTCTGTTTGAAATCAATCACTTCACATTTACGAAACTCAACAGAATTTATGTCGAACAATGAATCCTTATTAGACGAAAATGAATTGGAAATGGAGTTGTGCTTGGGAGTGGTTGGTGGGGGACTAATCGAGGAAAATTAGAATTTCCGTGTACAGGTAGTAATTGCTCAATTTCCGTTGCGTTAGAGGCCAGGATATTCGGAATATCTAATTCGTACATATGTAAATAATTACAAACAGAAATGAGAAAAGTTGGTGAATTTGTTTTACTTCTTTGTCAACCCCCATCCCTGGAACATTGCGCCCTTATCGCTCACCGTTTGTGAGGGATGACAACGTCTTTTTTGAACAAACGAGCTTTGGCATTGAGCGTAGGTGTACACGCCACGTCCTTAATTAACGAGCGAGGTTAAGTATTCGTAATATTTCAACGATAGAAAAAAAATTGAGGCAATGTATCCGAGAAAAGTATAATTCTTGAAAGATTTTTTGAAGTTATACTTCTAAATTGTTTTAAGGTTAAAGGTTACCAAAAAAGAGATGTGAAGACTGATACTATAACCCACGTTTTTGGTTGTTGGAATTATTATAGTTATATAAGTACTATAGTTAGTATTCGACTGAAATTAGTTTTTACGGCCAAAATCGAAACCGAATTTCGGTATCAGTCTTAGTTTCAGCCGAAACCGAAACCGAAACTTCCATATAAGGTCATGTTTTCGTAGAAAAAAAAGTTAATCATAATAAGGAAATCCATGTTGTTTAAGTCCTTGTCTTTTTAAATATAATAATTAAATTGTGGGCAATAAGGACGAAGCTGCTTGTGGAATATTATTTATTTTATTGCCAACGTTTCGTCAGTTATTCCTGACTTCTTCAGAGCTCAAAATTTAAAAATTACTCCACAAATGTCATAAAAATAAGCTGTAAAATGACCCAACTGGTAGAACAACAGACCAAGAATACAATTTGGTATTGATAAATAAAATATTGTTTAAAAAACATTATTGAAAAAACACAAACACACATGTTATAATAATAATAATCCAATAACACAGAAATGCAGTTAGTCAGGCTAGTAAACGACATAACAAGAGAATTTAATAACAATAAACATACAGGTGCCATCTTTCTAGATATAGAGAAAGCATTTGACACAGCGTGGCATACTGGACTCATATTCAAGTTAATTAATTATAAATTTCCCACATACATAATATACTTAATACAAAGTTACCTAAAAAAACGAAGAATGTATGTAGAACACAACGGATATAAGTTAAGCATCAAAGAAGTTGTAGCAGGTGTCCCACAGGGTTCTGTCCTGGGTCCCAAACTCTATCTACTTTATATTAATGACATTCCAAAAACAAAAGATGTAGAAGTAGCGCTCTTTGCAGATGATACCTGTGCATACACTAATTCGTACAGGATAATAGCCATTCTAAATAGGCTACAACGGGTAGGACAAGGAATAACTAAGTTCTTTGATAAGTGGAAGACCACAATAAATGACCAAAAGTCTGAATGTATCATATTCACAAAAATAAGACCAGAAATTACCGAAAAAATAGAATTAAACCATGTCCCTCTGGAATGGTCTAAGAATGTCAAATATCTTGGACTCACTCTAGATCAGAGGCTGACATTCACAAATCATGTTAACGGGGTGATAAACAAATGCATTGGGTTGCTACTACTACTCTACCCATTAATTAACAAAAAATCTAAACTTAGTGTAGAGAACAAACTATTATTATACAAAGTAATGGTTAGGCCTGTAATAACATACGGATGTCCCGTGTGGCACACTGTTAGCGAATCCACATATAACCAACTACAGATTCTCCAGAACAAATTCCTAAGACTGGTAGGAAACTATCCAAGAAATACATACATATAAAAAATGCACGAAGATCTAGAAATAGACTTTATAAAAACGCACATTAAAAAATATGCCAAAAAACTTTATGAGCGGGGAAATATAACTGATAAGGACATACTAAAAGACCTACACTACGATCAAGGTAGCTAAAAAAACAAAAGAATAAAACACGGGCTAATATAGTAAAAGAAAAAGAAAAGGAAAAAAAAAAGAAAAAGGAGAAAAAAAATCTATATTACTTAATTGAGATTAACCTATTAATTGTTAATACCTAACTAATTATATTTTATTTTACTTACTTTTAGAACATATGTTTTTTTTTTCTTAAAAGTTTTTTTTTTTAACAATGACAGAGGGAGTTTTTGAATTTCTCTATCTTAAAAGGGCATCTCTATAATGAAATCCAAAGAAAAAAAAGGAAAGGGAAATGAGAAGCAAAAGTTCAAAGGTAAAATATTGTGGTAAACACAAGAAGGAACTTTTAAGTTAAACAAAACTGTTAAGATAAGTAAACAAAATTTTAAATTTGTAAACTTACATGTGTAAATTATTGTAGGAAATAAAGTTTTATTATTATTATTATTATAATCCAATAATAATATAATAATTATAATAATAATAATGTTATAATAATAAAAAATTTTGAGCCCTGAAGAAGTCAGGAATAACTCACGAAACGTTGGCGATAAAATAAATAAGATTCCACAAGAAGCTTTGTCCTTATTGCCCACAATTTAATTATTATAATTAGGAAATCTTTACTTTAAATGTCTATAGGTATTCATTGATCATTTAGTCCCTAATATTGGAGCTAATCATTAACTGATAAAATTCAGATCTCTGCTTTTATATTTTTTTTAAATAAAAAGAAAATTCAGGTTATTTAAGATCTTTTTGTTTTTTATTTTTTATTTAATCTTTTTATTGTTCAATTAGCTACGTTTCGTTACTAATCGTAACTTCCTCAGGCTTCTTGATTCACAAAATTAAATATTTTTAATTTAAATTCAATAAATAAATAAAAATTGGACTTTTTATTAAAAGTAATTCTTAAAAATAAGAATTTTTATTTATTTATTGAATTTAAATTAAAAATATTTAATTTTGTGAATCAAGAAGCCTGAGGAAGTTACGATTAGTAACGAAACGTAGCTAATTGAACAATAAAAAGATTAATTAAAAAATAAAAAACAAAAAGATCTTAAATAACCTGAATTTTCTTCTTATTTATAAAAAAAAAACTAATCATTAACATAACATATTATTATAATTTCTTATTTCAAACAAATGATTTATGCTGAAATAAGGGGTTGATTTGAATGAAGTGCACCTAATATTTCTTTTTAATATTAGTTACATATAAGATAAAATGAAAAGTTACAAAACAAAATTACTTTTTATCTAATATGTTTAGGTACACAAAATAGAAAGTACTTTTTCTTATGTCTGAAAAACAAAATAATTTCTTCTTAAGTTTGATCAATTTTCTTTCGAACTGAAAAAAAAATATTAAAGATAATATTAAACAAAATTTTTATGAACTGATAGTTATCAATGTTCATAATTGAAGAATCAAATAATAAATGAAAAACAATGATTTTTCAACATTTTTATCTAATGAATTAAGTTTCGGTTTCGGTCGTAGTTTCAGCTGGACGACAGCCGAAACCGAAGCTAAGCCGAAACTCGCTTTTTGGCCGAAACTAGGGCGAAACCAAAAATTCGGTCGGGCATTATTTATATTGCTTGCTGTGTTCGACCCTTTTTAATAACCGAAATATTTATATTAGTTGATATGTCACAAGACTTTTAATTTTACGTCACCAACAATTTTAATTACAAAGTTAGATCATAGAAATTTTATAACACGGATATTGGAAAAATATGCTTCATGTTAGTTATAAAGTCATATATATATATTACGAAAAAATTTTGAAGAGGATGATGAAAATCATTGTTCGAAAGGAAATTAATGAAAAGTTTGCCATTAAAATTTTAAATTCAGGACTTCAAATTATATTGGAAAGGTCTCGAATTTTAATTAAAACTCAGATATTTTTGCTTTGAGTTATACTTGACGTTACGTGAAAGGTAAACAATATTATGAAATAGAAATTTAACATATCTGAAATATTTGTTGTAACGGAAATTATAAATAAAAGACCTTAAATTGTTTAGGTTGCTGTATGTTTTCAAATATTTTTTGAATGGCTAAATTTCATTTTCCTTTTATTTAAAGTTATATAAATTTTTGTCGTAATTATTATTACCAAAATTCAAACAGTTTTACGAGTATGTTTCCAATGAAGTGTGTGGTGTCTCATTTTTTAAAATTTTTTGCAGTGTAATTATTATTTAAATCGTAATCGATTTTTCATATCGAAATAAAACAGGTATGTGTTTTACTGTCATGGGTATTATATAAACATGGAAAAAAAAATGGAATTTTCCTCATTTTTGTCAACATAGAAATAATTTCTGTATAACACAGTACAATTTCGTAGGAATTATTTTTATGTTGGAGTAGTTTATTTTACTTTGGTAGAATAGGAAGAATTCCTACATTAATATAGGGATTTTTTTTGTTTAATCTTAGAAATAATTTATATGGGAACATTTAGAATTTCGTTTTTTTTTAATTTACTAGAGTCCAGAGAAGTTCCAGAGAACACTAGAGAAATGACTATGTTTATAAAGCAGAAGTTACTTTGTTGACGCAACAGAAATAGAGGAACTTTTCCTGTTAAAAACAATTTTTAGTATTTTAAAATTTTACCATCCAAAAAAGAGTAAATTCCCATTTTTACGTTCTTATATCCTTCGAACATTATATCTGGGAATGATTATTTTGCAGGAAAATAACTCTTGGTTAATAATTTTTTTAAGAAAACAAATTTTCTTTACTTTTCTTCACACTTCTTATATATATCCATTAAATGTTTGCATTTTTATTGCTAAACATATTCTATTTTTATATGTTTTAAAAATTTAAAATACAATTGGTTTTTAGCCGATATTAAAGGTGAATTAATATAACTGATAACTTAGAGTATAATACATGAAGTTGGAATGAGTAATCATCTTCATGATTACTGAATCTTTGAAATGAAAAACTATAGATTATTAATTCTTAAAACATCATTTGAACTTATGGTATGTATAAATTTTATAAAAAAACTTTGGCCAAATAAGTTCCAATGTTAGGGGAACCAGAAAGAAATGACAAAATGAGCGTAACCTTATCATATATATCTTAGTAATAAATAAAGTATAGTATAAATTTGAAATTATTAGTCTACAAAATATTCATCCTATATGATTAATAGAAGAGTAAGCTAAGATTTTCCGAAGTTTATTTTGATTAAATCCTCCAATTGCACCAATTATTGTTGTAATTATAATAATAATTATAATAAAGTCCATTTCTATAATGTAAGAAATTAAAATTATCGGAGCAATTTTTTGTCAGATTAATAGAATTAGTGAATTATTTCAAGAAAGGCCTTCTATTATTGAGGGGAATCAAAAATGAAAAGGGGCTGATCCTATTTTTATTAATAATGAAGCATTTACTAATAAAAAGATAAAATTATTAGTAAATATATTTGTAAACATAAAACTTATACTATTGCTTGCCAGACTAAGCGTAAAATGAGTCATTAAGTTCTTTTTTCGATGGGATATAGTGTTTATCGTTATAGAATTTTTACTTTTGGCTTTTGGTCTACATCATCATCAACGGACAAGTCTAACATTTCATCTATTAAATATCATAGATGCTGGCAGAACTTCTATAAAGCTGATTTTGAGATCCATTTGCCTATTTTTTTTTCGTAACCTTTTATAGCCTTTAAAAAGCATCAAAAATCACCAGCTAAGGTGCTTTTAAAGTTAAAATGCATTACAGCCAAGGTTAAGCGTTGGATGTCAATATTTAATGCCAGGAAACAAATTCTCAATACTCATCTTTAGTGATTTCTTTAGTCAACTCAACTCAGTAAAATTCTAACATTTTGTTCATTTCTAATACCTTGAGGTTTGACAACTTTCCAGTACTACTCTGTATTTTCTTGAAATCAATATTTTTCCAATTTTCATGGAAATTTGTCAACAATCGAATGTCAAGACTTTTTAAATGTCTGGCTAATTTTTTCTTAAAATACGCCTTTGAATACTAATTCCTAGACGCGATGGCAGCAAGTAAAAGGAAGCCTTTCTTTACTTAGTTTCTGCTCAAGAAGCACAGAAGTCCCATTAATACAACCTAAATGTGAAGCAGTAGTACCACAACAAAGAATTTGCACTTTATTTTCAAGATTCCAGTCAATAATTGCGTTCCAAACTTCCTGTTTTCCTTCCCGAAGAGTGGCCCAATTTTGGTACAGCGATTACTTTTTTTTTTTTACCATATGAAATAACTATCAGTAATTGTTCTTCTTTTGATTTTTAAGTATTTAAAGCCAGGAAGAGTTTACCATCCTAAGGGACAGTTACAGTATCCGGTACTCATTTTTGGAAGGAATTGACTTTCATAGCTTCCCGTGCTATTTTCGCTTTTCCCTACAAATTCATTGAATAGAGGAATAAGTAATGAGAAATTAATATTCTTATGTCCCAGTGCTTCAGTAGTTGCTTCAGCAGTTGCTTCAGTAGTAAACACACAATTCCTTATATTAAAATTCTTGGAAACTTTTGGATATTTAGTTGGTCGACCAATGTTGATTAGAAATATTTGACAAGTCTCCAATTGTCTGGTATAGATTTGATACCATTTCTTTCCTTAATATCTTATTGTTTACGGTTTTTATCATTCTTGATTGGTACAAGTTAGAAAACTCAAAATTATCGAATTTGAACTTATAAAAACTCATTTGCCATTAATAAATAACTGCACTTGGATAAATATTGAAAATATTTTTCCATTAATTTTGAATTTAACTTTTTTCTGAACAGTAATTTATTATTAGTTCGACCAATGAGCTTTAATATGTTTATATCATGTCTATAAAGATAAAAAATAATTGCTAGATGACAAAAAGTAAATTCATTTTTATTATTTTCATTAACTTTAACTTTATACTTATTAAACTTCCTCATCAATTTTATCAGTTTCTAAAAATATTCAATATTGCGTGCTTTTCATCGTCTAGCAAGTAATAATGAAGAAACCATTTCGAAAAAAACTTGAACTTTTCATTAATTGAACATTTTTTTCCCTCCCGATTAAACCCCTCGTCCTCCTCATCACATTCAATGATTTTGTGCTTAACAAACGGAAAATGCACGAGTAAAAATTGAAAATGGTTTAACATTTTACTGATTTTATGTAATGAATTAAAATGTGTTTAATTAATTGGACTATTATTTTCGTTTCATTAACTCATATTAATGAGGGGTGTCGGCGCAAAAATTAGACGAGGGTGAGCGTAAGTTGGCAAAAGTAATTGACTTATCTGATTTAATCGGATAAAACACGGTGAAGTTAAATAAAATTGAAGTTGAATGAGGGAAATCTTGTAAATATTTCACTGATACTCACATAATATACAGTTACATACAAAAAGATTTTCACAGGAAAACCATACCTACATCTATATAATATAGGGAAAAAACAAAAATCGTATGTGAATAAAAAAATCATTTGGATTCTGTTTCGTTTTTCAAACGAACCCCGTCAAGTCTCTGATTTTTTTATAAACCTACGTTTTCGGGAATGTCTTTTTTTATATTGTTCAGTCCTTTCGTGTTTCCCGGAACGTTTTCACCCGACTTCTAATTTAAATACTGCGTGTTATGTTTATTTTATTTGCTTCTCTACTCCATTCTGTTTTGGGGAAATTTAAAGAAGCATTCATTATTTTTAATTATATGCCACGGTTTTTTTATCTTGTTGAATATTATTAACGTAAATTCCTGAGGTAATATACTGATGTTATAATACAAAAATCGTATTCATACAAAAACAAAAGCGCTTCAAATGGTCTCAGAATAAATACTTTAACCATTGATTTTTAATTCTTTTTTTCAACTCTAAATGATAATGGAAAACGTAATTAGCCATTTTATCAACTGAAATTTCGTTTTTTTTGCTTAATCATATGCAAATTACACACAAGATTCCATTTAGTGTCTTAAATAAGAGGCACTTTCAAAGTATGAATTCATAATTTTCACTTTTTTGCTTTCCAAAATTAATTATGGTGACATTTATAACATCAACATCCATTTATTATTAAGTATTATGACTCAGATTCGTATCTTTTTAGTTACTACTGTTATTTTTTTTTCTGTTTTCTACCAAATAGTGCCTAAGTTTAGTCTTCTTCCAGCAGCAGGAACGGTCAGTCCTTTGTGGGTCCTTTAAATTAAAGAATGTTATTCTTCTTAACAATTCTAAAATTCCATTTCTTTTTCTACATGCAATGTAAAGCAGGTAATTCACGCTCCGACTTGCAGTACTGCTAGTCGGACCACTAGTTGGATCACCTAAATGATTCGACTAGATTCGACTAGACATCCAACTTCCAACCACATCATTCACGGTTCGACTTAAGATCCAACTTCGAAAGTCGGACCATAAGTTGGACTGCAAGTCGGAGCGTGAATGGCCTGTCTTAAGCACGGTTTACTTTTCTTTTTTTCATCACATCAATTATCCTTTTTTCTTCTTTGAATCTTTTCAATACTTCTATATTAAGCTTAATCCTTTCATTGATTTCTGCATTGCTCTTCTTTAGCACCCTAATTCATATCGGACTGAATACTCTTTACTGTTCCTAAATGGGATCTTACAGGATCAATAATATTCTCAGTATCAATACTGACAGTATTTACTTAATTCTCCATCGGTATTTTTGAACTTTACACGGTCATTCTAACTCATCAGTATTTTCTTCATTAGGAATTAGTTTTTTTTCCTTTGATCTGGGGGCCTCTTATAAGAGTTCCTCTGCGCTGCGTCCTAAAAGGACTATTGCGCCCCAGTTTAATTTCAGTTCCAGTTGGTTAGGTCTGCTTCTGATATGAATCTCAGCAGACAGTCAACTGGATCTCTGTGTATGTTCCCCAGCTCATGTCCGGGTGGACCAAGCGAGTTGAGACGACTTTGAGTCATGGCTGGGCAGTCAAATAGTACGTCGCAGGCAATTTCATCTTCCACGCCACATTTCCTGCAAGCAGCTGACTCTGTGTTCTTCCCTATAGTTTGGAAATGTTTCCTCAAATTGCAGTGTCCTGTCAGTAGGCCTACCAGCGTTTTGATGTCCTTCCTTCTTAGATTTAGAAGTCTTTTGTTATATTCTTTCAAAGGTTTCTTTATCATGACCTTTGAGAACTTGCCTCCTACATAGTTATTTTAGGATTTTATTTGTTCATTCTGCATCCATTCAGCTATTTTACTCAGTGTTATGCACTTTGGTAGGCCTATAGCCGGCTCTGGACCCATAAATGACATTCTTGAATCCGCCTTTGCGAGTTCGTCTGCCTATTCGTTGCCTTTGATACCAGAGTGCCCGGCACCCAAGCAAGTGAAACCCTGTTGGATGTCGCCAACTGGATGAGGAGTGATTTATATTCTCAGACCAGCTTAGAGCTAGTCTGATAATTTTTGATCGCTTTAATTGCGGCTTGGCTGTCTGAGAAGATTCTTATATTTTTATTGTGATAATTTCTTCTCATATGCTCTTGAAGACAGATGATTATGACGTAGATTTCTGCTTGGAATATTGTAGACATTTTACCCAGGCCTACAAATATTCGTTTCCTGGGATTTGCCCCCCATATTCCAGCGCCTATGCCATCATTTGTCTTTGATCCGTCAGTGAACCATACTATGTCACTTGGGATTATTTTGTTTAGGGATTAGTTAATCGAACAACATGGATTCTCGACAAAACGCGTATTTGGCAATAACTTTAGTGATAGCTACTAAATGTAATGTTAATCGCAAGCGTTGGTTATAAAAATGACTAAGTTAACGACAAAATTCTTCTCATTTGGTACTTCTCCAGGAAGTTATCAAAACGTACGCTGCGGATTACAAGAGCTCTTTTAGAATGAGCGACTATTTATCAAAGTACTGTTAACGGCAAAACCATATTTGGAAAGAAATATGGAAAAGTAGAAAAAGAAAAAGTAGAAATGTGAGAAGCAGTATTTTAGTTGACGATAGACTATGATTTCTACGAGACTACTTTACGGTTTCTTTCTACTGGCAGATATTTTAAAGACCTGACATTTTCAGCAATAATGTCACCTGCCGCAAAATCTTACAGTTATACTTGGCAAGAAAAGTTATACTCTCCCCGTATACTTTACTAATATACAATAATACTAATTGACAGTATTTCTTTAATCCCTACCAATTTAGCGTCGTATTCAGACACGGCTACGCGTAACCAATACTGATAATACGAAATTAAATAATTTTGAATTCCTTCAATATCAACGTAATTACATCAGTATTGCCCTTACACGATCAGCAATACTGCCTTTAGTCTGGGCTATTGACAGTATTATTGATCGTGTAAGGTCTGCTTAAGTATCCAAATTTCTGATAGCACTTTAGCGATTGTTTTCCAAGTTTAAGTTCCGATTTAGAACCCGACGATGTTTTGTTACCGAAAGCAATTTTCGATAAAGTAAGTCGATTTTTATTTTCAAGAGACAATTTTCCGTCATTGGTGTTGATACTTTCTATATTCTAATGAATTGGATCATATTTTCCAGTTGCATGTTTTTCGCGTTGATTTGAAAAATGTTTCATCTTTGAAAATTTTTAAGACTTTTATTTCCTACGTTGATTGCCAATTTATAATTGTTTTCGAATTTACCCTTTTCTGATTTTTCCAACAGTAACTAGGCTGTCAGAGTATTTAATGATTTGCCCACCCATTCTCCCAAAATCTTCGTATTTCTCTAGTATTTACATTTATTCATTCATTCTAAAAAGTATTTTTTTTTAATTTTACTAAAACGACAGAAATCTACAAGTTTTAAGTTTCGAGAGTATTTACGTGTATTTCGTAATATTTGACTACAATGACAAAAACATTCGTACACAATAAGAGTACCATTACATTTTCCTGAACTCATTCTCATTAGGAAATAGTGAAGACACATTACATCTGTAGACACTGACAATATAATTTTATTCGACACACACTTCCCAGGAATTTGTTTTATGCTCATTTCTCGTACGTGCAAGATTCATTAAAATTTTATTACATATGTTCAGATTTCGTCTGGTTTTCTCCCCCAAAATACGAAATGCAAATAAGACGTTTTGGAAGTGAAATCTCAAACAGCTATAAATTATATAATTTGGATTTAAGTTATTTTGAAGTTGGGTTTTACTTTCTTGTTGAAGTAAACTTCATTCTAAGACCAAAAGTTGATAAAATCCTACATTTAGAATTTTTAAAAAAGCTATGACGACCGCATTGTATTACACAAAAATCACCAGAAATATTTGTGCAGAACTGTAAAGGAGGATACAAACGTAATGATGAACACTATAACTTTTGAAATCATCATACAATTTTAAATTTTCTATTTGACCTTACTTATGTTTACTATTTTCATGAATCTCTAGTTCTAGGGAAACGTTTTAGATTTTGATTGTTGGATATTAAAAAGTTCAAATGTTCAACACCACTTTCATGTTAAGTGTTGTGCACTTTTAATTAATGAAGTATTATCTACGTTATAATACTATATTTTCTTTTTCACAACGGGTTTCAACAGCAGGTAGTTGTCATCATCAGATGGTATTTTATTTTTTCTATTGTAAACAAATTTTATAGAAATTGTTTGTTGTAAATAATTAGTCTTAGAGAATATTAGTTTTTTTTTGTACCACACCCCGTTTTATTCATTTATTGTTTTTCTTATACACATTATTTTTATTAAATAATATTGCACTAATCAAAATAAGATTTTTTCGCTGGCTTTGAACAGTTATACTGTGTATACGATACATACGACCTTTTTTTGGACCTTTCCCACTTTGAGGGGGGGGAGGTTTGGCCAATTTCAGAAGTTCAGTACCAAGAAGACGTGTTGAACTATAACACTCTCCAGTTTCAAGTCAATCCGTTGGATAGATTCTGAGAAATCTTGTCTCCCAGTTTTAAAAAGTTCATTTCGAGAAAAACGCATTTAAAGTTTTTTGAAGATATTTTTTTATGTTATTTATCAATTAATTCAATTTTTATCTGTGAAAATACATTAGTCAGATATTCCAATCCTTTTAACACGTTATTCTAGAATGTTATAAGAAGAAATTTATGGAGAAAAAAAATCGATTTTTTTTTTCTGACGGTGATCCACCCTTAAATAGAGCAATATGCCACTAGTATTTTAGATACTCATGATGGCCCTTATACCTGCGGACCTTTAAGCCCCTCTGTACCCTACTATAACTACTAAACCACCGCCATTTCTTTTTTTTTGCCTACTTTTCACGAAATCAAAAATTCTTCAATTTCATACTAATAAGTTTTGGTTTATAAATTCTAATTAAATGAAACAGTTTAAAGTATTATTTTAGAACCTCGACTTTTAAAAATAAATATTTTAATTTCTATTTTTAATAACTATACGGTAATAAATGTGTCCCTAACTATAGTAATAATATTTTTTTATTTTCAGTTAAATTCACAAAAATCAGAGCTTAAATAAAATATGTACCCTCGTCACTGAATTGAGTGGTGAGAGGAATTTTTATGTTACTTTTATGTTACACTTTTATAAAATTATATTTATTTATATGTCAAAGCTTTGAATATTGCTTGAGGTATCTACATCAATTTGAGCTTAAAAGCGCGCCAGTGAAACGAATCAGTTCCAATATATATGTGATTCACATAAAGTCGAACCGAGCTTTCTCTTTGGCCTCTAATTAATACCCGACATACATTAAATAAAGAGTAAAACGAATCAAACAAAGCTTATATATTTTCGCGATTTTCCATGGCGACATATTGAAGGGTGGGTTATTTTTCAAACCCCCGTCTTCCATTAAAAAACGTAAGTGTATCATTTACATGAAAAGTGATTGATTTGAAGCATCAGCTATTTAACATAATAATGCTATTTTTAAGCTCCAAGTTGGTTAGGGGATGTTGATTGAACATATACGTGTGCCATTTTCTAGGATTTTTTTTTATATCCACATTTTATTTAGCGGCCTCGTTGTGAATTTTCCAATATTGATCAAAGACAGCCCTTATTATTGCGGTGATCTCACTCCTTCAGTGAAATATATATATATTCTCCCTGTTTATCCTTTGTCATTTGCCTTTATTGTTGTTAATATTTGGGTTTGGACATATCCCTTTCTGAATGTAGGGCTTCACTTTGCGGTTTTCGAATGGAGAACCCTTTATTATCTCAAACAAATGCATTTCATCGCCAATTTGTTTACACGGTCACACCATTTTATTAATAGATGGGTATTTTTAAAAATATCTAACCTGTTTTTATTCGCATGATGAAACTTTATGTTTTGGAACAAATCCGGTTGTAAATAATTTAGCAAAGTTGTACGGTTTTTGTCGTTGTTTTATTTTAATCACAAAAGTTTAATGATAACTTTTGTGCATTGTAGGTAAATACTGTTGTTTCCTAATTTGCTTATTTTACTACAATTTTCAACTTTTTGCCAGGTTTCCGCTTTCACCAGGTATCCGACACTATAGAGTAAGATAAAAACAAAACATTTACAAAAGAATTTATCGAGGGTATCAGTATACTTTTAATGATGTTAGAGTTGGATGGATTATGCTATTTTTAAGATTTCTTTACAATAAAATGAAATTTATGCTTTAAAAATTTAAAAAAAAGGGAGAACTTTTAGTTTCCGATTTAATAGGTTATTGTTTACAATAAAGCCAACAAATTTTAAGATGCAATATAGTAGAATATGAGAAAATTTAAAAAAATATGAGTTTTATTCTCCAAAGCTTTTATTCACTTTTTTATCCTTTAAGTGGGGAACGCCTTAATTTCTTAACAAAATATGAATATATTCTATGCTGTTACCAAGGATTTGACTCTTCGGATAAATAAACTTTTTCTTTTTTATTCTTACTATTGGTTTGTTATTTTTCTTTATATTATAGCATTATTCCGAAAAAGTGATAAAATGATCATTGGATATCTACTATCTATAATCCTAGACTAATATTATGTTTCCAAGTTTGAACTTAGGAGGTATCCCTGAATTTACTGGTTCAACTTTGAAAATTCACTGTTGAGAGCATTATATTTGTAAAAAATATCATAAAAGCTTATCATAGGAAATCATTTTTTTTTTGTTAATGGTTTTATCACTAGTTCAACATTAATTATTGTTATGCATAGTGTTGCTGTCGGGTAATAGGAAATCATATGAGCTATCTTGGAAAGCTAATATGGAAAATGGAAAAACCATATTTATTAATCGTGAAAAGTTTTGTTTATTAGATTTTGATGTTTGTATAACCCTGAATTCAATTTGACCTTTATCAATTTAACGCCAGAAAAAAATGATTCATAAAGCTTTAAGCTTTAAGTTGTATAAGGTTTACAAAAGTGGTAATTATCTTCTCTGATTTTAAAGTTGCAACCAAATTAAATTGATTATTAATTTAAATCACCTACTGGTGACCGAGTAGTCAAGATGGCCGCCCCAAAACTGGTAGGTGCTGGGTTCGATTCTTGCTTCGGGAAAAATTTCCATATTTCTCGATTAACTCATTAATCCTAGAGTCGCTTAAAATATTGGTACTTATAAAGCGACGATTAATAACAATAACTAAATCATTGAACTTTAATAATAATTAAATTGTGTTTTATGCTTAAGGGTTAATTGTGAAGGAGGGGAAATTTATAGTTCATGTAGATATAATTTTACTTTTCAATCGTTACCCTAAAAATAAGAAAGAATATGTTTTAAAGAAACTATGAAACTTTCGCCAACTGCAGGATATTCAACAGTCAGGGAAGTCAGGGAAAGCCGGGAATATCATTGAATCATGAACTGAACAAAAATTTACGGAAGTTTTCAATTTTTTTTTAGAATTTGATAAGTATTTATATGGAAAAAGAAAAAAGATGAACACCTCTTGATAAATACGAATAGATACTGTATAAAGAACCTGGAGGTAGAATAATAAGTTCAATAGGCTCTATATCAACGGTCGGGAAACTTTTTTAACCATTACCCCAAAATATTTTTGCGTAAGACGATATTACCCCCCCCCATTGAGAAAAGAAACCAATCAATGTAAATTTTTAATTAACATTATGTTTTGAATTAATCTACATTTACATATGTCTAGTATAGGTTTGGTATAATTACTTTAAAATTTCCCTATTACCTAAACAAAATTTTATCTCATTTGGGGTAATTTACCTCGGTTCCCCGGCCGCTGCTCTATATAGAAAATTACCACACATGAAGCTCATTTCGCAATCTTTTCACCAAATTGATCAAAATATAATGCGGTGGAAAAAGTTTTATGAATAAGATTAAGGAAAGAGCAAATTTTGATCTGGAAAGTCAGGGAATTTCTATTAAAGAAAAAACTAGGTATCCTGTTCTGTTAAATATCAATTACGATAACTTAAGACATTGTTTTTGTACTTGTTTACGATAAAATAATACCTATTATAATATTCTACCCTTTTCAGTTAACTATCCTTAGAGTTTAAGTCGAAATTTATTCAGTCCCGAGTGTAGCCAAATGTGTACCGGAATGCAAGGAAGTCATTTGGCACCATATTAAATTTGTTTATATAATGGACTGGTGAAGCTTATTAAGCTCTAAATTGGTTATAGCTAATATAGCTAATATTCCTTGGTCAACCGATGTTTACGGTTAATTCCGTCAGCTATTGAATTAATTAATGTGATTAATAAATTCATGAAAAGTTTCAATGTGTTGGCAAATATTTTCGGAAAAATGCTTTTCATAATTGCCAGCGACTTGATGAGAATATTAAATTAATGATTGTGTTATTCGTTCGGTTTGCAGGTTATGTTGTTGCAAGCTGCCACCCCCAGTGGCGGCGGGGGTCAAAGTTCCGGACGTCCTCCGGAGAATGAAGCGCACGAGGGCGTCGGTGTTCCAGTCGTGCCCTCGTCAGCAGCTGCGGCTTGGACTTCGCATACAACCCGCGAAGGACGTCTTTATTATTGCAAGTAAGTGTCGTTTATTAAATACATAATTATGTAATTTCATAACACAAACACATCGCCCAAAAGGCTACAGCCTGAGCTGTGTTTAATGTATAAATATGATTATTGCGTTGCGAGAAATTTAATTTGATTTAGTTAACGTTCGGTAAACATTTACTTAACGATTGATTGATTTAACTAATGTGAGAGAATTACAAATTGTCAGGAGATATCACTGAGAAAATGAAAATCGTTCGACCGAAATTGTCTGTTGATTTTCCCCGTGTAGGTATCAAGAAAAATGGTTTCATATTTATTTTCTTTTTATTTCATTATACAAAAACCACGATCGAGCTTTTGAACTGGCTAGAAAAGGCTGTGAAAATGTACCATGAATAATTTATACACTTATGTTTTTAGAGTTTCGTAACAATCCCTTCTATTTTTTCAAGTGTATATATAGTGATATATGAAGCCGTTGTGCAACCGTTCATATTTGGTTTTACTAGTTAAAGTCCTTCAAAAGAAAAATTGTGACGATAAAAAAGCGTTTGGATGAAATATATTACACCGAACACAGGCTGGAATATATATATATATGCTGTGGGCTAATAAAATTTACTTTTCAAACATGACGTTTCAACTGTGGTGCCATATTTGAGGCTCGTAAAAAGTAATATGTGACCACACTGAACTTGACAATTGATAAAATTAACTGTGAAATATCATTTCGGAAATTTATACCGCAGCAATAATGGTTTTGGTTATTTTAATTAGTAGTTGATCTGGAAAGTTTCAATTTTACGTTTGGTTTTCGAGAAATTATTGAAAGCTTTTTTAAGCTTTAACTTATATCTATCAATATTTATTATAAATACAAAAAATGAACAAGGAGGAAGGACAAATTTTGTACTTTTGTACTACATTTTTTTGGTAAAATATTCTCTAATTGATTGACAAGAAGGGATTTTTTGCCAATGAACTAATTTTTTCGATAAGACGACCAATTGCAAGGATGAAGTAAGGAAAACTAGTCGCCATTTTTTAATAGTTGGAAACTTTAAAGTCTAGAAATTTAATTTTCTAATTCATTCCTTTATGACTTACAACATATTCCAAAAAAAAGCTTGATTTTTATTTTGTATTTTACGTGAAAATCAAAGAAAATCGAAATGTAGTTTTTCGTAGTTGTGAATTAGATGAGTTTGGTATCAAATCAGTATATTTGACAAATTTTGTACATTTATACCAAGTTTTTTTGGTAAAGTAATCTCTAGTTATCTGACAAAAAGGAGTTTTTTGCCAATAAACTAATTATTCGACACGACGACCAATTGCAAGGATGAAGTAAGGACAACTAATTGTTGTTCTTTAACAGTTGAAAACTGAAAAAAACATTGAAAAAAAAACTTTGAACATTTTTCAAAAAAAGTTTCATCTTTCTTTTGTATTTTTCGTGCAAATAATAGTTTTTCTATGATATAGAGCTTTCTAAAGTTGGAAAATCAAAATGTAGTTTTTTGTAGTTGTGAATTTGATGAGATTGATATCGAATCAGTATATTTCAGCTGCAAAACTTTCCAATTTCAAACATTATTTTTAGGATATTTTCTTAAAAAAAACATATATGTGCAGTTCATACGCTATAGAAGTGAATCCTTCAAAAATGTGAACTTCAAATTATTGAGACGAATATAAAATTTCTAGAGTAGGATAATTGTAGAGTATAGTTATGATAATATTGATACCAAGTTCAAAATTTATTTTTCATTTTATTCACTTATAGATTACATAAATTTAACATTGATAAATATTTTATTTATTTTCGAGTCACAATTAATAAATTAATGAATAATAATATATGTCCTATGACTCAATTTCTTCTTTATTACGACGCGTTTCAACAGTTTTTGGTTGTCATCATCAAGCAATGATTATTTTGTCAGTTGTAAACCTGTTTACAATTATTTTGTCAGGTTTACAACTGACAAAATAATTATTCCCTGATAATGACAGCCAAAAATTGTTAAAACGCGTCGTAATAAAGAAGAAATTGAGTCATAGGACATATATTATTACTCATTAATTTACAAAAAATTTTCCAGACTCTTAGTTTGCGTTTTTGATAAACAATACGAGAGACTTATGGTAACTGTAGAATGAAATATTAATTTCAGTATTAACAAAGTATTTACTTTAGTTTCAATTTGATCAACATATTTTTGGAATACTGCATCAATTTTTGTTTTTAATGTTTTTGTTGATACAATGCAACTGTTGTACATTTTAAAATAAATTTGGTGTTCACAAACTGAGAGATAGTTATATCAAATGTAATATTTATATTAAATTATTTACTTAAAATCATTGAAATTTTATTTTATCAAAAAATTACCATACCTTTGATGTTAATTTTATTAAATTTTCATTCATTTAAAAATATAAAATATAATATAAACATAAAATATAAACATAAATATAAATATAAACATATAAACATAAACTTTTTCAGGTCTTTTTCGCCATGTTTTATTTTTTTCGAAAATCACTACAATATTCTGCATACATTTTCCGCATAGATACTTAAAAATGTTTTTATTTAAATAATGAAAAATTGATGCAAATAATTCACAATTCATCACGGTTGTTAGAACACTATTCCCAAGAATCGAAACACTCTATCTTATTCTTTATTATATATTTATTATTTATATTATATACTTATTATTTATTTATATATTTATCTCTTTTCACGGTTGCTTTTTCGTTTCATGAAGTTTCTAGTCACAACGATACTAAAGAAATTTTTACTTCAAAAATGATATAATTTTTTGTATAATATTCAAAAAGAGTTTATTAACCATAAAACCCATTCATTTCTTTGGAAGTCTTCATGATGCCATTTGCTCTTCAGAAGAAGTATAAAATTAAGTAGAGGTATAAAGTTAAGTTTTTGTGAAAATATGAAGATCAATTATTTTATATTTTCTTCGGTATAATATATGAAATCACATTCTCCATTGCCATACACTTAGCCCGGTTTCAACCCTCTGCCAGACACCCCTAAACTTTAATAAGTCAATATAGTAATTGGCAAAAGTATGTAAATTTGTCGGCAAAGGTAAATAAAATTGTGAACATATGAGAGAATAGTGAGAAAATTTAAGGACATATGAGAAATGGTGTCCATGGGCGCTGAAAAATTCTAAGGCGAAATTGTACCAATGATTTTCTTAGAAATTTTTGATTCTTGAGACTTCCACAATCACTCTGCAAACTGGCATCGCTTATCGATTTGTATACTACGATAATGATTAATTTATACCATAGGTTTCCAATTTTTATAAACTATCATATCTGCTCCCCAATTCCCTACAAGACAAAAATTCAAACTTCTCCCTTGTCCCTTGTAGTTTATACTTATAATATTTCCTAAGAGAAACAAAATAGTCCTTTCCTTTCATTCCCCCCTGCTTCAATCAATTTTACCATTCTAGAAACCCCCTTCCTAAAAAGTTTCCAGGAATCCATGAAATCAAATAGTAATGGAATTTTATTGGACCAAGGTAAAAATACGGGAAATCAGGAAAGTTCAGGAAAAAAATTCTGGAAATAATTAATTTCTTCAAAATTTGATTACTATTTAAATTGGGAAAATGAGTAGATTGGTAGAAGTTGTCCTAAATAAGGATAGGTGTTAAGTAAAAAACCTGTGTACCTATAGAATATTAATTGCCTTTTATCACAAAATTGTTTAAATTGTTTTTGTGTGAGCTTTGGGTAGGAAACCCCGGAAAATTGTGAGTTATAGGAAAAAAATGAATACAAAAGCTTCAAATTCCACATATTCGTTTAGAATCACTGGTTTATCTCAACTATCTATAACTAATTATTTTACCAAACAATTTAGTAGTACGAAAAATAATTGTAAGGTATTTTAAATAGTATAAAATCGTTTGTTTTTTTCAAATATTTATGAAAATTTAATTAAAGTTAACATCCGTACCATGAAGATCATTAAAGTTGAGTGATTATTGAAATAGCTAACGCTAACAGTACCAAAGAATATTTGGTGCAACCCTTTTGCATAGTTTATGAAATAGTTCCTCTTTGACACTACTCAAATAGTTAGCATTCCCAAAGAAATAAATTGAATAAGCAGTAAAACCAAACTATTCCCGGAATCAAATATTATAATTACAAAATTACTTAGTGTTTTTAGTTGACAATTATAGCGCTTTTACTACAGCCACTTTGAAATAATCAAATGTTCTCTTAATTTGCGATCAATGTCATTTGCGTTGTCATTCCCCGTTTGGGAGTTGATAAAGTAGATAAAAGGCGGTTTAACCCTTTATATAGCTCAACAAATATTTCCCTCTGATCAATTAGTCATAGCTGGAAAAGAGGAACGTTGGAAGGACCAACAGTTAAAGAACTCGACTAAATTCGGGTGGTCTCTGAGCCGCATGGGAAATATTCAATTTAATTATTGGCCCTCCCGATTGCGTGCATTTTTAAATTAAAATTTTCAACTTTTGTTTTAATAAGAATTGCAAGTTTTGTTAAGGAAAGTTTAAAATATTTTCCCTTGAATGGGAGAGAAAACTCTCCGCATATTGTAATATTGAAGTTTCACGAAAGTTTCGCATGAAATTTCCGAAAGTTAAAGATACGTTTCGGTTGACGTGACAGGGAAAAATTGAACAAAGCGTCACTGATGGAATGATAAAATTGTCACGTTTTTTCTTGTGATAATATAGGTGATTGGGCATATCTACCCTTAATCTCGGCGAGGTAGACGAAAATGGATATATGATCTTACTACTGTAATTTTCACTACTGAATTAGATTGTCAAATCAAATGTTATCACTCCAGTGTAAAATTAGCGAAACAAACAGTTGTAACAGAGTGGTGCAATTGTCGTTTACAATTTGATGAAGCTATTAGGAAACATGATTTTCCGCTTCAAAAGATTTCAATATCGTTATAGCTGTAAATGTAAACACAGAAGACAAGAGATGGTAGAATATTTAGGGTGTACCACGATATAAAGGCAAAAAATTTTTTTTCGAATTTCGATGTGCATACCTTCTGTTTTTTTTTTCTATTTAACCTAAATAACTAAAATATTAAATAGTATCGCTATCGAACTACGATAACCCGTGCCGACTTGATCTTAAATTTTTAATATAAAAATTAATGTAGAAACCATACAGGAATATATTATCTTTGCTAATTTAGTAAATAAAACACTGCTTTGTCCATGTCTTATATTTAGTAAGTATTCGTTATTAAATCAACATTATTCTATAGTTTTTCTTTTCAACATTTGCTTTTTCCAGTTAAAATATAACTTGATTGAAATATAGTCACCGACGATTTTCTTTGAAATTAAAAATAAGCGTACCTTTATCATATATCTTATGATATATAATAATAACTAGCTGATCCCCGCAACTTCGTCTGCGTAACGTAGGTGTAGATTATGTTATCTTTTCAAATTTGCCGTTTGTAGTGGTATATGAAAATTTTTATTTTTCTTATTTCTTTTGCGAAAAACATAATCATTCTTAAAAACACTTTTTTGTCAACTTGAAAAAGACACATTTAAAAAACTGTTGCAAAGAATAAAATTGTTCTATGTAATAATCAATTAATTTTCAAAAAATATTTATAAATATCTAAAAAAAGTATGTCTATTGCGTATAGCCACGATAGGTATACCTACCATAGACCAAATAATCTGTAAATCAATCACCATCTATACATAAATAAAAAATATCGCCAAGTTCAATAAAGTTGGTCTTAATTATAAGTAAAATGGGGTGACCATGCAACATTTTTCAAAAAACTTACATTTTTAAACTTGTGATATCTTTCGAATGGAATGTTCAAATTGAATAATTCAAAAAGATATTATAATGGTATTGAAGCAAACTTAAATATGAAGTCATTTATTTTGATAAGGATTAATCCCAAAGTATAAATAAAAGAGCTTTTATAACGGTGGCATTTATATATATTTTTTAAAATGAAAAAAACACTTATTGTGACATAACTATAATAGTTAGGCATGTGCTGTCGCTCTATTTTTTGTAGATAATGATATGTTCTGCAAAATCGTACTTCATTATTTTGTTCTATAACCAATAGTTTTCGCAGCGCACGCGATAAAAGAATGTTTTTTGGTAATTTTTTCAGACCTTGGGTTACATTATTGGAGTTTCAGTATGGATCCCTAACTTTTTTGAAAACTTAATATAGCCTATGTTCACTGAAAATAGTGTAGCTTCCCAACAGTGAAAGAATTTTTCAAATCGGTCAAGTAGTTTCGGAGCCTATTCAAAGCAAACAAACAATCAAATCTTTCCTCTTTATAATAATAGATAAATAAAACTTATATTTTAGCATGACAGAATAACCGTAAAATGAGTCATTAAGTTCTTCTTTCGATGAGATAAAGCGTTAATTTGTATAATTTTTACTTTTGGTTTTTGGTCTACATCATTATGCACGGACAAGACTAACAGTTCATCTATTAAACTCCATAAATGCTGGCAAAACTTCTGTAAAGCTGATTTTGAAATCCATTTGTCTATTTTTTTTGCAAGCTTTCATGGCCTTTAAAAAGCATAAAAAAATCACCAGCTAAGGTACTTTTAAAACTAAATAACATTGCAGTCAAGATTTAGTGTTGGATGTCAATAGTTAATGCCAGTAAATCAATTCTCAATAGTCATCTTTAGTGATTTCTTTAGTTAACTCAATTCGGTAAAATTCTAACATTTTGTTCATTTCTGATACATTGAGGCATGACAACTTTTCAGTACTACTCTGTATTTTTTTGAATTCAATGTTTTTCCAATTTGCACGGAAATTTTTCAATAATCGAATGTCAAGACATTTTAATTGTCTGGCTAATTTTTTCTTCAAACACGCCTTTGAATATTAATTCGTAGACATGATGGCAGCAAGTAAAAAGAAGTATTTCTTTACTTAGTTTCTGCTCAAAAAGCACAGAAGTTCCATTAATACAACCTATATGTGAACCAGTAGTATCACACCAAAGAATTTGTACTTTATTTTTAAGATTCCAGTCAATAATTGCGTTCCAAACTGCCTGTTTTCCTTCCCGAAGAGTTGCCCAATTTTGGGACAACGATTAGTTGTTCTTTATTGCCATATGAAATAACTATCAGTAATCGTTCTTCTTTTGATTTTGATGCAGTTAAAGCCAGGAAGAGTTTACCATCCTACTGAACAATTTCAGTGTCTGGTACTCATTTTTGGAATCGACTTTTATAGATTCTCGTGCTCTTTTTGCTTTTTCCTTCGAATTCTTTGAATAGAGAAATTACTTATGAGAAATTTATCATTGTTATGTCCCAGTGCTTCAATAGTTGCTTCAGTAGTAAACACATAATTTCTTATACTCAACTGACGCCTATCTAATACTACCATTAATTTTGGAGTTATGAAATTTTTCCTATTTAAAGTTTTATTAGTATCGAATTGTGTGCTATTAGCTGAGATGGGCATATTTGCTTATAAATCCGTTATTTCAAAATCAGAAAACAAATTTATTTGTAGTAGAATTTAGTTTTCATTTTTTTGTAAACTTCTCTAAGTTAAGTATGTAATCGCTAGTTTTTTTACATAGTTAGGTAAAGATTTAATCGGTTTATTTGCTTTTTCTCAATAAATAATGCATTCGCGAATTGATTTGCATATTCATTAACCCATAAATTCACTTCACGAATATTATAGAACAAAAATGCCTGTCCTTGACCGTTTTAAGGAAGTTTGGCACTGGTAATTAGATGGTTTTGGTTTTCTATTAAAAAAAATCCATTTTAGAACTGCGTAATTTCACCGACATGTTGACTGAATGGAAAAAATAATTTTACTTACTAAAAAAATAAGCAATAAAAAGCACATCCATACGTTAACTCCCACGCGCCATCGTATACAATATATTGGTATGTTTCGATGCAAGTCGGCACGGGTTGCAGTGGTTCTAGGTGCATGAAAATTTATTTTCAATCGTTTTAACAACATTCAAATAAAATTAGGGGATATACGTTGAAATAAAAGAAGTTTTGTTTTTTGAGACACCCTTATATCGATGGATGATTTTAGCACGAAAATTGCATATATTATCAAGAAAAAGAAATATTTAAAAATCAAATGCATTTTATTCTTAAACGCAATTTACTCACAATGTCATTATGTATCGAAATAATTAAAGGGGAATTAAATTGATTGGCCGGGAAAAAGTTCCAGTCCTAGGAGATAAATTATTTTTTTATTAAATCAATTTACATGTTTTTCGCTGACTTTAAAAAGTTATACGGTTTATACAGTATATAATATATATATTGTGATCTTATTTATGTAATATATTTAACACAATAATTAGTTCAACCGATTATGGAGGAAAAGTTACTAAGTGTTTGATTTTATTTTACAATGTTTTCATAAAATTGATCACAATCGAGATTAAGAGCAAATTTTGCTTTGGAAAGTCGAAGAATTTATGTTTGGGGCTGTGTAGAAGCTGTAAAATTTTATTCTTAAAAAAATCACTAAAAATATTATCGTTCTTATTATACACTCATTAAAGCGGAATTGGTACGGGTAGGTTTATTTTTTTTTATAAATGATTTAATAATCGGTACAAAAGAAATGTGAAAAGTTTAACTGTTTATACGAGAATTATTCAAATTGGTATAAATATGAAAATCTTATTTTATTTTTCTTCGTTTTTTTTTTCATTTTAATGAACAATGAATTATAATACGATTGAATTATTTACGTAAGAGAAATGGAAAAGCAAACGAAACCAATGTCAATATTATACCTAAATTATATGATTTTTTGCATTTTATGAATTTTTGTGTGAATACTTCAACATTTGATACTTTGTGTTTACACAAAGAAAAAAATGCAATTTGAATAAAAAATGTTAATTGTTCCCACCAACAATAATTCGCTTGTTTTCATTTCGGTAACACAATAAGGAATTGTTTTTGATGGAAATGTGAACAAATTGCTGCAATTTCCGCTGTTTTAAGTAAAATAACAAATTTTTATTTTATTTAAAAATATGCAAAAAAAGCAAAATTTTTTTTTGGTTTCGAACGATGTAGTGTAGGTTGACATGGAATTTACGTATAGCTACACGTCAGCCCCCGGACATTATTCGAATGCGTAACGAATTTCCGGCCGGAAATCCTTGGCGTGAACGCATTGCTCTGGCGAAGTGGGATTCTGCGGGATAAATAAGGAGTTGTGGTGATATTTTCGCGCACCAAGCACAAATGTTTTATTTTTCACATTTTCTTTTCGCTAATATTAGGTGGTTAATTAAGAAATCTCATCAAGTTGTGTCACTCTTCATGTACTGGCGTACACATTTTAATTATGTAAAACGAGCGTTAATTTTCTTCTTGCAAACGGGAAAATATTGTGTTGTGATGTTAACGAGCTTTGCTCCCTAGTTCTTCATTGTATTTTAGCGTAAATAAACTATTTATATCCACGTCTATGTTCTAGAGTCGACGAAACTGTTTTGGCATTAATTCCATTTCATATAAGTAGTTTAATATTTCTTGCCAAATTTCATTATTAAATCATAAAGTGTATCAAATCTTAACAAAAAAGTTAAGGAGCTTTACATTAGAAAACTTCTAAGCCAAAATTTCCTTTACTATTTATCAAATGCATAGTTGGATGGGAGAATAGTCTATGATTGATTGACACCTTAGATTCCCAATCTTTTATTAACCGCTATCCCATATACAAGAAATAATCGCTACTCTTTTTCACTTTAATCTTTTATTGTACCAATTTTCTAAAAAGGAAAAGAAATACACTGCAGTTCTTTGTAGTGATTCTCCTCATTCTTAAAAGTGTCAGTCCCAACGATATCGCCTTGTTGGGAATCACTAGATTACTCGACTGCGTTAAATTTTATTGCATTACGTGTAAAAGCTTATGGATTTTGAAAATAGGGATTTGATTATAGCTAATAATGTAACAATTTAAATTGTATAAAAATAATTAAAAACTGAAGAAACTTTGAAGAAAACCTTTGACTCCAATTAATAGTAAACCCTTTTGATTTGTGCTCGAACATACCAATGGCCACTATTCAATACTGTAAATGAGTTGCTTATTTTGAAAGTGGTCTAAGTCCATCATAAAAGTAGTTAATATACTTACTATTTTTTCAATAATGAATACATAAATATTAGGGTGTCTGTTATTTCCCAAATTGATTTTTAACAGCGATCGCCCCTTGAATTTTTAGTTTCAAATATAAAAAAAAATATCCAATAAAATTAAGCTCTTAATTTCTTGATTAAACCGTGCCAGAATCATGTTACTTTTTCCATTTAAATAACATGAGATTATTTGACTTTTTACTTTTATTTTTTTTTCTCAGAAACAAATATATGAAAAGATTTAAAGTTAAATTATTCTAACGTAAAATTGAACGCTCTACAAAAAAGATCTCTTATGAATTTTCGATTAAATCACTCCATTAAAAGTTATTCAACATTTCACTTGTGCCTAATATAAATCTTGCAATATTTTCAACTTTTTGCTCATTTTTACTCTTTTTAACTATAAAATCATTGGAAGAGAAGACAAAAATTATTATCATTAGAGCGAATCAATGATTTTATAGTTAAAAAGAGTAAAAATGAGCAAAAAGTTGAAAATATTGCAAGATCTATATTAGGCACAAGTTAAATGTTGAATAACTTTTAATGGAGTGATTTAATCGAAAATTCATTAGAGACCTTTTTTGTAGAACGTTAAATTTTACGTCAGAATAATTTAATCTTAAATCTTTTCATCCATTTGTTTCTGAGAAAAAAAATTAAAAGTAAAAGTCAAATAATCCCATGTTATTTAAATGGAAAAAGTAACATGATTCCGGCACGGTTTAATCAAGAAATTAAGAGCTTAATTGTATTGGATATTTTTTTTTTATATCTTAAACTAAAAATTCAAGGAGCGATCGCTGTAAAAAATCAATTTGGGAAATAACGGACACCCTAATAAATATAACAATCAAAATCATAAACCTATTAGTGTGTCGATAACGAATGTAATAGCAGTAATTTTTAAAAATGCAATAGTACAAACGTTAGAATATAATCTGTTCTGTCAGCAAATCAAAGTTTGTGGTATGAATTGTCCTTAAAATGGACTTAGGCCATTTTCAAAATAAACGGCTCAAATACTAAATATTTCAAAGGTTTTAAAAGTTTTTCAGAAAGACATCCTTGTACATATACAAATTATACCCTTTTTGGAAAATTATTTCTTATATTTTTTTCCTGTTTTTTGTCTAATGATAGATGCTTTTTTCAATTGTTATTTCTCGTCACTTTATAAATACTAAGGTCCTTAACGACTCTAGCGTTAATGAAAATCAATAACCACTTTTGGAGCGATCATCTTGACCACTCGGCCACCAGTAGGCTGATAAGTGTCTTTTGTTTTTGAGGAAATTTATTATTAGAATTATTCCTTCTAATTTTTTACAGATTCAAAATTTCAATTTATCTTCGTCATTTTTACTTGTGGAGGAACCTAGGTAGTTAATTCTTGCCACTACATCCATTATTATTTTTGAGTCGATTTTTTTCTTTCTTCCCCAGCATAAAGTTTAAAAGCTCTTTAGAATGAATAAAAAATACTGTCGATTATACTTGTATTAAATTTTCCCATCCTTTTTGTTTAGTATCCATATTTTTCCAGAACTTTTTTTGCCAACTAAACAGAGTAAGAGACTGCATCTCTTGTGATCTTCTCTTCTTCTCTTTGGGTCTTTTCCGTTTCTACGAATCTTCACGTTTTGTTTCCTATACATTATACACCTACTCGTCTATTATTATTTCTTCGGCCTACCTTATTATTTCTTCAATTCTTCGAAGTATATCCCCACTTTTTACCAATTCTTGTCCAGTTCTTATTCTATAATAAGATAATTTTCTCAATTCCGAAGATATCTCTCATTCCTTTTCTGAAATTAAAGTGATAAAGTGATCCATTAGGCATCTTTTTCTGTTGGGTATTTTGGTTAAAAATATTATCACTTTGGGGAGATGTGATTGATATCCTATAATTCTTAGTTACAGAACTAAGTAATAGAACTAATAAACCTATAATAAATTTTGTATTGTGTAAAAAATAGTAAGTAATACTTCTGGAAAATGTACAACTTTTCCGTTTTATAAGAAGCAATACTTTTTACCATTCATGACATAATATATGAATAATAAATGAAATATATTATGTTCCTTTAATACTATGTCTTAAAAAAGTTTGAAACTTCTGTTATTATTCATAAAACTCGTAATTCTTATTGAAAAAGAATTCAATCAGATTATAAAGCAATATATCTACCCACAAATATCTTCTTAATGAAATAAACCGATGCCGGAAGATATTTTTTGTAATTACACTTATGTTCATTACATTTGTAAATTCAATGACTCTAATTAAATACAGAATTCAATTGAGTGGCATTTTTCAATTATAATTCCATACAATTGAATACGAGAGCCACTTGTATACACATTATACGATGTTGAAACATAAAACGTTCAGTTTCAATAAAGGAAATCGTGTTATACTTTTAATGTTTGTTGATTGAATCCATTGATGCAAATTTTTCTATAATTCGCTTTCAAACGTATACCCACCTCATAAATTAAACCAAATATAAATATGGAGAAAGTGCCCGCATTTATGTAGGCCTACCATACACTGTCCATATATAATATCCATATTTGATTTGAATTTTCGTATCGAAGAGATTATTTATAATATTTTGTTGTCACTTTCTGCCTAGAAGATCATTTGACAACGTTTATGTCTTTTCAATTTATCAAACTTCAGTCAGCTATTGGGCGAAATGTAAATTCAAGACAAACCTATGTATGAATTAATGTAAAGGTTGCAAACGTTAAATGTGGCTACAATAACTATTAACATTATCTGATTTAAAGGCAATCAATCACGAATATGTCCGGAGGAAATTTAAGATATGAGTCATTGATTTCATAATGGATTGTTATATTTGAACAATAATTTTATTGGTTACTTTTGTATAGGAGTACTAACGACTTAAGTGTCTATAATGCAATCAATAAAAATAAATTCAGTGTTAAAAAAATAATTAGGAAAATGAAAAGATAAATTTGAACTGAATAAAATATTGATTTTTTAATTAAATATATGGGAATGTTTTCTTGAGTGATCTCTCACTCATATGCTGTTAGGGTTTCTTGTATAAGTATAATGAAATTTTTATAAGATTACCTACTTTTGTGCCTGTCGCCCTCTTTTTACAGTAAGCTGGGTTTTCCTGGAGAAGGTTAATTGAGCCTCAACACTGTAGCCTTAGGGCTTACTGTAGTTTCTGGGTCCCTACTTTACCTATTTAAGACCAAGCAGCTGGACGAATCTCAACACTCGTCGCAGTAGGTGTCTTTCGATAATTTCGATTCCAAGGCTTGATATTCTTAGTTCTTCATGACTCTATTTACTCAGAGCACCGCATTTCTTTAGAATATGATTAGCGGTTTTATCCTATGCCTAAATCCTAAAGATTCTGATATTTTTCTTTCTTTTTTCTTCGAATCTTCCACTTTTCCTTCTACCACATCCATTTTATGAGCCTCTTGCTTTTCTGTTGCCCAGCTGTTACGGTTTTGTTACAATGTGCCTATCCCAGGTAAAGCGTCTATCCAAGTAAACCCCGAGGTCCCTGACCTCAGCTTTACAGGAAACTTGTTGGTCATTTATGTAAACTGGGGAGCATAGCACTCTCCTGGACCAGATTATCCTCCATTTATGGAACCATTCCTTTATTAGTGTTTATTAGTTGTTATAAGTTTATAAGTGCTGCTTATAGTTCATCAAACACAGCATTTGGGTTGTTATTACTTGAGCACGGTGGCGTCGTCAGCAAAAGTGGCTGACGACACCTTCTCCAAATGGCATATCGGATATAAAAATCAAATACAGGATCGACCTCAAGATGCTATCCTGTGGAACTCCTGCTCTAATTGGATAGAGTGCTGAAGAACTCCCCTTCATGGAAACGTAAAATTGCCTTTTTTTGCGATATAAGACTCTTATTCTGACCAATGAATTCGGGATTTTTTGCTTCATTTTATTGATGAACCCTTTGTGCCAAACTTTTTCAAAGACTTGACTAATGTCAAGGAATATTCTAGAACAGTTTTTTTTTGGCTTAGGGATTTTAGTTTCAGGAACTCGATGGACCTACTCAATTGTGGTGGGCACCTGCCGAAGTCCAAAATGATGGCTCGGTATAACCTCCTTCACTTGTAATAAAGATTTCAGTTTTTGCAAGAGGAGTATTTCGAATAGTTTAGTTACCGTTGGTAGGTGGCTGATTGGTCTATATCAGCGGTCGGGGAACTTTTTTAACCATTACCCCAAATTATTTTTGCGAGTCGATATTACCCCTCCCCCATTCTGAAAAGAAAACAATCAATGTAAATTGTAAATAAACATTATTTATTGAATTAATTTACAAATACTGTATAATCTCACTAATCCGGCACTTGGATAGATCGGCACGTCCAATAATCCGGCACCCTTCGCCCACACCCCTCTCACCCCTCTATACCTGTGCATACATTTATTCCTTCTATGAAATACCTTATTTTATTCATTACCTATGACTTTTTCACTATAATCCAGTAATCCGAACATTCCAAAAATCCGACACCCTTCGGTTTTTAATAGTGCCGGATTAGTGAGTTTATACTGTACATATTTGTAGTATAGGTTTTGGAAAAATGATGTTTGATGTAATTACTTTAGAATTGGAACTTTTTGATGTAAGAGCAATTAGAATACAGTCTTTGGCGTTAAATCGATTTCTGTTTTTTGTTTTTATGTTCATTAGAGTGAAAAAGCCTTGTTCACAAAAGTAGATTGTTGCAAATGGCAACTTTTACTGCCTCCTCATGTGCAATTTTGAAAGCCTTTGCAGCCTTTGACAATCAAAAAGACGATTTCTCTATTACCCAAAAAAAAATCTTATTTACCCCATTTGGGGTAATTTACCTCGGTTTTCCGACCGCTGGGCTATATGAAGAGACCCCTTTCTTGGGTATACCTGGCTTATGAACTAGGATTGTTTTGGTTACTTTCCAGGTTTAGAACATTGGTTCAATCTTATAATTTATAATTTACATAAAGTTATAGTTTGTTATAACTTATAGTTATAACAAAGTTAAAGTTATAACTTATAGTTTATAATTTACATAAAGTGTTAAATTATATTTTATAAAATTTGATTTAACTTATTTTATATATCGAATACAACCTTAAATTTTTGTTTTGGAAAAATTCCAATTTTTGCTTAAATTAAGTCTTAAATTTATTTTTGATATACCAAGCTTCATACAAATGCTCACAAAAATTAAGCTGTAATTCCCCATACCAATAGGCTTATATCTACTTGAAATATTTTTGTTCCATATATCTTTAAAACCTACGTTTCCACTTCAATTATAATTTAATTTGGTAAAACTATAAAATTTGCTCATTGTTTTTTTTTAAATTAAAGCCTTGACATTTATTTTGTTTAATATTTTTTTCCTCAAAAACATATTAAAACGTAAGTATTTCATCAAAATTAAAAAAAAATATATTAACCAAGTGACAAAATTATATTGTTTGTCTCATCTTACATGTTTATGAAACATCACATCAACTTTATATACATTAAATTCTTAATTTGATTTCTAGATTATTTTTCTGCGACTATTATCTTGGCAATTATATTGCGTTATATTAGAATTTTTTTATACCTACAATACTAAAGTTGTTTTGTTTTTATCTTGGAGGACAATTAAGTTTAATTGACGCAATCATAATTTAATTAATAAAATGTATTGTCACTTTGAAATTATCTGGTAATTATCATGTTGAAGAGATGATGCCAGTTCCATTTCAGCAAAAAACTAGTATGGCAAAAATTGGAACAAAACACAGATGGCATTTTTATTGTACTCATTTGTGTTATATCTCAGTATTCAATCAGCATTACCGTCAGGTTGGACAACAAACATAGTGACTTAGTGACCAACAATGACCGAACTATTCCGGTCAATGTTCAACAAGTAGCATTTGCGATTAAGCAATCGCTTATTTTAAAAGACTCATTTTTTTAACGTCTATAAAACGTCGTAACGAATTTATCCCCAACTCGTTTACATTCGATTTCCAACGCTCCATATGGTTCTCTCTTGAGCGATTTATTTGCAAGTCGCCGAATAAATTACATTTTCAAATCAGTTCTCGAATACCAAATAAATTCCTTTTTTCCTCAAATGTTTCGCACGAATATTATCGATGTCAATCAATATACGCTTCGTGAAAACATAATAGACCGTGAATTGTTATTATTTCGATTGTTAAAAGCACCAAAGAAAAAAAAACACCTCACCGACTAGGGAAATCTGGAAAAGAAACACGGGAAAATGATACTTCCTTTACTTTTCCTTCGTTCCAATCACCAAAAAAAAAAATCGATTTCCCTCATACTTTTCGATGAATCAAAGATTTATTTTTATTAACAACCATACGACGTTAAATTGCCTATTAGCATTTGAAGGAGATTGCATTTCTATTTTTAGTTCAAAGAAATCGAAATCACGTTTATTTTTCTGGGGAGCTGCGGAAAATTAATAATTTAAAGTACGAAATTTCCTTTTTAAATGTCGAAAAGACGAAAAAAATGTTATAAACGTAAACATGTTATATTATTTATTTACAATAGACACCATATATATATATATATATATATATATATATATATATATATATATTTTATTCAATCGTGGATATTCGAGGAAAGAGGGTAAATGCGAAGAGTACAAAGAAATATGGTGTTGAATAGTGAAACCCCTAGAGGCGATCATTTTCCTTAGAAGAACATAGATATATTTGAAGAAAATTTCCTCACGATTTTTTATTTATTTTGCCACTTTATATAATAGTTTCGGATGGTTAAATTAAAAATACTTCATAATTCAATAAACTAACGTTTTGATAAGACCAGTGCAGAAGCTTTTGAAAATGGTCAAAAGTGAAACAAAATTATAGTAGGGTGAAACCCATTGGAAAAGGAAGAGCATACATCAAAAATAAAAGGAAAATCAATTTAGGGGCGATCAGAGATCGGACACGGGGAGGGGGTGGGATTTTAAGGATGAAAAACAGTTTATCTCGATTTCCGGCAAAAATACAAGTCCTACGGAAAAAAGTTAGATAGCAAAGTTGTAGGAAATGATTAGATCTACTACTTTTATATTTACACTTTTTTCACATAATATCAAAATTGATGTGAAAAATTCAAAAATCAAGTTTGGTTTTTTTTATCTTTTACAAAGAAAAATTTTTTTTATGAAATTTGGAGTGAAAACTTACTTTTTATGTCCCAAAGACACTAATTTTTTTGACTTAAAATATTAATTTTTTCACCTTATTACCGAAAAGCACCTTAATTTTCAATTGAAATTTCTCGCGTAAAAATATCTGGTTTTTTTAAGTCAATGTTAGTTGAAGGGCCTTATGTTAGTTGAAATCTCTGCTTTCTGATGATGTATCACTTTATTATTCTTCTGTAACTATATATACCGCAAAATGAGTGAACAAAGTGAACTGGAAAGCCTTAGCCGAAAATTGGATAAATAGAATAAATAAAACATTATGGATAAAAAAATTAGATAAATAAGATCTCTACAATGTTCAGATGATTCTAATTTTATATCACTATCGATTCCAAATGGAATGACACCAATTTATTTTTCATAGTATAGCGTGGTGTTTCCCCAACTTTAAAAATATTTTAAACCATTACATAACTTTTAAGGTCATGATGATTACGATTTGACAAGAAAAAAATAACTCAAAAATTGCAACTTTTAAGGAATGATATTGTTCAAATATTTTGGTATAGGTACTCGGTGCAACTAAAATGCAATACCTCCCCCAAACTCTTCTCGACCCCTGAAAGTTCACGTACTACCTTTTGGGAAACATTGGTATAGCGGATAACTGTTGTACTTTTGGGTTTCCAGAAAATTTATACGCAAGTTGAACTCGGCGCCTTTTTGATTAATTTTCTTCATTAAGAACAATTTTCATTGAACTTATCGTCTCGTTGTTAAGTAATGCTTTTATAGTTTCTAGTAATCAAATGCAAGGTAACCATTATTTTGCTCAGGGGAAAAATTTGGAAAGTTAAGAAACTTGGCCAAAAAAATTTGGGAACTTTCCTTCTTATTTTATTGGTAGTTAGCTTGGAAAAGATATTGACGTCATCGTAAATAAGAAGTACAATAAAAAGTTCAATAAAATGAGGATGAAGAACCACAATGTTGTTTGATTTTATTTCCCAATCTTGAAAAAGAAAATTAGTCAAAATCTCTTGTTTAAAATTTTCTTGGAAATCATGGACTTTTTATTAAGGGAAATCGTAGACTTTTTATTTAGAATAAACTGGACATCTTGTAGGAACTGCAAGTACCAAATCCTTTGTATATTTCTTAGCACTATTTATCATAAATATTCATTTCTCATCCCCCTTTGCTACTTTAATATAGTTGCCTCCTCCTCATTGCGTTTACTAAGCAAATATCTAAGAGATATCCAAGGGATTCATCTGATTTCTCTTCGTTAAATAGTAGAGAATCTATAAATCAAATCGGTTTAATTAACCCAATTAACCAAACTGATGTATAATAAATTTTGACATATTTATCAAATCTGCTAAGTATGGTATATCCCATTTAGCGTTATTCTGTAGTTGAGGGCCTACTGGAGTATTTTTGATCTTAAATGTTAAAATCATCAAATTTTGAAATGCTCAATTTCTGTACTAATTTTTCCTGTATCGTTTAAGGTGGGAATTAAGATTGCATCTTTTTTGGTTTGAATAAAATCCCTTAAATGCACTTTTAGTTCTTCCATATTCCATGTTCTTTTCTGGAGCAATATAAGACTTATAATTTTCGTGTTATGAGCCCAAAAGTTAAAGAAGATTTTTTCTTCAAATATGCATTTATATTGAATAATTGAATAATGAACTATTCTTTTTCAAAGAATGTCAAAAGAATTGTCTTTTAGAAAATGTATATACGCTATTTGATTTAAAATTTTTGCTCTTTACATCTGTCCTTAGACCATCGAATTTTCCAAATAACCCAATAGTATCTATTATTGATTAATGTGGATTCAATATTAAGAATTTAGTATTCGAATAATTTGGGTGTTATACTGATAAAATAACATCAGTAGGTATATCTACACAAAATTTTCAACCGAAAATTTCCAATGAAACTATCAGAAAGTTCAATTTCCCTTCCTTTTCACATAATGGTAGTTGTTAAAATTTTTTGATAAATTTTTGTTTGTTTCTATAAAAGCAACCATGAAAAATAATTTTTTTATTCCTATTTTTGATTTCATTATTATTCTTACAAAAGCTGATCAAAGTTTTGACTTTATTAGTATAATTTAAGCAAAAATAGTCCGGTCAATTTAGACATTCGAAGCTACATAAATTCCCACCAAGCTGAAAATCAGTAAGATTGTTTCAAATATGATTAAAAATAAAATTTGAAAGTTCCCCATCTCTTCCCTGTATGGAAATTTTTTTTATTCAAGGTCAGAGGTCAAAAAAAATGAGTTTTTCGCGATTTTCAGCAAAACAGTAAGTTTAATCATAAAAATACTTGAGACAAAAAATGTAGATCATAAAATTATCTACAGAAAAAGTATTAATACTTTTTTCCTACGAGCCACCGTTTTTGAGATATAACGATTCAAAAAGTTGTAAAAGTTGGAATCCTCATAATATGCATGAGTACGCCACATATATGCATCTCTATAGTTGTAATATATGTTAAAATATTTTTCTATCGATTATTGTAACCATGACACAACATCCCCTGTTCAATTGTGTGCGTGGCTAGGGTCTTATACCTGCTATAATACATGAAATACATGTAATTTTTGCACAGATGTATTGGCAACTTTTGCACTAAATCGTATCATATGTTTTTCAGTTCGTATGAACTATTTTATCACATGTAGCATGTAATCAGCTTTTTTGTCACATATAAGGTATTTTTTATGGATTTTATACTGTCCGTTTTCTTTTTATTGCCTACATTGCCTCCAACGGCGATTACATTGACGAGGACTCAGCAATTTAGAGAGGTTTTACTATAGCGAAAAGTTATTGTTAGTAGTGTGAGAAGAAAAATAATGGAGGCTATAAAAACAAAACATTAAAAAAACAACAAACAATCGAAATGGGAGTGAGGCTACTCAACATAGCCTGGAATTTATTTTATGGAATGTGTACATTGTGCAGGTACTCGTGTCTGATGGGATGTATGGGATTCAGACGGGTTGGAAACCAGGACCAGTTTTGACAGGGGGGGGAGGGAGAGACTGGGAATAGTAAGGATATGCCTCTCAACATCGAGAACACATGGCAAATGTTTACCCATAAAACGATGGTTTGCGAATGATACATTTCGTAAAACGTTTGTGAAATATCCTTTTGGGATGAATGAGGTTACCGGGAAGGAGTGGGGGATATGTGATGTTATGTCATACGAGGGAGCAACAATAACTAAAACGATCTCACATGTATCTTACTCACATTTTAGATTTTTTTCGTTTTTTATGTTTTTCCTTTTTTCTTCACATTTTCTGTCAACTGACCGATCTAAAAGGACTATTTTATATGGTTTACATTCGGTTATATTGAGTGTGAAATGGGAGCAAAGAAGTTTATTTATTTGTTGTATTGTTGTCGTTAATACATTTCGATTTAGTAAATGTACATATTTTTCATTCAATGTTTAGTTTTGAAATGAATGAAATAATACCATAAACATGTTAATGTACTTTTAAGTACCAACGCATAAAACTTTTTTATGGCTTTTATTGTGTAAACTCTATTTATGAATTGGTGCTTAAGTTTAATTGGTAAAACGAGAAATTAAAGTTTTCTTCTTGTGATTAAATGTTAGTGTGTTAATCATTTTTAAATTTCTTAGATATACTAAGTACTGTCATTAGCAACTCTAGGATACTTAGTAATTTCGTAAACCGAAAAACATTAGTTAACTGTATCTGCTAGCCACAAAGTTATTTCTTCATCATTATTTCTTCCAAATTAATAAAATCTTAATAAGCATTAATAAGACATTCTTCGTTGAAATTTCTTCATATTTGGTGTGATATTTATCTAATTATCTTATACGTATAATCTATACCGTATTTATAGATAATTTTAGCAATTAATTTTGTTCAGAAAACATAAATTTATTTAAATGAAAAATTCTTCAGTAATTGAGTAAGTACACGCAAACGAAACTAATTCAATTATATAAAACGGATTTTTTCATTTTAATTTTTTTCACTTTGGAAGTCAAAATCAAGAAATGTTTTTCTTACAAAGTATTTTATAAGAAATTTTCTTTTCTGAATTAAATTTACATTTATTATGCAAACGTGTTATTATGGAAAATTGAAGTTTTTAATTGTTTTACTAAATTAATTAAAAAGGTTGATTTAAATAATTTAATTATTTTTTTTAAATGAAATAAAGTTCAAATTTTGTGAAAATTCATCGATCGCTATGAAGAAACCCCTTTCCGATATTATAGGGTTGTTTGACAAAATAAAACAAGGGCAAAACCTTACATATCATATGCATTTTCTAAGTGAAAGTGATTATATTTCAATGTACGAGTTTTAAAAAACTTTAAATTCTATAATAATGTTCTGTTTTGTCTAGTTAGGATTTACTTAACATTGACAATTGAGCTATCTCCCATTGACTTAAGTCCTAGCATCCACAGAGGAGTTAAAACTGCGATTTATTTCTTTTCAAAATATTATGGAAGTATAATTTTTCCAATTGATTTTTTTTTGGGTTTGCGGGTTTAACCAGTATATATTGAATTCAAAACGTAATCTTTTACTTTAAGGATAGTTATTAGTTTATTAGGTTCTGTTTTATGAAAACATCATTTAATTCAATAATATGCATTTGATTTGCCAAAAACATTAAAGTAATGGATGCCCCAAAATTTTCGCAAGTTTTGAATTTGCCACCTTTGTTGCGGGAAAAAGTAATAATCCAAGAAAATTAAAAAAATCGACAGTTTGCAGTTTAGGGTTAAAAAACGTGGAACACTCACTAAACATCAACTTAAATTTATTATTAAAGATTACTTCAAAATAAATGCTGATTTTTCGAGCAAAATAATCATTATAAAGTTTATTTCTGTCTTCTAAGCTTGGTTAATCGACAAAATTGCCCTATTTTGGGTCCAGATAAAATATCCAATATCCAAAATCCAGATAAAATTGTCGAAAAATAAATATATCCACAGCGGGTCACTGTTTGGTGTAAATTTTGTGCCGGGAATATTGGAGCATTTTTTTTTGTTTTTTTTTTTTTTGTTTTGAAAACCAACCTGGTAAAGCAGTTACTGTTATTTGGTATCGCGACATGATAACTGAATTTTTCCTGTTCAAATTAGATAATATTTGTATGATTAAAATGTTTTTTCAACAAGACGGTGCACCGGGCCAAACAATTCGTAAAGTAATCTAATTACTTCATGAGATATTTCCTGGATGTTTACTTTCTCATTTTGATGGTCGGAATTGGTCCCAAAGGTCATGTGATTTAAGACCTGTGGATTTCTTTTTATGGGGTTATCTGATGTCAATAGTTATACCAACAAATCATCAACGAAATTCAAATACATTTATGCAAAATGATCAATGGTCATGGAGAATTTCGATAAAAGAGTATACATGTACCGACGAATACATAGCTGTTATCTAAGTACTTTAAAAAATATGATTGAACAAAAAAAACGGTGTTTTCTACTTAAATGCAATCTGGCGTAAATTATGGGACACCCTATATAATAGTTTTATGGATTTTCCTCTTCGCAATAATCAAAAAATTTCCATATTTAGAATATTTTCAACACTGACAACGTAACGTATGCTTTTCAGAAATAAAATTGTCGATCAAGTGAAAAATGAACTCTCCTGTAAAATTGAATTTCGAACCTTTCGAAATACTTTTCTTGCCATCATAATATTGGCATATTATCAATATACTCGAACTAATAAAATCATTTCGTGTTCATCGATAGTTATCACATAATAATTGGAAAATATCTGGCTGTATGATATACATATGCAATTCTTACGAAATTCTCAATTTAACTTTCTCAGGAGTTTATTATTGGAATTACAAACTGATAGTTGCAGTAGCGATTTCAATTTTTGTCTATTTGTCGCTAATTTTCTTAATTATAGAAAGTCCTTATACCAACCCTTACAGTTCTTATACCTTTGGCTATGTTTCTTAAGCAATTTAGTATTATTATTTTGTAAAAGAAAGCCAATAATGGAAAAACTTGTAAAGCATAAGGAAAACTACTAGTAGTTTTGGAAAATGAGTAATCACAAAATTGCAAGGAAAATTTACATTCCTACCCTTTTATTAAAATCATTTTTCTAAACTTTAATGACGGACGAATAGGGTGGCTGCTCCAAAATTGGTAGGTGCTGGGTTCGACTTTCGTAGCGAACAAATTGTTAATACCTTTCACTACGTTTATTTACTAACCCTAGAGTCTAGAGACATTTTTTAGTAATTTTTTCAAGTATCATACAAATAGGAAAAGAAACAATGTCTAAAAATGCTTACAAAAAATCAGATATTAAATTTTATCGTTAAAAAATCAGCTTTTAGTAGAAATATGTGTTTCTCCAATTTCAAACCTTTTCTGGAAGGTGAATTCCACTTTAAAAAACAAATAGGATTTATAGTGTAGCTTTTTAAATTCTTGATTTACTGTTAACCACTTTTTAAAATTGCGGAAAAATTAGCCTAGTTGGTTACACTTATGTTGTTTTCGATTCGACAGATTTTTGAAGTATTTTTTTCCAGTGGCATAACAAAATGCTCAATTTTACACAACTTTATGCTCAAAGGCACAGAATATCAGATTCTTATAAACCACTCTACATTATTTTGAAAAAAAAGAATCTAACCCTTAACAAAAATGCTTTTAATCAATTTCCTAAAAAAAGAGTCACGGCCACATAATCACTACAATCCTTCTTGAGCCTTCTAAATCCTTAGAAACTTTTAAGGTCCACTAAAAGATGGAGGGACGATACTGCCCGGTGAGGTCGTTGCTTTGAAATTAAATTTTTCAATAAACTTGCAAATTTTATGATCCTTATTAAAATTGACTCTAAATCTCTAAAATCCTCAAGTTTAAGCAATTATAGAGAAAGTAACTATTAAACTTAGTAACTATCTAAAATAACTAAGTAACTTTCGTGATTGTTCTTTTTTTTCTGTCACCGGGATGCTGCTTTTATATATCTTTATTGCTTTTTTTGTACTTATGTTTAACGCTCGATAATATTCAATAGCTTCTCTAAAAAATGAAGGTCGAAGAAATAGGGAGTTCAGCGGTTAGGGAAATTTAGAATGTCATGGAATTTTATTCAGGATCAAAAAAAGTTGAATATTTTGTAAACATTTTAAATTCTTTACAATTTCATTAGTATTAAGAGTAACGAAGATCTAGATTCTAGAAGTTATCATAAGTAAGCATATTATGTAAAACATCTAAAGGATAAATAATAAATTAATTATAGAACATATACTATAAGTTTTGTAGGGAATATAACGAATTTTGGTGAGGAAAGTTGGAAAATTTATGTTGGAGAGCTGCAATTAAAATATCATACAGTGAAAAAACCATATGATTATACTTAGGTGCAGTAAAAGAATATATAGAAAATAATTTTTCATGAATTTTCCAATTTGGATTCGATCCTCGTATCGAACATATTTTCGATTTTTCTCGATCACGGATTAAGGGTGGATCACCGTCAGAAAAAAAAATCGATTTTTTTTTCCATAAATGTCTTCTCATAACATTCAAGAATAACGTGTTAAAAGGATTGGAATAGCTGACTTATGTATTTTCACTGATAAAAATTGAATTAATTGATAATAACATAAAAAAATATCTTAAAAAAACTTTAAATGCGTTTTTCTCGAAATCAACTTTTTAAAACTGGGAGACAAGATTTCTCAGAAACTATCCGACGGATTGACTTGAAACTAGATAGTGTTATAGTTCAACACGTCTTCTTGGTACTGAACCTCTGAAATTGGCCAAATATCCCCCCCCCCTCAAAGTAGGAGAGGGGAAAAGTCCAAAACAAGGTCGTTTTTTTAACATTTTTTTCAAAGTCGCGCCATTTTGTGAATTTTCAACTTTTTTCGGATTTTTGAGGTTCAGTACCAAGAAGACGCATTACCAAAACCTACATTTTTTGGAAAATCATGATCCGACTTCCGGTTTCCGAGAAAACTTGTCTCCCGTTTGCCTCCTCATTTTTGAGGACCCTTTTTCAAAGCGCTGTAAACGGGGAAGGGGGGGGGGCATATCGGGGCAAATAAAAATAAATAATAGTTCAAAACTTCAACTTTTACATGCCGAAGACCGTTTTTTAATATCTCTAAAAAAAATGGCAGCAGTTTTAAAAAAGTCATTTTTTTTACGTTCTGACGGTGATCCACCCTTAACTCTAGAGTCCCTAAAGACCTTATTATAAAGCGACGGCAAATAAAAAAAATCATTATACAATATTTAAGGTGTATAAAACAATCTTTCTTATTTTTATGGCATTACTTAATTAATTTAAAAAAGCAACCAAAAATGTATTCTTAAAAAATAATTTTTGGTATAATTTATTACCTTTTATACATTTGTTTTACTAAGGTTCATAATTTTATAAATCGAACGACGTAGGTACCACCATAATTAATGTATAAGTCAAAGGTTTACGAAAGAATTGTACAATTTCTCAAAGAGGAAATAACCAGAATGTCTCCAGCCTTTTATGTCTCCCATTCAACTCAATGGCCCTACCCATATGTGTGATGGAATGTATTGAACAACAATATACCTAACTGTTACCACTTCACAACATCAATGCGAATATATCAATACGAAATCCATAAAACATAATTCTGTTAACACATTTTTAATAATTTTTCAGGAAAAAAATTAAATTTTCATGATGAATTCCTTGGTGTTTTTGCTCATTTATTTGCCCTTTTTGAACTCTTTTTGCTTGGATATAATAATAGTGGAATGACTTTTCGAACTCACTGAATTGTAACCTCATTTGTAATGAATCTAAAATAATAAAAAGTAATACCTACCATTCAATTGTTCATGGGTGTCGCTATCTTTTAAACCAAACGGTACTTTCGACCACAGTAATTTACATTAAATATCTATGCGACAAAGAGGAGGAGAAATGAAATGGTATATATATATATATATATATATATATATATATATATATATATATATATATATATATATATATATATATATATATATATATATATATATATATATATATATATATATATATATATATGTATGTGGGTATATGGTACAATGTGAATGATATTATAAATGGATTTGTATGCGCTTCAACGATATCAAACAATCGAATTCGTTCAATTTTATTTGATATTTTCCACGAGGGAATGCAATATCGTTGAATGTGATACTTATTTTCAAGTTATCTCAGTCGCCTTTGAAACTTTTCATGTTTTCCGATGCACTTTTGTTTCGTTAGTTACAGTTCCACCTATACGTATGTGTGTAAACTAATTGGAAAAGTTTCATGCCAAAACATGGTGTAATTAACATAAGTTAAGATGATGACAAAGGAATGAGGTGGTGCAAATGACGTTGATCAGCTTTGTCTGGAATTCTGGAGTGACGGGATATGAACAGGAAAAAGAAAACAGGGATGCGAAAGATTGAGAGAGTTGGATAAAGGATGAGGTCGCTATTTTGTCTTTTTGGAGATTTTAAACTTTGCTAACATTTCAATAATTAACGAAAGTAGCCGACCGACCAAAGTCGACATGGTATACTTGGTCTCGTTTATTTTCTTTGCATACCAGATTTATGAACTCATTTTCATAATATTATGATCTTATGTTTTTCACTTGTTTATATTTATACTTAATTTTATTGTTGCAAAAAAATGAAAGCGTTAATTTTCACTTGTTATCGTCTCATTGTTGCAGTTATTATTGTCGTTGAGTAACGGTAATTTGCGATGTTACGCTGTTGTTGGTAATTAGTGTGACATCAAATCGTCTGTTAGTTCACTTATTCTATAGATATTCCGTAATTTTAGACTAATGGCGTCATCGAGGCCAGAAAACACGAAATGGATGCAACGTTTATCCAGGGCCATAACCGCATTCACCACAAAAATTATAATGTTATACTTATTCTCGTTTTTGCTCCGGCTTTTTTTTTGTCGATTTGTTTCTTAAGATATCGACTGAAAATTTTCAGTTACTTTCAATTGATTTGAAAAGAATTTGAAACTATTTGAAAGTCTTTTATGTGGAAGAGGTACGTGAATTTATTTGGAGAAAATAATTTAATTAGATTCAAACAGTATGTATGTACTATACTATGATACATTTATAATTAGTTACGTGGTTAGTTTAAATTATAAGGTTCCAATTTCCAAAATTGATTTTCTCTAATTTCAAGTCTTTGTCACTTTTATTGGATTAATGGATCTTATTTTCAATGCAATTTTAAAGCATAATTTTGATGAAACAATCGTAATTTTTGAAGTTACCTTTTATTTAAAACATCTAAACAGGGCTGTATTTAAATTTGCGGGAATACACCTATGATTAGATTGCTAGTGTAAAATCAAAGTTGGCATAAAATTAGCGGATTTTAATGCTCTATAAAGTCCATAATAACGTAAAATTAACAAGAAATGGATTCTTAATTTTTGTGAACCATCACCAATGAATTTTAGAGAAACTTATATGATCAATCAAAATAAGATTTTTTCGCTGACTTTGAACAGTTATACTGTGTATACAAGTGTATACAATATAAATAATATATTGCGGTCCAATTTATGTAGTATAATTCATTTTTTTTATTCATTATAAGTTAATGCCTACAGTCCCTGGCCATATCAATAAGCGCACCATAGATTTTGTACAAAATATGCAGTAATAACTATTTTATTTTGGGTTTAAATTTTTGATTGGAATTAACTTTCCTATAAAAATTTAATTTAATACACTTATTACCAATTAGTGTGACAAAAAATAAACATATTTACAGAAAAATAATTTTTACAATCATTTTAAATATCTGGTTAATTATGGCGAACTTAATTGTTTAATATTTAATTGAAAGCTCTTTTACTGCTATTAAAGCTTCAACTATTCGCAGCGTGCTGTATATGTAGGACAATAATGCCCACTGAATTTGTGGACGGTGATTCTATTTATGAATATTATTATCTAAGGGCTATTTTTATGATGTGATTACTTATTTAACCACTTTTCTTCCCATCAAACCCCACATATTTTCATTGGATTTCAAATCAGGGCTTTTCCCCTGGAACAGGGTAATTGGGGTAATAATCAAGACTATACCCTTATTTAGAAATTATATTTCCTAAAAATTTTAACTACTTTTAATAATGTAAAATGGAAAAAGTATCAAATTTAATTTATTAGAATACATAAAATTGGGGAAAATCTTTAGTGTGCCTAATAATTTGACCAAGGACTGTATATCAGTTGAGATTTACTGCACGTTGAGATTTTCCCATTTATATCGTAAGTGGGCATGCATGACAGAGAGACTTAGTTGAGATATTTCATTTCGGAGATTGTGACAGGAATGCTCAAAATAACTTTTATTTCTCATATAATTAATGATAATTATAATAACGATAATAATTGATGCATTTCAACTTGAACTATGATCAGTTGAAACAATATTTGATAATATTCGAATATTTGATCTTATAGCTCTTTCCTTATTACAATTGCATTTGTAAAATGTTTTAAGATTGTGTAAATGATATGACTATTTATATTACGATTATAATTACTAATAATTAAATATCAGATTTATTTGCTGGAGTAATAATCTTCCCAGATATTGAAGTTCCATTCCATGTAATGTCACCTAAGTAGACATAGTTTTGCTGTTTTGGTTAATTCTTTCGTCTTCTTCCTAGTACTACTATTTCCCATATAAAATCAATAAACTTATTTATTGCCTTGATCATTTTATAGCCACTACCGAAAAAAAATCCTTTACTATTAACAGGTCCTTACAATCTTTTTTTACTAACGCACTACGATCTTTGGGATTGACAATTTGTCGAAATTTTTGTCAAAATTTTTACCAATTTAGTTATAAGTTATTAAGTCAATGGTTGCTAAAAGGGGCAGTACCATTTCCCAATAAAAATTTTCAAGTAGGTGATAGCATCCACAAAATATTGGCATTAAGGATTGTGGTACCACTTTTTCTTCTTTAGGAACTTATTAAAATGTACTACTTTGGGAAAGAGAGGCACTAATATTTTTTCTCGTATAAAAAGTGGTGATTTACAAGAAAAATTGGTAATCTATGGTTTAAGGTTGTAGGTTCTAATGAAACTCAAATAAAATTTCAAATGATATCCATTACCCACTATTTTCCATTAGTTAATAGAATGCATTTGTTTAGAGGAAAAGGGCGTAAAATTTTTCTGCAAATAAAAACAGAAGCCATCAAAATGATGCAACAAAGACGTAGAAACAGAAGACGTTGAAAACAGATAAATATTTACTTTGATTCATGTCAACGTGTCATTTCTTGAGTACAATATGTGGAAATAGGAAACAACATTGTCGTAAATAGAAAACAATCACAACATTGTATGTTTATACTTTATCCTCCCTTAGGGTGAGTTACGAACAAGGGTATCTCTAAAGTTTAATAAATCAATTCATTACAACGAGGAAATAAAATACACGTGAAAGGTAAATTTTCAACAAAATAAAACGAGTTAAAGAGAACAGAGTCAACTTGCAATAAGCACAAATATTATGATGTCATTTAATATAATTTTTAATAAATTGATTTCCAATTTTTTTTGTTTAAATAATGGAAACTAATTTTCCAAAGACTGATTTTTCTAATGTATTAGATATAAGTTGGTACATATCTGTTCTTAAGTCTTTTCCCAATATTTTATTTATTATTTTTTTTTTTTAACTTTTTAATTTATTTGGTTGGAATTGAACCCGTAGAGTCCCTAGCCTACCTTAGTCTGACCTTACAAAATTAGAAAATATTTACATTCCTTCGACCATCGTCATGAGGAAACAATAGTGGCAAAAGTCATAACAACTATATACAAGAAAAAAAGAAACAAGACAAAAATCTAAAACCATACAATGGCTTGATAAAAATTGTTTAACATTCTTAAAATTACAAGAAAACATTATGTGTCCTCTTTTTAGTCTCTTGTGGGGGGGTTCATTTAGTGTTTCCAAGGCCAACTTGTTTGGGGTGTTCTTCCACCCTTTTTACGTATCGAATTGTGAGCTCCTTAATGAATTGAATGACATCCTCAACGTTTAGGTCCCGCTGAATGATGTCATTCCTGATATATCGACGAGCTCCAAGAAATGACCGAAGGATTTTACTTTGGCATCTTCTGATCATTTCATGTTGCTGGGCTTTGCCACCTTCCAGAGTTGGACCCCATATGCCCATGTTGGTCTGAGCACTGCCGTGTACAGCATTACCTTGGATGACAGACTTAACGGAGACTTTTTGCTTGTCATCCAGACGATCCTACGGTGCAGTGCTAGTCTGAGCGACCTTTTTGTTAATGTGGGTTTTCCAGTTGAGGCGTCGATCCAGGTGAAAGCCTAGATATCTCACGGATACATCATTTGAGATACAATGCTCGTTTATTTTAATGGGTCCGCAAGAATTCTTCCTCAGAGTAAACGTAACCAATTTAGTTTTAGTCTGGTTTAGCCTGATTCTCCATCGTTTTGCCCACTCATTTATTTTATTCATGTGAGGTTGCAGCTCCCTTGTAGTAATGTGTGGGCTTGGACCTGCATACATTATTTATTATAAAATCTTGATTTTCTTGCACATTTTTCTCTTCTTCCTCCCTTTATAATTAAAGGTTGGTCCAGCTAATAATGCATTCGGGAATAATGATAATAAAAATGACCAAATGTCTCTCCATCGTTGTTGAGGCCTACACTATGATCTATCTTCGGATCCTTGGGTTTTAGCCCATTTTACTATACTATCAGGACTTATTTTGTCCAAATGGTCTCTCCAGTACCATCGTCTTAATTTAGTCCAACTTACAATATCTCGTATATCTCATTTTTTTCCAATGCAATCACTTCATATTCTGCCTTTTAGAGTTGCGTTCCTGATGCTTTTTAGTATATTCATTTCCGCTATTTTGGGCATACTTTTAGTTGTTGAAGTACTATCTGTTCTTATATCGACAATATAGGATTATATTGGTTTATCGTTGATTTTATATACCATTACTTTACTTTTTGTTTTTAAGGGGACTAGAGGGGAGTTTCCCGTGTGTTGGGTTTATAAAATTGATTTTTATTTGCAAAAATTACTTTCTTATCATGTCTAGAATAAGGTAATGAAGGGATTTATTTAAAATTGGAACCGTACTTGAAACTTTCAAGGGGTTTCTTAAATTTTTTTTTTTTTTTTAAATTTCTTAAAATTTTATTTTTCAAGCTTCTCTCCATCATATCTTGAGAACGATTTGATTGATTTACTTTCAATTTATAGGATAAACTGAACACATTTTGATGCACAGAATGAACTTAAATCGTCGAAAAATTCCGATTTTTTTATAACAAAAACATGTAAAAAAAATTGACATTGCAATTTTTTATCAGAAGTCTGCAAAAAATCCAATTTTCCATATTTTCAATTGATTCTATAGTTCATTCCATGCTTTTTAGCTTACATAGTAAAGCATCATATTTTTATTTTATTTTTTTGACTTAAGACTAACCACTCAGTCGAAATGATACATTTTTTGGAATAGTTGTCTTTGGAGCGCTATAACTTAGGTTTTACTGAAGATTTTTGGCTAAAAATTTATATACATATGGTTAAAATAAATGTGAACTCATAGTAAAGAAATCAAAGTTTTATCATATCTTGTCTTCAAAAGAAAAGAAAAACCAAATACGAGAGAACCCAATTAACTTTAGTTTATTATAACATAATGTGTATTATTTTTATCAGAACCACAGTGATTTTATCTGGAAAATAAATTTTCGGAAAATTGTTGAATGTTCCAAAAAATTATTACCGCAAGAAATAAACATACAAATTTTGAAATTCCTACTCCTTAAAGTATTCCCGAATAATTTTCCTTAACCACCGTTTAGGCACGGGAATTGTGCTAATACTATAAGGGTTTTCTCAATTTTTATGCAACTCTCTTTAACTCTTGACGCAGTTCTCAATTTTAAGGAACAGATAATTGTTAAGGGTTTAATTTTTTTTTATTTCGTCGTATTTGTCTGGCTTAGTTAAATGGTTTCTTCAAATCAATACGTAAACAATTTATCCCCTATTCTATAAGCTTTAGAGATTAGATTAGAGATTTTTTAAATCAAAATGAGACCAACTTCGTTATATACCTTACCTCTTCGGTTAAAAGTTCTGTTTGGTTATATCTACATAAATACCATAACTACTCTTCGAATTGTGAACTTCTACCCTTATTCTTTAATAATATTGTGTTAAACGCAATCTTCGTACTGGTGCAGTAGTATTAAGTTTCTCAAGTATAAAATTTCCTTATTTTTAATTTATTTTTGAAGAATTTGAATCACATATATTGAATAATTACAGTTTGGAAATTTTATATAGGCTTTAGGGTATAGAAGTTCTACTTCAAATACAAAATAAAATAAATACCCAAAGATAAAAATACGTTTTGCTAATAACATTAAATCATCAAAAACTAGCGAATTTCTTCAAAGAAAAGGATTAATTCAATCATAAAGCACAGTAAATGACTTTAAACTCTTTGAAATATTATTGTGGCTCTTATAATTTCATTTCGTTTGGCAACAGTCTAAAGCTGCGAAGGTAGTTTACATCTCCGATCTCGAGTTAATTTCATTTTGTAATGTCTTTTAATTAGTCTAGGATGAAGCATTCGATGTCTCCCAAGATACCTTTCAAGCTCAGATAAATTATTCAGTGATGTCATCTATTAATGACAGCAGTCAAGATGAACTACTACGTGTTGCCCACTTTCTTATCAAAATTCATAATGTGTTCAGACGTCACTAATATCGTAATACAAGACAAGGAAATATATTTGTCATTAGCTTTTCCCTTTGCAACCCTGGGATTTTGCGGTGGTATGAAAATTATTTTTTTCTGTGTATTAGATTCTGGAAGTTTTCTTCTACATCTAATTAAGTGGAAAATGTTTCAATTTTTTGTTGTTTAAAATCCTCATGCTGATTAAGTTACAAGTACTGTTTAGTATATTCATCTTAACCCTTTTAAGCACATAGGTCTCCATTTCCCTTTACGAGAAGCTTAAAGTCCATTATGCATTAACTCTGTTGTCAGATTATATAACCTTCTAACAACTTGTTTAAAGTTATTAGTGAGTAGTTTTAGTATATCAATTTGAGACTTTAGGGCTCAAATGAAAATTGAAACAACTCATTGTACATATGTTTCAAACAAATGGTAGTAAAAATAGTTTGTCAAAAATTAGTTGAATTTTGAAAATTAGTTTCTTTTCTTAAGGAAAAATTTTGATTTCCATCATTTTACCTACATTAAAAAAACTTTAATTTTTACGTTTATGTTACCCTTATTCTGGCGTATACACTGGTTGGAAAAATTCAACAACGCGGGAAACTAAGCCTGCCGATGGGTTCGGTACAATACAAAAACAAATACCAAACTAATTAAGACTTTTTGGGGGGATAAAAATTATCTATTTTATTGGACCATTTCTGTATGCTTCTATACGATTTTAAAGGGTTGTATTAAATTTGTGGGAAGGAAAGTTTATGTACTTATATTTTTTACTGTCACCGTGGTGATTGGTTTATTGACCTGTGGGGAAAATCCCGTCCCCGAAAAAGAAGGGGTTGATGAAAGAAAATTTCCGATTCATTTTCTATATTTTCTTCAATAATGGTAAAAATGAAAATCAAACGGCTGATATGAGTTATAACGATTGGTATACGCCAGAATAAGTATGGCATATACGTAGAAATTCATTTTTTTGTTATAGGGGTAAAATGAAGGAAATCAAAAGTTTTTCTTAAGGAAAAAGACTAATTTTCACAATTCAACTAAATTTTCTCTTATTCTGTTCCGGTTATTTCAGTGGCAAAGGTGCATTACGGTTTGAAAGACCTTTTATGAAAAATAGTGATAAAATCTTGAGAAAGTTCAAAAAGATAAATACTATCGTAGCATCGCCAAAGAGTCGAAGATCGACCAAGAAAAAATCATAAATCATTTACGTAAGATTAACGTCCAGGAAATGCTTTTTATTTGGGATTTCCAAACATTGGGTTCAAAACTTGTTGACCCATATTTTTATCTGCGGACTTTTGACCAAATGTAATATAATTATACTTTTTCTTAGGAAAATAATGATGGCAGGTTGACCATAGACCTGCAAATCTGTAATTATCAGGGAATTTAATTCAATCTTGAAATATCATGGAATTAAAAAAAATATCAGGGAATTTTAAGAATTTTAAACCCTTTCTAAACCAATGGCCCAATTTCGATTATCTTTACAATTGTTTAAGATTATATTCCAAAGAATAAGCGTACCAAATTTGATCAAAATCGGTTGAGAACTATAGGAGCTATCATGATGACAAGGGCAGTTATAATATATGAATATAAATTTCTTATCCAATGATATTTTTTAATAATACATGTGATGAAAAATGTGGTCAAAATTTCATTATGTGGACAAATACATTAAATTAAAGTCATGGAAAATATCCTAGAAAGCCTGGAACTATCAGGGTATTTTAAACTTAAATTTCTATGGTTACCTTGAATAGGCGGTAGTAAATGGATTCCCTATAAAAATATCCATTGAAATTCTTAATAGTTGAGGTCTGGTAAAGTGGCTTAAATGCTAGTCAAATAAGGACAAATGGTCTGGAAAATTTTACTATCAATATGATAGAATTGGAAGAATTTTCTGTACCATAAGATACTGTGCAATAGTTAATAGCTGATTTTAGGCCTATTTTGCCAAAATTAGACCAATTGGTTATTGTAATTAGCCAGTAGAGGCCAGAATATGCTCCCGAACACTTTTGGACGTCTCATTACCTTGAAGATATGTCAGCAGTGACAGGAGTTTGATTGAAATTTTCTTATACATAAAGTTATTTTTTGAACTTGGCACTAAGTGTTTGTCATCTGTTTTGCACATGTTAAACACTCTTGATCATATAAAACTGATTTCTAAATAGCATTACGAAATTTCGTAATTTAGTTTTTTGTCGAGAAAAAAGATTTCCTTAAATGAAGCTTTTTGTATTTTTTTTTTAAACTTACATTATAAAGTCATTATATACTAAAAATTAATTCACGTGATTATCGCCATCTCGAAAGAAATCAACGATCAAATCTTTACATTTTCCTCGCTTGTTTACATTCGAATAAAAGTAACATTTTAAAGGAACTATTCCCACGTTGAATTTTCCGTTGGATTTGATTTTATAACATTTCCTCAAATCATATTTACCATAGAAATTTTCCTCAATGAGCTTCGCAAGTGCATTTCACCAGATCGTTACCGTGCGCCATTCTTGCAAGCAAAATAAAATGAGTGAAACTATAATCTCATAGAAATTTGTAAAAGCACAGCTTTAGGATAGAACGGAACACTTTAATGAACTATTCTTTTTGTTTTTCAATCCAAACTTATATCGTTTTCATTATTCGACATAGCGTCGCACTTTTCGAGAGTAGTAGGGGAATAATGTATTAGGAGTAAGTATGAGGAAGACCAGGGTGATGTGGTGCTAAGAAACAAACTTCCAACTAAAATATAATTCTTCTCATTCCATTTCAAATATCATTGGATTGAACGAAGCGAATTTTCCGCGACTATTGCTCGGATAAAAACTCCCCAATAAAATTAATGTAATTGGTTCTGTTCCATCGTGTACGCTTCTGTATTGGACATTACAAAATAACTAAATCAAATTACAGTACGAATGGAAGGAATAAAACTATATAATAGAAGTGTTGAACATTTCAAAAGAAATCGAATGAAAATATTTCATTGTGGATAACTAGCAGTAAAGAAAGAGTTACATACTATTTAAGGACTTTTTGAAATAATATCCCTTTGTTTTTAGCTTAGAAAACTGGGAAAAATATTTTGGAAAAAACCTTGGGAAATTTTGGTAAAATGAAGAAATTCGCTATTAAAAATTTACTAACGCTCAAAATTAAATGAGATATCACAAAGAAAACAACAAAAATATGGAGGAAAAAAAATTGGCATTTATTTTTTTTGAAAAATATAGGTGGGTCTTTAAATTGTAATTTTAAGCCGCTTGCCTACTTCAATTATCAAGCTTTCTGAGCACTTTAGTCCACTCCAGGAAATATTCTTGAAATTTACAATCCTCTATCCAATGAAATTTTGTTTTTTAAATTTGGGTGCACTTATTGTAACCCTGCACTTATTGCAGATTTTCAATAAGTGCAATTTATTTGAAAATAAATAAAAATATTTGGTTGGTTTAAACCATTAATTGTTTGAGAACAGCATATCAGGGATGAATTAGATTTCATTTTTTTTTTTGGACAAAAATAGATATTCCTAAGCTTTTTTTTACTTTCCAAAATAAAATTAATTTTTTTCATGACCAAAAAAGCTTCTCAACTAGAGATTTAAATCAATTTTATTCCGAAAAGTTGTGAAATAGACTCAAACAATTTTGTGATGTTTTTTATATATTCTATAATTTTATTATTTTATTTCTACATATATTTAAGGACGGATAAAAATGGGCAAGCCGGGTGACTAGGGAAGCAAACGATGCATCGATTTTTTCAGACATCGATGTTTTAACGTCGATGTTGACAATTTATAATTTTGTGGTATCATATATTATTATTTATGAAATATTTATATTAAATGGTGGTAAAAACTATCGAAAAAAATCGATTTATCGCTCATAAACTTCAATGTTTTTATAAACATCGATGTTTTACTTTGATATAAATTACTATAAATGTATATATTACTTTTTATAAATATCAATGTTTTTATGAGCAATATTGCATTTCCACTGTCAATTACCCGAGAAGCCAAATTTAAAAGCTACCGAACCAAAAAATAAAATTTTCCTTTTTTGCTATTTTTTTCTAATTTGTATTAAGTTTACATATTGTTATATAAAAGGATTCCAAAATTTGTTTTATTCGGGGCGCTCAAAACCCTAGAGTTAGCCCTTTAAATATTTCTATACATTATTTGCAATCTAAATACCAATAGAACTATAAGAAATTATAAGAAAAACATAAAAAAGCTCCTTCCTTTTCCCTTGACTCAATGGAATTCCTGGACTTCCCAGATTTCTCTGACTACTGAACTCAATGGCGTAGCAGACGATTTAGTCCCCTGAGGTCGACTGGAAATTCGCCACCCGCTATTTTCATCATTAGTCAAGAAAATTTGTAAAAAGTTAAATACCTTTAAATTGTATAACTATTTAAATATGTACTTTCCCTGTTTTTCTCAAAGCCAAATCTTTTATGGAATTAGAAATATCAATATTGTTCTGCCCAATTTTCTTGTACCACTTTGGGTCATGCCACCCCCATTCTGCATCCTGCCCACTTACTACTAGCTAAACTCCTTGGGAAGATACTGAAATTGAGTTTTAGAAGATACAAACTTAATTCTTAATCTATACCTTATAATGTTAGATTTTGAAATTATTCCCAAACATTTCCTACAACAGTAGTATATGGAAACTGAAAAAAAATCAAAACTCATTATTGCAATGTTCATTACACTTATCCCTCGATTTACGCGGTATTCGTTTTACGCGGTTTCACTTTTACGCGATTAGAAATTTTTTTTTAAAAAAAAATCATATATTTTGTGGCACGTGCCACAAATGCATCGACGCAAAAAATGACTCCCACTTCTTGGACCGGATGTCTGCAACCCCCTCCATTTTGATTACGCATCACGTCAAGTATAATTGTGCGGTGCAGGCGTCTCGCTCAAGATTTTGCTTGTTTATAATGTAATTTAAAGAAATAATAAAAAGTATATACATTTGAAAACTATTCAATCAATTTACTACGATTTTTATCTTCTTTATATCGTAAATAAATCGAAGTCTCGATTTACGCGGTTTCGATTTACGCGATTATCCTGGGAACGTATCTACCGCGTAAATCGAGGGATGAGTGTATATTATTACACTTATCTAATCTCATCATTTTATTTAATTTTTGTTGTCTATTTTATGGTATTTTTAAATATTTTTAAATCTATTGCATCAATTACAATGCATGTATCGATAGGTTTCGAATGACGTCAGTAAACAAAGCTGCGTTTATGCATTCGTATATTATCCGCTGTATAGTGAGTGAATATGTTAAATTTTCGGAATTTCAATGATCAAAACAAATGAACATCTTTAAATATTGTAATCTCATTGGTTAATTTAATAGTCCCTTGCATTAAACTATATATGCTATGAACAGTTCATTGCTCAAGGCCTTCTATTAACTAAACGCTCATATGGCTTACCGCAGTGAACATATTATATAAAGCTTATTGATAGTTATGGAAAATTAATTTCCTGGATTAAAGATATTATGCAAACATTGATAAGTGTTTTAATAACTTCCGAATCACAATAAATTAATGGATAATCTATATCTATACTAATATATAAAATTCTTACGTCTGTCTGTACATTTCGATTTTGAACCCAATTTTAGGGTAAATATTTGTTTCAAGAGGCCCTTATTCCAAATTTAACATTTTTAAATTTTTTTTCTGTCTGTCTGTCTGTCTGTGTGTCCCAATTTAACTAAAGAACGGAACAACCGAATTTAATGAAATTTGGTATTAAGATACAACACAATTTCCCACAGACTATAGGCTACTTATCATTCCAAAAAAATAATATGGGAAGGTATTCCGTAGGGATGAAAACAGTAATTTTTACACTAGACAGGCGAGTTATATATCATTGGAAAGGTAATTAAAAGTTAGAAAATAATCAGTAAAAATATTTTTAGCTGAACTGATAAAAAGCACAGTAAATTCAATTTAAACTTTAAAAAATTGCCTCTGAAATATAAACCTTTATATATATAAAACACATAGTTAAATAGCAATCATTTAATATTAAGGGAGCACTTTTTTGTTATATATTTCATTATCAATCAAAAAAAAAATCTTCCAAACCAACTTTTCTTCGGTGCTTAGAAAAATTTGAAAATCAATAATTGTTATATTATATATATATATATATATATATATATATATATATATATATATATATATATATATATATATATATATATATATATATATATATTTTATATATTTATAAATATTTTTTGAAAATTAATTGATCATGATACATAACTATTTTATTCAAAGTAACAGTTTATTAAATGTGTCTTTTTAAAGTTGACAAAATAGTGTTTTCAGGTATGATTATGTTTTTCGTAAAAGAAATAAGAAAAATAATAATTTTCATATGCCACTACAAATAGCAAATTTAAAAAGAAAATATAATCTACACCTACGTTACGCAGACGAAGTCGCCGGGATCAGCTAGTAATATATATAAGTCTTTGAGATTCAATTAAAAAATTATTTTATTACAACGCGTTTCGCGATTTTTGACTGTCATCATCAGGTAATAATAGTAATAATTATAATGATTATTACTATTATTACCTGATGATGACAGTCAAAAACTGTCGAAACGCGTTGTAATATAATAAAATATTTTTTTTAATTGAATCTCAAAGACTTATATATATTGTTATCCATTAATTTTATGCAAAACTTAAAAAAAATCAATTTTCTTACTGTAATTAAATAGATGATTTTCAGTATAACTTTGTTTTACTGATTTTACTCTTTAAACTTTTAATAGTAAAAAATATGAATTTTATAGTACAAACTGTAATATCTTTTTGGTTTTGTTTTTAATAAATTATATTTTCATTCATTCTTACAAACTCTTCAGTCAGTCTTACATATTTTCTATTATTTTAAGTGAACAAAAGTTTTTCAAACTTCTTTGTTAAGTTTACATGAAGTCAAATCGGGAAAGTACCAGGAAAGCACACGATTTACAATAGCGTGAATGTTGATTTGTTGTGATATTAAATACTGGGTAGAAATGGGGGTTTTCATGGGGAAAGCATTGGGGTTTGTATTTAGAAAATAGAGAGGTTATAGGGGAGTAAATATGAACCAAATAATATTTTATGACACAAACAACATTCAGCCCTCAAATAACAATTTCTATACTTGTATGTTTCAATTTTTTCCTTTTTTTTTTTTATTTGCTTTTAAACGTCTCGACATTTGTGTTTTGTGTTCCCGATTTTAACAAAAGGTTAGGCTAGGTTTTATGTATTGTAGCTTTTCGTATATCTGTATAGGTAGAATAGAGAATTCGTGACAAGAAATCATTTGCAATAAAATAGTACAAGTAAAAATAAGAGAATGGAAAATAGTTGTGTATAGGTAACCCTTGATGTCTTCGGTTTGTTTATTTCATTTGTATGCCAAGTTTTGCCGTTGTTTTCTTTTTAATTTAAGAAATAATTGTTATTACTTTATGTGTGAATGTTTGGCTGGAATAATTTTCCGCGCACTTTTTCTGTATAAGAGCTTTTCCGTGTGAACAATTTTTATGTCTAAATTTACGACGGTGAGTAACGTTCGCAATTACACACATAGTACACCACGTTTCATTAAATTTAAATGAATATTTTATTTTAGGCACCCCAATTTTATTCGTTCTTTTTAATTTTTTTCTTTATTTTTCCAAAAAAAAAGTACTTTTTTTTTACTAAATTTGAATTTTCACATATTCGTTCAATATAAGGTGGCCAACCCCAACAATTTTGCGAGAATTCGGAAGCACATCATAACCGTGCGCGATTTTTTTTCCAACTGTCTATCTGACGAGAAGTTTAGTTTCTTGCATGATTAATTTCTGCTCTACTTGATTAATACCAAGGTTATTTGTCCATCATTTCATGGAATTGTCTAAGCCCTAAACTTTACTGCTGAGCTAAAATAAAATGTTTTTTTTTTTCTTAATTTAAATTATTTTTGCTTTATTGTTGGAATGAAACAATGAAAACTATAATACGAAGCTTCATACTCCATACTTCCCAGCTTAGTCTATTCCTACCAAAGCTCTATAAATTGTGATGCTTCATTGCTCTGTAATAATCTTATATTTAAATTCATCTTCTTCCTTTATTCTTGTGACTTTCTAAATTTTCCTTCAGCGTCGTCTATCCCTGACAAGATTCCCTAAATTGGGGTATTTGATAAGAAGATACATAGACGAACAAAATTTGAGCAGACTTATATGACTTTTAACTCTATGATTTTCTCAATACACTCTGCTACTATGTGAGAAACCAGTTTAAATTCCAAACTGTTCGAAGAATGCAAACATCGCGCCTAACAATGGATGACATTGAAGAAAATAACAAAAGGTGTCAAAAAGATAAGACAGTTACACGAATGCAATTTCAAATATGCCGATCATGAATCCGGAACCAGTTATAGTCACCTTAATGCATACTACGTATACGTACAGTTGTATTGACGTCATGGCTATTTACGAATCAAAAAGATAAAGGCAAGTAGAAAAAGGTATACATAATAGAATGATGGACTTTTACCCAAAGATTGGAAGATAAAATTATCGCATTTGAAATGTGGGTATATCGCCGAATTCTGAAGATAGTTTGGAGGGATCACGGGCGAAATGAAGACTACTAACGAAACTTAATACCACAAAAACTCTTATGATATTTATAAAGAAGCAAAAGTTAACAACGTATCGACAAATATCACTTACTCCAGATTATCTTCCTGGGTCGGATTGAAGGAAAAAAGGCTCTAGGAAGAAGGATATCCTGGCTTGCCAACCTTCGTAGGTGATTTGGAAAAACCACTAGAGGACTTTTCCGCACTACTGTATCAAAAATCAAAATTACCATAATTATCCCCAATCTTCAGTGTTAAAGGGGCACCAAAAAAAGAAGCAGAAAAAGTTAGTTTCAAATATGTAAATGTTCAATTCAAAACCAGTTATGCCATTGGTACAACTGTACATAAGCTTTGGGTACTCGAAGGTCGCTATGATTGGTTCCAAATTCATAAATGACATATTTGAAACTGCATTCGTTTACCTGCCGTTATCTTTTTGACACCTAATGACATTTTTGACACCCAAGCTTTTATTATCTTTTTCAATACCATTCATTGGCAGGTGAGTTGTTTCCATTCTCCGACCAGGTAGCATTCTTCGATTATTTTGGAATTCGAACCGGTTTCTCACATTTGCGGTATAAAGAGGTATAAATTCTTGAGTTGTACGTAAATATTTGTGCCTTCTATATAAATATAGAATTTTTATGAATCGTTTTTAAGTATAACTAAGTATTCCACAAAAAATGCAGTATAGGGGAGACTGGGTACAAAAGTAACGGTGGGCCGAAAGTAAAAGTAAAAAATGCTTTATAGGTTTATCCAATCCACACCTTTTTTTTGATACTATCAGGTAATAGCCTAGAGCACCCCCCTCAATCGCATTAAGTCGACGCGTGCGCAGTACGTTGTTAGGTTATATAATAGGACGTAATATGTTTTAACGAGCCAAAAGTAAGTTTTTAGACGTTTTTTATTTATTTTTTACATATTCGTAAAAGGATCATAGCAATCCGAATGTTTGAATATCCATTCTTGACTAGATAAATTGTACATTGTTTAAATTCATTTTTGTCTAGCACGTTCCGTTTTAAAGTTATATTACACGTTTTATTAAAAATGACAATGGGTACAAAAGTAACATAGCCCCCTAGGGTACAAAAGTAATATGTTACTTTTGTCCTCGTAATGATTTTATAACTAACATCATATTTTTCTGGATATCTAATTCAATAGAATGGTTTTCGATATATTTCCGTGTCGGTAGTTCTTCATGCAGTAGTTCTTATGCGTTGTCGCGGCATTCTATTGTTTCATATTCTTAAAATTTATATTTTTTTGAGTATTTAAAATGCTGAATATGGTTTATATCATTAATATACAGTCTTTAAATAAGTAATTTGTTGATTTAACTTGTACTGTTGTTTTCATTAGCAACCCTTAGCAGTCTTGTTACTTTCGACCCGCCTACGTGGTCGAAAGTAACAACTGACATTTTTTTAACTCTTTGTTATTCATATAAAACACACCATAATTTAATAAATCAAGTTACTATTGTGAAGAACATAAACTAAATTTATATGTGGTTATTAGGGTGATTTTTTTTTTACTTTTTTTTTTTTGGTCCCATCGTGAAATTTTGTTGGAAATACCAAAAAAAAAAAATCCCTGAAAGTTTGAGTCCTTAATATTAATTTTAAGTCCTCGACCAAGGAGTGTAAAGATTTCCCATTGAAAATACACGGAAACTCTGATTTTTTATTTTTAAATTTCTATATCTCAGCGGCATTTCATGGGATCGCTTTTACCGAAGATGGTTTTTTCTCAGAATTAAACGCTCTACAAAAGTGCCCATTGCGACAAAGTCGTAACTCACACCGGTTAGTACGGGCCACTGAACCTGATTTTTCCATAAAATTCGCGTTTTTTTTGCATTTATCTCGTAAATAACAAGAGCTACGGAAAAATTATAAATGAAAAACTTGTAGAGAATTTGATTTCCTACAAAAAAGTTCATGTAGACCAAATCGCGAAGAACAATATTAAACGAGATATTAAGCCTTGAATTTTATGGATAAATCAGGTTCAGTGGCCCGTACTACCTCACCGGTGTGAGTTACGACTTTGTCGCAATGAGCACTTTTATAGAGCGTTTAATTCTGAGAAAAAACCATCTTCGGTAAAAGCGATCCCATGAAATGCCGCTGAGATATAGAAATTTAAAAATAAAAAATCAGAGTTTCCGTGTATTTTCAATGGGAAATCTTTACACGTCCTGGTCGAGAACTTAAAATTAATATTAAGGGCTCAAACTTTCAGGGAATTTTTTTTTTAGTATTTCCAACAAAATTTCACGATGGGACCAAAAAAAGTAAAAAAAAAAATCATCCTAGTGGTTATATTCATTTAATGGCAATAATAACACCCAGCCAGAAATCAAGGTAAAAGTACAAATTGTTGCTTTTGTACCCAGTCTTCCCTATAGTTGATCATTAAAATATCATGGCCAAATAGTTATTGGTATAGCATTTTCTTTTGATATCAAAATTTCCTTACTGATTTAATGTTGCATTTGGGTTCCTTTTTCAGTAGATAGAAGAGTAGGTATATTGAGGAATTGACGAAAGGAAGTCATAGGCATTGTTTTATTAAAGTACTGAGTAATCAAGTTTTTGGTATATTCTTTGTATTTTAACCATATTGGCTCTAACTTTAGATTTGTTCCGAAATTGTTTTATAAACTAAATAATATTGTGTAAAATTCAGATGAATATTTTAAACCAAATGCTATCGGTTGATCATCTTTGTGCTAAACCACTAAGGTAAACCTAAGATCAGTGTATCAGCTAGGTACCCATAAAATTATACATATCCATTTTTTTACTTCCTTTCTTGTGCTAACTACCCGGCTATAGGCGAATAATATAGAAAAAAATTGATCCACTTTCGTAAACAGTTCGCCATCATTGTGTTAAACGATTGTGATCTCAAATCGGTCCACTTAAGAATTCATGAATTGTACTCACGCAATCATACAATTATAAATGAACATATAGGCACAAAATTAACGTTTTAGATATTTTATAAACTAAACAGTAGTAAATTACATAAGCTTTAAGTAAAATAACATAACTAGCCTGAAGTTTTCGTTGCAATTACGACTCTGCAATTTACCAGTTAAATTATAGAACCAGATAAATTTGAGCAGCCTATATATCATGAGAATAAAAGATTAAATAAACGTTTTTATATTTTTTTTTCCGTACGTTTTATTGCCAATGTTTGTGTGATAAAGTTTTAAAGTATTTCTTTTTACTAAACACCTCATTATTTTTTCAAACAACAAACAAATTAGAGGAACAATAAATTAGTCATAAATCAATACGGTTTTTCATATTCTTTTTATTAAAAAAAAAAAAGAAAAGAAAAGAAAAGCAGGTCATAAATTTGAGATGTTACTGCTTTAAAAATCATCGTTGCAATTGAGATATACATTAGCATCCCACTGGTTTTTGAATTTTCGCGGCATGAGATTGAGTGGGATGTACTGAAGATGACACACCATCCGGAACAATTTTCTCATACTCTTTAATGTGTTAGTAGTACTGTTTGGATATTTTCCTGTTCTCTTTTCACCGCACATGTTTGGATTAGTTTTTCCTTGTTTTTGACTCTTTTGTCGTTGTATGGGATAAAACATAATATGTGAGTAATGTTTGTAGTATGTGAATTTTGTACAAACTTTGGCATTTTTAAAGTAAATAAATCTCAGATTTTTCTTAAATTATTTATGAACGTAAATATTTTTATGTTTTGATATACTTCTGTTATTTAAATGTTTGTGAAAGAAATAATCTGAATATTTTTTTTCGTTTTGTTCATATATTTTTTTAAATTTGTGGGACACTTATTTTTTAGGATAGAAAGGAAATTAAGAGTTCAGAATTTAAACAGTAGAGTGCCCAGTCAAAGGTTTATGTGGGTTATGACGCCTAGACCTGTGGGACCTGGGCTTAAGACGGCCAAAATTTTGAAGACAAAGAGTATGGACAATTAAAACTCAATGATTTTAAAATTAAAATTCCTGTGGTGACATACCTTCTTTAAAATACTTAGGAAATTGGCATACAACCATACAACAAAAGGGGAACATTTTCTCCAACGTTATCTAAGATAAATTTTCACCTAATCCTGATCACATGTCCAAGTTTACCTCTGCAGTACATAGAATATTGACTGAACCTCTTCAGCTATCCCCATTTAGAGTTTTTCACAGTACAAGAAGTAAAATAGCATGGGAACAATATTCTCTTGCACTTTGGAATTTTATAGCTCACGTTAGTGACAATATTTCGGAATGACCAAGGTATATTCTTGTAGAAAATTGAACGATCTCCAAAAAAGGTCTCTAACAAGTTTTTGATATATTTATTCCTTCAAAAGTTATTCGAGGTCAAAATTGAACTAAAAAGAAATTTTAATATTTTTTTCAATTTTTTGACGCAACCATCAACTTTATGAGGAAAGTTTATAGGACATTTTTTGTAGGGCACTTTTTTTTCTATAACTTATCACTATAAAGGTTTTTGATATTTTTTACAGGTTCTAAGTTATTTGCAATGAACTGAAAATATTCGTAATTTTATTGTAGCTAATGAATCCATCGATACAAATTACATAATGCAAATAACTTAGAACCTGTAAAAATATAAAAACTTTTATAGAGATAAGTTATAGGAAAAAAGTGCTCAAAAGGATAATCAACAAATTAAGTACAAACAAGGCTCCGGGACATGATTTAATTACAAATGAACTAATCAAAGCAATCCCAAAACAGGTCATTGTTTAGTTAACTATAAAGCCTAGGCCAGTTCTAGATCTAAATCTACCACCGTACGTGGGAAGTATAGTACCGTATGGATCTTAAACCATGACCCTAAAAAAGCAAGAAAAGAAATATCTGGAAAGCTATGAAAGGTGCTTTGAACCATGAACGTAGAACTATTAAAAAAAGTCAACAAAAAAGAATTATCACCAAAATGGTGACCAGAAATAGAAATTAATCTTGTCGACCACCTAAATATTCAAAAATGCCCATAAACTGTAAGCAGAGTATTACTCTACAACACGATAATACAAGACCGGTCCGGGCCTTCAAAACTCTGTACAAGTTCATTAATTTAGATGATAGGTTTTACCACCATTTAGTTTTCCATTTATTACAACTGCTGCAAACTTTTCTGAGGGATTAAATTTTTAAAATTTAAAAGATGTCCAAAGGCATTCAATCGGCATTGTGAATTTTCACAGTAGATGTCAAAAAGTTTCGGATGCTGAGGGTGAGGGTACTAATTGAGGGTGGTTGTGTCATAATTCAAAATTAAAACTTGTTGAAAAATTTTCCCATAGTTTTAAAGGAAAAAGAATTGCTACTCGTAAATTCTATTTTTTAATTATTGAATAGATATATTTTAGTAGGTAAATTACTATTTTTATTTTCATTAAAATAATTTTAAAGTTCCGCAATTTGATTCAGCCACCCTTAAATAATATACTATTAAATACACCATTTCTCTAACATTTATCATCAATGTATCCAAGTACCAACTAAATATATATTATTCATAAAAAAAATCATTTGAAATCTATTCAAACCCACCACCAAGATCGTTTTGATATAATTTCTAAGAAATTTAATTTTCACGCTAAGAATTATTATCCAAATAAAAAAAAATATCATAATTTTACCTTTTGAATAATATTCTCAACAATAACAAGTCGAAGGCCTCGAACATTCGCACGAGCTATACGCATTATACAATTTACTTTAGGTATTATATTTTCGATGTTACATTATTATACTCTCGGATTATAATTTAATTTATTTGAAAGTACTGAAATATGAAATGAGGAAAGCAAAAAAAGATTTTGGCTTTTAGTAATATTATGTTAATTTTTTTCTTCAACGATAAACTTAGAAAAAAAAATGCCATTTTATTAAAATGTACGGTGGAAAATTAAATTAATCGAATTAATAGGATGAGATTAAATATTTACATAGAGCCCACAATTCTTTTAGCATATTGAAGTGAAAGAAAAAAAATATTTGAATATTTTCTTTTCTTTGGTTATTTTGGTTATTTGAAAATTTTAAAGAGTTTTTACCAAATGATTTAATTATTGTGGTTTATATCAATTAAAGACAAACATTGTTGCTTAAAACTCTTCAATGTATACTTTAAACTTAAACTATGACTTTTAATTATATACTTGCAGTAGTTTTATGTCCTTAATTATGTATATACTTTTTGTTTAACAAAGATTTTTTATTCTTTTTTAGTTTAACTTTTATTTAGACACAGAGAATATAAAGCTACTCTTTGTTATTTCAATAATTATTGAGATGCTTTTTATTGTTGTCTGGGTGTATATTTTATGTTCAAATCATATAACAATAATAACGATAGGTTAAGGGTAATATTAAAAATCTTTTCTAGTGGGAGACTATTCATCGCTACAATTTAACCCATATCTTTTATTATACCATATATTATTAATATTCTTTTCATATAGGGTTCCTCGGATTAATACTTACGATCAGCCCCGAATTCACGATTTTAGAGGCGCCCTCTTGAGATGCATTTCTAAAACGCATATTGTAGTATGAGTTTAGCTTCTTGAAGCTGATTGTCAACCAGGGTAAATCGCTTCCCCCCTCCTAGATTTGTGGCTGCCTACAAACATAGAAAACTATAATTCCTTACCAAAAGTTTTTGGATTTTTTTTGGCGAAAAATGTTTATGTTCCGATTTCGAAATAGCTTGTTATATTGTCGTTTAATACATTGTTTCAAACCCGAAACTGTATTTGTTTCAAAAATCATCCCTTATATATCGATGGTATTTGCGATTGAAGTTTGGATGGCTTAATGATTTCTTCTGCAACTTTGATGGTCAATTTCATCCTTTAAATGTGGTTTTCTTTCAGAAAAATTAGCACAGTATGTATGGGTGGACTAATACCTTCGATTGGCATCCAAAACCAAAAGTTTTAGTCTACTTTCTCCATTTTTCTGCCTAGATGTTTTGTAATATATGTCATTCATACGTTATTGTTTTTTTTCTATAAAATATTTTTTAGAATGGGGACCACTTTTGAATGGAAAGCGATACAAAATTTATAGTTTTATTAATCGAAAATTGTAATGTTTTCCAAATTTCATTGCATCCAGATACTTCCTTTCTTGTTTAATACAAACTATAAGTTAGCAACAAAAAAAATTGTTTTAATTAATTTGGTTAATCAATTTTTTGGTTTTATTGCTTGCTAAACTGAAGAAATCCATAAGATTCAAAACAATATGTTACACTTGGCTAAATTTTCTGCTATTTTAAACTTCAGAACAAAAATTGAACCAAGATCTATTGGCTATTCTAACTGCTCTTGTATTTAAGTATTGTAACGTGACGTCTCAAAACTGTATTGAGATGGCGTATTTCGTTCTTTTAATTTCTTTTGGAAATAAATAATCACTTTCACAGTTAACAATCACTTTTTTTATTACACTTGTATACACTTTTTATTACAAAATCACACTTGTCAAAACAATCACGTAAATGACAATAATCACTTTTAATTCAAATCACACTGAAAATCGCTTTGTTGCTACGGAAATTCACAACTGAATTTCTATACAGAACTGCCCCTGGGCTTCAGCTGAGCGAATTATATACCCGCAACCCAACATTCTAGAATGTACTCCATTGTTCGCCAACGTTCCACCACCTACTAGATGTGTCCAGAACAATCTATATGTACATTCGCATTGGTGGGAGAGAGATAGAAGTCACTCAGCCAATCGCGTGCCGGCATGGCACAAAAAGAGAGACAGACTTTGTCCCTTTCTGTTACAGTATTTACTATAGCAAAAATAAAGAAAAAAATACTAGAACTTTTGGGATTACGCTTCGGGAGCATTCTAGATTCCAGTCTCAATAGAAAATGGTACCCAAAAATTTAAATGCAAGGCATTAGTATGTATTGAAGATCTAAAGCTTGTCCAATAAAAATTTTGTGTAGGATAATAGATTTAAAAAAATTTAAAGTAAAAATCAACTACTAATTGAATTTGGAAAAATAGAGGATGTTTTCCATGAACCCACATGAACACTTTGATTGAAAAACGCTGGTCAAAAATCGCTGGTCTCTTGTATAATTACTCATAGCACTTTATATAAAAATGAAAGCTGTTTTATTGAAACTTATTTTTTCTGTCTATTTCATAGGTACTTATTGAATATATGAACAATATAGCTATCGTATAAATCTCTTTAAATGAATCAACAATGCAAATATTAATGATAATTTTTTCGACCAACTTAACGAAATTACTTCGTCATGGCATTCCCGATAGCTTTTTCCTATTTCGACTAACTTCACTTTGGGTTCTTTTTCATCATCCTTGACTATAAATTCGTCTTAGGATTATTGAAAACTAAAAAATTACTTGCAAAAATGTTTCAATTTTTCATTTTATGAATATTAAACACCAATACAAAGTGAGATAATTTAAAGATGATTTGCAGCATCAAATATTTCAAGAGATATCATGTTCAAAGTATATTTGAAATTATATTATAATATTCAATTCAAAATGAATTTATAAACTATTTATAAAGTTTCGACTAGGTGTAAGTGCATGTCGCTTCTATTTCACCACAATATACACAACACTCCAACTTCGAAAACAAACCAGAGTCGGTTTTATAAGCTTCAAATATATCAAAAGTTGCATTATTTACCAAATGTTCATCCCGAAAAGCCTATTAGGTGCCTTAAGTTTTCATAGGAAAAGTTTTAAGTTTATTCGACACACTAAAGCCGAAACTATATGCTTTTCAGTCAACTTTTAATTAATAGCGACGATTTCTACTGCAACTACTATACTCTCATATTAAAAAGTAAAATACTAAAGTCTTTTTGCAAATATTTAATATAAAGAAGTTAAAGTTTCGAACGTCCACACTTTGAAACTAGTCTCTTTGTTTTTATTAAAACGGAATATTTAAAAAGTTTTTCTAACTCATATATTTTACAACTCATCCTGGTACAATTCCGGATTTTCTACTTTTCTTTTTTGCGGACATGAAAACTTTGTCAAGAAAAAGAAACTTCTTGTTAAGTAAATTAGGTTAGGTCTGTATTAAATGTGTAGTTAGTATCTATATAAAATGAGACTTTTACAAGTGCACCATTTTATATATTTAAGATGAACGTTTATGAAATAGAGGATCTGGTATTTTTATTTCGGAATAAGTTTCGTAAAACCTTTTTACATTAACCCCGAATCGTGTGTCGTCTACCAATAAAAACTTTTAAGAATGTAATGATGGAAATAGTCTTACAACGAAATTCTACTAAAGAAAATCATTTTCTACGTTAAAAGAGAAAATTCTTGTTTTTGCAGAAAACAAACTATTTTCTTATGCTGAAGAATATTTTAAAATATATTTTGGCCACTTCATATAAGAAAGTATAATTTGAGAATATTAATGATTTATTTATGTTACAGTTAAAACGTATCTTCACGTTAATGTATACAGTATACACTAGCTAGTTAATATTTGCAATACATTAACTTTTTCGTACTTTTTACAGTTCTATTTTTTTTATAATTAAACTGTAAACTATTAGGTAACTGTTTAATTGTTTAACTTCTTTAAAGTCAATGCTATTTTTTTTTAAATTTTTTACACTTACCAAATAATTATAATACCGTGGTTAATGGCGTGATGTTTGAATTACCTTCAGTAACCTATTAAACAATGAAATTTTTTTTAGACATGATCATTCTGGATATATAATAGGTTCATATCCCTTTTTGAACCGCCAAGTCTGGCAACGGTGCATTTTATACTTTATTTTTTATTCTATATGCGATTTTTTTGTTAATTAAATTTTAATATGGTATAATTTACTTTTTTGTGTTAATGATTGTTATAATGAAAAGCCACCCCTCGAAAATGATGAATTTCAGGGCAAATTTAGTGCATGTGTTTTTGTGGCTGCCTACAAACATAGAAAACTATAATTCCTTACCAAAAGTTTTTGTTTTTTTTTGGCGAAAAATGTTTATGTTCCGATTTCGAAATAGCTTGTTATATTGTCGTTTAATACATTGTTTCAAACCCGAAACTGTATTTGTTTCAAAAATCATCCCTTATATATCGATGGTATTTGCGATTGAAGTTTGGATGGCTTAATGATTTCTTCTGCAACTTTGATGGTCAATTTCATCCTTTAAATGTGGTTTTCTTTCAGAAAAATTAGCACAGTATGTATGGGTGGACTAATACCTTCGATTGGCATCCAAAACCAAAAGTTTTAGTCTACTTTCTCCATTTTTCTGCCTAGATGTTTTGTAATATATGTCATTCATACGTTATTGTTTTTTTTCTATAAAATATTTTTTAGAATGGGGACCACTTTTGAATGGAAAGCGATACAAAATTTATAGTTTTATTAATCGAAAATTGTAATGTTTTCCAAATTTCATTGCATCCAGATACTTCCTTTCTTGTTTGATAGAAAATATAAGTTTCACATCCTTAACTTCCCGTTTTAATTTCTCAAGGATCTAGCCAATAAATGTTAATTCTTTTTATGCACTTACCTTGAGAATGATTTAATCTTAAATATTTAGCCCAATTTTAACGAAAAAACCCATACCTTATATCCTTTTTGTACACTAACGTCCTTTCTGAAACTTTGAAACGATATTGCGGGTGTCTTTTTACACACAGGGCATTTTTTTTTTACATTACTGCTCACTTAAGGGCATTGTTCTGTTAACCGTTTAGAAAACCGGTCGTTATAATGAAAAGTCACCCCTCGAAGATGATGAATTTCAGGGCAAATTTAGTACATGCGTTTTCACATCTTTAACTTCCCGTTTTGATTTCCCAAGGATCTAGCCAAAAGATATTAATTCTTTTTGTGCAATTATCTTCAGGATGATTTAGTCTAAAATATTAAGCCCAATTTTAACGAAAAAAACTATCCCTTATATCTTTTTTGTGCACTTATAAATCGTCCTTTCTGAAACTTTGAAACGATAATTTCAATGTTAATATTAAAAGTTGGGACTTTAACTGATATTTTTATACAGATGAACCTCAACAACGTAAAATAAATTATCGCCTCCATAAAATCAAAAGCATCTTTCTAGTGAATTTAGTATTCAGCGACTCTAGAGTTTGTAATAATCCAGTAAATCACTGTAAATCACGTGAATCATTAGTAAGTCACCAGTTGATTTGCACATACTTTATTTCATAATACTTCTATGTATCATTATTTCATTTTTAGCAGGAAAGTGGACTTAAAGGATGTAAATCCATATATTAATAATTAATTCTGCGACGTTTCGGTCCTTTATTTGACCTTTGTCAGGCTTAATAAGCCTGATGAAGCCTTAATAAGTCTTAATTTTATAAGCCTGATGAAGGTCAAATAAAAGACCAAAACGTCGCTGAATTAATTATTAGTATATGGATTTACATCCTTTCAGTCCATTTTTCTGCTAAAAATTAAATAATTTTATGTAAAGTATGGACACAACAAATTTATCGACTTCTATGTATCTTTTTAAATACGTTTTTCTTTTTTTTGAAAACGAGCTTAACGAAGCACAGCTTTAGAACCACTCAACCGATTTGAATGCTTTTTTTTCTAAGAGGTTTTTACCGATAGGATTGTTTTTCTTCTTTGCAAAATTTCAAATTTTGAAAGTTTAAAAACGGACCAAACTTCTGCTTACCAAAATTTTTGGCTCATTCTGGTAAACCTTTCCCTTTGAAAGTGGTGTAAGTTTATCTTATCAAAAAATTAATTAACAATAATGATATGATGATTTATTTAATTTTAATCAATTTAAGAAAAAATCCCGGATTACTTTTAGCGCTTTACCAATGTAATTTTGGCGTTCTCTAAACCTGGAACCCGATTTGTATGTAAAGGAATCATTTTTGGCTGGTTTGGGCTGCAAATAATTAGAATGGTTATTGGAATCTTTATTTTATTCAATGAAATTTATTATCAAGTATCATTATCTTTAGGTAAAAATATTTATGTTTTCCCTATCATCTAAATAAAGTTTTTTTTACAAGATAAGTGCTATTTTCTTGATATGAATATAATTGGTTACTGCCGATATTTTCACTCGTGGATTGATAGACGATATAGCTAAGATAACTATGTAATGGATACAAAATAATCTGTAAGATAATTCTTATAAATTTACCCTACACATCATTATCCTTAGATGAAAATCCTCATGTTTTCCCTATCATCTAGATAATTTTTTCTATAAAATAAGTGCTATTATCTAAGTATGAATATACCGGCTCTAAATATATAACTGGTCAAATTATAAAATACAAATGAAAATCCTTGAATATCGTCATGTAATATAAAAAGGATTACCGCTTTCCTATAGAACACATCCCAAATGACTATTTGACCTAAAAATATTTCATGTTTCCCAATATTTAAACTTATTTTTGCTATCTTTTGAAAAATACTATCTTTATTGAAATTTAATTTTTTTGTTATCGAATCGAAATCGAAAAATGTATTAACATATGTGCCAATTCATTTCGAAACTATATCCATATATTAAAACTTTATAAATTACATTTAAATGTGTGTGATAAATTTTAAATATTTCAGCATTTATAATAAAAAATATAATGTTTTTTTTTTATTGGAACATTTGCGGGAAGAATTAAGATTAATTACATGCAATTATGGTTTATGAAAAAGTGATTTACGTGATTTTTTTCGAGCAATTTAACAGAGATTTAAACGCGTGGGAATTTCAAAGATTTGACCCAGATGGGACAACGACCAGAATCCGATGAGACAAGTGTTATTGTTATCATTATGAAACGCCAAATAAATATTATATATTATATAAGAAAAACGGAAGAAAAAAACAATCAAAATGTGATGTCTTGTGATTTTTTTGCATGTGAAAATTAATTTCAATGAGCAATTATGGATATGAGATATGCTGTACAATACAATTTTAGTCGGCCAAAGAAACCAAACAACTTTTTGGACTTTCCTTTTCGTTTAAAAAGTCGCTTGAATACTTTCACTGCCATTATGGGTGTACAAGATTACGATGAGCGAAAGTTTCGGCTCCAAATCGGTTTCCAAGTAGCCAATCCATTTTGATAAGGTTATTGATATTGAATTTAAATATGCAATGTGACCTTTTTTTAAAGAAACTATAAAGGATTTTTTTTAGAAACTGATTTTTTTTATTTATGATTTCTTGTAGGTTTAAAGTGATTTTTTCAATAATTTACATTTCGGTATCTTTAACAAAAATACAACTGTTTTCTTTTCTTAATAAACTAGACATTATTACCCTCGAGGGATTATTAATACATTATTAATATTAAATCTTAATTATTTTAACTTTTAATTCTCTTGTTTTTAAATTGAAGTGAAATCTATAAATATTTACATTATAAGATTATAGCTGACTCATATATTAGTAATTATCTGGCATCCTCGACTTCATCTGAGTGGCATTCGCAAAACCATCTGTTAGTGGAAAAGAAAATGGTACACAAAATTGCAATGATATTTTTAAAATATTTGAAGAATTTTGCGTCCGATTTTAAATGTTTGATTGGTTATTCTTTATGGAAACTTCAAAAAAGAAAAAACTGCAATGCGTCCTAAAAATATAATTAAGAAATTAGGCGTATCCTATACTTGATAATAGGCTTCTAACCCGTGACAAAACGATTCAAGTATTAGTTAAAAATTAGTTAATTAATTATTTAATTAGTTGAAAATCAAAAGTTCATTGCTATAAGTAATTTTGCAAAAGTTAAACTATAAACATAAGTTTGAACGAACGTTCAAAAAATGTATTATTGACGTTTTGTCCAGACACGTATTTCGATTGTCAAGCACTTAAGAAGTGATCCAATACTATTTGATGCCCACTGAGGAAGATTGCTTGGCAATTAAAATACGTATCTGGACAAAACGTCAATAATATATTTGTCGGAACTTTTGTTCAAACTTATGTTTATAGTTTACTTTTGTTAATTATATTTCATAAATAAGACCACAATATTTTTTATATGTTGTATAACTAACTTAACAATTAAGCCATATAACCATTAAATGTTTTGCGAACTTATATAGTAAGGTTTATATGTGAAAAAGCTCAATTGGTTCAATTTTAGTAGTTTTTGGTTTCTGTCTTTTTACGTAGGAAAAGCAAAAACCAGCATTTTTTCGTATTTTATTTTTTTCTATAGAAAAAGTAAAATGCTGTTCAATTCAAAAAAAAAAATGAGCCGATGAGTAAGCAGAAGATGAATTGATAGTGCCAAATTTTTTTTGCAAAATTTCGATTTGATAATTTTGATGTTGAAGATGCACCACGGTCTGGAAGACCGTTTGAAGCTGATAATAAAACAATAAAATAATTAGTTTTTGCAAACCAGGAAACAACAGCACGTAAAATTCAATGCAATTAAAGGTAGTAAAATTTATCAAATTCAAAAATTCTATATATGGGTTCCCTTTGTTATTATGGGATGAAATTTGACCTTATATACATTTTTATCACTCGTCAAAAGTTTCTACAATTTGAATGAAATAAATGTCACGCCCATCATATTCTATAGATTTGGCACCTTCGGCTTATAATTTTCTTTGGTCACTACAAAATTTTTTAGACGGAAAATCTTTTACTTCAAATGAGGAAGTCAAAAATCCACCAAAATCCAGAAAACCCTGCTACTGCCAGAAAGATGGCAGAAAGGTATTGAACCAAAATGGGCGATATATAATTTGATTAACAATATTCATTTGCTATACGAAAATTCTTTCATTTTCACAAAAAAAAAAATGAAATTACTTTCCGACCAACCCAATTTATGTACCGGGAGACCCCGAAACTTCATCTTTTAGCCTTGTTGGCGTAAAGTAAGTTCTTGGTCAAAAAAATTAGGAATTACGGTACGTTTTAGACACTGAAGTACATTTAGAAAGTCAACGTATCTTATATTCATAATGAGCAACCCCAAAAACTTCAAATTTGTTCATTGTTCATATTGCATTTATCCATTTAAAATAAGTAACTGAAACATTTACACTTTCGTTGTATAAATGCAATAATTCGTTCGTATCCGGATTAGAATTTTTTTGTCAATATTGACAACAATAATGAAATCAATTTGGACCTATGGAGTGGAACTTTGGGGCACAGCATCCAACTCAAACGTGGAAATAATTCAAAGATTCCAGTCCAAGGTTCTGCGGACAATAATTGGTGCACCATGGTACATAAATAATGTAAGAATCCACGACGACTTACAGGTGGAACATGTAAAAGAAGTGATCACTCAGAGACCACGGGCCTATCAAGCTAGACTCAATGATCACCCAAACCACCTCGCCTTGAATCTACTGGATAACAGTGGGGATGTAAAGTGTCTCAAAAGAGTGGCCATACTCGACCTGACAGACCGATTTAAGTAATATGCACCCTGACTGAGATGACCCTTACTACTATTTGTTACTGTCACTTTATTTAAGAATACTATTAATACTATTATAATACTAGAATACTATTACTATTAAGCTACTATAATTTTTAATGTTAATTGTGTCAATGGACACAACTAACGCACGAGTGTTGAAAGTGTGACACATTGCAATTATTGCCAAAAGGCAGATGGTGCAAATAAACAAAAAATATTGACAAGAAACTCCATCTCAATTCAACTTGCTACTTCTTTTTCTCGAAGTTGTGCCATTTTTTTAATTTTAAAATTATTATTATTTAAATAATTGTAAAATATATGCATTTTTTCCTGGAAAATAATATACCATCGTCATTTGAAGTATTTTGTAAAGGGCAAACTCAATATTCTCTACTCTAAAATTTAATAGTCTTAAAGGTAATTATAACGGGAGACATTTATAAGATCATACGAATCACTTGTAAATTTCAATAAATATTTTTTTGTTCTTTACAGTAAAATGTAAAATAGCTCTAAAGAATTAAAATTCGTTCATATTTTTTTTAATCCTTCGCTAAATTAAATGTATTTTATATGCAAATGTGGAAATATTGTTCATTCATTTTCATTGCTGATATGAATCACGTATAATAATCTACGTTTGAGCCTGAAATCATTGGGGTGTAATATAAATTGGGGTGTTTTGTAGAGTTTCGCTTGGTTTTACAATAGTGTACCACGCTGACGAAGTCAGTAATAAGTTTTTGGAAATCATTGAGCATTCCAAAAAAATGTTTACTCATGTTCCACAGGCGAAACCTCGAGTATTAGCTAGTTAAAGTCTTACTAAACGTATTCCTCAATATTATTTCACAGCATCGTTATCTCATTAAAATTCATCATGACGATTGTTAAGATTACGTTTAAAATTAGTTTATCTAGTCATTTAAGCACCTTTGGTATGAAATTCATCCAAAGACGGCGGTTTTCTCGAAAATTTGGGACATAACCGCACTTTGATTGCATACTAAGGGTTCGGCTCAGACAATAACACCGCAAATAATGGAACGCGTAATTCGAAAGCTCGGCATCGCTTTGAGCTTTGTGTAGACTTCACGAAGAACATTTGTAAGATGAAAGCTTTAACATTATTTTGTTGGTTTTACTCTCTATGTATCATCAATCTTGAGGATCTTCTGAGAACAATTTCTGAAATGCTCAGATATCGAATTCAAGCACAACAACCAACATGCACCAATCCTTCTAAGTGGAATGAAACGACATTTCCTTAACATCTTTTTCGTTTTTTTAAGTTGTTCCTCTGATTGATTACTAAAATAAAATCATAGAAAATTAAATTTAACAGTATGGTGCATTCCTAGAATCTTAAATTAATGATATTTTCTATACAATTGTGGACTTCTACCGTAAATTTAAAAGGTCCATGACCGATTTTTTTTTGTGTTCTACTTTTGTTCAATTATCACTGTAGCAAATATTTTATTTGATTTTCGATATTTGACTCATGAAAATAACGAATAAATAAAATATAATTTGCAATGATGATTTCAGCAAACAAATATCTTCATCAAATATAATTTCCACGTATTTGATTTGGAGCGTGAAATTTTATTTTTATTCATCCGAAGAGCTTTTAATTATTGTAATTTATATTTCCAGCATTGATTACAGCTTTAAAATTCAGTCAGTAACGAGCTTTAAAGTTGTATTTGCATCAGTGCTACTGATTTTCGTCGCAACAAATCACATCAACATTCTTTGCATTGAATGTCACATTGTTCTTCAATAACATTATCACATGAATAGCTTTTCTACTTGAATAGTGTGTGGTGAATAGATCAACAGCCATCTGAAATTCATGAACTACACATGCATGCGAATTAAAAGCAATAATGAATTGTACGGTCTTTAAAACCCACCAATTCATTTCCTTATTCGTTCTAGACAGCTGTTTAATTATTTAAATCGGAAATGCTAACGCAATAATGAAACTTGGAAAATTTGACATTATAATGAGTTTTCTTGTGTTTTATTATTTCATGTATGCATTCTAGATGAGATGCGTGACTAACAAAAGGGTGGTGAAAAATGGAAAAGGTCAAAAGCCTGTAGAAAGCTCAATTTGACGGTCAGTTGTTAAGTGATATAAAGTTGCTCCAAACTTGGAATTTTGTAATATCATATTAATGATATCATTTGTATATATATATCATTGTAATATCATATATATATATATATATATATATATATATATATATATATATAAAGGTGATTTTTTTTTTACTTTTTTTGGTCCCATCGTGAAATTTTGTTGGAAATACCAAAAAAAAATATCTGAAAGTTTGAGCCCTTAATATTAATTTTAAGTCCTCGACCAAGACGTGTCAAGATTTCCCATTGAAAATACACGGAAACTTTGATTTTTTATTTTTAAATTTCTATATCTCAGCGGCATTTCAGGGGATCGATTTTACCGAAGATGATTTTTTCTCAGAATTAAACGCTCTACAAAAGTGTCCATTACGACAAAGTCGTAACTCACACCGGTGAGGTAGTACGGGCCACTGAACCTGATTTTATTAATATATATATATATATATATATATATATATATATATATATATATATATTATGATTATATATTATATGTATATAATATACATATATACTAGCTGATCCCCGCGATTTCGTCTGCGTAATGTATTTTATTTCTTTTACGAAAAATATAATCATACTTAAAAACACTTCACACTCTTGAAAAAGACACAATCAATATACTGGTGCTTAGAATAAAATAGTTCTATATAATAATCAATTAATTTTCAAAAAATATTTATAAATATCTAAAAAGAGTATGTTCAATTGCGTATACCTACGGTAGATATACCTTTCGTGAACCAAATAATCTGTAAATCAATCAGCATCTTTACATAAATAAAAAATAGCGCCAAGGTCAATAAATTCGGTCTTAATTATGACTAAAAAAAGTCGAAAGTTATCAAAATACTCGCGTCAAAATAACCCCATCTCACTGTTTCGATTCCCGAATGAACCTTTTTCTAAAAACTATTATTATACTATTGCACTGTACAACACAACCGCGAAATTGAAATTTGTACAATTGCACGAAACCCAGTTCTTCCATAATCATGTATAACCATTATGTATCTATAAACTTATTAAAATATCTGAATTTCAACTATATAATTAACCCATATTGGATAGTCAAGAGTTCACCATACACGATTTGGCGTATGTCTTTTGCCCTGGAAGAGGATTTTAAATTTCCTTTATCATTATGATGATATGATTATTTATTATTTATCATTATGATGATTTATGGCTGGAACTACGAACTTTTTTCGTGATCCCTTTCACGTACTTGCAAATAAAAGATATTGTCCCCCCAAGAAAAAAATTCTGAATCCACCCTTGTTCGTTAGGGTAGGAATTTTCAAAAAAAAATCTTATCACATGGCTACTTCCTATAAGGAATACACCGAATATTAAAATTTCATCAGTCAGAGGGGGTATATAAGTTCACGGTTTTAAAAACGTATAAATACGTTTAAAGTAAATTTACTTTAAGCTTTATTCTTATTATTATTATTTTTATTATTATTATTACTATTACATTTTTTTCGTTAATATTTCCTTACTGAGCAACCCTAACGATCTATTTACAACAATTTTGTAAAAAAAAAGTTTACTGTCAGATTATTATCTAAAAAAACATTTATATTACAAAAAGGCATTTTTTTGTACTTTAAATTAAATTACTGTGCTTATTATTAGTTCAACTAAAAATATTAATACAGATCATTTTTAAATACCTTTCCAATCATATATAACTCGCCTATCTAAAGTAATGTTTTTTTTCATCCCTCAATTTTTACGTAGAGGATACATTCCCTTATTATTTTTAAGGAATGATAAGTAGCCCAACGTGTGTGGGTAATTGTGTTGTATCTTAATATAAAGTTTCATTAAATTCGGTTGTTCCGTTCTTTAGTTAAATCACCAGCGCACGCGATGTAAGAAAGTTTTTTAATAATTTTTTCTCACATTATTGGAGTTTTAGTATGGATTCCTAATTTTTTTGAAAATTTAGTATATTATTTAGTATTTAGTATAGAAAATTTAGTAGTATTGGAAAAGGTTCTCTTTGACTTGTTTTATAATGATTTTTTTTATTTATTTTAAGACCGCTTAACTTCCCGATCTATGTGTTTTAACAATCCTATAGCTGATTTTGGATCCATGGATTTATTTTTCCTGCTGGATCTTTCCTTATTTCCTCAAAATATCTTGACGTCTAAGTAATTACTACCTTAATGGATCTCGCTAGCTGAGATTTGAATTCTTTGCAATTCCAAACAAACTTTCAATGAGTTTAGTGAAATTCGAGAGTTCTTTTTACTTTTTTACCATCGTAGAAGATTTAGAAGATTGTTTTTTTTTTTAGTATTTTTTCACAAATAAATAAAGATAGCACATTTATCCACCTGCAATACTTTGGGAATCTTCTACAAAGATACGAATACTTTTTCTGGGACTAGATCTATCAATAAATCATTCGATCTTTCCATTTTATATTTTGGTTTATTTGCCAGTCCTTTCTATGACTTATTGAGCTTTTGAAAAGCATAACAAAACTAAATATTACTTTCATAAAACCCTGTTTCGTCCAAAAGTTGGGATGATTGATTAATTGGTAAGCCCTGACGTGTCCCCTGTGCAATTTCTTGAGATTCTAGTTGTTGTTTTACTATAATCAATTTATCTATACAAATTACTTCCCCCGGCTCATTTGATAAAGATTCTCAGGGGTGGCAGCTTGAGAATGACTTTTAGAGCAGCAATTGAAGTTTGAATTGCCTTAGATTTACCGATATCAATATAGTTTATGATATTTCATAAAATATGTATTATTTCGTTGATACGTAAGGAATATAATTTATGTCGCATATGAAAGTTTGACAAAATAGGATAATGCTTGAATATTAATGCGAAATTTCATCAAAATTTTGAAGCATTTGAAATTAATTTAAATTTATAATTTAATTTTCTGTATTTTTAACATAGTTTTTTTCTGTTTTAGGTAAGTGTTCGATTTCATCAGCTATGGTTTTCTCGATATTCCTTGTTCAATTCTTCAAGTCCAAAAACTGTAAGTCACGTCCTACATTAACGTATATTTTACAGTTATATAATTACCTTAAATGCGAATCATAATCTTCCCTTTAAATTGTTATTTAATTAAGACATAAATTATTAATATCTCAGAAACAAAACCAAATAAATCACACCATGCAATTAAAACGTTCATAAAGCAAAGATAAGAGCAACCCTTAAAAGTCAAATGATATTTAGAATGATGAATGAGATAAAACGCTCAAATATTTTGTCACTGCAAAGGTAATTTGTTGCTTTTCGTTGATAAAATTATTGCTTTCTTTTTAAATTATAATTCTCGTTTAATTTCATATTATAATTAACAATTTTCGTTATAAAAGCGAATGAATTCTTTGGGTTTTTAATCATTGGTGCAGATAAGCCGATGAATGGGGATCAGTATGGATAGAAAAGATCTTCTAATCCTAATTCTCAATAGTTTTATTGTAACTATAATTATTGTAGAAATCATATTTAAGTTAGTACTTAGCATTTGCATTCAGGTGATTGGTTCATCCTTTATTTATTACTTCTATAATTTTGCGGAACTATTCAATTTATATAAATACTAGCTGATCCCCGCAACTTCGTCTGCGTAACGTAGGTGTAAAATATGTTTTCTTTTCAAATTTGTCATTTGTAGTGGTATATGAATTTTTTTATTTTTCTTATTTCTTTTACGAAAAACATAATCATACTTAAAAACACTATTTTGTCAACTTTAAAAAGACACATTTAATAAACTGTTGCAAAGAATAAAATGTTCTATGTAATAATCAATTCATTTTCAAAAAATATTTATAAATATCTAAAAATAGTATGTCTATTGTCTATAGCTACGGTAGGTATACCTACCGTAGACCAAATTATCTGTAAATCAATCAGCATCTATACATAAATAAAAAATATCGCCAAGTTCAATAAAGTTGGTCTTAATTATAAGTAAAATGGGGTGACCATGCGACATTTTTCAAACAACTTATATTTTTAAACTTGTGATATCTTTTGAATGGAATGTTCAAACTGAATAACTCAAAAAGTTATATAATGGTAGGTATTGAAGCAAACTTAAATATGAAGTCATTTATTTTGATAAGGATTAATCCCAAAGTATAAATAAAAGAGCTTTTATAACGATGGTATTTATATATATTTTTTAAAATGAAAAAACACTTATTGTTACATAACTATAATAGTTAGACATCTGCTGTTGGTCTATTTTTTGTAGATAGTGATATGTTCTGCTAAATTGTTCTACATTATTTTGTTCTATAACCAATAGTTTTTGCAGCGCACGCGATAAAAGAATGTTTTTTGGTAATTTTTTCAGACCTTGGGTTACATTATTGGAGTTTTAGTATGAATCTCTAACTATTTTGAAAATTTAATATAGCCTATGTTCACCGGAAATAGTGTAGCTTCCCAACAGTGAAAGAATTTTTCAAATCGGTCAAGTAGTTTCGGAGCCTATTCAAAGCAAACAAAGAATCAAATCTTCCCTCTTTATAATAATATATAATAAATATAATATATAATATATAAATATATACGTTAAAAATTTAAAAGAGTATCTCCGAATTGGATCATCCCGTAGCTTAAAACCATAATTGGTGGAGAGCTGCAATTAATATTCAATAATTCATCTTATTTCTTGTTCTTCCAGTGTTTGTTATAAAAAGAGTCTGGATAAGATTAAAGATCGAGTTTCTTACTCACTATATCCTTAAGAAAGCTACTTAATAGAAATTCGTTAAGATTAGTTATATTAAGAAAAATACAAATAGTATAATGCAATAAAAGAACATAAACTTGGTTTAATATTATACTATGAAATAATCCTTTTAAAACTAGTTGATACCTGCGACTTCGTGTGCGTGGTGTAAATTTTATTAATATTTTCTTTAAATATTTGTACATTTTAGATATATAAATCAGAAGTTTTAAATTCTTTCGTAAAACGTATTCTTATCTAAAAATTGATGTGTCAACGCCTTTTGTCAGGCGCTTTTTGTGAATTGTTGATTTTTAATAAAATTGTCATTACAATGACTATTTATCTCTCAGATTAATTCTCTTGTTATTAATATTCGTAGGTGAAAATGCACAAGTTTTGTCTATCCTCCAGATACAATTTTAACTGAAAGAAAAATGTCTCTATCTAGAACGGAAAATACCGGTTCTTAATATCTAATGTGGTATCTTATCCCTATCTTATGTGGGGGGACTTATAAATATATACCTTAGGCTATGCCAAAAAATCGACGTTTTTTTTAAAGATATATCAATAGAATTATTCAGGATTCTTCTTTAGCCCGAAGCCTCAACAAATTGAATTTTTTTGAGAATATAAAACTTATTGATTTGTTTGAATATTTCAATTATTAACGTTGATTTTGATTATTCAATTTTTTTCAACCACAAACTAGCCAAATTCATTATTTTAATCAAAATGACCGAAAATATTGAATATATTTATATTCAATCGTTGATATAATGATATAATGATAACTACGATCGAGATATCAATTTAATATTGAAAAATTATACTCTACACGTTGCCTGAATGAAAACGATCAGGAAAGTGGATGAAAAATCATTTTTTTAATAGAATCATCTTTATGCGACCCCACTGTGTAAGCTGTACAGATAACCTGATGAGATTTTTTTTTCAATAAGGCTAACCTGAATATTTCTCTGAGTATGAATATTATTATGAAAACCTAATAAAAAATAACTTATTTTTAATAGGGTCATCCTGATGCGATCCTACTGGGGAAGTTGCATGGATAACCTAATGAATATTTTTTTTGCTGTAAGGCAAACCTAAGAATTTCCCTTCGTGGCCATAATCGAGAAAACCCGATGGAAAATACTATTTATTTTCATATAATAGAGTCATCCCGATACGACCCTCAAGTGGAACCCGTAAGGATTGCCATAATTTGGTTAACCTTATTTTCCCCGATAAGGTCCTTATAACATTTCAAAGAAATCGGGCAAAATTCTAGTCGGGAAGTCAAGGCTTATTAAGGAAACGGTTGATTTGACGAAAATTTACATTTAGAAACTATTTGTAAAGCATTCAATTTTCTTCAGGAATATATGTAATTTAATTTTTTTCAGAGTAATGGTTGAAAATTTTTGAGAAAAAAATGCGCTTTAGATAGTAAAATTAACAATTGCGATGATAAACCGCTTAATATCAATTTTAAAAGCTCAAATTTCCACAAAAGTTATTTTCAATACGTATGCGTAAAGTGAGGTATTCTAGTAGGCTCATACCTCACTTTACGTACACGTATCGAAAAAAGTTATTTTTGTCATCATGACATATTTTTTGTGATAAATTCGCTTAATGCATATTTAATTTAGTGATTTCCTAAATATTGCAATTACTAGTAAAATAATTTTTGTTCTAAGAAAGTTCTAAGTAAGACGCGTTTAAATTTTCTATTATCTATGTATCATATATTTTTATAAACCCAATTTTAGCTACAAACATTTTTTCTACAGATCTTCGTGAATGATGCAATTAATGGAAGATTAAAGGATTATACAATATTTTTATACAAGAAGCACGCAAACTATACCGCAACCCATTTTCAAATCAATCAATTTGATTGATAAAATAACGAATTTATTAAAAAGCTGTGCTCAGGGATTTAAGTCGATTCGATATTTTTCATGAAATTTTCATACCGTCATTTTCTACTGTGTGGAAAGTATAAAAAATGCGATGCAAATTGAATGTATTACTTGTAATTTTCATGGAAAATTACTTTTTAATATTAATGCCTTATCTTTCTAAATTACCTAATAAATCCACTATAAGTCGTCTAAGACAATTTACGTACGCTTCATGTTATGTAAATGAACGTCTTATATATTCTATTTGTGTTTATCTCATTCCACTCATCTAACATACCTTACAAATCCGTATACTCCCTTGTGTTCATCTTTAGATAAGCTCGTCCATGTTAGGTTTTATCAGGGAAATAATCTGGCAATATATTCGTTTTCCTCTGTGCACTCGGTCTCGGCTTTCCCGGTTGGAGGTCTTCACCTCCTCTTTTCCATGATTTTCGGTCGATGTTATGTTTTGTCTATCTAGGAGACAGGAGTTTGTCGTCGCGTCTTTTGGGAAATCAGATTTACATCATTGACGACAGAAGATAATAATGGACGAAACCCGGTCAGTGTATATCCCATATAGACCACCACATGTTGATTCCAAAATTGCTAAAGTTGAGCTTTAGCCTTTCAGCTCTTTGTAGTTGCCGGTTGAAAAAAATTAAATAATGATTAAAGAGAATTGGGTATGATCGTTTTTGAATTGCGTTTTTGATACAGAAAGGGAATATTAAAGTTGCAGTTTTATATAAATTTAAATCGGTTTCATTTGAAATAAAAATTGCAACCTTTCGATTTTACGACGCAATCAGCTATTCATTTTGTGTTTAAATGTCATGATCATAATCATCGCCGTCATTGTATATTAACTGATATGTGCATATCGTACATGTTTCAACTGACCAAAGCGATGAAGTGCTAGCATTTTATATTAATTTATCGTATAGTGTCATGTTGTATTTATGCAGAGAGCAATAAAATTGGAAAATCGATTTTGATGAATTTTTTTCCCTTTTGTTTCATTAACAAAATTTGCAAGTTGGCAAGCTTGACAAATTTACTATGCTTTGTAAAATAATTTACATAATATAGACAATTTTAATTAAAACATGACTTTTTGATTTTAAACAATATAAACTTTTTTATTTAAAATGATTTTTTTCCTAGTTGAGGAGTTTCTTTAGCAGTTATTGATAAAATGACTTTCATTAAGTTATAATTCATTCACATTAAGTTTAAGTATTGTGTTCAACACCAAAAATCGAAATTACTTTTATTTTAATTACCGCTTAACTTTATGGGGAAAGGCCAAAATCAGTTGAAGATATAAACAAATATTCTGATATATTCTGATGTTCACGTTAGGTACATAAGGAAATTGAAAGCTCTAATTATGTTAAAAATATTTTCATAATAGTCGGAGAGCCAGTAACACAAGTTTCATGAAGTGTTTGATGCACCTTGAAATTTTGTAAGGCTAATATCTATGGGATGAGAAGTAGGAATACCTATGTTTGCCTAACCAAACCTGGGACATCAGGTACTGCGCTTGGGCGAAAGGTGTAATAAAATATAAGCCAAAAAAAGTGTTTGATTCACAAGCCAACAAACGTTAATCGAAAATTTAGGTAATTTTAAATCAGAATCCAAGATGGCAGACACTTTTGAGGGGGTTTATATATAATTAATGCCCCCCAAAAGTTTATTTTTTTTAATACAAGATGAAGTGTGTGATTCACTTTGAAATTTGAACAGCTTATTTACTAAATATTTAAGATTTTAATTACAAAAAACCAGACAGTTTTGTTGGGGTTTAACGTAAAAAATCTTATTTAAAGTAGAAAGAGATAGGCTGCGTATGGTTGGCGGAGTGAGCGAGAGGCCGATCACCGCTGTAGCTGACTTTGTATGTCTGCCATCTTGGATTCTGATTTAAAATTACTTAAACTTTCGATTAACGTTTGTTGGCCTGTGAATCAAACAATGTTTTTGGCTTCTATTTTATTACACCTTTCTATTATGCGCAGGTACCTGGTGTCCCGGGTTGGGTTATGCAAACACAGGTATTCCTACTTCTCATCCTATAGATACTATCCTTACAAAATTTCAAGGTGCATCAAACACTTCATGAAACTTGTGTTACTGGCTCTTGGACTATAATGCCTAGGGATATAAGCATGATAGGCATGGTGAATGGGCCCTGGACCTATTTTAATGACACTTAAGAGATGTGTTGATATTTATAGAAAATTAATGCCCTGGAAGTTTCCAATCTTTATCATGATTATTTTTTGTGGAAAAATAATAAGTCAACACTTGAATTTTTGGTATATTACTATAAATTACATAAGAATGCAGTTTATGAAGCCTACTGGTGGCCGAGTGGTCTTGGTGCCCACTTCAAAACTGGTAGGTTTTGGGTTCAATCCTTGTATCGAGTAAAAACTTTCGATATTTCTTGATTACCGATTTTTATTAACACTAGAGTCGCTTAAAGCCTTAGAAGTTATAAATCGACGGTAAATAACAATTAAAAAAACAGTTTATGGAATCAATATTCCCATTCTTTAAACAGAAAATGAAATATTTTACCTTTGTTTGATTTTCCAAACTAAAATTAGCTTTTTATACGAAAAAATTTTCAGCTTGGGTCTTTGATCAATTTTGCTTCAAAAGATTAGGAAATTAAACCAAATAATTTTGAACCGTTTTGTATATATTCTGTTGCTTTTATGTGTTACTATTTTACGTGGAAATTTTTAATACAATATCCTTATTTACAATGACGTCTACATCCTTTACAATCTAAATACTAGGTAAATTGGATTATGAAAAACTTATAAAATCTTTCCAAGAAGCGAAAAGCTTTCCTGGACTTGCCAGATGCTGTTGAACTCCCGGAGAATTTACTACGATAGACTTATGGGGTGTACAGACTTAATAAATAATCCATACATTACAATGTTAGAATGTTAGATTTTGAAATTATTCCCAAGCATTTCCTACAACATGATTACAAAGAATTTGAAAAAATTCAAAATTCATTAATGCAATTTTTCCTATGTTCATTATATTATTACACTTCGTTTTAATAATTTTCTTAGTTAATAATTTCATTTTCCTTCAATTTTAATTATTATTTTTTCAATTAAACAAATTTAATTCTTATATATTTATTATTGATTCCGATTCTGTAGTTTATTTTCAATTTGTTGTAGTTCCGAAGATTTGAGGATTTTCTTTAACTTTTAAATAATTCACACTTTGTTTTTGTTTTTTTTTTTTGCAACGTTTCGCAATTTTTTACTGCTTTTTCATTTATATCGATATTTTTTTAAATTACTCTGGTACTTTACTAAATTTAAATTATTTGGTATGATATAATTATTTATAGAAATTTAGTTTTGTAGTAAATATAAGATTTTTTGTTGGTTATATGTAATTTGTATTTCTAATCAAATTTTTAACATTGATAAATATTTTATTTATTTCCGAATCACAATTATAAATTAATGAATTATAATATATGACCTATGACTTAATTTCTTTATTATGACGCGTTTCAACAGTTCCTGACTGTCATCATTAGGTAATGATTATTTGGTCCTTAATTAAAAAAAAAATAATTAACAAAAGGACAAAATAACTGGAAACTGTTGAAACGCATCGTAATAAAGAAATTGAGTCATAGGATATATATTATTATTTATTAATTTATAATCTTATATCAGACATTCTAAAATTATTTATAATTTTGTCTTTATTATAATCTGAAAAAGGAGGTGGTCATCAATTTGTAGCGAATGGATAGGTACTAACAAATTAAGTTATACCAATACAAATTTTAAATATTTAATATAAAACTAAATTTCTATAGTTAATTATTACTTATAAATTAATTTAAAACCAAATTACCATAGTAATTTTAAATATTATATCAACATAAATGACGTTTTGAAACGTATTATTTATACTTTCATACTGTTATTAATTATCGCTTGAAAAAGCAATAATAAATTGTTGCAAAAAATAAAACACAAAATTTAAATAATTTAAAAAAGATTCTCAAACCTTCGGAACTACAATAAATTGAGGGAAAAAAATTGAATTTTAACTTTTCTTTTATCTATTTTAAAGTATTTTTGAATCCAACCCTTAATTTAAAATTAATGTATCAACGTAAGGGCCCAAATGACATAAGTGTTCAAAACGTTCCATATAATTGCGTAGGTAAATTGAGTGGTTTTCTTAAATTTTCAAAATTTCAATAATCAAAACAATTGAACGTCATTAAATCTCGCAATCCTATTGGCTAATGGCCTCTTGCATTGATTTATGTGTGCTGTCATAAGATATTAGAGCATTGCTCAAAGCTCTTTACTTCTATTACACAGGCACACAAAAAAAAAGTGCTCTGTACTTTTGACCGGACCTACATAAATCTACGTATTTTGACCCCCTGAACACGAATCCGGGGTCGGTTTGACCCGTACACCCTCAAAAATTCGAGAAAACTTTAAGAAAAGTAGTAAGTGAAAAGCAAGGCGAAAGTTTTTACCAAGATATCAGTGAAATGGAAAATCGATATCAAGGAAGATGGGATGTTAATATGATGGCAGATTATTGCTGGACACTGATGAGAGATGTACCTGAAGAAAATAGAAAGCGGAAAAGAAACCTTTATGTAGGTCATTTGAAGATAAAAGGGTTCGATATAAGCGAAGAACGAATTAAAATCAACACAAACGTGTTTGAAAAAATTTTTGACAGGAACAAATTTAATCAAGCTCACTCAATTTTTTTTAAACTGTTAGTGCGGTAATCCGCGATTTTGTTATTTCTATAGACTTTTTACGATTAACATTTTTTTTTTAATTCCGGATCAAAAACTTCAAATTTATACTCAACAAATTTGCCAACATGTCAAATTTATTATGATTTCATTAAAAATTTGATGTTTATCACAAGAACTTTGATTTTTCTGAAATTTTCAGGGTTTTTTGCTATTTACATGGATTTCTAAGAATGGCTGGACCGAATACCTTCAAGATTTATATTATGCGGATTAGAATACATGAAAATCACGATTAATCTAGCTCCTTAGAATTTTTGTACACAATTACTGCAATTTCTCGCAATTTTCAAAGATTTTTTGCAATTTTCTTACAATTAAAACAGCTTATGATCTAAATGAACTTCGAATTTGTATTCAGCGGGTCAAAAAACATGAAAATCATGCTCGGTTTAGTTCAAAAAAATTTCTATGTCACCAAAACTGCCGATTTTAACCATTTTTTTTCGGTTTTTTTAAAGTTTTCTCGAATTTTTGAGGGTGTACGGGTCAAACCGACCCCGGATTCGTGTTCAGGGGGTCAAAATACGTAGATTTATGTAGGTCCGGTCAAAAGTACAGAGCACTTTTTTTTGTGTGCCGGTGTTATCTAAGCGGTAGTTATAGTAAAATATTTTTTTTTTTTTTTTGGAAAAGGCATTATCAACTTGTATGGTGCAAATCATATTAAAAATTCAAATCAAATGGTTAAGCTCTTTATTGTAAACGTAAGCTTTTTATAAAGTGTCTAGTTTTTTTGTTGTTGAATTTTCCTTGAATTATTTTACAATTAAAACAGAGCTTCCATTGAGTCGTAACACTTTGCTTGTATTATTTTTATTTTAATGAAAATTTATAGACAAAAGCTTTAAATTATTGAATTTTAAGATAATTAAAAAGAATGTAAGTGAAAAGAAACATTAAAAAGCTCTTGAGAAAAGTCTCGCGAACGGGATAAATCCAGACGTAAAAGCTCTCGCTAGTTTCCCAACAGACATCATCATCATCATCGCCATCACCATCCCAATTTCATAAAATCTCGACAGATCGAAATGAACATTTGCAGACATAGAAATTACAACAAGCATTATGCAATGACAATCCCATGCCTACATATTGAATAAGAGATGCATATATAACATATGTTTAAAGCTTTATATCTATTGAAATACGAAACTGAGACGTTCCTAACAGTGTTAGAGCTTTATATGTACGCAGTACAAACCAATGTAATAAATCGAATATTCGTCTGCAATGTAACTTTATAGAATTATAGCATTTTCAGCTTTGTCTGATTTTCTCAACTATTGGACAAAACAAGGCATTATGGTCGATTGTTTGACGGGAGAAATTAAATTCTCGATTATCATTATAGATATCTCTTCAGTTCTCAAATATTACAAAATTTCTTTGACGTTCATAATTTATTGATTATAATCTAAAATAGAAGTTTCGTCTGTCGATATTATTTTTCGTCAAAGCCGATATCAAATTCATTAACAAATTCATTAAGCATGGTTGAACTCGAAACGTATTCAGGATAAAAGCTCAAACACAAATAAACCAAAAAAAAAAAAAAACTTTCATGAGATATTTTTCATACTTTCTACTGAAGTAAAGAAGACTAATTATCCTGAAAATTATTCCCACAGGATAATTACAGTTAAATTGTAGTGCTCCTCTTATATTGAGTATGTAAGTATGGTGTAATCGAAGCATAGAGCAGACACAAACAATTAGTATGAGGATGACTTCAGTGTAAACACCAATTTACGTTATGTAAGTCAGACAGTATAGAAAGGGGGAAATGGTTGGCCGGGTGTGAAGAAATGATGCTATGTGCATGGTGATCACCAAGGCGGCTAAAAGGGAGGCAACGATGCCAAAATGTGCTGACAGTTAGTGTTGTTCCGAATAATTTACATCTGTGGTGTTTGTAAGTCGAACTTTCAGATGCAGAGATAAACTAAGAAGTAGACAAATAAGGAACAATATAGATAAAGCCCGACAAAAGACAAGCTTGAGAGAAGACGAAGGAAAATTAGTAATCAAAATATTTAACATTCGGGTTTGGTTGATTAAGCAAATATAAAAGCAATTATTTCTTCAGCAATTTAATATCTTTTTAAAACACGAAAAGCCCATTTTTTCTACATCCTATTTTTTATTGATCGTCGCTATACAACCGCTAAGACCTTAAGCGAATCTAGAACGGTGCTTCTCAAACATTTTTATACTACGGCTTTTTTCTTAAAAGTTTTAAGACTTTATTTAGTTTAACAAACAATACTTTATTTATTTATTTTTAATTATATTACTTTAGAAATATTTCGCGACTTTTTGGCAAGAGTTTCAGAGCTTTCAGGGGTCGCACTATCTAATTAGAGAAGCTCTGCTCTATAGCTATTAAAATTCCGTAAACCGAGAAATATTAGATAATTTCCTCGTCATTAGATTCAAATCCAATGGTCTCCTTCATTTGTAGATTAATAGTGGCGGATTTACAAATTTGCCGCCAGTAGGCTTTTTTAATTGTAGCCTCAGATCTCCCCTACTGACCTCTGAAATTTGATATCCTATTTTGCAATCATATTGCACTATTAACGTTCTTATCTATGGATTATATAATATAACAATAAATGAATCTATTTTTTTGGATATTAAATATTAGGTTTTTTTATTTATTCTTCGTACAACGTTTCGCTATTTTCGTATCTTCATTAGGAACCACAACATACAGTAACAGGTTAATTATATAAATATACACAATTAATCAGTGAAAATTTAAGTAACAGATTAAACTAAATTAATTGAAAAAAAACATATCATACCTGTGCTTCTCAAACATTTTATACTACGGTTCTCTTCTTAAAAATTTAAGACTTTATTTAGTTTGATACTCAATATTTATGTATCATTACTTATTATTTTAGAAATATTTCGCGGCTTTCTGGCAAGAGTTCCAGGGCTTCCGAGGAGGTCGCACTCCCTAGTTAGAGAAGCTGTGTTCTATAGCTATTAAAATTCCGTAAACCGAGAAATATTAGATAATTTCCTCGACATAAGATTCAAATCCAATGGTCTCCTTCATTTATAGACTAACTAACAAAGGCGGATTCACAAATTTGCTGCCAGTAGACTATTCAAATTTTAGCCGTCTCTACAGACCTTTAAAATTTGATACCCTTTTTGGCAATCATATTAATTACACTATTCACGTTCTAATCCATGGTTTATATAATATATCAGTAAGTGAATCTCCTTTTTTGGATATTAAATATTAGGTTTTTTTATTTCACAACTTCTCTTCGTACAACGTTTCGCTACTTTCGTAGCTTCATCAGGTACCATAACATACAGTAACAGGTTAATTATATAAATGTACACAATTAATCAGTGAAAATTTAATTATCAGATTAACTAATTTAAAAATTAACATATCATACCTCAATTGCAAAACATCAATTGTTAAATTCATGTATAATATATATATTTTTTTTAATATTATACATGAATTTGACAATTGATATTTTGTAATTGAGCAATTTATTCAGGGATCGAAACAGGACTGACCGCTAAAAGTTGAGCTTGAAAAATGATTCTTTTCATCGCAGATTTTTACTAAAAGATAGGGTTATTTTTTTAGTTTCTCTTGTAATTCTCTTGTACAAATTACCTATTATTTAAAGAATCTAGGATTAATAAAAGGATTTTTATTAATCCTAGATTCGTTAAGGATCAATTGAATGGAGAAATATTGAAAATATTGTTACCCTGTTACGAAATTCGAACCCAATTTCAATCCGTTTCCATCATAACTACTCATCCATTAGTTGACTTCATTTATTTATTTTTTCTTTGGTTATACTTTTTGGGTGTTAGGCAATTTCTAGTTTAAAAAAAATATTATACCTCAATTACAAAACATCAATTGTTAAATTCATGTATAATATAATAGTATCCATATTGTTTAAGTCCTTGTCTTTTTAAATATAATAATTAAATTGTGGGCAATAAGGACGAAGTTTCTTGTGGAATCTTATTTATTTTTTCGCCAACGTTTCGTCAATTATTCCTGACTTCTTCAGGGCTTTATAATGAAAATACATAACATTTACCAATAGCAACGACTATTGTCAAAATTATAAATAAATAAATTACAATTCATAAGTCTTAGTCTATATAAACCTTAGTTAATTAATGTGAAATCTAACCAAAAAATAATTAAATTTCAATACCATTATTTAAATACTAACCAAAATTTAAAAATTACTCCACAAATGTCATAAAAATAAGCTTTAAATTGACCCAACTGGTAGAACAACAGACCAAGAATACAATTTGGTATTGATAAATAAAAAATTGTTAAAAAATAATTATTGAAAAAACACAAACATACATGTTATAATAATAATTCTACCAGTTGGATTATATTACAGCTTATTTTTATGACATTTGTGGAGTAATTTTTAAATTTTGGTTAGTATTTAAATAATGGTATTGAAATTTAATTATGTTGGTTAGATTTCACATTAATTAACTAAGGTTTATATAGACTAAGACTTATGAATTGTAATTTATTTATTTATAATTTTGACAATAGTCGTTGCTTTTGGTAAATTTTATGTATTTTCATTATAAAGCCCTGAAGAAGTCAGGAATAATTGACGAAACGTTGGCGAAAAAATAAATAAGATTCCACAAGAAACTTCGTCCTTATTGCCCACAATTTAATTATTATAAATATATATATATTTAGTTTTGTTAATATTATATTCATAACAATTGATGTTTTGTAATTGAGGTATGATATTTTTTTTTAAACTAGAAATTGCCTTACACCCAAAAAATATAACCAAAGAAAAAAATAAATAAATGAAGTCAACTAATGGATGAGTAGTTATAATGGAAACGGATAGAAATTGGGTTCGAATTTCGTAACAGGGTAACAATATTTTCAATATTTCTCCATTCAATTGAAAAATCCATTTATTTATCTTAGATTCTTTAAATAATAGGTGATTTGTACAAGAGAATTATAAGAGAAACTTAAGGGGTTATATACAGTTAGAAGACCGAAAAAAGGCGAATTTTCCAGAATTTTTTCAGAGAAAACTTTTAAATTTACTGATCTAAAAATTTGTACACATATGATGGTATCTTTTAACTGTATTTAGTCTTAGTAGTAGTAAAAATATTTATTTGGAAAGGACCTACAGCTGATCTTCGGGAGCTCCTCTCAAAAAAGACGTTTTGCGGTGACCACTATATCTCTGAACTGCATCCTCTGAATTTAAAAAACGTAACAGATTTCGTTAAAGTAATGTTAAATGTAGTAATTAATCGAAGGAATAAGCAAAATATTTTTTTTGACAAAATAGCAGTTTCTCAAAAAAAAAAAAAAAAAACAATTTTTGACCAAAATTTCGGCCTTTAAAAAAATTTAAAAAAATATTTGTCGGTGAAAAAAAATCTTCGATTAATTACTAAAAAGTATATTTCAGAAGCTCGTGTTAAAATTTGAGACTAATCGGTTTAACCGTTTTCGTGTAATGTTGGTCAACGACTTTGAAAATACTATTTTGAGAAAAACGCGTTTAAAGTTTGAAAAGCATTTTACATAGGATATTTTTTTTTTTAAATTTGCGTGTAACTTCAAAAATATTCACCGGAACGATATGAAATTTTCTGTGTGTATTCTTAAATATCTGTACATTAAGAAAATAAGATTAAAAAAAAAACGATTTTTTGAAAATTCTAACCGTATATAACCCTTTAACAAAAAAAACCATATCTTTTAGTAAAAATATTTTTTTAAGCTGAACTTTCAGCGGTCAGTTCTGTTTCGAACCCTGAATAAATTGCTAAATAAAACACATAGAACGATCCGGAAATGTGGCTAATTTAAATAAAACCATTACATCATCATTAAGCGTTCATGTAAAATGTAGCTACTTTGTTTTCGGTGTCGTTATAGTGAAAACGATGAAGAAAAATTATAGGAAAAACCAACAGATAGAAAATTTTTGTACTCGTTTTATTATTCAAGCGCAGCTTTCATAAAGTTAAATTAGTTATTTTTTCATACTAATGAAGTTTATTCATTTTTAAAACTTTTTATAGAATAATTAAGCACTAACGAAGAACAAGTATGTACTTGCAACTTCTTGCATAATTTTTAGCGATTTTATCGTTTGAGCAAAATTAATCATAAAGCAAGTTTGAAAGATTAACATAGTGTTAATTAAAAAAAATCGCTAGAAGCTATGAAAGAGATTAGTTGTTTATAATATTTTTATAGTGTTGACTTTTTGTGTTTTATTAAAATTTATATTTCCACTAAAGCTTTTCTAGTTCCGTTGTTTTTATAAATATCTCTATTCAGGTTTACAAATAAACGGAATAATTATCGCTGTATGTACCCATACATATAGTGTAACGGTTGATAATTATTGTGTGAATTATTAAAGAGATAATGAGTTTTCATTTAAAAACTAAAATATGAGCTTCTAATGGATTCAACAATGTTCACTACTGCGATTAATTTATAAAATTTTCTCGTTTATAGCGACAACACAATAATCCTAGATTTTTACTTGGTATTTGAAGTGCTACATGCTATAAGGAAATCAGTCATAAATATTTTTTTTTTGAGATCATTATAGAAATCATTTCTGTGAAAAGGGGGGTACTTTCAGGGTTATAAGCTTTATGGGACTCAACTTGATTTGTTGTATAAAGTATCTAAAACAAGATTGATTAATTTTTTTATAGTCTAACACACTAAAAGTATTCCTTCCGGCACGATTTCTATAATCTCAGACACAAGAAGTTATTGCTTTTAAGGTAATACACAATTGTTATGGAATCAAGGATAAAACGTGTCACGAAAACCAAAATATCCAACAATCTGGGCCTTGGTATTTAAAAGGATAAGCTTTTTTGTAAATCTTTTTTCTCCGTATACTATGAACGTTATACTATGAACATGAAACCTGGGAAATGGAAGTTAGAAAAACTAGAATAAGGAAATCGGAATCTACGGTAGAAAAGAAAAGCTTATAGTTTCGTCACATACCTTTATTAAAAGACTAGCTGATCCCCGCAACTTCGTCTGCGTAACGTAGGTGTAGATTATATTTTAGTTTCAAGTTTGCCATTTGTAGTGGTATATGAAATTTTTTATTTTTCTTATTTTTTTTTACGAAAAACATAATCATAATTAAAAGCACTATTTTGTCAACTTTAAAAAGACACATTTAATGTTACTATAGAATAAAATAGTTGAATATAATGATTAATTAATTTTCAAAAAAATATTTATAAATATCTAAAAAGAGTATATCTATTGCGTATAGCTACGGTAGGTATACCTACCGTAGACCAAATAATCTGTAAATCAATCAGCATCTATACATAAACAAAAAATATCGCCAAGTTCAATAAAGTTGGTCTTAATTATAAGTAAAGAGCGGTGACCATGCGACATTTTTCAAACAACTTATATTTTTAAACTTGTGATATCTTTCGAATGGAATGTTCAAATTGAATAACTCAAAAAGTTATATAATGGTATTGAAGCCAACTTAAATATGAAGTCATTTATTTTGATAAGGATTAATCCTAAAGTATAAATAAAAGAGCTTTTATAACGATGGCATTTATATATATTTTTTAAAATAAAAAAACACTTATTGTGACATAACTATAATAGTTAGACATATGCTGTCGCTCTATTTTTTGTAGATAATGATATGTTCTACTAAATTGTTCTACATTATTTTGTTCTATAACCAATAGTTTTTGCAGCGCACGCAATAAAAGAATGTTTTTTGGTAATTTTTTCAGACCTTGGGTTACATTATTGCAGTTTTAGTGTCGATCCCTAACTTTTTTGAAAATTTAATATAGCCTATGTTCACCGGAAATAGTGTAGCTTCCCAACAGTGAAAGAATTTTTCAAATCGGTCAATTAGTTTCGGAGCCTATTCAAAGCAAACAAACAATCAAATCTTCCCTCTTTATAATAATAGATAGATTATTAGTACTGCAAAAAGGAAATTTGTAAGGAATATTGATTTAAATTTTTTTAGTGTATATACATGCAGAAATAATCATTAGATAGCCAATTGTTTACTTCTAAAGTTGGTAAAGGTTCCCTTCAAAAATGCTTGGTTCGAATAAAATTTGCCGTGTTGTCTATGAAAAATGAAATAATTTTCTATATAACATACTCTATTTTTATTGAATGTTACAAAATCTTTTGAGACATTTACATTTCATCAATTCTACAAAATCCTTTATAGTGCGTCCTCTGGTACCTTCACACCGAACCATCAGAAGTTTAGTGTTAAATGAATAACCTTTGAAAATATTCCCTCAGAGATTCGTTTAAAACCGAGGGTTAGTTCACTAAGGATGGGAATTTAAAAAAAAATATAGCCTACTGGTGACTGAGTGATCTAGGCCAGTGGTTCTTAACCTTGTTGGAGGTACTGATCCTCACCAGTTTGATAAGGGCATTCATCGAACCCTTTTTGGAAAAATAGAATATGATTTTTTTCAAATCAAAACATGATATAGGTATACATGTAGTAGGTACACAAAATGAAAAAAAAAACATTAAACATGATATTCCCTAAACTTGCAAGAATGGCTCACCGAATTCCAGAAGTTGGATCGAATCCAGGTTAAGAACCATTGGTCTAGGTGCTCATTTCAAAACCGATAAGTATTGGATTAAAATCTCATAATGGGCAAATTTTCAGTATTTCTCAGTTTACAATTTTTATATACTCCAGAGCCGCTAAAAATCTTAGAAGTTATAGAGCGACAATAAATAATTAATAAAAAAATATGTTAAACCTGGTTAAATTCAGTGAACTTGTTCTTCTGCAGTTTTATTTATATCCGAAAAAACATCGTTTTAGTAATTTAATTTGTAAGTAAAAAGTCACAAAAATCAACCCTTATCTGAAAATTGGCCTTAACTGTTTAAACTCGATAAAAACATCAGTCTTTCTATTGGGAAGAAGTGTGGGAGAAACGAAAACCCAGAGGTCTCTGGTTTTTAAACATTTTTGTCAAATAAAAAAAGGGATGCATTTTTTTTGGAATTTTGAAATATACTTAAATTTGAATGAAAAGAACCATACGGGTTATTTACGGAATTACTTTTCAACTGGGTTCTCTGGGCAAGTTACCCGTGATCCATGGGGGCCGTCCAGTTCTTCCTTGCCTTATAGTAATTTGCATTATAGTAGTGAAGCTTCATTCAATGTTTAAATTGAAAAACCTTCAATTCTAAAAAAAATTGTATAATCTCATTATTATCATTGTTAAATACACTGATAATGCGACCAAGACTCTAATTTGTTTGTATTTTAATATTCGATATGTTCTGTACCTATAGGGCGAAGTTTTCTCCTACAATCATACAATTCCCTATTATTTTTTTTCAACTCATTTTCCAAAAGCAAAATTCTTAAAAAATTTGAATTTTTTATATTCTTTCTTCCTAAACTGTTTATTAATGTCCTAATCCAATTTTTGAATATAGGTACCATAATACATATTTTTAAACTGCTAATAAAGGTGAATAAATTAACTTTGTTTTATAATCTGCCTTCAAACAATAACAATAGCAAAAAAGGGAGGTACTCTCTAAGAGTACCATATTATACTACCAGACTACTTATACTACTAGCGATTTGAAACAAAAAAAAATTTCGCTCGTTTATTTTCCGTGAAAACGCTATTTAAAGAAAAAGCTCAATTCGGAGTATGTTTTAAGCATTGAATTTTCCAAACGAAATACGGCATTAAACGGAGCTTTTTTTGTAGCACAATAGATTTGAAAGAAAGAGTTGGAATGATAGCATTTTTTCCAAAGAAAACAGCGTTGAAAACAAAAAGCCCGATTTGAAATGTGAATATTTTAAAAATATTCCAAATTGAGCTTTTTCTTTTAACGTCGTTTTCTTGGGAATATTTGGCTGAAATCATGTAGATATGAACCATACATACCTATCTTCAACTATAAAGTTCTAGTATATTTAACTCGAATTATTTTATATTTGTGAAGGTTTATGTATCATTTTCAACTCGAACTCCACAAATCCATTGCATTAAGTTGTAAGCCTACCCGAGTCCCACCCGAGTTGCATAACGGATGGTGAAGCCACTTCATCTAATTAATAACCTGAGGATTCTATTTGGTCTCAGAAATACACTAGGGATCTTATTAATTACATTTTACCAATAACTTCTTATTGTTATTAAAAAAATCTGTAGCTACACCACCAAACTTCCTTCTGCTCGATTACACTTGTGGTTAGAATAAATATTTCAAGAACCTAATTCAATTTACTAACGAAGGACTGATAAAGTATGAATAAAAACCAAGAGTTTAAGATTATCAATTTTTAATATCTAACACTTTATTAAAAGGCTTTTTCTTTTAACGCCTAGTGAATTATGAATAATATCATCAAAATACAAACTGGTAAAGTATAAGCAAACCAATCATTGTTTTTATAGTTTGATTTAAAATTTTTCAAATCCTAAATCAAAGGTAACGTTTTCGAGTAAAAAAGAAGATTCATTCTACATGCACTTCAGATATCTCTGGTACAATTTTAGTTAAAGTTTTAGTATTGTATAGTTTTAGCTAAACCCGGCAGATGTTGTCTTACTAGTCTATATTATAATATAATAGTTGCAAATAAGTAAAGTGAACTTTAATAAAATATATAGTCGTGAAACCCGCAGCATCTCTTGCTATTCCTGTTGCAAATTATTTTCAAGATATTTGTCAAATAAGTTTTGAGAAAAATTGGTAGTTCTCTAAAATAGTCGATTTTAACGAAAAAATAATGATAAAAAAGCTCCCTTGACAACCCGCAACTTTCTTCGCTGGACTTGTTGATGTAAGACTTTATTAAATCTCCTGATTTTATAAAAACATGCGAATATAATACAACTTTGTGTATAAATTTCTAAATGATTGGTAAATAATTTTAAGAGATTTGAAATTTCGAACGTTAATTTATTGAATATATAACATGGGATTATTTGACTTTTTACTTTTATTTACTTTTATTTTTTTTTCTCAGAAACAAATGTATAAAAAGATTTAAAGTCAGATTATTCTGACGTAAAATTTAACGCTCTACAAAAAAGGTTTCTTATGAATTTTCGATTAAATCACTCCATTAAAAGTTATTCAACATTTCACTTGTGCCTAATATAAATCTTGCAATATTTTCAGGTGTTTTCTCATTTTTACTTTTTTTAACTATAAAATCATTGAAAGAGAAAATAAAATTATTATCATTAGAGCGCCAGTGGTTATTTGTGTTAATTTTATGGCTTGAATTGAAAATTAAACAAAAAAATCATATTTTGACAATTAAAATAGGTGACATAAGATCCGAATTCGCTATAGTTGGCTATAGTCGTGAAATTCAATTTATCCACGATAAATTTTCAAACTTTAATCAATATTTTGTACCTACAAAGTGAATTTCATACTAATTAATGAGACTATCGACAAAAATTCAATTAAAATTCGAATTTTTACAATTTCCTCTGGCGCCATCTATGAGAAATTTTTTAGAACTTGTAGTCAACAAATTAAATGTGGAATAAATTACAAAATACAAATTAACTCAAGTTAAATGTTGAATAACTGTTAATCGAGTCATTTAATCGAAAATTCATAAGAGACCTTTTTTGTAGAGCGTTCAATTTTACGTCAGAATAATTTGACCTTAAATCTTTTCATCTATTTTTTTCTGAGAAAAAAAATTAAAAGTAAAAAGTCAAATAATCCCATTTTATTTAAATGGTAAAAGTAACATGATTCCGGCACGGTTTAATCAAGAAGTTAAGAGCTTAATTGTATTGGATAATTTTTTTTGTATCTTAAACTAAAAATTCAGGGGGCGATCGCTGTAAAAAAATCAATTTGGGAAATAACGGACACCCTAATATACATATATATATATATAGATTATACCAATCTTGCCAGCCAAACGAAGAGCCAACGTTCCAATAGTTGTACATATTTCCTTGAATATTCAAACCTCGACAGTAGTTTTAAATTCAATAAAGCAGTTGTCTAGGACATTAATATTTAATATGGCGAAAAACAGAATTCAAACCTTCAGGCTTCTTAATGGTTTAAGAAAGTTTCAAGTTGGTTAGAGAAGATTTTAATCGCTTTCATAATAGTTTTTTTTTAAGAAAAACCATCACCCATCTATCACTAATAATCTTGGTGAATCAAAAACATCCCTTAAGTTTCCCTCCACTGATATTACATCGTTTTACATATCTGAAACATTAAAGCTTTCAAGCTTTTAATTGTGCAGGTGTCCCGTTACAGTTTTACATCCTAATTTCGCAAGTAACGTTTGATGTTCCGTGTAGATTTTCCGTCTTTATCGATACTCGCGCTTTTATCGTTTGCTTCATCATCAATTTCTTTGGTAATTCTAGATAAATCTTATTTAAATGAAAGCGAACAATGCAAATTAGAGGAAATAATGGGTGGATGATGAAGCGAAAATAATTACGGCGATGTAATCGGCTACGATTGGACGGTGATGTCGTCATTCACGAATGGACGTGATGGGGAAAACAGGTGCACAATAATGAAAAAAAAATGTCAATAATGGTAGTTTTTCTTGGCGATTTCACGGAGTTTTTCAAATAGACTATAACTTTTCATGTTTGGTATGGAAAGTTTCGAGTTGTATTTATGTTTTATTGCTTCGTCACCCAGTAACTTATTCAATCTGTTCCTTTGCCTATATATGGCACGAGACAGTAGACTATTACGATAATATTTCTATGGGGACTGAACATGAATTTTTCCAATTCCCATTCCAGGAATCGCTGGAATTCACCTGAACCCATCGTTTGTTCGCTTGTCCGTTAGTCTGTTTGTACGTCTGCTTGTTCGTGGGCTTTGGGGGTGGGTATTGATTCAGAGAGTCGTAACTAAAGCTCTCTCCAAAGCTCCGTGTCTCACTCTTTCAAAGCTCAGTTTCTCGTTAGTTTGTGCAGTCTCGATTACAGTTCATGTGCACGATCTCACTTTAACAGTCGTTCGTGTGGAGCTAACGCCCATTGGATAGGACGAGGGCGACAACACCATTCTGTAATTGCTGTGGCCGCCACACCATCTCCATAACATTGCTTATTTTCAGCTGTGATTTTATTTACCATCTTCATATCCCCAATCGCCACCCGGGGTGCCCCCGGTCTGTCTTAATCGTACCGCTTTTATCTAACATCATCCCCACAGCCCTTGGTCCCTATGTTCAGAGGCATCGTTAATCATAAATACTCTATGCCTTGCATATCTTTACAAACTGCTTACAAATGTCTCAGGAGTCGTAATTTTTTTTTCCTTTTAGAATGTTTAATATTTTCACCATACTTCTTTTTCTTTGTTCCCCGTTTTATTGTTGTATTGACAAAAAAATATTTCAATCATGCAATTATAAATGCTGATTTTTAACTTCTATAAAAACCAGTTTATCAAGCTTTTTTTCAATAAACATCAGTTTCAATCGTCAATTTTAATGTTACAAAAATGGAATGTAATAGATTTGCCTGATAGATTTTGTAACTAAACAAATATCATTGGAATATTTGTTTACTTACAATAGGTTAGTACAATTAATAGTTAATAAATTAACTATTTATTGCCAAATTATTATTTCTTATTATATGGCTTTATTTTTATATATTACTCATATATTAATTTTTTTTTATTTAAAGTCACTACTTAACAGCTTGGTCATTAATGACCAAAATAAATTACTTGTTACAATTAATAATACATGTTCAGTTCTAATAAATAATATATAATAAATTCTGATAGTAAAAATATAGACTTATAGGTATGTTTGTGATATGATACAATGGTATAGTAAGCAGTCAGCACAATGTTGTCGTTTTTTTTTTGTACTTTATATTTTTTCAAATTTTATTTTTTTTTTATAAAATCTATTGTCTTTTTAATTTAGAATTTTAAATTTTAAATATATATTAATGTTTCACATTATTATTAGCATTGATATTGTTATTATAGATTACACCTATCCCCCGATTTACACTGATGATAGGTTCCAGACAAATCCAGACAAAACAAGAGTAAAACATATCCAGAAACTTTAGACAAGGTATAGTTTGTCCAAAAAATGGCGTGATGTCGTAGTGAACTTATTCTAAAAATGAAAACAAAAATAGAAACGAAAAATTTTTCAAAAAGTACCTGCTGAAACTTAACAAATTCAGGTATGTTCGAAATTTATTCGCCATCACTTTGAGGCTCTATCAGAAAGGGGAATCCCTTGTTATTGCAATCAGTGTTGCCAAATGAAAGAAACTCAAAAATAATTTCAACATATGTATTGTGGATATGATTATGTAACCAAAAATACATTTTTAGAAATTTTCCGAACTTCATTAGTTTATGAACCGTGTAAAAGCGAAATCGTGTAAAACGAGTATCGTGTAAATCGGGGGACAGATGTATTATTATTATTCTTATTGCTACTGTTGATTGTTTTTATGATTATTGTTAATGCTATAAGAATTACTATTATTGTTATTGTTGCTATTGATTGTTAAAAATCTATTTTGTACTTATACAGCGCTAAACTACTGGACATAGTGCTTACATGTGATTGTCTATGAATTGAATGCACTTATTGCAACCCTATGCAGGTTATGCAATTTATTTGAAAAAAAAATAATGTTTCATTATCTCTTTACAATTAAATTCATCTTGATAAATTTTTTTTAGTAGATGATCTATTTTTTTTTTAGTAAGTAACAATAAAAATTGTCCTCAAAGCTCATGAACTTCTTTAAGGAAAAAAATGTGAAAACTCTGAGAAAGCTGAACTGTTGGATGTTAAGCTCAAATCTCGTGGCAAGCAAATTTTCAATATTTTTCAGTTTACGGATTTTTTGACCCTTAAGTCACTAACGACTTAATACTAGTGGTTCTTAACCTGGATTCAACCGAACGCCAGGGTTTGGTGAGTTAGTCTCGTGGGTTTGGAGGGTTCTTAAGGGCTTGATTCATGTTGTGCATCTATGTATAAATAAAAGGTATCCGAACAAATTTTAAAGGAAAAAAACATTTGTTATTTGAATTAAACCATTATTTTTATTTAATGTTACGAAAAATACTTCCGAATAAACGTAAAATAGAACATCAGGCCAATGGCCTCCACGAAACCTCTGACACAGAGATATTCTTTTGTTGAAATTTTGACTAACGTTTTCGTGTAAATGTGGCTGTATTTCACTAATAACACGCCGTATTTTCTCTTTAAAGCAGGCCATTCATGCTCCGACTTGCAGTCCAACTAGTGGCCCGATTTTCGAAGTTGGATCTAAAGTCGGACCGTGAATGGTGTTGTTGGAAATTGAATGTCTAGCGAATCATATAGGTGATCCAACTAGTAGTCCGACTAGTTGGACTGCAAGTCAGAGCGTGAATGGCCTGCTTAAGATATTCAACTGCTTCAGGCTTATACGTATACACCTTTTCCTTCACAAAGCTTCAAAGAATCAAGTCCATCGGTATCAGATCGCACGATTTTGGTGACCACTGTTGAACGCAAAATCGAAGAATGACATGATCTGGAAACTTAGAGTACAGTAACACCATTGTTTCATGTCCTGTGTGGTAGGTTGCACTGTCTTGTTAGGAAAACATGTTTTCCAGGTCAATTACAACCAATTTGGGTCACAAAGCTCTGTTAACATGCCACGATGCCGAACGTAAATTCCTAGATTCTCTGCCCCAGATTCCCTTATTGTATCTATTCAATCTTCTGATCCATCACCGTAAATTTGAACTCAAATTTTTTAACTAAACACCTCACTGTCAAATTAATTGCGGTTTTATTTCGATCGAAAACTTGACGTAATTGACGAACTGTTTCACAAAGCTTTCGCTATTTTTGTAAGGTGTTCTTACAATAATTAAACGTTATTCGTTTGATTATTTCTCCATATTCTTGAGTCGCAGAGTCTGAATGTGACAAGTACAAAAAAAAAATCACCATACTTTTCGTATTAATAAAATGGCAGAAAATTTAAATCCGGTGCTTTTGTTGGGACGCCCATTATATATCAGCACTTAGTAGTATATATAAAAATCAGGGGGTAAAAAACCAGTTCTTTAATGAACTGAAAATTTAAGTAATGCCAATGAATTTATAATACTGACTATACATTTCCACGTGGGGAAAAGTGGGTAACATAATGCTGGGTAAGTACAGCGGGGTTAAAAAGTACACCGATATAAGCTAACAACCATAATCTATTTAGAGAAGGGCTATCTCTAGTCCTAATGGCGAAAGATCACCCTTAAAAGTGGATGAGCCACTTAAGTGGTCAACGACATGAGGATCAGGAAGGCAACAAACCTAATTACCACCGGATTACTTTTCCAAGTAATTTTTTATGATGGCTGATACATATAAGGCCCCGAGTACGGACGTCCCTTAGATGGGACAGGGGTACGAAGAATTTCCCGATTAACTAGATTCAAATCAGAAATGTAAAGTATAATATGACACCAAAAGAAGAAGATCATCGAAAAAAATTGATGTATCGTTCATAAACTTCGATATTTTTAACATCACTTTCACTTATGGAAAAATCGTTGTTTTTATGAGCAATGTTGCATCCCGAAGATCAGTAGCTCCATCAAAGTTGAGAACCACTGTCGTATAGCTTATAAAGGGAGGAAAAATTATCCTTAAAAAAGTTCTCCCAATCTTATTATACTTATTATGATCACATTGAATTTTGAATCGTGTTTGCTAACATTCGCGTTAAAAAGCATTTGGGTAAAATACAAAAAAAAATGTACCCTAGATGTGTTTGTATTAAATTTATTATTGTTATAATCTGCAAGGAAACTACTATTTATTTTCGTTAATGGAATTTTAATTGTTGTAACAGTTGTAACGAAATTACATACTTTTTCTATTGCTAGAAAAAAATATTTGGCACGAAATATGTATAAAATTATAATACGCAATAGCGTCTATGCTGGTCGTTAATTTTCCACGAAACAGCCATATTTTATATTTTCCCCGAAAAAATATAGTTTGCAACGTTTTTTTAGTGGTCTCAAATACGTGTTGGCCTAACGGTAACGCTACAATTTGCATAATATTATATTCCATACAAGAATTAAGTTGCCAACACTCTTTTGGGACAAATAGAAAATTATAGTTTGAAATTTCTCTTCTTGGCGAAAATAAATTGAAAAATAAATTGGCCCAATCTAAATTCGCGCTGAGCCTTCGGGAGTTGTGAAAAAATAAATCAATAGTTACGCTTTTTATGATTTTACGGGGAAAGTGTTCGTTTCGTGGCCATGTAAATAGAAAGCTTCTCAGCTTCTCGTCTGATTCCACCACATTCCGGAATCCATCTCTCGAGAGATCCACGAAGATGAAGCGAATGTGTAACCAATTAAGTTGTCACTTCGATTTTTCTCTTTTGGATTACGATCGAATTAAAAGCTTCCTACCTACGCTATTAGAGACGGGACGTGCCCTGGAAAAAAAATCCCATTTCAATCTATCCCGTCTTCAAATACCTTTTTTCTTTTTACACCAATCCATCTTATTTGGTAAGCTTTTGCACGCAATATTTCCATGCTCGTATATTTTATGGAAATTCATATAATTTCTCTCTTACACCATTAATAAATAAGGATTTTTTTCTGATATGAAAAAAATTGTCTTATTTTCTTTGCTTTTCACAATTTTTTTTTTCGTTCATTTAGGAAATTCACAACTACAAAACAGAATGACATCTGACAGGTTTGAGTGGATCTGTTCTTATCTACTGTATTCACAACACCCGTCGCTATATTTCGAGCCCCTGTTTTACGTCACTACCCTGTCTATCAACCGATTTCAATTTTATTCCCTTAATTTTCGGATGAAAAATTGAAAAAAATACCAAGGTTATTTGTCTATCATTTCATGGAATTGTCTAAGCCCTTAACTTTACTGATGAACTAAAATAAAATGGTACATTTTTTTTCTTAATTAAAATTATTTTTGCTTTATTGTTTGAATGAAACAATGAAAATTATAATACGAAGCTTCATACTCCTTCATACTTCCCAGCTTAGTCTATCCCTACTAAAGCTCTATAAATTGTGATGCTTCATTGCTCTGTAATAATCTAATATTTAAATCCATCTTCTTCCTTTATACTTGTGGCTTTCAAATTTCCAAAATTATAGCGAACATGTGAGAAACCAGTTTAAATTCCAAACTATTCGGAAGAACAGTTTGGAATTTTTTTCTTTATTTTTCAAAAAAAAAAACGTACTTTTTTTTACTGAATTTGAATTTTCACATATTCGTTCAATATGAGGTGGCCAACCCTAACAACCTTGCAAGAATTCGGAAGCACATCATAACCGTGCGCGATTTTTTTTTCAAATGTCTATCTGACGAGAAGTTTAGTTTCTTGCATAATGCATGATTAATTTCTACCTTTCAGCGTCGTCTATCCCTGACAAGATTCCCTAAATTGGGGTAGTTGATAAGAAAATACATAGACGAACAAAATTTGAGCAGACTTATATGACTTTTAACTCTTTGATTTTCTCAATACACTCTGCTACTATGTGAGAAACCAGTTTAAATTTCAAACTGTTCGAAGAATGCAAACAACGCGCCTTGCAATGGATGACATTGAAGAAAATAATAAAAGGTGTCAAAAAGATAAAGGCAGGTAAACGAATTCAGTGTTAAATATGCCGATCATGAATCCGGAACCTGTTATAGTCACCTTGATGCATACTACATATACGTACAGTTGTATTGACGTCATGGCTATTTACGAATCAAAAAGATAAAGGAAGGTAGAAAAAGGTATACATAATAGAATGATGGACTTTTACCCAAAGATTGGAAAATAAAATTATCGCATTTGAAATGTGGATATATCGCCGAATCCTGAAGATAGTCTGGAGGAATCACGTGCAAAATGAAGACTACTAACAAAACTTAATACCAAAAAACTCTTATGTTATCGATAAAGAAGAAAAAGTTAACAACGTAACGACAAATATCACTTACTCCAGATTATCTTCCTGGGTCGGATTGAAGGAAAAAAGGCTCTGGGAAGAAGGATATCCTGGCTAGCCAACCTTCGTAGGTGGTTTAGAAAAAGCACTAGAGGACTTTTCCGCGCTACTGTATCAAAAATCAAAATTTCCATAATGATCACCAATCTTCAACGTTAAAGAGGCACCAAAAAAGAAGCAGAAAAAGGTGGTTTCAAATATGTAAATGTTCAATTCAAAACCAGTTATGCCATTAGTACAACTGTACATATGCTTTGTGTACTCGAAGGTCGCAATAATTGGTTCCAAATTCATAAATGACATATTTGAAACTGCATTTGTTTACCTGGCGTTATCTTTTTGACACCTAATGACATTTTTGACACCCAAGCTTTTATTATCTTCTTCAATGCCATCCATTAGGAGGTGAGTTGTTTTCATTCTCCGACCAGGTAACATTCTTCGTTTAGTTCAGAATTTGAACTGGTTTCTCACATTTGCGGTACATAAACAGGTGAAAATTCTTGAGTTGTACGTAAATATTTGTGCCTTCTATATAAATATATTTAATTTATATAAATAATAATTTTTATGAATCGTTTTTCAGTATAACTAAGTATTCCACAAAAAAGGCAGTATGCAGCAGGTTATTAAAAGATCATGGCCAAATAGTTAGTGGTATAGCATTTTCTTTTTCTTGAATGATTTAATTATGTATTTGGGTTCCTTTTTCAGCAGATAGATTAGTATTTTGAGGAATAGACGAAAGGGAGTCATAGACATTGTTCCATTACAGTGCTGAGTAATCACAGTGACGGATTTAGTCTCGCTGCCGCCCTAGGCCCCGTTCGATGCGCCGCCCTTTTTGATTAAATGAATTTCATTAATTTTGATCCAATCTTATTTTAAAACGACTTTATTTATTTAAATATATTTAAATATAATTTTTTAAACATAACATATAAACATGACAGATAAATAAGTTATAAACTTTAGACAGAAAAATAATAAATATTCAAAACGCTTCATACACGTGAGATTAATCTCACTAAAGGAACAGAAAGTAAAGAACATTACTCGATAAAGACTATAATTGATCTTGACTATAATTGATTAAAAAATTAACATCTTACCCATACAGATTGAAAAGTAAATTAATAAATTGAATTATAATATATTCTATAGAAAAATTTTTATAAAAACTAATGAAATTGAACCAATTTTTGTAATTGATTGTTCTTACTTTTTTTCGCCTCTTAAATTTTGGCATTTCAAAAATTTTGCCGCCCTTCAAATTATGCCGCCCTAGGCCTGGGCCTCATGGGCCTAGACGTAAATCCATCACTGAGTAATCAATTCCTTGGTGTATTTCTTGTTTTTTAACCATATTGGTTCTAATTCTAGACTTGTACCATAATTGTTTTATAAAATAAAAAATATTTTGTAGAATTCAGATGTATCTTTTAGCATTTTTTTAGTATCTTTTAGATGTAAAATTTTACCCCCGCCTTACATCTTGAAACCTGGACCTAGGTCTTAATTCGTTACTACCCACATAGAACTTTAGCAACTACCATCAGAGTTTAAGTTCCGTTTTTCTAATTAAAAGATTCTACTTTTTGTTGAACGCAATTTTGCCATGGTAAAATGCTCTTCAATTTCTTTATGGTGAATTTTCTATCTTCGATAATGTTGTTTCTTTAATTGGACTACGTTTTCTTCTTGTATGTTCTTCACGTTGATTTGGGGGATATATATTGCTGTGATATGCTAAAAAAAATTTTTTTTCTATATGTTTATTCCTTCTATAAGTTTCCTGGATGATAATGAAAATTGACAGTTAAATTGGAGCTATTAAGAATTATAAAAATACCTAAAGAATTCAGGAAACCAATGGAATGTGTTGTAAATATCCAAAAAAAATAAAGAAAATGAAAATAACCATAAACTAACGTTGGAAAAGAACCATCAAAATACAAAGAAAATATAAGTATTAAACTTTCATCGCATTTAATAATAATAATTTCGTTGGTATGATCTTTTTATCATTTTGTCATATTTGAAGAATAAAACAACAATAACTGCATAATTTGAAAATAAAATTACAGCTCGAAAAAAAAACACTACAAAAAATTCGATAAAATTATCATAAATGGATTTGTTTTTGTATCCTCTGTAGGTATATTTTAGCCCAATTTTCTCGCAACGTTTTCTTTGAACTCGTTTCCCGAATCCAGTGATTACTGTTTGCGTTTGCTCCATATTAGATTTTTGCGTTATAATGTCATAAATCGTATTTTAGTTAACACATCGTCGTCAATTTATTTACCTCAAATGGCGAACATTGCAATAAATTTTCGGGTAATTGATTTTTATGCGACGAGCTTACGTATTATAATCTGATTTATTGTTCAATTGACTGCGACCCTTTTTTATTATCATTTTCACGACTATTGGAAGAAGGGCGGTAAACGTTTCGTGTATTCTTCTTCGCCCATAAATGGCTTTTTATGTGCCATATTTGGAGAAAAAACGGGGGTAGATTGTTTTAATAGGATAATTTAATGAACATATTTTTGATCTCAACAAATGGAATGGTTGACGTTAAATGAAATGCGAGTGGCGTTTGATTTTAAAAGCCATTGAAAAACTTTAATAAAAATTTACCAAAAAAAAAACGTAGTTTTATATTATCTAAAGTATTTTTTGTGTTTTCTGCCTATCGACAGGGTTAGAATTTCAGATGGATAAATTATTTCCTCTAGCGTTGTCTATCCCTGGCGTGATTCTTTAAATCCTTTAAACCAGTAGTTCATAACTTTTTAAAATTACTAAAATTTTAATCCTTTTTCTTACTTTTTTCTTGGGCATTCCAATTTCCCTTCTACAACATCATCTATGAATCGTTTTTCTCTCCAAATATGGCTCATTCTTAGGAGAAATAACTTAATATTTTTTAAAGAATTTTTACTTTAAAGTTGTAGATAGTAACAAGAAAATAATGGACTAACTTTCGCAAAAACTCCGAATCTACTTATAGCTTGAATACCACTTAAAACTTAAGAGGTAGCAGACTATTTTTTTTAGTGAAAAAAACTTTAACTATTTTTTTAATTACTAAGGAAGTAAATTTTGGAATCAAGTTTAACGCAATTATGTATAACTTTAATTTTATTATTTTTATTATATAAAATATCCACTTGTTCTATCCCCAACTCAAGCAATCCATATAGTTTATTACATCGGGTAAAAATTGATTGGTTCATCGAAGGGAATGGCATTGCCATTATTTTGGTAAATTTCGTTATATTTAGGTTTTTTCGCATCATATACTTTTTGATTCGGTGACATAACATGGTTGATTATCGCCTCAAACGATATCTTTATATCAGATCTCATCAATTTTATGTTGAAGGCTTTCGCACGAAATGGTTATGTTTCGATCTCAAATTTCACAGAATATAAAAGATGGTGTACTTACTCGAAGAAATGATCTTAAAAATTTCTAATAAAATAGGGACATAAATTGTTAAAAATACAGAAAATTTTATGGAGGAATAATGCTGTTAAAGTGTAGGAGTATGAATTGAATTGGTTAAATTATTATATTTGGTGTACTTTCCGCTGTTTTTCCAGTATTCGAGATTGTATTGTTAAAACTTACCCTCTGCTTATAAGGTGTGGCGGAAAATTTATGAGACCGATTTTTATATTATTATTATTTTTTCTAAGTCCGTTGTATCCCCTTCAAAGTAGTTCCTTTGGGCAGCTCCATACCGATGGAGATGCTATTCCCACTGTTAGTAGCAGCGCTGAAAGTCTTCTACCGGTATGACCTGCATCATGTCCATTACATTTTTTTTTGAGTGTTATCTGAAGTCCTGAAATGACGTCCTGTAAAAACTATTTCAGTTGGGGAAAAAGAAAAAAATGACAAAGACGAGGTAATAGTTCAATGACTTATGGATAAATCCTCGAGTTTTTCGGATATATTGGGTACTATGAAACCATGGAAAAGCTGATGGTACAGGGATGACTTAAAGATGACCAATAGGTCCTGAAAACCAGAGATATTTGGAACTTTCCGAGTGACAGCCATTTTAATCACCATACCTCGACAACAATGTTCGGATTAAGAATAAGAAGAAGAAATAAAATCCGAAATTATAGCGAATGAATAGTACTAACGATACAAGTTACTAATGATAGCGATTTTCACGAATGAGAGAACGACCAAAGAAAAAAAAATGTATTTTGAGAAAATTATTCCACTACATTGATTAGACTGGGCCTAAAAATCGACTATTTTTTTTTTTTTTTTTTTGAAAAGTATAACGAAAATATTGTTCAAGAGGGCAAAAAAAAAATATCGGGAAGGTTTCAGCCCTTAATATTAATATTAAAAGGTCTATCATTTTTAATTTTGATTTTTTATTAGTGCTTTCATTTTTGCGTCAATGCTGTCAAACTGTCAAGGTAAAAAAAATCATCTGCACATATATTTATAGGAAATTAAATTCCCTACAAAAAATGTACCTTTGAAATTTTTTGCCATACACGCCGTTTCGGAATAATCAAGCTTCAGACATTGATATAATTTTTAGATTTATCTTCTTTATTTTGGAATTTTGTAACTAACGAACAAATAAATATATAGAAATGAATAATATAGATTCTTGAAGGGAGTTTAATGCTCTACAAAAAAGTTTTATTAACGTTTTTACATAAAACCAATTTTTCAAAAGTTATTCACAATTAAAGTTGAAGGAAAAATTAAATTATTGTTTTTTTCGTTGTTGGACCAATTTTGAAAGAGTGATTATATATAAAAACGTTAAGAGACCTTTTTTGTAGATCATTAAATTTTCTTCAAGAATCTATATCGTTCATTCTATATATTTATTTGTTCGTTAGTTACAAAATTCCAAAATAAAGAAGATAAATCTAAAAATTATATCAATGTTTAAAGCTTGATTATTCGGAAACGGCGTGTCTGGCAAAAATTTTCAAAAATACGTTTTTTGTAGGGATTTTAATTGTCTATAAATATATGTGCAGATAATTTTTTTACCTTGATAGTTTGACAGCATTGACGCAAAAATGAAAGCACAAATAAAAAATCGAAATTAAAAATGATAGACCTTTTAATATTAATATTAAAGGCTCAAACCTTCCCGAAATTTTTTTTTGTCGCCTTAAAAATATTTTCAATATACTTTAAAAAAAAAAAAAAATAGTCGATTTTTTTGGCTCAGTCTAACTTTGATACTTAAAGTTTCAGAATCATTTAAAGATAGTTTTCATTAAGATTCATACAAAAGTAAAGCTGTAATCTTGCATGACGAAATTTTTGTTTCTTGTGTTCTTAGTATAACATATTTTATTAATTTTCTGAACTTTAACTTGGAAAATTTTTAATCTTACCATGCCTAGACAACCACTTAACTTGGAACCCACATATTAAATTCAAAAGACAAATACTAAACCAACGATACGGACTATTACGTAGACTTTTACGACCTAAATCTTCAGTTAATACAAAAACTAAACTCACCATTTACAAAACTCTACTACGACCTATCTGGGCTTACGGAGCAGAATTGTGGGGCTCTGCAAAACCATCCAACATCCAAATTATCCAATCTTTCCAATCAAAAGTCCTTCGTCGAATAATCAATGCTCCTTATTATGTTAACAACCGAATCATACACAATGATCTCAACTTTCCTTTTGTCACTACCTTAGTCCAAGAACGATTCCAAAAATTCCACTCCAAGTTAGTCGACCATCCTAACCCTAATGCCCAAATTCTTTCCTCTGAAACTCATCCAGACAACATGCCACGTAGGTTGAAACCAAGGTTTATAAAATACACAGGTGGCCTCATGCGCTACGTGACGTGTCCAGAAGAAATTCGTAGATACTTTCAGACTGATTCAAATTTCAAAATTCTTCGTATGACGTCATATTTTTTTTTCTAATGGGACAACCTGTGTAATTTACAAACCTTGGACTGAAACGACGTTGGCCTCGCGATCTCCTAACAAATTCTTAGAGAGTCCCAACATTGGTTGGGCCCTCTCAACATGTTTCGAAAATACCACACCAGGGTCGAACTACTATTTTCACCTCAAGTGTGGTATAAGCAACCAATATTTGTTAGCACATTGCATAGTATAGAAATTGTAAATATATAGACGGCAATAATGGATTTTTAAAAAAAAAATCTTACCTAATATTAGGTGTACAACTTTGCTTCCGCCGTTTTTTTCCGAAATTCGAGGCTTTATTGTAAAAAAACTGGTTATACATTTATGATTCAAAGTATTGTCCATCGCTGGCCACTACTTTCTCCCATCTTTCGGGCAGCGTACGAATCCCGCGTTGAAAAAACTGGTCATCTTTTGAAGCGATCCACGAATCGATCCAATTTTTTACTTCTTCATAAGACCGGAAGTGCTGGTCAGCCAGGCCATGTGCCATTGATCGAAACAAGTGATAGTCCGAGGGAGCAACGTCTGGAGAATACGGCGGGTGGGGTAGGACTTCCCATTTCAACGTTTCCAAGTATGTCTTGACCACTTTCGCAACATGGGGTCGAGCATTGTCGTGCTGTAAAATCACTTTATCATGTCTCTCGTTGTATTGCGGCCGTTTGTCTTTCAATGCTCGGCTCAAACGCATTAATTGCGTTCGATAACGATCGCCTGTGATTGTTTCAGTCGGTTTTAACAACTCATAATGCACTACGCCGAGCTGGTCCCACCAAATACAGAGCATGACCTTGGAACCGTGAATATTCGGTTTGGCCGTCGACGTGGAAGCATGGCCGGGATATCCCCATGATTTTCTGCGCTTGGGATTATCGTAATGAACCCATTTTTCGTCCCCAGTCACAATGCGATGGAGAAATCCTTTCCGTCTTTGCCTTGCAAGCAGCTGTTCACAAGCAAACAAACGCCGTTCAACATCTCTCGGCTTCAACTCGTACGGCACCCAATTTCCTTGTTTCTGAATCATTCCCATGATTTTCAGGCGTTTTGAAATGGCTTGTTGCGTCACTCCCAATGATACTGCCAATTCTTGTTGCGTTTGACACGAGTCTTGATCAAGTAATGCCTCCAATTCTGCATCTTCGAAAACCTTCTCTCTTCCACCGCCTTGCCGGTCTTCGACGTCAAAATCACCGTTCTTGAAGCGTTGAAACCACTCTCGGCACGTTCTTTCACTAATAGCGGCCTCACCATAGGTATTTGAGAGCATTCGATGAGCCTCAGCCGCAGATTTCTTCATATTAAAGCAGAAAATTAAAACCTCCCGCAAATGACGAGAATTTGGCTCGTAAGCTGACATGTTTAATCGAGAATGACTTTATGATGCAGACACAAATCGACTAATATTTCGATGGCGTTATGTTTACAAATGCCTAAGCTTATTGTATGACATCTACGATCTACTTATTTCGACTACCACTTACCGCTACAGCCATCTATTGCAAAACGGCGGAAGCAAAGTTGTACACCTAATATATAGCATCGTAATATGTAACAAAATATATAGCAAAGTACAAGGAAATCATGTGGTACCCATATCAGATTTTTTAATTAAGGTTCTAAAAGATAGACAATACTCAAAGCAGTGTAGCATGAATGCTATGTGTAACGTACTAATGTGCTTCATTCCCCACATGTAACACTATGTGCAGTTGTAAAGAGAAGCCCTGAAATGACATGGGAGCAACGCATTGTCATCAGAGTCCTAATACGACCACCTTTTGCGAAACTAAGGGAAAATATGTACACATTAAAGGTACGAGTTTGGAGGCTAAGGCACTTTGTGTGATTGTCGACAAACGGTTTTATATGGACTAAACTAAAGGGATATTTGAGCCAAGCCAGCAATGAATCGGGTGGTTGGTTAGGGATGGGGGTGGGTTGGCGGCTTAGATGCCCGTTTCTTTGCCATTGTACTAGCCACAATGTATGTTGTTTGCCGACCGACACATCGTCCCCGGAGGCTTTCACACGTTCCATTAATACAAACTCCATCTCTACTCTCGCATGAAAACAGTCATCCCCGTCATCCATATGACACAAAATAATAGAGTCTCCAAGGCTAATAACAACACTGTAATCTATGAAGTGTAAAGTTTTCATGATTTTTACAGACCAAATAAGAGTGAAAGGGCATTAGTGAAATTTAACGATGCTTGCTTGTTGTTTTTTCTAACAGTCTATTACACAAAAAACGGCTAGGTTGGCTTTTTGAAGTGTGGAATTAAAGAGCTTTAAAAACATCAAAAGGTACTCTAATGTGAAAATACTTTTCCGATTGAATGTATAAATGGAAAACCAGTTAATACTTTAATCAAATAGAGGTAATTTTGTAGTTTGTCAATATCAGGGAAACTTTAATTTTCCACTAAGCACATTTGATTTTTTTGAAAAATTACTTTGATAATCAATTAATTGGGTTTGTGAATTTTTTTTTTTGTGATAAATGGAAAGATCATATATATGTTTTATAGCAAAACTATTTTTTGTTTTTTTTTTTTCGCAATAATTTAAAAGTTATTTCAAAATAAAAATTAATTTTTGAATTTTTTGAATCTAGTACCGAAAACACGCCGACAGCTCCCGAACAAACCCGAGTGCGTGTGACGTCCTAATGTTAGTTGCCACTCATTGCAGTTGATACAGAAATAATAAGTACACTGTTTTGATTGATTTAATTCTGTTGTGATAGTTAAATATTGAAATTTATAATGAAAATATCGAACCTTAAAAGTTATCGTTCTTGTTTTGTACCATTATGAACGAATACTACAAAAACAACTCCTAACAAAATGTTTTTAAATGTTCCCCAAGATGGCAAACGTCGAAATAAATGATTTCAAGCAGTGCACTTATATTATCAGACTTTGCCTTAATAAATCCTTTATCACACATAGCTAATTGGAATCAACTAACGACTCGTTTTTTAGCAATAAATTTTCAATATTATTGTCCAGTCACGTGTAATAGCTGTAAACGCTGTATTGTTATTAAATAGCTATAACATTATTACGTCACAACTATGGTGACCACTCATGGCGCGTTTATAGTCACGTGATTTTTTTTTAAATTTTATCAATTTTTAATCGTTTATAATTAATTGAAATTTTTTTTTTTAAGTTTTTTGCATTAAATATCAATATTATTAATAATAAAGTTTTAAAATACATGAAAAAAATCAATATTTTTTTTTTCAAAATCCCAATTGTCATAAAGGAACAAAAACTTACTAAAGCTCTGTATACTAAATCTCGGCAGAAAAAATGAATATTGATCATTTAGGCCATATTTCGGGCCTTAATTTAGTATACAAAAACGGTGTAACAAAAATTATTATATTGAATTTTTGATTTGCGTGTACAATTAATTTAACAGAGGTTTTGTTTTATTGTTTTACTGAAGACTCTGAACGTTTAAGAAGTAAAAGTTTCGTTAAAGACTGTCAAAGATTCATTGACTTCTACCGCAGGGATACTGTAATCCATGGGTGGAAATCGCCTTATATTTATACCGTATGTCGGAGTTGCGGGGCGTAGTTGATATGTCAAAAGGAAATGTCTTCCTTTCGACGATGCATTGAAAAAATGTTTTTCTAACACATACCTGTGATTGGCTAGAAAAATGATTTTCCAATGCACATTTTTCGCCGCCAAAATCACATCTTTTTTGGATTTCTTCGGAAAATGTTACTACAAGATCTAAAGAGTTACGAAACTATTTCGGTGATGTCCACTTGCTTGAATACAAGATTCAAAGTTTCACAAGAAAGTGATGTGTCTTAAAATCATCCTGATTAAATTTTGCCAATTTTTACGTGACTATCATATATAGATTAGCCAATGAAATTTTAATCTTAACAGTTTTACAGTGCATCTTGGAACAATTTAGAACAAATGCCATAAATCTGAAACTTAACAAGTTTTAAAAAAATTGAACAGGATTTGACTATTCAGAATGTATCAGGATGTCTTGATACCATTTACTCAAGAACTTTACTTTTGGAATGTGGAAAAAATAACTATGAAATATTTTGGTTTTCCAAAAATATCCTTTGTAGTGCTAACTTAACGTTTAGAGCTTTTCCATTTTCCATATCAAAATATAGAGAAAATCAGTACTTGAACTTCATTTTGATTTTTTTGTAATAGAGTAGTCTTTCCAGACCTTAGATAACCAATCTATCAATTGCACTTATAGCCATCCCTACTCTTCTTTGGATGTAGGTCTCACTGGAACCTATGTTACTGACAACTGAACCCAGATACATCTTCTACGTGTTATGCTTAGTATCTTGACAGATTTCCAAATGCCAATTAATGAACTTAATTCGAAGCAAAATGCTTGGGTGTGATATTACCAAAATGGTTCGGTAGTAGTTATTAGTAGTTATTTTGATTTTGGAACGAATATAGAAGAATATGAGTCCTTAGACCATTGACTATGCTTCCATATGAAATTATATAGATCGCAAATGATTTTAGTACCATATTGATCAAAATTCTGCAAGAATTCTACTGTTATATCGTCATAGCCTGGAAATTTTCCTTCAGTAGTTTCCAAGTAGTTCCTTCACCTACTTCTTCATAATATATATAAGAACGTTCTGGTCGCAAAAATTTTCAGTTGTAAGATTTTGATAGAAATATCTATGAATCCATTTTGATTCTTTTAGGTATGGGGATTTAAAAATCTTTAAAATGCTTAGTTGTAGATTGTTGTAATTTTGTATTTAGGCTTGGTAAAGCATTTGTGCAGTTGCCAAAACCTTGATTATTAATATGACGATGATTATTATTATTATTAGAAGTAGAATTTTAATGTTATCTACTACTATAATCAGATTATTGCTATAATATTGATGCTAACTGTTACAGTTATCATTACTATTATTAAACTGCTGTTATTGCTTTTGTGACTGTTATTGCTACTACTGTCGATTTCATTCTGTATATAAACTATTATAATCATATACGTATATTATTATTAGCATGAGAACTACATAAATTATTAACTATAGATTTACAACGCTAAATATATATGTACTTTATATTGTAGTGGGCATAGTTCTACACTATGTCCTATAGTCGCTAATAACCTGAGAAGTTGAAGCGACTTTAATTAAAGCAAATAAATAAACCCTAATGTTCAACAAATCAAATTTAGATTCTTAGAAATTTCAAATTTTTCTTAATTGATCTACAAAACCCTAATGTAACTTTCTTCAATAGTTTCAAAATTACAACGAAATAAATTTCTTCAATGGAATTGTAGTACAGTAAAACGAAGTTATACTTTACTTCAAACTTGAATTATATAACAGAGAAAAGTAGTCTAACGTACTTGTAGAAAACATCTTCCGTATTACTGTAGAGTTTCAGATCCTCGATGATGATAAATTGGTAAAAATATTCAGAGGACTAGGATCAAATAACAATCAGTCAAAACTATTTATTACATGCGCATGTAATAAATAGTTTTGACTGATTATTATTTGATCCTAGTCCTCTGAATATTTTTACCAATTTATCTTCCGTATTGTTCGTAAGTTTGCATTTAATTGATGGTTTATGAAAATCAAAAAATCAAAAGGAAAAAAAAAAAATTTTCTTAACATATAAGCTTTAAATTTTGATGAAAAAATTCACAATGTTGTAATTATTAAAACAACAAAAATTATAGTTTGATATTAAATTTAATAAACGAAAATATAGTCTTTTGTAGTTTCGTAGCTTGTACTATACAGATTAACAGATTTAACCAAATATATTTTACTCGAAGACTATAAACCTTTCGTGAATTATAGCCGTAAGTATGAAAAACTTAAATTTAGTACTAAGTGCAGCCAAATGTATAAATTTATAGTTTATATGTTCCAGTAAATCGTGCACTCATTAATCATTAACCAACAATTGCAAAGAAAAAATTCATTTTTGTTTCAATATTTCAATGAAACAACCCATTATAACATTGTGATATGATTAAATTTTGCATAATTAAAAAAAAGCTCTAAAGCTTTTCGAGTAGAGAATACTGTACTAAATTTCATTTTTTGCCATAGGTACCTCTATAGGCAAAATACGAATTCCCTTGATTTTCGTAAAATATTTATCCTTATTACCATAGGTTTGGCCGAATTATTTAACAAAGAGTTGTTGGTTTCATTAACGCCCAGTGTCTATTTTCGCCAACTATTTACCTTTTGTGTGTACTTGATGCGCATAAATTAGAAAAGGGTTAGATTTCGAGACGTTTCGGTTTAAAATAAATTGTCATTTATGTGCTTTATTCATTATAGGTAAAACAAACACAATTTCCAGGAATTTTAATGTTTTTGTGAAAGCATCCGGGATATTTGCATCAACAAAAACCTGGAGAATGTAATTAAATAATTGAGTAACAAATAATGATTTAACGTCTATTTACTTATTATCTATTTAATTTGACAACATGACAATAATTTATATGTATTTAATATATAAGATAGGTTGGTTTATAATTTGTAAAAAAAAATAGTAATTCTTCTTCAATCTTATTATAAAGATTTGTGTGAGCTTTTTCATCACTAATTGAAGGGTTTTTTTTGAATTGGTTGGGAAATTATGACTTTTGTCTTTTACTTCAGCTTCCAAAGTCTCCATTTGCAATTTTAGTACATAAGGGTACTAATAATACCATAGATTTGCATTCCGTAACAAAATTGGCATCAATTTTCTGAAGATTTTGAGGTCTTATAACTTAAGTCCTCTATACTACAACTCAATGGTATTATCAGCAAAATTAATTTTTATATCAGTAAAAAATTTCATATTGCATATTTACTCGTATATATGTTTTCGTGACGTTAAACCACTCTCAAAACTAATTTCATATCAATTTAGTATTGTCATTGTATCCGGTTGATTTTAATTTTTAATTTTATCTGAAGTTTTTAAAAGCATCTCTTGCAAAACCAAATGCATTATCTTTTGAGTAGATCCCTTAAAAGTAATATAATAATCGTTTTGATTTTCTTGAAAGCTTTACCAGAAAATTATTGAGTTTGAGACATTATGAAAGTTTTATAAAGCAATATGCTTCGATTCTGAGAAAGATGTAAATAACGCAGAGGAAAATAAGATGAAAAATTTATAAAGAAAATTTAATAAATTCAGTTTGAAACTTGAAATTTATTTTGATGTGAAAAGAATTTTTAAGAAATGAGTTTTACTTACACTCAACTGATTAGCGTTAAATTGAAGCGGGGGTGAAATTATTAAAAATTATATTATGTACTTGCCAATGTTCTTTTGTGAGTTGGTAACGGGTCGGATGGAAATAATTTCTATTTCCAGAACATTTCACATTGGAGACGACGACTATCTTTAATGTATACCAACAAGGGAAATTATTTTATAGAACAAAGTTTCGAAAATGTTTCTCCTCAACCTCTTTACTTATTCCCAATGTGTTATAAGGGTTGATATCGTTATGAATTGAATTAAGAACAAACGATAAGGTCGTGTCTTAACAACAGCCATTACAATCCATTGTTTTACCTAAATGTAATATTATTATTAAATTTTAATATAAGTAAGTTTTTACCTAAAATTTTATTAAAATTATCAAACAACGGACCTATGTAGGCTTATACTAGGTGTGCAAATTTGAAACCGATTTTTTTTCTAAAAATTAAGCTTTAATTATATCTTAATGAAAAATGTATTTATTCGAATTAATTTCCTTTATTAACTATACATTTTTGTCGCCGTTTTGGAAATTTATTGGTACCAGGCCAAAAAAATTGTTCATCTTTTGAACAAAACCCGTTTTGCAGTCCTTCTATTTGTCATCACCTTCACTTATTAGAAAATTCCGGTTTCATATTGACATACTTGTATGAAAACTAATAGTATCGAATTTATATTTCTTCGGGCATTTTTCCAACCATTTCAACATAAATTACATGAAAATAAATATTTCTAAGTCTTTTACGAGTTAACAAGTAACTTTAAGCATAAATGTCCTTAGTACAATTTTGAAATAATCCATGGCCAATAAGTGGTGTTTAAGTGTTTATAAATTCAAAAATGACATTACTTTCCGACCCCTTTATTTCTTTTGTTATATCTATTAAATAATTTTTAAATCAGATCTTCTAAGCCGGTAATAAGGCTACAGAAACTATAATAAATTAAAAACCATAGCACTTAATTGCATCAAATTTATGAATATAAAGTTCCCTCTCACCCCTACCAATCGAGCCCGTGCCAATTAGGGTTTTAGATCCGGGTTTCTTCAATCCCAAAAATCCGAGGGTTGCAAAAGTTTTAGATACCTGAAACCCCGCAATTTTTCATTATAACCCAATTAAAAGATTCCCAAAGTCCTCTGTTTGTAATGATGCAAATCTACAACCACGGAATGTATTATAGAAACATTAAGTAAAGATTAGAATTCTTTGCTAGACTGTAGAACTAGATGACCAGATGAAAATTTCTTTTAAAAAGAAATTGAATGTTAAAATTGCAATACTGCGACTTGAACACAAATTTGATCTCAGTAATCAAGAATTAGAGAAGATTAAATAATTATGGAAGCCTACTGGTGGACAAATGATCAAAATGGCCGCTTCAAAATCGATAGTTGATGGGTTCTATCCTCGATTTGAACAAATTTTCGATATTTCTTGAATATGGATTTTTATTAATCTTAGAATCGCTTAAGACCTTAGTTATAAGGTAGTTATAAGGCGACGGTAAATAACGATTAAAAAAATTATGTGATGCACTTATTCCTCTTGAAGTCGCAGGTCAAAATTGCTATACAGAAGATGCCTAACTTGCTCTCTCCAATAAAGTACTATATAAGTATTTACAATGAATAAATTAAGAAATATAATGACTCCTATTGCAAACACTCTACTCAAGAATGGCGAAACTCAGAGTTAACTCATCTTATTTGATTTTTGAAAAAAATCGATTTCTTTAATGAATCATATAATTAGTTTGGCGACAAAATTCCGAAAATCATAATAAATCGATTTTTCTACTTTTATATCGCTTTAGAAATAGAAGTTGTAGTTGAGGTGAAAGTTGAAGATGCAATTAAAGATGATACTTGTATTATACAAATGTTCATGTCCTATCCGATGAGTTGAAAATGTATCTGCAGGAAAATGATAATACGGAAAATCATTTTGAATTAAACTTACCAAATGTTAGTAACCAAAACCTAATGTTAGGTTGTCCCATATGTCTTTGCGTTTTTTTTATATTTAAGTTAAATAGTTTAAAAAAATAGTGATAATTCTCCATCTTTTTCCTCAAGTATTCTCCACCTGTATATTAGTTTATTGTTACCCGATTTGAAGAAAACATAAATATTTTGAAGCAATAAATAAGTCAATATTATTTAGTATATTCCTTTTAGTTTGATATTGTTTTCCGCTAAAAAAATATTGCAAAGAGCTTAAAAGATGTTAGTCGCTTGATGTAATGTCCAAAGAAAACAGTATGGTAGATGAGGAAGAATTTCCCAAGAAAATCCATTCTGTTCACGAATCATTAATGATTGATATATTAAAATAAGCTGAAACCGCTGTGCGATATTTACCTCAGACAATTCATGAGGTACCCATATTCCGTAAGTTGACATCTTCCCCAATTTTTTTATGGTAATACTTAGGAATTGATGTAGGAGGAATATTGAGCCTTTGCCCTAGTTCCCAAACTATAAATTTCGGTTTTTTTTTGACGTTCTTACCTTAATATCGTCATTTCAATCACTTTAGATCTATCTAATCTTGTAAGATCTTCAATATCAAAATTTTCAGATTGAAGTTTTTTGAACCAAATTTGCCACTTCTTTAATTTAACTGCATCTCTTTTCATTGCATTACAAATATTTTAAGTGTTATTGTTGCATTTTATCCAAATTATAACTCACAGAGGGTAATATAGCGTAATTTAATTTCTTCCACCTCCTCTGTCATTGTTGTTTTATGGATGAAAATTTAAAAAAAAATCGTTGATCAGCTAAACCACCGACTTGACCTTTATTAAAGAACATCGAAAATACTCTATATATATACATCTTAAGTTGGCAAATAGTTATGCATTTCAACAAATGTAAGAAAAAGCGGAACAATTTATGGGACAACCTGATATCATAAAGAAAGCAGTTAAGATGTTCCAAGCAAAAAAAAGCTGACCTGAAATTTTCAGATCAAATTTTCCAGGTCTTTAACAATAATTCGATCAACAATTAGAGGTCTCTTTGCAAAAAATTCAGAAGTTACTTCAAGGATTATAAACATCGAGAGCAATTATGGTTGTGAGGAAATTTTATAAAAAAAGAGATATTTATACCACTTTTATATAATAGCTTATTGTTTTTTAATTTTATTTCATTGCTATTGGGTCCATAAAACCAATCAGTAAACTTGGTTAAGCCCGGGTATTAAAAAATTGCTCAAAATCGAAAATCCTAGCACTAATGAAATTAAAAATAGGCTACAAAAGATTTTTTTTCATAAGCCTACTGATGGCCGAGTGGTCAAGGTGACCACTCCAAAATTAGTAGGTGTTGGGTTCGGATTTCATATCGAGCAAATTTTTAGTATTTCTCGATTTACGGATTTTTATTAACCCTAGAGTCGTTAAAGAACTGAGTAGTTATAAAGTGACGGTAAATAATAATATAAAAAAATCATTATTTAAAAAATGGCCATGGGAAATTCTTATATTGAAGCTTAACTTTTCTCAACAGTTACGCTTTATTTTTATTGTTACTTACAAAGTTTTATGTTTTTATTATTGCAAATACAATATTATAAAATATTGCTCGATTAATTATTTTTATCGATTAATATTAATACAATTTGAAAATTTATGTTCCCCGAAAAAAGAAACATTAGAATTTATAGAAAGTTCCACAATAAATATGACTAAAACATAAATCTAAACTGTAAACGATACTAAATGATTCATTTTCGCAATAGTCCACATTCCCCCAGGATCAAATATTTCAGTCACCGTGTGTGTCGAGTATTTCACTTAAAACAAACATTTATGGCCAAAACGAGGGAAGGAAAAATATGCATTTGTGCAGAACCGAAAAAAAAAACGAGCTTTGCATTTACTCTCGCACTCTTAAAGCTCGGAAAGCTACTAAAAAGGATTAAAGGTGGTTTATAAATATCCCGTTTTATTGAAACGGCGAGGTTTCAACACGCCGTTCAAATGCACGCCAATGGATGACTGAGACGAGCTTTATCAAAAGGGACTGCTGAAACGGGTCGAGCTTTCAAGAACGAGATAGCTAAATGGGCGAGTGAATGAGAGAAAAGGGGAGCAGCGATGACAAACGGGGCATTATTACGATGATTTTATAAAAATGTCGCTATGTAAACATACAAGTTTGTGATATTATAATTCCCGAACTATACATATATTCTGTATACACTCGCACCCGAGCACTTGATTCGTAAATTTCGCCATTGTGGTGCTGGAAAATCGAGAAAAACTTATTCCATTTCCTTTTACCGTCTTATCAAAACATTAAAATTCGAATTTAGAAAAAAAAATTTGGTACTTTCCACATATCTTGAATGCTATCGTCGCCATAAATTCTTCGTCTATTGTTAAGCTTTTTCTAATTTTTCTTCTCTTCTTTTTCCAGGTAAGGATTCAGATATACGTTTATCGTTTCTCACTCTTTTTTTTTAAAAGAGAGTTAAGATAAGTAAAGTGAAAACATATTCGTTTTTAATGATCCCAAACAACGGCGTAAGTAATCGTTAAAGAGAAAATTCCGAATCGTTCGATTATTGTCTGCAAGTATTGGGGTGAGTAAAAGGGGATGCGAATCGGTTGAGATAATATTTGGTTTGTCGGATAACCAAAGAGCGACCTTTCCCTATATAAATTATAATGTTTAAAGATGTTTAACTGATTGTGAAAATTCGTGCGACAATGAAAAATCAATACTTTATTATTCTAATTTTACTCCAATCAAATCGCTACTAGCGACAAAAGAAGTAGTCCTCTTAAAAATCTTCCAAAAATAAATACAATTTTTAATCTTTCCAAATGGGATTTTTAAAAAAAAATACATTAGAGATACGAACAGAAATTTTCCGCTGTATGTGCATTTGGTTTGGAAGTTTGATTGCAAAAAACTTTGCTAATATAAATTAATTACTGGTAACCGAACAGCAAACTCGTCTGTATATGATCAACACTCCGATATTCCAATGCAACTGCACTCATTTTTTGTATTGTTGCATTTCCCGATTAAATCACGACAAAGTTTGCAGACCAATATTTGTGTATGGCTTTACTAACAGCAGATGAACAATTTGCTCAAACTTGAATCTGTTTATTAATTAATCGTTTACATATCTTGCAGCATTGCAACTTTGTAATTAAAATTGTTTTTATAGCAAATTCAATATTTGTAATTTTCAACTACCTTTTACTCTAATTTTGCATTTAAAATCACTGTTGCATGTATTGGTATTAACGGTGGATGCACACTTTACTAACTGGTAAATATAATTAGTTTTTAAATTAGAGATTTTTTCACAGAGCTTCCGGATAATCAATAAACTGGTGAAGTGTTGAGGGTACCTTATACTGTGCTTGTTTGAATTGCCTGTAGTATTTCCCAGTTTTTAACAGTATTTCCCAAACTATAGATTACGAATATTGAGTGGTTCCTAAAGGGTGATTTGCCACTTTATAAGCCATGATTATAAAAAAAATTGGGATGTTTACTTTCTACGCACGTGAGAAGTTATACTTATTTGCCGTAATTATAAAAATGTTTTTAATCCACTTTAATCCACTGCCATAGCATTTTTTGGTAATGCCTGAAATGGTACATCAGTTATTAGTAGTTTATGATACCTAAAATAGAAACAATTTTAAAAATAATTTTTGCTTTTTAATATTAATACAATAGGCAAATGTATGTATGGCGGCAAAGACAGAGAACAAAGAATGTAACCACATACATATGAGTGTAATAACAAATATAATAATTACTGTCTAAATTTTCAGCTATCTGATTGATTGATGTCGTTGGTTTCAACTGTCATTTTGTTTTCATTCAATTGCCAATTTTGTCAGTGTTGGGCAGTGAATATTTCCCAGAAAATTACTAGTTTTCAAATAATAGATTAAATTAGTGGCTCATGTTCCTTTCAGCGACATCAATATCTGGCAACGTTGCATTGTCTGCTTTGTTTTAATTTAATTCGCGATTTTTTTGTTAGTTCTATTTTAATATCCTATAATTTGCTCTTTTGTTGGTAAATTTTTATTATGACCTGATTTACTTGCGAATAAAATCAAAAACAAAGTAAAAAATGCAACGTTGCCAAATATTGATGTCGCTGAAAGGGACCTTAGCTAAATTGGTTATTTATACATATTGCAGGTAAACACACTTGGCTATTTATACATACTGTATAGAATATCACAATATTATACACAATTGATTGATTTATAAGCAAGGGTGGATTTAGGAGGGGGGGCACGGGGGCACGTGCCCCCCCCCCAAGGTATTTTGACACTTTCATAAACCTTCCTATACATAATATATTGTTACTTGTTAATACTTGTAGAAATAAACTATTTGTTGTAATAGTTATTGTTGATTTTTTTTGCATCGGCCCCTTCTGCCCCCCCCCAGGAAAAAATCCTGGATCCACCGTTGTTTATAAGTATCTTACGTATATGAATTATCTGTAAACATTTACCATATAGAAGTGAATTGTAGTCATAAAATGTCATGTTTAAACTTGAATAGTCAATTTGATATACATACAGTTTGCCTAAGTAATCAATTATGTGGATCTACAACATATACGAATAGCGGCATAGTAAAAATTAAATTAATACAAAATAATTGTATACTCTTATTATCCATTTATATCTATTATTGAAACTGATTTTTAATTCAAATATAGAAAAATATAATGCAATATAATATATCAATCAACTTTCCTTGCATTATTTTACGTATTGCTTTGAATAATTTCAAAAAAAATACCTTTCTTTTAGATGTACTTAAACTATTGTGTATTAATATGGATATGGTTCAAACTATAAAAATTTAAAATGTTAAGTTCGACGTAAATTTCAGTCTTCTGAATGATGAGAAATGTGTCATGATATGGCACCGCTATAAGAATGTCTGGAATACTAATTTATGTTACTTAAGTTACCTTATACAAAAAAGAATTTAGTTTCTGTTTAAGTTTGTACTGAAAACACTCTAGTGGTGGCGCCACATTGTGACACATTTTCCATCATGTATTGGAAGATTGGAATACCTTCTTAAATTCTTACGTTTGTCCAGAATATTTCCGCTACAGCCTAGTTCAGAGGTCAGGGAAATCAGAAAATGACACAGAATATCACTAAGAATAGTCAGGGAAGTTGATTTAATTTTTAGTTTAATTCACAATTTGATTAGACGTTATCGTAAATATGCGTATTTTATATAGAATTCGTACGTATTATTATTAGTTCAATAGTATTAGATGAAAAATTGTAATCATCTTTGATTTTATTTTATAAATCAGGAAAAAAGCGAACTTTGGTCCGGAATATCTAAGGAATGTGTGCTGAAGAAAAAATAATTGGTCACCCCAAGTTGCTATAAAAATTCCATGCATTATTTTAAAAGTTTATTGGAATAATTTTATACAGTTTTCATGGAGAGTTATTGGAAAAATTTGAACACGTAATTCTTTTCAAGAAATGCATCCAAGTTTAATAAGTATCGGAGCAATTAAGACATTGAAAACTTTTCCAATTGAAAGCACCGAAAGTTTCAATGGAAAACGTAATAAAATATTTATTTTATTATTGCTTTATATTGCAAGTTGAGCGAAATGCATTTGATTTGATAATGCACATTTTCCAGGACACCGCCAACCATCTTTTACGATATCATACTATCGCAACTTTAATAAATTTAGTGTTTGAAATGGGCATAGAATGAACACCATGTGCTGTATAAATATTGTATGTTGGGACATCTGGGAAAAGAAAATGGAAAGAAAAGCAAAACCCCGTTTTTCCTTCGTACGTTGCAACTTTTTCCACTCGTAAAACCATCACTTTCGAATAAAAGAAATGAAGGGGATGGTGGCAAAAACCGCAAAAAGAAGTACATCTATGTGATTTTTTATTATTTAATGGTGCCATAATCATCTGTGCTTTAGCCGTTTTCACGGTGGTTCTAGATTAAGCGGCAATTTTCTACGTATATGATTTCCATTGCATTATAATCTAAAATTGATGTTATTTTGAAGTTCGAAAGCTCGCTTGCATAATAGGGGCACATGGTACAGTGCATGTTTTGTCGCTCGGTTCATTCTCTCATTTGGTTCAAATAATTTTGTGCCGTTTAATTCAATTGTGATAAACGTAAGAGAATTGAGATAAAGTGGCACACGTTAGAAATTAATTCAATTTTACCCCAACAACTGGAACAGTGTTACTTTATAACAAAATGTATTATATGTAACACCATACACGACTTACTATTGTCTATATCTACAACCCTCTGAACAATATATACATTTAAATATGAAACATTTCACGTAATATCAATGTGTGAATTGACATACGAATTAATATTTAGTAGAATTTAACAATGGCTTGGAAATTAACACAGTTTGTAGTAAGTTTGGTTTGTCGAAAAATAGAATCCAGGAAGTGCCATTTATGCGATATCGTAGCAGATATGTATAAGTGATATTGATTAAACTTTAAAACTTTGTGTTAACATTTCTTGTCAAAACTTCGGATTTTTATTATAAACTTAAAAAAATAAATGCTCTTTAGAAAGTATTTATCGGTTAAGAAAATTCAAAAGAAATACAATATTTGCTTATGTAAGTTTAATCTGATAAAACGGTAAAAAGCATGTACTGATATAAAATTTGGTAAAGGATCTACCTGATCTTATCCAACATTTTACAAGAATGCATTATCTAATGAATCTTAGTTAAAATTTGAAACATTAAAACCGAAAATTTTTAACAAATTAAAACAATACAATAGTTTTAAGAGCCTACTGGTGGCCGAGTGATCAAATCGGCCTCTCCAAAACTAGTAGGAGCCTACTGGTAGCCGAGTGGTCTAGGTGACCGCTCCAAAACTAGTAGGTAGTGGGTTCGATCCTCGTATCGTGCAAATTTTCAATATTCCTCGATAACGGATTTAATTAACCCTAGAGTCGCTAAAAGACCTTAGTAGTTATAAAGCAACGGTGAATAACAATTAAAAAAAAAAAAAAAACTAGTAGGTGTTGGGTTTGAATCTCGAATCAAGCAAATTTTTGATATTTCTTGCTATACGAATTTTGATGTGAAACATCTATAGACGCAGACTAAACCGGATCGTTTTCGTGGCGATCAAAGAGAGAGGTCGAGGGATTGCCACACGTGGCGATCAAAGAGAGATGGCGATCGCTCGCCACGCGTGGCGATATAATATGGATATACAGTCTACATGGTGTAGTGTGTAGTAGTAGTAGTAGTGTGTACAATATGGCGACGCATTGCCATGCGCAAACGACGTGCGACTCCCTTCTCACTCGGTTCTGTGGTCTTGTTTATTACAGTATACATAACCTCTGTTTTACTTGAAAAAATAAACAATAAAATATGTCAGACAGTGATAATTCAGGAAATGAAAGTGAACATCCTCTTGCAAAGAAAGCAAGAATACACTAAGACGCATTACTAAGTCATCAGTAATTATATTTTTCAAGTGTCAATAAATAAGCGTCGAGAAGTAAAATCTACTCTCTTGGTAGATTGAAATTTATACAATTTTTTATTGTATATATTATTTTGTTTTAATTAAATCAATTAATTATTGAGTTTAGTTTCGTTCCTATTATACTTATTTCAAAATTTAATAAAGACTGACAAAATTGTATTTCAAAACCAGTTGATAGCGAGTAGCACACGAATGTTCTTATTTTTATTTGTCATGAATATAAGCATCTAAAAATTGTTTAATTAATTAATTTTCTAATCATTGTGGTTTTCTAATTTTGTCTTTAATGCATATTACTTGTACAAACTCGATGTTTCACATCTACCAGGCGTCCCGTGACGGCTCACATTTTTTTTATTAATCCTAGTAGCTAAAGACCTTAGTTATTATAAAGCGACGGTAAATTACAACAAAGAAATAATAATAAATTCAAATATCCAGATCTTTCGATCTTTTATGATATTTGATTTTCAGTTATTTAATTTTCTTAAATTTAGAACATACAGTAAAAAAATGTATGATTTTTAAATTTCCTAGAAAGAAAACGTGGAAAGGAATAGGAAACTGTGTTCCACGTGTTAATCTTTTGCCAAACTATAACTCAAAGTTGTTTTACTTCTTAAGCCATCTGGACTTATACATAAAGCTGGAAAATATTCATCAAGATCCAATTGGTTGTCAGCTGAAGTTTATCCTAGAAGCAGGTCTGACTAACTGGAAGTTGTTACAAACCTGCAACGCAATAGTTCTTTTAGAATTTAGCGCAGAACTCTGAGATTAGGCCCCCAGATCGGTGAAGAAGAACTGTGCCCTAGCGTTCTTTTTAAGTATAGTAGACTAAATTCACTATTGAAATTAATTTTAGTAGACAATTTTCCAGCTGTAATCCTGGTGGGAACTGAAACTTGAGTCTACTTCTTTTCCTCAATTTTAGTATTGACAAAAAATTGATCCATTGATCCAAATCTCAATGATATGGAAGTGTTTCTTGAAATAATGGTGCCTGATTACAGGTCTTTGTTTTAAGGTTGAGAAACTCTTGGATAAACTTTTCTTGAAATCATATTCCTTTATCCCATTCCCAATAAACCATCCTTCACAGTTGTTCTGTGATTTTCTGGAATCTATTAGCTATGTGCTGTGCACTTTGGAGGGTTCAATGATGACTTATTTAAACCGGTTTTTACCAACCGATTTACTTCCTCATTTCCTCTAATGTCTATCGTGGCACTGTAACAAATATTTCGTGCTTACCTTGTGAAATGTTGGGGACTAAAAGATGGTTCCATGGTACGATAGTATTCAAGAGATTTTACCGGACTTAGTCGGAAAAGCTAATATTTTCTTGTAAATATTCAATAATGGTATTCACTTCTCCTTAAAATACTATTTGATTTTTTGCAAGAACTAAGAATATTTATTTTCTTAGACTTTCTCCCATATTCCTGCATCCAACTCAACTATCTTTTTGGATCTTTTGGTGAAAAGCATACAATGGTGCAAATTATTTTTTTAGGTTCTTCCTCTAAGTTTGTCAGTTGTCTTTTTATCTTTTGGTATCTGGAACCGTACGAGATCGAAAGGATCACCATAAATAAATTTTGCTTTTATTCAATTTTTACTATCCGAAAGCTTGAATGATTAAAGTTTGTTGATATTTCTTGGGATTTCAATTGTTAGTACGGTGTATTCCAATGGTTTTAAGTCATCCTTATTTTTATTTTAACATTGTCAGGTATCCCTAACATATGCTTATCTTTGAGTAACTACTGATAGTTGCAGTACTCTGAACAATTATGTTTTCCAATTCTTCCCTTGATTGTCAAATTTTCCTCTTTTAGGACATAAACCTCATGTTTGGAAAAACTATTGTTTTATGTACGATTTACTTCTTGGAACTCTCTCAATAAAAATTCTCAATAGTGGCTGGTCTAGGATAGTTTCTAGAGCTGTAGTTAAAGTAAAGTATATGGTTTCTATAACACCATGGCAAACCCACCTTTTGGTGGTATAGTAAGATTGGATACCTTGGGTGCCTTATTCATTTTTTCATCAAATACTAAAAATATTGATTTGTTACGATTTTTCGATTGGTACTTCACGAATTTTAGTTTAAGGTCACATAAACTTTAATATTTTGTAATTTATAAAACTAACATAAATTATTTTTCATTTATTTGTGCTCATTTGGTAGTTTTCCCTGAAACTAGCATACTATTTAGCATTATGTCATATACATTTAATTTTCCAGAAAATAAGAGTAAAGACCCTTTTTTTTACTTTTCTAATATATTTCCACCCTGAAATACGTTATTTCATTGATTCATCCTTTTAAAATCAAAAAAGACTAATCAATTTTTCAATTGAAAATCGGAATATTTATTCAATCTCACGGGAATATATTGCATTTTTTGCATATAAGTACCAAAGTATGTTTGATTAAAAAAGTTCCATTCCATTAATGTATTCTTTGAAAATGAACTTTAAAGCAGACAAGTGAATGGGATTGATGATGAAAAACTCCAGGCCATATGAAATGTAAACACCAAAATAACCTCATGAAAACTTCCCAAAAGATTAAATATTGACCAATCAAACGTTCAAGGCATCTCCATTGGGTTTGAAACATATGGTTGGTTTGTCAAGGAAAAATAATTTTTCCAGCTTCCAATTGGATTTAATAATTGAAGGAAAATGGTTATGGATCTTAAATTTTTGTGTTTATTGATTCGAAACTTTAATTTGAAACATATTTTCTTAATAACAAACACATTTTCTTTGTGAAAATTAAATGTAAAATCATATGTCACATTTTTTTCCCTTTGAAAACTCTTCCATGTCATGTATTTAATTTAATTCATTCTTCTACTTATTCCAAAGAAAATCTTTCGTTAAATAAAAGGTAATACAAGAGATATGCCGTTGAAAGATGGTTTTCCAACTAAGTAAAAAAAAATAACAATAACAAAATCTCGTTTTCCCTCTTTTTTTCTCTTCATAACATCAGAAAAGCTCCAAATTAAATTCGCCGAAATTAATTTTCATTTTAAACTCGACATTTTCAGCGAATTTAATTCAACTTAAGCCACTTTAATCATATTTCAAAAGAACGTTTGCATAAGGAATATTTCCAAAAACAGAATGGGAAAGTAAGTGGTGAGTATTGAAAGGGCGTGGTAGCGACAACCCCAGCTTTACCCCAATCCCACATTTCCAATCTTTTTTTAAGCGAAAGAGACGTATTATAACAATTTAAATATTACAAAACGTATAAAAGCGACATTGCGTTTTGCAAAATTAAATTAGAGCATTTTCTGTTTATTTAATTGAATAAATTTGAAAAAGGAACACAATGAATTCCAGGTCTCTGGAAACAAGGGGTGCCAATGTATAAAATATATATTAATCTGTATATAGGTAGACAAGTTTCTATATATATATATATGAAAGAAATTGCAGATAATTTTGCACAAGATTTATTTGTATAAATATTTACAACCAAAGCTTATTTCAACCCCTTATCGACCTTCGTCTTACAATTCGTTCATCATATTAATGCATTAACACACATTTTTATATCTTTCATTTATTTATATTTATCTCTATCGGAAATTTATAAATGGAAATATACCACGGAAGTCATTATTCAAAAACACGCGCGCTAATTCATAATATTTTTTTTTTGTGCTGGAATTCTTTAGGGAATTCTTCCATTTTTTAACGCACAATTAAATAATTTAAATCCCATATTTTTTGCTTGTTATTTATAACCCTCGCGTAGCTATACTGCTTTTTTTAATTTTATATAGTCGATAGGGGATTTTCTACAGAAAGATTTAATCAATTGCGTTAAATTGTGATGTATTTCAAAAATATTTAAAACCACGGCAATTTTCACGGTATTTTATGATTATTTAAATTAAATAAGAAGACAATTCAGGTTGTTTAAAATCGTTTTTTTTTTTTAATATTTTTAAAATCAAATTAGCTACGTTTCGTTACGTATCGTAACTTCATCAGGCTTTTTGAATCACAAAAAATATAATATTTCCAATTTAAATTCAATAAAAAAAAATATTTTAATTTAATTTTTTTTATTGAATTTAAATTGAAAATATTATATTTTTTGTGATTCAAGAAGCCTGATGAAGTTACGATACGTAACGAAACGTAGCTAATTTGAGTTTTAAAAAATATTAAATAAAAAAAAACCGATCTTAAACAACCTGAATTGTCTTCTTATTTAATAAAAGCTGAGATCTGAATTTGATCATCTATTTAAATTAAATTAAATATATCATTTGAACAGTTGTTGCTCTCTAACTAATAATTGGTCAACTCCAAAAACCAAACTTCAAACTGCAAAAGATTCAGACGAGGGCCAAGGGAATGAGTACTATTACTTGAACCGCCTCTTTTATACTAAAAAAACTGTAATAATTTATTTTTAATGTGCAAATATTATTTTTTTTATTAAAGTTATTTATAGTTGCCTTAACTTCCCAGGTTATTAGCGACTATAAGGCATGGTATAGAACTATGGCTATAACATTATATAGTACATAAACATTTAACGTTGTAAATTTATACTTAATAATTTAAGTGGTTCTTTTGTTAATAATAATATTGTACAATACATGAATTATAATAATACAAATAATAATGGCTGTTACAATAGAAATAATAGCAATAACAATAGTTATAAGCAGTAATAATAATAATAGCAAACACCAAAATTATAATAATAATATGGTAATAGTATCGAGCACATTTTCGATATTTCTCGCTTTACGAATTTTTATTTACTCTAGAGTCGCTAAAGGTCTTACTTGTTACAAACCATCGGTAAATAACAATTATAAAAATTATCATGACTAAAAAATGAATTTTTCGAACCAATTTTTAGAGATACATGAAATTGATCGAAGATCCCTCTTTGAGCAAATTTTTATCAATTTTTTTTCTCTTCCTATTAAATACTAAATAGCACCATTCTCTATCTATCTTAATGGTCTTAACAATCCCCACAGTTTGGAGCTATTTTGGAATGGGATGGATGCTTAAAGGATGATTCGAGCATTAGGCATTTGAGAATATTTCTATTGAAAAAAAACGATAATGGTCTACTCTACACCGGTACAATTTCGCAACGTCGCATTCGCTTTTTTATTGGTAATTCAATTGTGGTAATGTATTATTTTCTTTTTTGTTGTTAAATTTTCATTATGGCCAATTTATTCGTGAATTGACTTAAAAAAAGGAGAGTAAGTATTGCACCGATCTAAAGAACTCTGTGCCAAGAAAACTATTTTCAAATCAATTTAATTCTGCTTGGTGTTATTTTATATACCTATCACATGAAAGAAAATTTGGCATTTTTATGAATAATTTTGGTAATTCTTCAGGCTTTTAAAATACTAGTATTTCAATGCAATTATGTCCTAAAGGTATATTTTCTTTTCCTTCGTCCATAATGGTTTTCAATATACTGTAACAGAAAGGGATAAAGTCTGTCTCTCTCTTTATGTCATGCCGGCACGCGATTGGCTGAGTGACTTCTATCTCTCTCCCTCCAATGCGAACGTACATATAGATTGTTCTGGAAACATCTAGTGGGTGGTGGAACGTTGGCGAATATTGGAGTATATTCTAGAATGTTGGGTTGCGGGTATATAAGGCACTCAGTCAAGCCAGTTGGCAGTTCTGTATCGAAGTTCTCTTTGAATTTCCGTTACAACAAAGTGATTACAAAGCGATTTTTATTGTGATTTCGATTTCAAAGTGATTATTGTCATTTAAGTGATTGTTTTGACAAGTGTAATAAAAAGTGTATACAAGTGAAATAAAAAAAGTGATTGTTAAGTGTGAAAGTGATTATTTATTTCCAAAAGAAATTAAAAGAACGAATAAACTAACGAATAAATTGAGAATATCTTTGTTATGTAACACATTGTTGCATCTATCCTTCCCTTATCTTTAAAACAACCACATAACAAAATAGTACACCCCATCCCCCTGTTACACTTCACAATCGTGACACTTTAGCAGCTGAATGTGGAAATTGACTTTTTCAAAATTGAAAATTTAAATTGAATGGTATGTGAAATGACGATGAGATGTAATTTATATAGAACGTTATCGTGAAGATGTCTTTTTCGACTAATTACAAAGTTATTACTTTGTAATTTTCGTCATTTAACGTTTTCTCGTTAATATAACGAGTGGTTATTCAGAAAAATAAGGGAATAAAAGGGAAAAGGTTCTGGCAGAAAGTCATTGAAAGGTTTCCGGAATTGGACAGAATGGAAATATAATTCTTTACGTTTTACTTTTCTATAGAATTTCATTCTGCGTAGTTCTAAAACATACTTAGCCTAATTTAATTTTTAGATAAAATTGGAGAAGTGATCTTTTTATAAATTGCAAGTAATTGATTTTAAGTCATTTTTATATTAATCTGAAATAAGATATATCACTTTTTGTTGGTTTTTTTAAATTTACATTATTTAAGTTTAATAATTATGAAACTATGAACTATATTTTGAACTGTTACATATTTTTTCTTGATTTTTTTTCTCTTACGAGTTCTTCCTATTTTTTTTTAACAAAGAAAGTAAGAATATATATACAAAATGTACTGAGAAATATATAAGCATATAAGCAATATCCAATATAATATAAGCACAATACAAGCATATAATACGTACAATATAAGCATTTCGCAGGTCTTAAAAAAATTAGTGAAAAGTACGGTTTTTATAATTGGGATTTTGAAAAAAAAATGATTTTTTTTTATGTATTTTAAAACTTTATTATTAATAATATTGATATTTAATGCAAAAAAAAAATTCAAATAATTATAAACGATTAAAAATTGATAAAATTTAAAAAAAAATCATGTGACTATAAACGCGCCATGACTGGTCACCATAGTTGTGACGTCATAATGTTATAGCTATTTAATAACAGTACAGCGTTTAAAGCTATTACACGTGACTAGACAATAATATTGAAAATTTATTGCTAAAAAACGAGTCGTTAGTTAATTCCAATTAGCTATGTGTGATAAAGGATTTATAAAGACAAAGTCTGATAATATTCCTGATGTTGATATATTTATGATAACCAATTTAAAAACATTTTGTTAGGAGTTGTTTTTGTAGTATTCATACATAATGGTACAAAACAAGAACGATAACTTTTAAGGTTCGACATTTTCAATATAAATTTCAATATTTAACTATCACAACAGAATTAAATCAATCAAAACACTGTACTTATTATTTCTGTATCAACTGCAATGAGTGACAACTAACATTAGGACGTCACACGCGCTCGGGTTTGTTCGGGAGCTGTCGGCGTGTCTTCGGTACTAGATTCAAAAATTAATTTTTATTTTGAAATAACTTTTAAATTATTGCGAAAAAAAACCAAAATTAATTTTGCGCTATAAAACTTATATATGATCTTTCCATTTATCACCAAAAAAAAAAATTTTCACAAACCCAATTGGATTAATGAATATGGAAATTAATTAAATGAAATAGAACTTGATGGATAATAATGGATTATAATAGTGGAATGAACCATTCGAATTACGTTTAAGATTTTCATATGATTTCACTTATTTTAAGTGAACCAAAACCCGGCGAATTTAAAATATACCAAATCGAATTTTTTATATCCCGAATTACTATAACAAAAAATTTCGAGGAAATACATATGCAGAAAAATTTATACTTTTTGAAGTGAAAACTATACTTTAGAGACTAGGAATGAGAAAACTGAATTCATAAAACTTAGATATTGTAATTAATTTGGAAATTTTTGAACAATTTAGTTATTTTCATGGGGTTTTTAGACTAAAAAATAATCCAATTTTTTTCTTAATATTTTTATTTGATTTTTGTACGAAATTTTGTCACCTTTTGAACCTTATTCAAGTATTCAATCATATATCATTAAAGGTATCATTTAAAAAAATTGATTATTTTCAATCCAAAACCTTATGAAAATTTAAAATAACATTAACCGATTGAATCTATTTTTGAACAATGGTTTTTAACGTTGCACTGTTGGGAAAAATGAAGAAGGAAATACTTATCGGTATGAATATTGTTTTATTAGCAACAAATTATTTAAAAAGCTAAAGCTTTCTAATGATTTAGCTGCTATATTGAAAATTTCTTAAAAATCATTATTTTTCAGCAGACGTTCGGTTTGCAAGTTTACAACGCTTTTCCGCCATTAATTCATTTATTATTCTATTAGGGGATGAAATGCATTTTCCATCACATGTGATACAAAGAAGTTATAAAACGTCAAAATAAACTAATTTGCACCCTTATTTTTCAACTCTTTCCAGAGATAAGATGTCCAGCAGGCAATAATTTAGAAATTTTTAATTTTTTTATTATTTAATTAGTTTTTAGAATGAATAAATGTAGACGTTATCGTAATAAACTTCCGTATAATATATCTTCCGTAAAACTTCCGTAGAATATATGAGCCGCTTATTTTAAAAGTGGTCTAAGTACATTGTAAGAATAGTTCATATATCTATTTTTTCCAACAATGAAAACAAAAAATCAATCAAAAAAGTGATAACTAGCATAGAATAATAAAATTTAATTGTACAAATATCAGCTAATCTGATCTTTCAGGACTTTCCTTGAAATGGACTTAGACCACTTTCAAAATAAACGGCACATGTATGAAAAATCATAACTTATTTGATTTTATAATACTATTTTTCACAAAAATGATCAATGTTCCTATTCAAAAAGTTTTTCCACTAATAAGGTCAGAAAAAAACAATTTGTCTTGGGGAAGTCAAGAAAAACAAGAAGATTTGTGTTGGAGAAAATTTGCTGAACAAAAAAAGAAGGTTTTTTGAATCCATATGAGTTTTAACATTTTTAATGTTTTATAGGTATAACTCTAAATAGGTAAAAAAAAATGTATATTAATTTATTTTTTAATAATTATTGCTTTTGTTAGAAATTTAATAATTAAAAATACGAGGGTGTACGAGTATGTACGAGAGAATGGCAGGTTTAAATATAAAGATCAAGAATTTGGAACCAATTTGAGGTATATTAGTAATTTTCAATCCATCTTACTTACAGAAGAAATATTACAGAGTTAACACAATTCTTTTGGTTGTGGTGCAAAAGTTTATTAAATTAATATTTTGAATCTCGTCCATGATTTAATAATTAATAAGTTTTTAATCTTGGGAGTTTGGACTTAATAAATGAAACTGTTAAATTATAAAAACTATAATAAACCTTAAAACTTGCCTGAAGAAACGTCTGCGAAACGTCGCAATTTTTATAGTTTAACATTTTCATTTATAACGTTCTAATTTCCAAGATTAAAAACTTATTATGTTTAATAAATCTTCACAATCATCAGTGAAGTTGTATGCTTTATGTGAATATTTTTTGCAATTTTGCTTAACAGAATTGATATTTGGATTCACCGATTTTACATCAAAATTTGCACTTGAAACTTCTATTTTCTTCTATTTGGAAATGTATTTTCATTTAATATGGGAAGAGTTTTTTTTTCTTTTTCGGAAATATTAGAGATCAAATTGATTGATATAATCATTTGTAGGTACATGAATACTTATGATCAGTTCCTATTCACAATTTTGTTCTCTTTACACTAAACCCTCGTTTCCATCTCTTCAGTCTCCCATTCTAAATATGTAAATCAGATTCAATGTCATTAAGAAGTAAATCCAAAGAACTACGTAGACATCGAAGTAGGAAGCACACTTATGTTATATGTCGCTAGAAATAGGAAAAACTTGTCTAATTTTACTTGAAGAAAATTGTAGGCGGAGTGTCTATTTATTTTTTTTTTAATTTTACCCACTCGCACAAACCAAAAGAGTGACGGCTCTCGGCCGCTTTTTAAAAATTTCAAATTCAGTTCCAACGTGAATTCGTATGTGTGTACAAATACAATGTGTCAGTGGTGTGAAAAATCAGGAAAAGCGTGAATTGAATTGATTTGATTTGTGAAAAAGTATCATCCAATTTTCGTTTGTTTGATGTAAGTTTTTCTCGTGATTGTTCCAAAATTTTCCACCTTAAAAGCAGATTGTGTTAAATCTGAAACTATAAAAATATAAAACTAAAAAAAAAAAAACAATTTGATACATTGGTCCAGTGGGAAGGGATTTTTTGTCGATTTTTTTTTCTTTGTAAATTGCTTTTACGTGTCTCCAATTCCCATTTCATTATGATTTATTAGAACAAACCTCATCTTTTACACTGTTGTTGCTTTTTTTTGGCCAAAACAGCGTAAAAATCTTGTTTTAATTTTTCATGGAATTAAAACAAAATTTAATTTTCAATCGAATTCCCCGAGCAATTTACATAAATTGGCATATTTAGTGCATACGTATATCATTTATGGTGGATTTCGGAATGAATCGAGTTGAAGCATTTTGTTTTTAATTTATGACATCAATTTTTTTTATTCAATGTTTTAATCAACCTCATTAATTTACAATAACAAATAAACCTAAAATTGATAGTAATTATTTATGATAATTAAAAAAAAATAACACGAAAAAAAATCTTTTTAGGAATTTATTTGGTTTTTTCCAAATTTTTTTCAATCTACAAGCTGGTGAGGAAGTTAGCAGAGCTTAAAGTCGCTGAGAAACAGCCAATTGTTTCCAATGTTATTCGGAGCCAATTTTTATCAAATACGGTACGAAAAAAACCCTTAAAACATGAATTTCTTCAAACCTATAATTTTAATCCTTTTGAAGGGCAAATACCACCTGATGAATTACATTGAATTTTGTAGCTTTTTGGTCCTTAAATCACTGACAATATCTCCTCAAATCTTTTGAATTTCGCAATTCGCTTCTATTAGTTCACTTTTTGGATAGTTTGTCAGGTACGGAACTTATAATCTTATTTTCTTAATCTATTTTCCAGCACTTATTTGTGCTGAAATTTGGCACACTTGCTTACTCTCGATGCCAATATATAAATCCGTCGTAAAATTTAATTAAATTTTTACTACTTTAATTAAATATTTAACTTTAATAAAGTTGCCTTTGTTGCTTACCTTCATAGGCGCATGTTAAAGGGGATCAAACAAATGATAATCGATATAACAGTTGAAACCAATAACAACAATCAAATAGCTCAAATTTGAGATAATGATTGACAAGATGGATATAAATAATATATAAAAAGACTAAAAAGTAGAAAATAAAAAGATTTAAAAAGATTTCAAAAACAGATCAATTTATGATCCGAATCTTCGCACCGGTTGTACCATCGATATTAAGGCGATTTTAGCCAACTAATGAGAATCGTAAGTTATTAAGTTGTACATCAAAGCAAGGGGAGTTCCATATTTTCAAATTGTAAACAAAATTACACCCCTTGCTTTGATATAAAACTAAATAACTTACGATTCTCATAGTTGCATAATATCGCCTTAATATCGATAGTGCAATCGGTACGAAGATTCAGTTCATAGATTTATTTTTTACCTATTTAGTATATTTTATCAATGTCATGTCATCAATGTTATGAGTTACAAAAATATTCATTCAAAGTAAACATTTTTTGGTGAACAATTCATTAAAAACATTGCAATATTCGAGGGCAATGTAAGTACAGTTGTAGTATATGTGTAGGTACTATAGAGGAGTACATTTATAATTCCATCGGAGTAAGAGAAACAAGAGGGGGTGGAATATGTGTTTTATTACAAAAGGGAATTTAAAAATATTAATTATAATGCAAAAATGCCTAGATCTATACAATTGTTTAAATTCAATAGATATTTTCAACTAGTTGAAAACCAAATAAATAAATAGTCCTACCTATATGCAAAATACATCGCTGCAAACTGTGAAACTTAATGAGTAATATTATAATCAAACAATTGTAATCCAATATATCAAATCAAATAAATAAATAAAAAGCTCTCAAACACAGGACAGGAAAAATGAGTTCGATAAAAAAGCTTGTCAAACAAATGCACAAAGCAAATATATATATATATATATATATATATATATGGAAAGTATGCAGATGGCAATTTTTTTGAACATCATTATTTTCATTTGTATATATGTGTTTTTCTCACATTGTCCATCAGTCTGTTAGTTTTGAAAGTTACTAGTAATTACATATTTAGCTGCGAACAGTAAATTAGTAGATTTTTTTTGATGACACTGGGGAAAAAAAGATATTCACCAGACTTAAAAAAAGGGTAAAAACAAGGAATATTTTTTGAAATATGAGAGTTTTTCAATGTATAATTTAAATCAATCGTAATACTACTTTATCGTTAAACAAAATGTTTATCCTTTTTGGTTGGTGAACTTTAATAAAGATAAAGTGTAACAAAGATATTTTTTTTTACACTATACGTAGGGGAAGCCCCGGCAAGATGCATATTATATTATTGAAAATAAATAAAATATTCGAATTTACTTCCACGCTTTCCACTTATTTCCAACAATTTTGTATGTACAACGTCCAAATATCCGAAATCGAATAGCTTTTTAGTCACGTTAACTAATATAAAGAAGGTCATTATTTTTTTTCGTTTTACATTGTATTTTCAAATATAAGTGCACATTTGTGTCGATGAAATTTGGAAAGTGTTTTCCTTATACGATGCAGATATATAATAAGAAAGGGTTTTTGAAAATTTTTCCTCTAAAAGAGTGAAAAACGGTAGCAAAGTTTGTAACGGATAACGTTTAATAAACAATTTTTTTGGCTTTCACATATTGTAAACCTGAAAATCCGAAATTTAATTATCTACTTTTTCCTGTGAATACGTATTTCGGATTTTCAGGTTTACAATATGTGAAAGCCAAAAAAATTGTTTATTAAACGTTATCCGTTACAAACTTTGCTACCGTTTTTTACTCTTTTAGGGGAGAAATTTTCAAAAACCCTTTCTTATTATATATCTGCATCGTATAAGGAAAACACTTTCCAAATTTCATCGACACAAATGTGCACTTATATTTGAAAATACAATGTAAAACGAAAAAAAATAATAACCTTTATGTTAGTTAACGTGACTAAAAAGCTATTCGATTTCGCCCATTTGGACGTTGTACATACAAAATTGTTGGAAATAGGTGGAAAGCGGGGAAGTAAATTCGAATATTTTATTTATTTTCAATAATATAATATGCATCTTGCCCGGGCTTCCCCTACGTTTAGGGTAAAAAAAAATTATCTTTGTTACACTTTATCTTTATTAAAGTTCACCAACCAAAATCTGTACGTATTAAATAGAAAAGCAGGATTAGAATATTCAATTTTCTTTAAGCTATATAAATTATTCAATTAATAACCATACTCGAAATTTAATTAGAAAAGGTCGTGAAATTGGTATTTTCCAACTGAAATTTTCCAATAAAACCATTAATATCAATTTTTGTTACAGTAAAATTCTTACAATTTAATCTGGCACCACTACTTATTAGAGAAATTCTATTGTTAAAATTTATTCAAACGTACACTGATAGAAGGATTTTTTTGTATTTAAAAAGATTTGTTAATAGTTAATAAATGATTTGTTAGAGGATCGGTCTTTAACAAATATTTATTAACAGTTAATAAATCATTTATTAACGGCTATTTCTTTGTGCCAACCAAATATTTATTAATATTTAATAAATGATTTATTAACGTGTAAAAAATCTATTGCATACTAATAAATGTTGTTAATAGTAAAAAAATATTTCTTTTACTCAAAAAAATAGCGGAAAAAGTTTTTAATAAATTGATTTATTAAATACAAAAAAATCCTTCTATCAGTGTAATATTCTTACATTTAAATATTGACATTTTTTTTGATTATACGATAAAAAGAACTACTCTATATTTAGTTTATTATTTATTGTTTTTTTTTTATTTGCATTAAATTCTCCCTCTATTTTATTCGACGCGAAAAATATCTAAATTTCAATCAAATCGATAGTAAAGTATTGATTATATAATTTTTCGAATGCATTCTATATGTAGCCAATACTACATTTAATACATTTAAGTTTATAATCCGATAGCACTCCATTCTATGAAATAAATTCACCAATTTCCTCTCGTGGAAAGTAATCGTGAAATTACATAGATTTTGTACGCTAGAAGATTGCAAAGGTGAAGATAAAGATACGAATATAATATAGAAAATGTCACACACAAATTGGTTTATGTACATATACATGTATATTGTATATAGATAGAGATATATAGATGGAAATCTTGCAACTGGAAATGTGCTCTTTTATCGTATCAAGTTTCTGCGTTGCATGTAATCGTTAAATACAAAGGTGGATGAATGAAACGATTCAAACGGAAAATTTCTGTATCATGAAAAGTTCAAACTTTTAACGAAATGAAAACGATAAATCATACTTATTGTGAATGTGGTCTTAAAAATTATCTCATCTTTATATTTAAAAAAAGAAGAATAAGACGAAGAAAGAAGCAATCGTGTATTTTAAAAGTGGTTACTAAACTTTTTTATTATATCCTGATTTTTATTTTCTTTGAAACAAATTTGAAAAAAAAATCAATTTTAATATCAGATAAGATTTTAATACTTTAGAACAAGGTAGATGATTATTTCTTATATGGTAAGATTTATTTATAAGAAAAAGTTTGTATTCCACCCTTATTTCAAACTTTTTTATCGACAGAAAAGAACAGTAGATATATGTATATTACTTAGTAAATGTTTATGGATATGGTTTTTGGGGTTTTAAAGTTTATGAAGATAACTTTATTTTTTCAGAGTTATGATTTTTCATATTTTCTAAAAATTATTTTATTTGAAAACGATTCACTGAGTTTCGGAAATTGCTACAAGTTTCGTCTGCATTTAATATCAATGGTGGAATCTACTTAATTAATAAATATTTTAATTCATTTTTTTCTAAGAAAATTTAATTCAATTTATTTGATGATTTATGCTTGTTTTTTCTTGATTTTATTTTCTATATAAGTTTATTTTAAAAAATAGCATTGCATTATTTAATTCAGTCTGAAATAGTAACTTCAATCATTAGTACAAGGTAATGTTTCTTAACCGGGGATACAAGTAGGTATTTTTAGGGATGCGGAAAAAGAACATAATAAATTATTAAATTTTGATAATTTGAGCAAAAAATATATTTTTCTCAACTGAAATATCGATATACATGTTTCAATGGATCTATAATCAGGTTCAATGGGATAAAATTAAGAAACTTTGGTAAAAGAAAACAATCCCCGAATTTCAATAGAAAAAAGCAAATCAAATTAAATTATTTTGCTAACTTTGAACTGTTATAATCAGTTTATAAAATATATTGTGGTCTAATGTATGTAATAAAATTCACAAAAGTAGACTATAAACATTAATTTAAGTAAAAGCTCAAATAAAATGTATTTATGTTTGTATTTTACAAAAGTTAACTTTAAATTTTAATTTGAGCAAAAGCTCAAACAAAATTTATTTATGACGTATGGCTCAGATACCAAGTAAGTTTCGATTACCAAGTAATCATCATCAGTGGTCATCAAGTAGTATTGGATTTACCTATAATTGCTATAGGGTCAGTCCAAATAAAGTGGTCCAAAAATAAATGAAAAGGTTGCTCGATCATTTTAAAAAAAAAAATGTGTGCTGTCACCCCAACATGTCGGTAGTTCAAATTCATCTTTATTTTAATTTCATTGTTTTTATTTTTCCAGTGGTGACCATATTAGTTTTACTAGGCGCAGATATTTTCGCACTTTTAAGGGTTTGCGGAAACTTGATTATCTCAGGCCCTATTTGTCCTATCAAAATGAAACAAAATGCAATGTGTTCATAAAAATATAAGCTATAAGGTTGTAACAAGACGTTTTCACCTAAATATAATTCTAAGGGGTGAAATTTTAGTCTAAATTTTTAGCTCTCATTTGTAAAAACTCCAAATTTCACAGAGAGATTGTGAAGGAAGGAAAAGAGTCTACACGTTTAAACTTTTTTTACAAACAATTAGGTACTAGTTGTATTCAAAAACAAAATTTGAAGTTTGAGACTTTAAGCCTTTTTAAAATAAAAAATAACAAAATTTGGAAATTTTCAAAATTTGCAATTTTCTGAGCTCAATATCTCTGGTGGGGGTCCAGATAAAAATCTGAAATATCACCTCGTTATAGTACTGTATTATGCACCTAAAATTTGATGTTTGAGATTTGACTTGGAGCAGAGGTATTGCAAGCACAAAATGTCAAAATAATGCATACTTCAGTAGGTGAATATAATGTATTTAACCATTTAATATGTGACATATACTTGGCAAAAAGGGCATTTTACACAAAACAACATATAGTCTGGGCTAACTGTTATTCATATCTTAAATTTAAAACATACTTCTTTCTGAAAGTTAATAATATATGTACGTACCCAAAATTGCAAATTTTGAAAATTTCCAAATTTTGTTATTTTTTATTTTAAAAAGGCCTAAAGTCTCAGACTTCAAATTTTGTTTTTGTATACAACTAGTACCTAATTGTTTGCAAAAAACGTTTTAACGTGTATACTCTTTCCCTTCCTTCACAATCTTTCTGTGAAAATTGGAGTTTTTACAAATGAGAGTTAAAAATTTAGGCTGAATTTTCACCCCTTAGAATTACATTTAGGGGAAAACGTCTTATTACAATCTTATAGCTCATATTTTTATGAACACACTGCTTTTAGTTTTTGATAGGACAAATAGGGCCTGAGATAATCAAGTTTCCGCAAACCCTTAAAAGTGCGAAAATGTAAAATTAATATGGCCACCACTAGAAAACTAAAAACAATAAAATTAAAATAATGATGAAATTGAACTACCAACATGTTGGGGTGACCGCAAAAAAAAAAAAAACAGAATTAAAAAAAATAATCAAGCGACCAGTGCTGGACCGACTGAATTGGACTGACCCTATTTGATGAGTCTCTCATAAGGAACTCAAGAAAATAAATAAATTGCAGAATTTGAAAACAATTATGATTCTTACGATGAAACATAACAAAAAAATTTTCAAATTATAAATGGTAAGATTTCTTTCGAGATGCTTTTATATTCAAAGAACTTAACATCAAGATAAATGCAATGGTATGAGAGGATTCATTCTGCAAAATTTGCTATGAAGTTTTTCGGTTCTTCTTTAGATGGGTAAAATTGTAGGTAATATTTTGTAAAATAAATAAAAAATGTAATGTTCATTTCTACTTTCCTTTATTATAAAACATTATTTTTTTTAAAGCCTGAAACATTGTACAAAGATGTATTTTTGCAAATAACAAATCAATGATCAAATGATTCGGTCTTTCCTTCTGAGTTCTTGGATAAAAATCGGCTCATGTCCCTTTTAAGGATGTAATATCTGGCAACATTGTAATTTCTTCTTTATTTCTAATTTAATTAACGAGTTTTTGTTAATTCAATTCAAATTTTTGTATAATTTTATCTTTTTGTACTAAATTTTCATTATAGTCCGATTTAATTGCAAATAAAATTATATAACAAAATAGAAAATGCAGCATTGCCATTTATTGGCATTCATTAAAAGGATATTAGCCTAAAAAATCTTCCTTATAGTCTAAAAACTTAGAGTCGAAATAAGCGTAGTAATTCTCAGCAGCGATGATATTTTCCTTCTTCATGAAGTTTTGGAACTTCCTAAAAAGATGGAAAAAGCGTTAAGAAGTACGATTTAGCCGATCTTTTCGTTTTTAGAAATTAGTATAGTCAACTATAAAGGATAATTTGGTAAACAATATTCAGAGGATTAGGATCAATAATAATCAGTCAAAATTACTTATTACATCCGCGACGTTTCGGTCCGGTTATTGAGCCTTCCTCAGGCGTTCGTAAATAATCGCTTTAACCTTGTTAAAAACAATCATTGTCCATTCATTTTAATACGGTACAGCTGGTAAAAAACAATAATAGAACTCCCAAGATACACAACGTTTTTTTCAGTAAAATATATAAAATAAAATTTCAACAAAAACAATTAAAAATTAGTTAAGGAATGACGTTAATTTAAAAAAATTAAAAATGACGTTATTTTAAAAATTCGAACGGTTAAAGCGATTATTTACGAACGCCTGAGGAAGTCTCAATAACCGGACCGAAACGTCGCGGATGTAATAAGTAGTTTTGACTGATTATTATTGATCCTAATCCTCTGAATATTGTTTACCAATTTATCATCATTGAGGATCTGAAACTTTACAATAAATAAAGGATATTTTTTTTCCTTGTAGAAGAGGAGATAGTGCATAAAAGATTGGGAACCTAATGTAAAACCTAAAGTTGCGACCCCAATTTAAGTCGCAACCTTTAAACATTTCATGAGTTATGTATTTTGTATATTTACCATATAGTATTAAATTTTCAAATGATTAATTGATTAAATAAATTATTGACGAATCAACTATCGAAGTGGTTATAATCATTGAATTAAATATCTATTCTTTATTGATTTTATGTATTTTTTTCTTACTTTATTTAATATAAAAAAATGTGTACGAGGACGTTTATTAAAAATTTATGTAAAGATTGTTAAATAAATTGAACTATTTATTGGTTTTTCTTCAAAACCATAACAATTATCCGAAAAAAAACGTAATTTGAATAAATTATTTACATACCACTTTTTTTTACAGCCATGTTACAAAATTGGCCAGTTGGTTACCTCCATCGGAGAAATGGGCTAACATAATTGGACAAGAAGGAATTGATACGTTGCCATACGGTTGGGAGCAAGCAATCGACGCTGATGGAAAGCCATATTTTATCAAGTAAGATTTTTTTCCCCCAAATCGATTACGTCATTTTTAATCGAAGGTATTGTTTTGTAATCAATGTGGGTTTTCAGTCATGTGAATAAAACGACCACCTACGAGGCGCCAATGATGGAAACTTGGTATTCGGAAGAAGTGGCAGCGCCAACACCACGACAAGTTGTCCTTAGTCGTAGTCCTACACGTGGTTTTGGATTCGTTGCAGGTTCTGAACGGCCGGTAATCGTGCGATTTGTAACTGAAAATGGACCAAGTGTTGAAAAAGTAAATTATTTTTTTTATTTCTTCTAAACTGGCTTCCTTTGTTGTACTATGACCACCCAAATTACTTTGGAAGAGAAGAGAAACATAATAATTTTTATGGAAAGGTTCAGGATGGGTCACCTTTGGGCAATGATTTCATAAAGATTGTTTTAGTTGCACTGCATAAAATGTATATACATCTATAAGACCTATTAGGGTTTCATTTATCCCAAATAAAGGGTATGAGGACATTGAAGCACTGAGGAAGTTAGGTACTGGAGCACTTGCGGGGTTCACAAAACGGAGCACAAAATCAAATAAGTTTAGCATTAATATTAGGGTGGTCCTTAGTAGGGGTGTTTTTGAATTTCTTTACTTCCAGGGGCTTAAATGCTTCCAAATTGATAAAAGCAAATTCCCTGAATATTTGAGCTTATAATATTAACTTCAAGATAGTCCACTTTCTAACTTAAGTTTCTCACGGAAATAACGTGGGGAAATTAAATGTGTTCTTTAGAATTCCATAACTCAGCGACAAATAAATCGATAGTAACTAATCACGTTATGTTTATTGTAAATTATACGCTCTACAAAAAAGAGCTCTTATGATTTTTCGCTAAATCTATTGGCTTAAGAGTTATTAGAGCTCAAATTTTTATTATTATATAATTATTAATATTATCAACTATAATTATTAAGTAGCTACTTATTTTTAGGAAATATATAAAATTTCTTATGCAAAATTTGTATTTATGATCAAAAAGAAGCAAATTCAATATAATTTTTGTGATTTTTCACGACGTAGCTGTAATAGTTCATTCTTTATTTTTTTGTACTTGTTCATTGTCATCATATTCAATATTAGCTATGTAACCAACTCTACCATCTTTCCGTTGCTCAGTGAAAAATGCATTATATTTGCATTGACCATTAGTGCCGCATTCTTAAGCCAATAACTCTTAAGCTAATAGATTTAGCGAAAAATCATAAGAGCTCTTTTTTGTAGAGCGTTAAATTTACAATAAACATGACGCTATTTGTTACTTTCGGTTTATTTGTCACTGAGTTATGGAAATCTTAAGAAAAAAATAAATTTTTCCCACGTTATTTCCATAAGAAGCTTAAGTTGGAAAGCGGGCTATCCTAAAGTTAATATTAAGAGCTCAAATTTTCAGGGATTTTTTTTTTATCAATGTGGAAGCATTTGAGCCCCTGGAGCAAAGAAATTCAAAAACACCCCTATTAAAGACCACCCTAATTAATATAGACAAATATATGTTTCTGGATGTTGAGAAAAAAGGCACAACTATGAGATTTGCCTTAGGCGCCGTTTCCGATAGTTACGCCTCTGCATTCAATAGTATCCCGACATCCCAAACGAAAGATAATATCACAAATGTTCAATAGTAATTAGAGGCTCAAAAAAGGTCCAAGACATTTGCAATGCTAATTTTGCAAGAAATTTGCTAATCATTGTGCCTTGAATTTTTATGATTTTATCTTCTGTTAAAATACTTCTTGGACGTCTTCGGTTTTTCAACAATTATACTTAACCAACGTTAATTTTTGTTCGTCTATGACTGCACAGCATTTTTCACGGAGAAGCCCAATTTTGATTTTCTCTTTTTTCATTGAATTTTGTTTTTAAACTGCTCCAATTTAGTTAGAAAATTCAAGCCGTTTTCTAAGGGTAGCAAAATACAGAGTTTTAAACGCCCTGGACCAAACCAAATTTTAGCACTCTTTTCTATGAACAGTATTCAAATTTGGTACAAATTAAAAAAAAATAGCCAAAAAAAAGAAAATTTTATTCTTGATTCGACGCTCGTCATATTTGGTGCCCCAGATGGTTGCCCGACTTGCCCGCAAACTACGTTTGCAACAAAATTGAATATCTTAGCCGTATTTTTTTTAAAATTTTTATACCTCAGCGGCATTTATGGTATCGCCTCGCTCAAAGTCGTGATTTTTTTACAATTATATGCTCTACAAAAGTGCCTATTTTTAATCATTTTTAACAAGGAATAAAAAATCAATATTTTCTTAAATTTCACTCAATAATCCGAAAAATTTATAGTAAGAGAAATTCAAGGCTCAATATCTCGAGAAATATCGATCTTAGCAATTTGGTCTTCTAGAACGTTTTTGTAGGAAATTAAATTTCCTATAAATTTGACATTTACATTTTTTTTCTGTAAGTCTTGTAACTCATGAGTTACTGAGAGAAAAACGAGAAATCTATGAAAAATCTAGGTTTAGTGACCCGTACTACCACGTCCATGTAAATTTCGATTTTACCCCAATAGGCACTTTTGTAGAGCATACAATTGTAAAAAAATCCCGACTTTGAGCGAGGCGGTACCATAAAATACCGCTGAGACCGCTGAGCTATAAAAATTGAAAAAAAAATCAAAGTTTACGTGTATTTTAAATGGAAAACATTCACACGCTATGAGCGAGTACTTAATATTAATATTAAGAGCTCAAACTTTCAGGGAGTTTTTTTTTGAAGTATTTGCAACAAAATTTCGGCATGGGAGCAAAAAAATAGCCCCAAAAAAAAGAAAAAACACCCTTATGTACAATTATTAGAGCTAATAAAAATATATTATTATGTATTTCAAAGAAATAGCCGAAAAAGCCGCGGGGACACTTTTATCATACAAATTGGCCTATACCTTTTATGGGCAATTCTTTGGTTTGCACACGATACGTAGCCATGTTTTTTAAGTCTCGCCTACTGGTCAGTTCTCAATTGAAGGTGATTCTGCTCTTCTCTTTCAAAGTCAGGTGGCTTTAAAATAATAACAATTTTATCTTATCTACAAAGTTAGTATTATACTAAGTATAATACTTATAATTACTACTACTACTATCCATTTATCTATCTACTATCTATCTAGTAAAAAAAGTACTGTCTACTACTGCTAGTATTAGTACATTAAGCTGCATGATTAGTAGCATCTTTTTAAGCAATTCAATTTAAAAATGTGTTTTTATTAAGAAATCATCTCATTTAAATCTATTCTTATAGTTACTCCCAGGGGACGAGATTCTTACAGTGAATGGCGAAGACGTTCGAGATGCACCACGCGAAAAAGTTATCTCAATGGTACGAGCAAGTGAAACTTCTGTTGAACTTGTCGTATGTCAACCAATGCGAGGATATTGTACATCAACACTGGGACGCAAAAGTACTCTCCTGAGTGCTGGAAAACGTGCTCGACTTCGAGCACGTCCAAGCCGGGTACGATTCGCTGAAAGTGTATGTGTCAACGGTGCTCCATTATTTCCTGTAAGCTCTCCCATCACAAAAGTTTCAATTAAACTTATTCTTCCTTTGCAAAATTACAGCCATCGGCGTTTTCTCTGGGCGAAATGTGTGCACCACCAATGGCCAACGTTTTGAAAGTGTTTCTCGAAAACGGCCAAACGAAATCGTTCAAATACGACGCCAATACAACCGTGCAGGATGTAGTCACTTCGTTACATTCAAAGCTGTGCTTAACGGCGACGGAACACTTTAGTCTCGTCGTGGAACACGTCAAGTCGTTGCGAAGAAATAAATTGACTCTGCTCGATCCCCAGGACACGTTAGCTAGGGTAGAATAATGAAAAATTTTCATTTGTCGTTCCATACGACTCTTTCATTTCTATTTCTTACGTTCTAGATTGCATCCCGTCCCGGTGCACATAAGTTACGTTGTTTGTTTCGGGTTGCCTTCGTTCCCGTTAGTACGAGCGGCTTAGCTCAACGTGATCCGGCCGCACTCGATTATCTCTATGCACAATGTTGTAATGATGTAATTGCGGAACGATTCGCACCGGAATTACAACCGGAACCTGCCCTTCGTCTAGCTGCACTCCACATGCACCAGCATGCCATTGTTAATAATATGCCACCCCAAAAGCTCACCGTTAAATCTATTGAGTACGACGTTAAGTTGTTAAATCTCAAACTCTTTTTTTCATTTGCATTTCTTATTTTCTAGAAGGGAATTCGGATTGGAAAGATTTCTACCGCCATCGTTACTAGAAAACATGAAACGGAAGAAAGTTCGACGCTTGATTGCACACTTTTTGCGCTCGTACTGTTCATTGGGAAGTCCAGGTCAAACTTCCGGCAGCGGCAAAGCTCTCACCCCTCTACAAGCGAAGCTTTTATATTTAGATTTAGTTTCTCAATTACCAAGTTATGGTGCTAAATGTTTTAGTGCAGGTCCGCCTCGTATTGCAACTCCGACTGATTGTATTGAACGAGTTCTACTGGTCAGTCCACGATTTGGACTTAGTCAAATAGCTTCTGGTCATAATTCTGTGGTAATTTAATTAATTTCCATCCATTTTCTTTAAATTTAATCATTTTTTTTTTTTAATTAGCCTGTACCTATTGCTCGACTCGAAGATATGCGGGCCATAGAAGTGAAACGTGAAGATGATGTCACATGCTCTGTTCTAATTACATTGACCAGTGAACGGTCGTTGCATTTATCTTTGGAGGAGCGAGACGCGTGTGAACTTGCCCTAGTTTTGCAAGGTTACCATCGTGTTTTATCAGGGAAAATTTTACCAGTTGAACGAGAACGGGAACCTCCAGCGGATGATCTTCCACCACCTTACCTAGCCCAACACAATGTCGTTCCATCTAAATGGAGCTACGTAGATCATGAAAATCTACCCTTACAACGAGCTATGTTTATTTCACCACCTCCCTATAATGACGGAACAAATGATTTAATTACGGCAGATCAAACAAACGGGTTCGATACGATCAAACGGGCGAAAGCTGCCGTTGACTATGTAAAACCATTAAATGGTGCATTATTTAATGTCGATAACAACATGAATAGTCAAATGTCGAACAAAAATCAAATTCCAAATTTCAACAATGGTTACGACTTTGAAATGATCGAATCTGGAACATTTACGGAAGCTCGAAACGATGAAGTAATTCGTCGTCTACAAGAAATGCATCAACTTGTTAAAAACAGTGAACAATATCTCACAGAACAAGAAAAAAGTATGCAAAATGGTACTGGTCGATGGACCGAAACTAATGTAGACGGTGACAGCGACTCCGACAGTCAAGTTAGCGGAATCGACGATGCACCAGGTCCATTAAAACATAGTGATAGTCTTTTACTTTTAACTCAAACCCAAAACCCTGAAACCGAACCATTAGACTTGACCGGCCTTACCGATTCCTTACAATCGGAAAGTGAAACGGAATCGTTAAATACGCCAACCAGTTCACCAGTGCGTCAAAATTCCAACCATAATATGGGGATTCGAACTAGTTTTGGTTTGCACAGTCCTGATAATAACTGTAAAAATAAGCAAGATTTGAAGGAATATTTGAAACAACTTCGGGAACATGTACAGGTTGATAATGAGGCTGATATAACAAACTTAGAGAATACTCTCGGTATTTATGAACTTGACCCCGATATAATCGATCTAACTTTAATCCCACCCCCACAAACTCCGGATGAACTTGACGATTTTATGGATATTAGTAAAGCGGCTCCACCAAGTTGTTTTGCTGATTCGCCTCGTACTTTTTCACTAACGGACCAGAATAGTATTATTTCTAGTAGTAATAACGACAGTGGCGTAGTTAATAGGCGAGTAAACGGAAATTCGATGCTCCATTCCAACAATAGTGGATCTATTTATGAAAACAGTGGCGATAAAGTTTTAGATGACGAGCTAGATAAATTCCTCGCCAGCGTTACAGTACAACCACCAACTTTACAAGTCACCCCAGCAGTAGAATTGACTCCAGAAGAAATCCTTTCCTATATAATTCCACCTCCTCCGCAAGAAAAGTCTTCTAGTATCTCATCTAACGCATCCTCAAATCCATCAACTATTCCTTCAGCGGAAAGTCCAGTCAAAGGAACTGTTCAACAACTGATTGCAATGCATGAAAGTTTACCGAAACGGCGCAACAGTAGTGGAAGCAGTAGTGATCAATCCCAAACTTCAAACCACGTAATTGATTATTCAACGGTAGACCGAAAAAGTGCATTTTCATGTTGCGGAAAAAGTGTAAAAAAGAAAGAAGTTACAATAAAACCATTACCAAAAAGCCAGGATATCACTCCTCCGGAACGTCCCCCCAAATCAGCGTTTCTAAATCGGCAAAGATCAAACTCTTGCTCAAATCAGTCAACCACATTGGATGGAATGGATGATTCTTTTCGAGGACCAGAATTACCGCCACGCGAAACAAATATGCCTGCCCATATTTTATTACCACCTAAAAAACCGCCATTACCACCAGTGCCATCGATAGAACTACGTAACAAAATCAAAAGTCCTGGACCAACGCCTCGAACACGCACGGCTAGTATCGGCAGTCCTCATCTTCAGCGAAGTACTTATAAAGATATCGAACATGAAATTGAATCACCGCAAAGCGTAACGCTTTTCTCATACGACAAAAAAGTTGAGCCAAAACGTGCTGTGAGTACCCCAACGTCTCCACATATGGGAAGAAACGCCAAGTTAAGCTCAGTGCCTATTGAAACGTGTGATTGTAATCATGTTCAAAATGACTCAATGAAAAAAAACGATACTAGAAAAAATAGTTTTTCCAAGGAAACTTCAAACGGAACAAATCAAATATGTTCACGTACTCCGTGCTCGAAAATACGGAATGAATTATCGCCAAGATTACGGGATACGTTGTTGTCGAAAAGTGATGTGGCGTTGGCTGGACTTTTGGTGCGGCTTGACCAAGTCGCAGCTCAATGCAGTGCCGCTCAAGCTCGTGGAGGAGGTACTCAAATGTGTGAAGATAAATTCCAGGTAAAATATGTAAAAAAAGTGCTAAGGTCTCTTTTAGAACAGTTTAATCTAGCGACGTTGCATTTTCTACTCTGATTTTTATTCTTTTCGCAATTTTGTTCTTAATTCAACTCTAATATGGTATATTTTTCTCTTTTACGGCTAAATTTTCATTTTGGACCGATTTATTCGCGAATTCAATTAAAAACAAAGTCAATAATGCAACTTACTGTTCTAAAGGGAACTTGAACCAAAAAAAGTAGTAATCATGATATTATTTTATACATAATGTGCTACCTCTATTTCCTTTATATTTTTATTTTATTCAAAGGTTGATCATCTAAATTAAAACCTTAATAACCACTGATTTAAATGCATACTGCAAATACGCAGTATATGTGTTTCTCGTGCATAAATGTATATCGGTTTGCCGATATTAAAATTTCAAATATAGCAGCAATAAAAAGCATAATATATCACCATATATCACGTGAGGTCAAAAAATTTTCAGAATGATTTAAAAATTATATTTTCAAAACTGAATGCTCTTAATATTCTGTAATCCTCCACTTTAATAACAGGATAAGTTCCTCATAAACTGTCCGTAAATCGAAAATCTGTTAAACGAAACCGCTATTACCATGAGATCCTATTGGAGAGTGATAAATGTATTCCAGCTTGTAAAAATAACTGTAAAAGGTCCCAATTTTACTATAGATTCACACTATACAGAGCGTAAATAAATTAACTCTGCACTTTACTGCATAACATCAAATACTTATTCGCAAGAACGTTTGATAACTATTTTGGGATTCTTCGTGTTACAAAACCAAGCATGAACTGTATTTATGTTCTACAAATCTTTTTTATTATTTTATTTTTGGGATTCTTCACGAAAAATGTAAACAAAACAGAAAAATATACATATTTTGTCCGTAATTGCGAATATTTCATCCGTATACCGAAATTTTGATACTTAATTGACCATGTCCGTAATTTCGGATTTCCGTTAAGTGGGCGTCCATAAAGCGGGGGATTACTATATAGGAAAATGTCTTGGTAGATCTTTTTGGCAAATTTTTAATTTTCAATTAAAATTGTATTTATTTACTTTATTGGTAATTTTGTTTTTATTTTGTAACTTTTAATTTTGTTGCTCTGATTTAAATATATGCAATTGTACTATGCATTACAATACAATTGTAATATTTCAGTTCTATGTACAGATGCTTTGCATTTCTATAGAATATATACTGGAAGTAAAATAAATAAATGAAATGAAATCTCATCCCTTTTAAAAAAGGCATTTAGGGGCATTTTGAAATCATTATATTTGCAATGCCTTTAATAACTTCAAACGACTTCTTATAGGTTTTTTGAACATTTGAAATGACTTTTTTCAATAGAGATACTACCAAGCCTATTTTTCTCTTGTACGAAAGTGTAAAAGAGATTTGGCAACATTTCAATTAGCGAACGATTTTAAACCTATTAAAACTATATAATATTGTGTTCGTCCAATTATTTGTTACTTATATTTTTGTGCGATTTAAACGAGTTGAGGAGAATAGAATATTTCCCAATAGAAAATGATTATTAAACGAAAAACAAGAGGGCATCCATTAATTACGTGAGACGTTTAGGAGGAAAATGATAGTCTCGGCAAATATCACGTAATTTTTTAAAATTGTTCTTTTAAATAAATCTTATATAATCAAAGTACAGATTTACAGATTTTATAAAATCTCTCGTGATATTAAGGGAGAGGGCCGAGCAAAACCTCACGAAATATTACCAAGGGGGGAAGATAGATCGAAAAATAGTTTAAATTATCTCACTTAAATAATAGATACCCCCCGAAGCCCTATTCTGCACCGCAAAGGTCTTAATAAAAATTGATATTTGATTTCAGAAAGCAAGAGATGAACTTACATCCTATTCACTGCAATTAGTTAATAGTAGTAAATGTGTTGTTGTCGCTATGGCCTGTCCTGCTTCCATAGATCTTCCAGAACATTTAGCGGCTTGTCTAACAATTTTGCGACGCTTAACAGAACTTTCTCAAGATCTTAGCATCCACACATCCGCACCTCTTCAAACTCGAAATTTAATTCTCAAAGTAAGTATTTCTATTCGATCAAGGAAGGTATTATTTAATTGAAAATTAATTGTCTTCAGGTTCATAGTGTTACTGCCGCATTTCGTGAATTGGTGAATGCTACTATAACGCATTCTGGAACACAGGAATTGGAGGAGAAATTAGCTCAACACGCTGAATGTTTGGCAAATGTCTTAGCTACGTTACTAAGAAGTTTGCGCGTATTTTCACCCTAACATTTAGCACGTATTAATAATTTAATTCAGCATTAAAAACATGATCTGCCATGATAGAAAAGTTTTATGTATGTTAAATATTAGTTCAAACTGACCAAAAATTACTATATATATAACTACCATTATTTTATATTTATTTTTTTAATTTGAACGTTTTTACGTTACATCATTGATTTGTATACTAAAGGCATAAAGTCATTAACATTACGATGTCATTGTAACATTTTTTTTTAAAATATTTTTCTAACGTTTACAATATTTCAAAGTACAATTTTATTAGTTTTATTCTTTTGATAACAACTAGTCAATGTTAACATTTTTGTGTTTGAGATTTTATTAATTAGATTATAAATGTCTTTAGGATATTTACAGCGTTAACCAATGTTTTTACAAAAAGATGTTAAAATTTTCATATTGTTTATTTGTGCTAATGAGAAATTGTTACTTATAAAGTTCTTGAGTTTATTATAATTTTAATTATGTTTTAATTTGTTCGCAATATTTCATAACTGGTTGTAATGGTAATAATTTGTTAGAAAAAACATAGTTTATAATTATGTACGCGCGTAAGAAGTTATACTTCTTTGGGGGTGGAAAAAGTATTTTTTTTAATGCTTCAAAATCCTTTTAAACTGATACAAACGTTCGATAAATAAGAATTAATACTATGCGGAACCATTTTAAATACATTCAATAATAAAACAACAAATTGAAAAACTTAATGTTTAGAGAACCGTATAATAAAAATAAAATTTCAAAAATTCATCAAGTTTTCAATTAAAAAAGTCAAGAAAGGAAAAAGGATAATAGTTAGAAACGACATACCCTTTGCAGTTCACAAAATATAGTTTGCGTTACAAAAGGCATTTAATGGTATTTTAAAATCATTACATTTAAAATATCTTTAATATCTTTCAAATGCCTTTCTTTAACAAGGTAAACTGTTCATTGGGCTATTTTTCTCTTCCAGGAATCAAGTACATCCAATTCGTCCCATGCCAAAAAAATCACTCCTCTCTATTTCATGACGCATCTAAAGAAGTATAACTTTCAATTTTTAAAAAAAAAATCATTTCACTATGGAGGAAATGACCAAATGATAAACAGGAATTTTTGAAAAAAGAAAATTCGTTTATGTATATAGAAAAAAATTAACAGTGAGTCTGAGTACTGTACGGATTCGAATAAAGTCTTAAAACATATAATCCAAATGATGGGTGAAAAAAGTTCTTCCATACATAAATTATAACATAAGTAATCAAAATTGGCAAATTTATCAAATAATAAAATATCCTAAACTAATTTAATATAAGCGAAAGTATTAATTTCATATTTTTCATATAATTAAATATCTACGTTAAAAATCATTTATGAATAAATGAAATAATTTGTGATCATAATATTAATATATAAATTTTTATACAAAATATAAAAATGAATTTGTAAAACATATCATTTTACTATCTTTACTTATGTTATTTAAACATCAACTATTTAACACTAAAATAAACCCTAACGTAAAATTTCGTTAAATGAATTTGATTGAATTTTATCTGATCTGATTGTATTTTAGAGAATGTCTTTGTATGTGTTGAGAGTAGTAAACTAAACTTTGTTGTTATATTATGTTGAAATTTTATTGATTTATTTCAAGTTTTACAAAATTGTTTCAAAATTCTTATATAATACCGTACATACATAATATTACTTATTTAGACTGATCCTGTTTTAAATATCTAAAACTTGCAAATATAATAACAGCATTATGTTTATCTGTGCTCTATTTAATATTAAGTAAATTGTATAAAAAACATTACATATCCTATGAATTTATTATTGCATAATATTTAAAATGTGTATAATTTAATGTTAAAATAAATAACTAAAATTATTTCCTCTTCATTTTCCTACATCCTAAGTGTTACGTTATATACATTTGTATGTTACATTTAGCATATTCCACGGAATTGGCCAAATTAAGCCCATGTTGATGAAATGGTGTCGAACCTACGTGTTACGTTTTCTTTGACACCTTTTCTTAACACGGATTGGTTTAATACCAATTTTTATAAAATAAACAACATATTATTTTAAATTAGTCTTTATAGATCGTTACAAACAATTAATTTTTACAATTTTCGTAGTATTCTATGTTAAATTCTTTCGTTTTTATATATTTCATCCCTTCCTTAGAATATTTTTTGAAAAGAGTTGGTAAATATTGAACTTAGCCCTTATATTAAGTTGATAAGAATGCTATATTACTTTTTAATCTAGAAAAACAGTTTAGGAGAAAGAGTTTTCAATTTTCAAATGTGTCTATAAATATAATCGTTTGAAGGATCAATTAACATGAGGTTCAAATTATCGAGGGATCAATTGTCCAGAGTAAATAAGTAAAAGCTGAAGGAGTTAATTATAACTCTATTGAATAGCATAACTATATGGTTTTTTTTCAATAATAAAAGAAAACGGTTGTTATAGTTGTATGTGTTCTTCATAATATTTCCTTTTAAATAATTGAATCAGTAATAGCTACAAAAGTTAAAACTTAAGTGTTTTATAAAGTTTACTTAAGTATTCTATGAAAATTGTTGAATCAGAGTGAATAAGATCAATAAATTCCATTTATGTTCGGATTTTAAAATTCTTTTTGCAGTAAAAAGTTTATTTTTATGTTTTATGGTCATGGATTAATTATACATTCCTTTCCATTTAATTTTTAAAAACCCTGAAATATGTAATGTGATTTTTTTATCATTCAAGTCTCGTGCTGCTCGTACTTGAAATGCGAACTCTATGAACTACTACGAATTGTGCGCTCTATGCGCAGAACCTTGATTGTTCCTACTGCACATAAACATGACAATCCCGAAGCGTTTCCTTTCTTTTTTAGAAATTCTTTTATGTGCAAAAAAATGTCTTCACGTCTGTCAAAAAATCAAAACAAAAATGACTTGTGATTGAAAAAAAAATATTGAAGAAAGTCAACCGAAGCAATAATGGCGGTGTCGGCTGCTGAAGTAGAAGATTTCGTGAGCGGATCTTTGGTTACTTGGGTAAAAAAATCTTTTTCCTAAAACAATGAATCATACTTTTCCCATAATGGAAATCACTTGGGTAAATATTTTCATTGTTGTAACATCTTGTATTTTAGTTGGCTTCATGCTTGGAACGTCCCGAAAAACTTGTCGACTACGGAAGTCTTTGCGATGGCTTACTGATTTATGAAGTATTAATTCAAATCGATCCGGAGCCTCCATTTATTGTTTCACCAATTACATCCGGTCAAACAACGACAGCTGTAACGCTTGGAAGAATCAAAAATTTTCAGGCTATCATTAAAAACATACAAACTCTATATAAAGTAGGAACTTAGTTATTACTAAATTGACTCATAAACTGATTAATGACATATTTTACAGGATGAATTAGGACAGACAATAGTTCGTATACCCGATGTTGTGGCCTTAGGAACGTCTCCTCGATCTGCAGCAGGTCTTGACAACTTACGCCTTGTTTTACTCCTTCTATTAGGTTGTGCTGTTCAATGTCCAAATAAAGAAATTTTCATCACAAGAATCAAAGAACTTCCCGTTGATATTCAACATGATATTGTAGCATGCATCAAAAAAGTATAACATCAAAACATTAAACTGAAAATTGCTTTATAATTCTTCTCTTAATAGGTGACTGATGATCAAACTATTGTACTTAATTTAGAAAACTTACAACCAGAATCGGAAAACGTATTAACTCACATGAAAACTTTAATTGCTCAACGTGATATTACCTTAGATCAATGGACAGCGTCTCAAATAAATATGTTACAATCTCAGCAAAGTGATAATGTTGAAGATTCCAACAATGATACTAATAATCGGAAAACTCCCACCGTTAACACATCTAATTCGGGTGTGGAAAGTAATCATTTGGCCGTGGAACTTGCTGATTGGAAAGCTCGGTTAAGAAAATTACGACAAGAATTGTAACTATTTAACTTAAAATCCCATTTAAGTTCACGTTTTCGAGTGAACATAATCTTATTTTAATTTTAGGGAGGAAAAATCTGAAGCTTTAGCAGAATATAAGGAAGAAATAGAATATTCAAACTCTATTATGGCGAAATTAAGAATAGAAGTATGTTGATTTGTTGAATTCATATTCAAAAGTTCTCAATTTTTCTTTTTTTTTCTATATAGAATAGTGAATTAATGGCAGAAGCAAGACGTGCCAAGGCCTATCGAGACGAACTTGATGTTCTTCGGGAACATGCAGAACGTGCAGATCGTCTCGAAGCCGAAGCACAGCGTTATCGTGAACGGCTTTCAGATACTGAATTTTATCGACAACGAATTGAAGAACTACGCGAAGATAATAAAGTGCTAATGGATACTCGAGAAATGCTAGAAAATCAACTTTCACGTGCCCGACAAAGATCTGAGCATACCCCTCGCCTAGAAGCTGAATTACTTGCTCGTGACCAAACAATCAACGAACTTATATTAGAACGAGATGCTGCCAGAGAAAAAGTACAAGAACTCGTAGATGAAAACACCCGTTTACAACTAGTAACCAGAGAAGTATCCAACCCTCCAAACAATGATAGTGATTCAGAAGCTGAACCTAACTCCGAAGACAATAGCTTATCTGAACAACTTACAAACAACGCCCAAGCCAGGGCTTTAAGATTAGAACTGGAAAACAGAAAATTACAATCAGTAATTGACAACTTAAAAGAATCATCGTTCCATGAAGCGTCCGACAAAATCTTAGATTTAGAAAAAGAAAAGAAAAAGCTAAGCATCAAATGTGAACAATTGACTGAGAACTGTACGAGATTATCGAAACAAAATTCAGAGCTAGAAAATGCCTTTAAAAGTGCCTTAGATGAAAACTCTAAATTACAGGAAAGTTTAGATTCCAGTCGATCGTCTATCGATCGACAAAGTAACGAGATTCAGATGGAACGCCAAAAAAGTCAAGAGTTGGAACGAACGATTGAAACTTTGACTAAAGAAAAACAGTATTTGCAATCATTATGTGATACGATCAAAAATCGGGCAGATGACGTGGAAAAATCTTTAAATGAAATGACGAAGAAAATGGACGCCTTAAATGAAATAGCAAATAATAGTAAGAAGTTCGAAGCTCTAAGTACTGAACGACAAGAAAAAATTACATTGTTGGAAAAAGAACGAGCCACGTTACAAAAGGAAGTGGGGCGGTTAAAAGAAACTTTAGAGGTATTTAATATTTATGTTCTTAAGATGTATAGATTTTCCCCAAAAAATCATAGCGAAAATGGCAAAGTGACTCAAAATTTGTTGGCTTAATTCAGTATACGTTAGAAATAGTTTTTTCAAAGAACCCTCGATGCCTGGTTATCTGTGGCAACAATAAAACTCTCGTTCACATTGTTGGTTTCTTTATCTTCCAATTATCAGAATTTGATAATGTACCCTTCCAAAATATGTTTATGTTAAAGTTAACATCAAGTTAAACTTTCGTACAGTTTTATTCAATGTTCTTTTCAAATGATTTGTAGTGGTGTACTATACTAAAAAGCATGTTCCCTGTCATATATTTTCATTTTATTATTCTCGACCCAAAACAGGATTCAGGATTCGATGAAATTTCAGAGCAAATGCTAGTTTCGAAAAAAATGTAAATTTTCTTTCATTTTATGTTTTAGGAAAAGAGTGTTTCATTAGATCAGCAAACTGCAATCAATGAGCAAAAAAACAAAGAAGCAAGTTTCTCAATTGAAGAGGCCGAAAATTTAAAATTACAGTTACAAAAATTGTCCGATTTAGAACCGAAAGTTCAAGAATTAACATCACAAGCTGCGGTTGCTACTGAAACAATTTCAACATTACAGAAAGACTTAATCCATACTAAAGTGAATACTGAAAAAGTGAAATCACTTTTTGACAAATTGGGTTTAAATCTTTCGGATTTATCGGAAAACGAGTATACGTTAGATACTCTAATTCAAGCGATTTGTTCAAATCAAGAAGTTGTTAAGGCACTTAAAGATGTGTTGAAGGAAAAAGGCTTGATTGAATTAGACGATGCTGTAACAGAGAAAGTTGTTTCCTCTGTAAGTGAAGAATGGAAACAACAATGCGAACAGTTGTGCTCGGAAATAGAAAGTTTACAAGGCCAAAATGCTCATTTGCAAGTTGATATTTCAACGTTATCGTCTCAGGTGAACTCTTTATCTGCTCAACACACTGCATTACAGCTCGCTAATAGTCAATTAGTTGCTGAAAAAGAAGATGTAAATACTTCATTGCTTTATATTTTAACAATTTTGTACTATTATTTTTTTTTATTTCAGTTGATTAAACAGCAGAAGGCAAATTTGACGGAACATGAAACATTGCTTCATGACCAAGTCACCCTGCGTTCTTTGCATGAAACTCTTACCAATGAATATGAAGAATTAGTCAAAGATCGCGATACTTTACGTGGACTGATCCGAGATTTGAAAGTTGAATTACGAGATGAACGTGAAAAATCTAACCAACTTGAAAAGAAAATATCCGGAATAGAACAAGAAAAAGATGTCCTAAAAATTGAATCAAAAAGTCTCGGAAATTTGCGTGCAGAACATTCGAAACTCAAAGACGATTTTCGCAATTTGTATACAGCCAGTGAACGTTTGAAAAATGATTATCGAACATTACAAGAGAATAGTCGTAGTGCTCGAACTGAAGCCAATCGTCTTCAGTTGGAAACCACTTCATTGAGGGGTGAATTGTCGTCGACTCAATTGGAAGCGAATAAATTGAGACAACGTTGCGAAATGTTATTAACAATGACGATGCAATTAGACGGAGATCGTAGGGCTTTGATGGGACATGCAGCTCAATTACTCGGACAATATCATGCTCTTCTTAAACATGCGTTAGACGGAGAGCGATCGCATCATGCGGAACAACGAGCTTTGGCAGATCGTTTACATGCTCTTTGTCGACAAAAAGATCGACTAGAAGATAAAATTATGGAGCACTATAGAAAATTAGATAGCTGTACAAGTGCTAAAAAGTAATATAATTGATTGTTTTTGTGTAAAGTATTATCATATTTTCTTTACTTTTAGGAAAGGTTTTGGGGCTAGTTTGGTGCGTCGAGTTCGAAAAGCTGGATCGGATTTTATCAATAAAGTTCCAGGGGTAAGAAATTCTTATTCTTCACATAAAATTACATAGTGTTGTCACTGTATAAATAATACAATTATCAATGTAATAGTCAAGAGTTCACTTAGCTCCCTCATCTTTTTTTTTAAATCTTATAAAACTTTAAAACAGCTAAACCGCAATGTGCAAAGATAAGGATCATATCAAATGTTAAGAGTTTCGAACATATGTTTTGTAGGAAAATTAATCGATTTTAATTATCATTTCTTCAACCATAATTAATTCAAATTCACATCTCTTTTCGTTTTTTTGCATAGAATCGAAGATCTTGGCAAGATGATTCACGTTTAAGTCAATCAGAGTTTGCTCTATCGCAAGGAGGATCTGGTGAGTCCGGGAACAATGATTCTGACAATAGTTTGGAAGAATCCCACCGAGATTCCGGCTTACAACGAATTGAAAATAGAGATAGTTTCAACGAAAAACAAATGCTACTAAAAACATCTCCAACAGGTATTGGAGATCCGTCTTCCGTAATTCGGCGATCCCGACGTGAAGCTGCCAACGCAGCAGGTCATCTGGGACGTCGCGCAAGTCTTGGTAGTACTACCGGTAGTGTTCTAAGCCTTGGCTCAGCAGGAACACGACGAACCGTTTATCTTACAGAACAAGAAACTGAAGAACCTCCGATTTTAACAGGTGCTTGTTTTTCTTAAGTAAATCAATATATATTTGACGTTATTATTTCTAGACGCTGCTACTACACCACCTGCCGGTACTCAAGCGGAAGGGGGTGGAAATCTTTTAGTTTACAATCGTATCACGACGGTGATAAGTGGTGATACGCCAAAAAATTCAAATGATTCAACTGTAATGGCGAAAAGCAATGACAATAATTTAAAAGTAAATAATCCTGATTGTGTGGATCCGCAAATTTCTGGATCAAACAAAACCAAGGAAAACGCCATTTGGTATGAGTATGGTTGCGTGTAGTAAGACTTAAGCTATGAATAATTTTGTTTGAAGCTCTTTTCTTATTCCTCTCTATGTACTTTAAAATGACTGGAAATCATTACTTAATCATTGTGATATTTACAAAATTTGTCCTAAAATAATATGACTTAAATAATGCCGTCCGTGAGCATTTAAAAAATCGATTTTATTTTATAAATCAAAAAGTATTACTCGAGTTTTCGCAGAATTTTAAAGCCGAATGAAGTATTGGATAGTTTTTATATAGTAATATGTAACAAATACTTTCAAAAGGTACTAGATTGGAACGCATTATTTTCTATAATTTTTTTCTGAATGAAATAATCGTCCGTGCATTTAGTTTAGTACAACATATTGTGTTTCAAATTTTATTTACATATTATGTTTGAAACAAGTTTTTCATACTTCGTAGTATTATTGATAATGTAAAGTTAATTTATTGAATTTTCTATTTACATAGATAACAGTTTCAATAATTTGTAAATTGTTGATTACTCATACAATTTGAATTTTGTTTATGGTACATATGTGAATGATATATGAACCTTAATGAAAATTCCAACATTGTAATAATTGACTTAAACTGATGATGTAGTGGTCAAGGTGAATGCTGTATGATCAGTGGGTCATGGGTTCAAATCCCGTGACGACTGTGGTTTTATATTTTGTTTTACTGAATTTTTAAAAACCTTAAAGTCGCTAAGGGACAAAGATGTTACAGAGCGACGGTAAATCACCATTTTTGTAATAAAAAAAAAAAACATTAATTTGAAACAAACATTGACAAAAATGCATTTATTATATTTTATTTATACGGATATAATCAAAAATAATTAAGTGAAATTATAAATATTACATTTCAAAAATAACAGAGTAGTTACCTCGCATATTAAGTGGCAGCTTCATTAGGCATAAGAAAATTACTGAGCGTGGCCTTCAATAATTTTTAATATTTATACATTAGATAGATATTAAATATATTATTTTTTATATATTTCTATATTTAAGAAATTAACGCACAAAAGGCTTTCATTTTATTTTATTTTTTTGGATTTTTTATTTCTTTTTAGAACTAAATTGTATTATATTCAAATTTGTTTAAACTGCACCTGTATTTTAATATAATTTTAAATATATATATTCATTATACATCTATATAAATTGACCAAGTTATTATATATCATGTCATTTCATTGGTAAAAATATGAAATGTTAAACAAAATTCGTAGGTAGGCAAAATTTCATATTAAATTGGTCCCTATTTTTGTAGAAGCCGTTAATATAATTACGCATATGAATTTGAGGTAGCGAACTATGAAATCATTGGGGCTATTTGGAGTTCGGTAACATTGGGTCAAAAAAATTATGGAACATAATATTTATTGGGACTTAGGGAAAAAATTAACCAGTTTCTAGTTTAGGAAATGAATTGTATTATATACTGACTTCACGTGAAATTTCATAGTTTTATTGTAGGTCATGGTCATATTTTAAGATATTTTTTTTTCAAAATAATGATTTTCCCATTAAAAAAAAAATTAAAAATCTACCGAAAAAAACTCAAATTGTTCTAAATAGTTATGGATTTTTTTTAAAAAAAATTTGGGCACATTGATTTTTGATTTTGAGTATAATACATTACTATTACATTGTCTTTAACGTCTTTAATATAATACACAGAACCGGATTAAGGCATAAATAAAAACCAAAATTTAAGACAATTTTGTGAAAGACTCCACCAAACTATGCACTTCAAAAAAGTAGAAAGCATTTCTCATAAGAAGGATTAAGGCAATGAAACATTTTAGGCCTCGAAATTAATTAATTTGATCTTTGTTATACTGCAAAATAATTTGAATCGGATAAATTACATAAAATCTAAAAAAAAATATCTTTTCCAATTTTTCCTTCATAGACTTGCACTGTTGGTTATTTGCAAATTAAGTTATTTAAAAAAGAATTTTACTTATAAATAGGGGTGGTTGCTTTCTCTTATATACATGTATCGGCTTGTATTCATAGGAGCTGAACTGTTTAAAAAAGCCATTTAGAGGCATTTTGAATTCATTACATTTGAAATGCCTTACTAACTTTAGACGACCTCTAATGGGTTTTTAACATTTAAAATACCTTTTTTTAACAGGACGGGCTTTTCAACGTCAAATCCGATCGTTTTACATAATTCATCATCATAAGTTGAAGCAAATAAGAAATTCAACTGATTTTTTTATTTTTTGAAATGTATGATAAAAACAATACTTTAGTTGTAGTAAAAATAAATCCTTTCTTGTTTATGGAAAACTGTCCAGTGCTTTTATATTTTTCATTTATCAGCTCTGAAATAAAACATATGGAAAGGATTGGAGTCTTAGCTTCAAATAGAGAATAGACATAGGAATCGGTAATTTAACAATGAGAACACCAAAATGATTCAACTTAAGGCTTTATTAGTACTTTTTAATCATAATTTATCAATTTATTAAAAAAAAAAATACAACAAAGGTCGGTAACCTTAGAATGGAAATACGTATAGGCATCCGAGTTCATATCATTTGTTAAATTATAATGTCTTAATATTCATATCAACCCTCTAAAAATGAAATCATTCCTTAACTTTATAGTTTATTAAATCGATATTTATATTTTACATAAAATGTGAGGAATCTGAAATATTTCTAGTTCTAGACAAATCAATTTTAAAATGCAGTTGAATATAAAAGCGGCCTTGCACTTACATGCATAAACATAAAATTTAGTTTGAACCCCTTTACTATTAAAATATGTTTGCATATATAATTTAATATGTTTTAAAAGCCTTCTCCGGTAAAATCTATTCCTGGATACAAGTAAAAATAACCCACAAGCATCTATTGATTTATGATTGGTATTGATTGTTTATGTACGAAATAAATGGCATTAGCTGAAATAACTGAAAATTATTGCTTAAGCTTTAAATTTGTTTGCTATATGAAGCCAATAGTTGTACTCAAATATTTTTTGAGAAGATTGCGATTATTATTTTGTCAATATTTATTTTAATTAATTGAAAATAACATTTTTCTATAATTTCCCAGTTTAAATTTCCATGGATATTTTCACCTTGAACATATGCGCAGAAGTGAGTTTGATAGAAACCTCTGAAAGAAGCCTCTGCGAATGAACCAATCACAGCCCTCGAAAATAGCTTGTGTGCTCGAATTGAAATTCTGTGTGCCGAGAACATAGGCAGGCATTACAAAAAATTGAATAGCAGGTTGGAAAAGTGTGATTAAATAATAATAATTTTTCTGTTTGACATTAGAATTTATTGTACTCGTTTACGCGATTTAGTTGTTACAGTGTTCAATTCACGTAAGTAAAATATTTTTTCTACAATAACCCGTTTTGAATTCATTTCGATTTGCATCAACTAAAAATCATGTCAAAGTTCTCGAATCATCTTCTACGTCTTATGAAAAAAAAACATTGTGTTTTTTTGATTAAATTTTCTATGTTGTGTTTGTCATGAACGTGAAAAATTTCGGGAAAAATAATCCAATTCCATTTATGTATTATGAATATGAATGTGTGTATGCCACCGGCTACCGCCACCTCCACCCTACTCAATCAATTGTTGGAAAAGATTCGTCCCCGGATGACTTTCCACAGATATTATCGATGTAACAAACTGATTAAAAAAGAACAACCAGAACAGCCCTTTTTCAACATTGTTCAAATGCAGTCGCCTTAAAATGCTTAGTTAAATAATGGAACTTGTATGCAATGCTATCGTTAACGTTAAATATGATCGGTACGAAGATGAATCGAGCCGACAAAAACCACTAAAAATTATCATTATTTTTGTTAAATTAATTATCTATTTTACTGTCTTTAGATCTCACAAAATGACAGACCGAAAAGCTGTTATCAAAAATGCTGATATGAGCGAGGAAATGCAGCAAGATGCTGTTGATTGTGCGACGCAGGCATTGGAGAAATATAATATTGAAAAGGTATGTAGGATTGAAAAAATCTTTACTTAAAAAATCTATTTATAGCATTTCAATTACAAATTCACTTCGTATATCTAACTGTAATACATTTTTAAAAATAAAACATAAAAAAAATATTTAATATTCAAATTCTCGTGATGGTAATGCAGAAACTTAACTTTTCATAGTTTTGATAGTGCAGATAGTGGGCGCTAGTTTCACTTTTTAAATTTTAACACCCGATTTTTTTTTTAAAAATATGAAAAAAAATATTTTTCATAAAAATAACCAGAGATGCCCCGAATATTAGGCCACTAATCGGTATTCGACCTATTCGGTTACTTTTTTTAATATTCGGTCGAATATTGCTTACTATTCGGCCGAATACCTAGTACCAAATCATCAAAAAAAAAGGATATTTTACTCAAAAATGAATGTAGGAAATCGGAAAGCAATATCGTTTTCTTAACATAAAATTAAAACAAAATTTTTACACAAGCTTTAATTTCGAAGCATATAATCCCGAATTTGTATTCCTTTGGGAATTTATTTAACCATTACATTATAGAGCTTAGAATAATAAATATTTTTAATCTTTTGTGAGTTAATTAGTTACGCTAATCAGAAAATGTCTTTAGGTACGACTTTGAAATTACTTATAAACCGATAAATGGCAATTGAATGTCGATAGGTTCAGTAATGACATTACTTTCCGATTCTCTTAATATTAATTTTAATCATAAATTTCTACACTAATTACAAAATAAAAATCAATCTGATACGTTATGATGGGTAAAAATTAGAAATTAAACTAATATTGGAAAACTATTCGGTGTTCGACTATTTACACCAAACAGTAAATTAGGAAAAAATGCATATTATTCAGAAAGGCTTTTATTTCACCAATAGCTTTTAACTTATAAATTTATTTTACCAGAACATAGTAATACTTAAAATCTATCAGTGGTAAGTTATTATGAATGAAAACAAATTTTTCAGCGTTTGTTGATAGCAAACGATTTCACTTTTCCTCATAAATTATAAAGTTAAATTATAAATTATAAAGTAGGTTTAAACTTGAAACCTCATTTGCTAACGGTACTTAGTGTCGCCGAATATTCGGCGCTTCGGCCAAGAGACTCGCCGAATATTCGGTATTCGGTCAAATCACTATTCGTGGCATTTCTAAATATAACGTTTTTAAATTGAATTAAAATTGGTGAATGTTCCTACAGAGTTAAAAAAAATCAATTCTGAAATCGTTAATTGCCAATTCGGATTATTGGAAACTACAAGTCAAACTTCAATTTTTTTCTTAAATTATGGAACAATATATGAAAACATTGGTGTCCGACCGAAACTAGTTTTTACGGCCGAAAAAACCGAAACCGAATTTCGGTATCAGTCTTAGTTTCGGCCGAAACCGAAACCTTCATGTAAGGTCATGTTTTCATAGGAAAAAAGTTAATCATAATTAGTCAGTCTTTACTTTTAAATCCCATAAGTATATATTATTCATTTAGTCTCTAATATTTGAGTTAATTATGAACATAACATATTGTTATCACTTCATATTTCAAATAAATTATTTGGGTCGAAATTAGGGCTTGATTAGAAAAAAATGCCCCCAATATTTCTTTTTAATATTAGTTACGAATAGCAAAATAAAAAAAAAAATGTTACAATACATAATTACTATTTACGTAATACGTTTAGGTACACAAAACAGAAAATAGTCTTTCTTATATATCAAAAAAAAAACAGTTTCTTCTAAACTTTGGTCAGTTTGCTATCGAACTGAAAAAAAGTATTAAAAATATTTTTAATGTACTGATAATGATCAGTATTCATAATTGTAGAATCAAATATTATAAGGGAGAAACCATAATTTCTCTACATTGTCATCTTACGAAATCAGTTTCGGCATGACGAAAGCCGAAACTCGTTTTTTTTCCGAAACCAAAAGTTCGGTTGGACACTAGGAAATATATAAATAAAATCTACCAACCATATGCATGAATTAACTGTGGGTAGTTGCCTGTGCCTATATGAAAGTGCATATTGCGGGCATAATCATATATATTTTTACAAATTATCGATTTTTCTGATCAACATATGTGGGTGGTTAGCAGAATCACAGCTAGTCGTAAGACATCCATGTTAAAACATAATAAATATGTATTTATTCCCAAATTTTAATGTTTTTGGTATTGGTCAAACACATTATTTACCACGAAAAAAACTTAATAGAAATATTAAATATATTAAATCACGCAATATTTTGAAAATATAGTCATTTGAGGTTTTCTATATATAAACTTTTTAACATGTATAGTTAAATGAAATATTTTAGTTAAACGATTACGTCAGTGATATATCCTACCGCTAAAGTATAACTTTAAGCTAGGTATTATACTTAGATTATATTTTCGTTAAAATTATTCGTTATTTCGTTAAATTTACGAATTAAAGACTTAATTTGTTAATATTTTAAAATTAGATTTTTTGCGGTCTTTGAATAGTTATACTGTTTTTTTCAATGTATAAAAATATATTCTGGTCTTCTCTCGTATTGGATTTTTCGGTAACTGCTATGTTACGTAACTCATCACATAGTAGTTATGGAGCGATCTAATACTACTTGATGACCACTGAGAAAGAATTGCTTGACAATCGAAATACGTATCTGGGCAGTACGTTAGTCATTCATTTGTTTGAACTGTTGTTCAAATTTATGTTTATATTTTTTTTCTTTTGTGAATTATATTACATAAAAAGACCACAATATATTTTATTTATCCATAACCCATTAATATGTTTTAATTCCCAGTCAGCCAATTGTTAGTTATGTAATTTGGAAAAACGCTAGTTTAAAAATGAAAACCCAAATTACTAATAGGGCAGAGAAATTTGGAAAATTATAGGATTTTATTGGGCTAGAGGAAGAGTTAGGGAACCCGACAAAAAATAGGAATCTTATTTTTTTCATGATTTGATTAATATTTATATTGTAGTCGTTACTGTACAGAATTTGTTCGTAAAATTATAAGTTTAATATAAATATATATGGAAAAATTACCAAGTTGTTTGATTTTATTTCACAATTTATTGCAATAAAATGTAAATAACCGGAGCATAAATGACTTCAATTAATTACGTACAGCTTATTAGATGTTACTGAAAAGAAATGCTATAGATAAATTCCTCAAATTAGTACTTTAAAATTTTGTTCTAAACAAAACTGGGTTTGCGAGCGAAGCGAGCACGCGTCATACTACTTCTGTTAACTAAAGAATAATTTTTCGCTGAAATGTAATTGTTTTTAATTTGTAATTCTCAATTAATAAAAATGATGAAATTATTAACTTTTTTTGTTTTCTTTTTCAGGACATAGCAGCATATATTAAGAAAGAGTTCGACAAGAAATACAACCCTACTTGGCATTGCATTGTAGGACGTAATTTCGGCTCATATGTAACACACGAAACTCGTCATTTTATCTATTTCTATCTTGGACAAGTGGCCATATTGTTATTCAAGAGTGGATAGGCGATGCAAAACATTCCTTCATTAAATTTTTTGAGAAGACCCAAATTGCCTTTGTATAATTTTCCCCTTCGTTTACATTTCTTACATTTCTGTTCTTAAATACAAAATTGTCTATACCAATTGTACATCTATAAATTTTGGATTCTCTTAATTTATTTTTCAATGAATCTCAGTTATCAGTCTCTTGTTTTATGAAGAGATTTCCTTTTTCGTACTGCAAATTTAATTTATATTGTTAATATTTATACTATCTTTTGAATGAAATAGCTTATTTTTGTTTTTTTTTTCTTCAATAAATCGCGTTTCAGAAAAAAAATTGTTTATTCATTCGTTTTTATTTCTAAGGCAAGAGAATAAATTATTTTCAATTCTATTCGATGTTTTTCTTTTTCAATATTACACTGAATATGTGCTCCCTTGACAAGATGTTAATCAACTTATTGTATGTACGTCTTTAACTGTTGGTTCAAATTGAAACTTCTTGTTAAAATAATTCTTTGTATCATGAAATGAGAAAAGAAATTGTGTAATTGTTGTTATATTATATAATGAATGTCCATTTAAAATTTAAGGCATTAATGTATAATAATGGAGAGAGAAATATCGTAATTAATGCCTTAACTTTTTGTTCTTTAATTTAATTCTACAACTGGCTATAAAAAAATAATAATGTAATGATCAATAGTCAAAAGCCAGAAAATCAAAATAAAATCTTTATATTTTATATACACAAAATTGTAGAATCAGAGTTTTTTAATTTGTAAAAAAGAGAATTGTCACCATAGACTAATTTAGTTAAATTGTCAAAGTTAGGTTTGCAAAGGATATTCTCATTTGCATTTTATAAAATATAAATCTATTGTACTTAAATGTTACCTAAATTATAAAACAAATCACTTTGTGCATTTTATGTTCGTGTCACGTTCCATTTTTAAATTTGTATTAATTTAATTATATGCTTGGAAAAAAATTTAAGAATGGATTTGACAGGACGTCTCTTCACCTTGGAGCTTTTTCGAAGCTTTTGGGTTTGAGGATGGCAATGATTAAATTTTCGTTGTAAATTCCTTCAAATTAAAAAAATTGTATTCTTACTATGCTTATTGATTATCAAATAAAAATTTAATTATCGACGTACAAATTTTCTCTTTCAATAATTTAACCATTATTTTTTTATTCTTTTGTTAAAATTGTATAATCTAATTGTGAGATACTGGTATTAATTTATTGTCTGTTATTCAAATAAATAGATTTCTGTATGCATTTCCGTGTAAAATATATTGACTATGGTCCCCTTTTTTATTTATTAAGAATCTTAGATATTTAAAAAATTACTTCATTTTCTCCATTTTAATGTACAATTACATTATGAATATTATTCCAGCACTTAAGTTGAATTTGCTTGGAGTTAAAGTTCGTTATGAATTTATGTTGTTTAGGGATCCATGTAGCCCAGGAAATGCTTCTACCCAAAGGAAACAATTTTTTTCGTAATTTAAATATTAAGGCGACAAATTGGCTAAAGAAATGGGCAATCTTAAATTTACCAAACACAAAGTGTTGATAAATAGCGCCAGAATTTAACACTACAGTGAAGGAGATAAGCCACTAGACTTATTCTTTCAAAAGAATACCTACTGGGCCCGGTTACACTCATTGCATTACCATGCAGATTATGTGAAAATTAATAATTTAAATATTAATATCCTAAAATGTGAATTGTCAGGAATGGTTGACATGAAACCAATGCATTTTTTGAGATTTCTTTGCATGTAACAGCGTTGGATTTACACAGGAAGTTCAGGATAGCAAATTTACAGAAACGACAATATTCGGGGCTTCAGAAAAAAGTTTTTCTTTGCATGATCGATTTTTTGTTATTCCATTATTGAGCGTTGTTTTCTTAACAAATTTTAATATCCTCTCTAGAAAAATTGAAGTAGTATTCTTCATGGAGCTCAAGGATAGCACTATGGATAAATCCGGCTCTGATATCTTAAGAATATTTTTTATCTAATGCACTTGAAAATTGACCTTTTTGAAACTTTGAAATGATATTGCGGGGATCCTTTTGCACACAAGACAATAGAAATTTCACATTATATTTCACGTAAGGGTAATTTTCAATAATCCGTTTCTAAAACTAGCCCTCATAAGGAAAAGTCACCCTCCCCGAAAATCATTCAATTTTAGGGCAAATTTGGTACATGCTTTTTCACCTCCTTAACTTCCCGTTTCGATTTCACAAGGATCTAGCGAATATTTGCAAATTGTTTTTATGCAATACCATTAAGGATGATTTGATCTTAAATATTGTGCTCAGTTTAAGCGAAAATAACCATTACTTATATCCCTTTTATGCACTTGAAAATTGTCCTTTTTGAAACTTTGAAATGATATTGCGGGTGTCCTTTTGCACACAGGACCACAATTTTTTCACATTATATTACACGTATGGGTTTTTTCTTATATTTCGTGGAATAAATTTACCCGTATTTGGAAATGTCATCCTTGCAATATCTGGTTTTTTACACATTGTTGTTTTTAGGCAACCATTTATTCACCTGTGTAAATGCGCTGTGGTGTAAATTTCCTCGTTTTCAACTTAATATAAATTGAGTACATGAAATTTTGCATAAATATAAACTAATGTGTTTTTTCTTATTCCTCTTATCAGGAAATTGAGGACAAAGGCAGTTTTGTTGAGGTTAAAGAATATATCATTCTTTTGGGAGATAAATGTTTAGTAAGTGCTAGCGTTATTGATACTTGTAAATATTGTCCTAATTGATATTTTTGCTACAGTGGAAGCTGACCGATTCATTTGTTTTGAATTTTTCATCATTTTTAAATGGACGTTTGAAGAATGGATGCAGATCGTTCGAGGATCATAAATCAAATTCCTCAAGGATATCATTTTCACAATTGTATCTTCCGAGACGAATAGGAATGGACTTATTACAATTAGTGATGTAAATTGTGTTACTAAAAATCAGTGAAGTGAAGTGATAAAGTGGTTCAAGTGATAAATAATCAAAATATCAGAGAATATATAAGCATTTTATTAATTTAATGTTTCTATTAGATTGTAACAATTCATATTTGTACATAGTTTTTATAAACAATAGTAAATATGTAAAAATCTCATATTGTATAATTGTATAAATTTTATTAATATTTAACATTAATAAATTTATTTTAATAGAATACATTCTTTAAATTCGATTTACCGCATCCACCCTCTTCAATTTTATTTTTCAGAGTTTTTTTTACAGTTAGAATACATAATAAGTTAAATTAATAATAAGTAATAAAAGTTATTATAATATAGGTAGGTATAGTAGAATTAATACGGTAAGTATTGTAGGTGCAATGTTTTTCGATAAATTATCGAATAATACGATAAAAGCAAATATCGAAAAATATCTTAACTTTTCGATATCCATAGATAGTTACGAATTTAAACATGAAATTCACACCATTGATGTCTAATGTTACAATTGAAAAGAAAATATCGAAAAACATAATCACTTTTCGATGTTCATAAAGAAATTTTTCCTTAACAAATTACATATTATGCATCATAATGCAATGCAAACGTAAATTGTTTTCTTGAAAAAAAGGATCAAGGACCTAAAAATTTTCCAATGTGGTTTGACAAATTTTCCAACTTTAACATGGAGCAGCTATGGTTAAAATATTTTTGGAAAATTCCAATTCCTTCGATCGAAAAAATTTTTCAAGTTTCCATTAGTGAAGAAATCTTTATATATGAGTTTTAACGATCAATAAATATATCTTCCAATGGCCGAATCGATAAGCGCACGGAAAATGTGATGAAACGGAAAGACCAGGGATCGATCCCCCAATAAGGTAAAAGATTTTTATATTTCTACTAACCAATTTCTAATTAATATATAATCGTTACAGCTTAAATTATCACTTTCGATCGTTAATAATTATCTTAACGTTAGTTTCAGCCGAATAATTCGATCGAACAGTTCCAACCTTTCGGGGTTGAGAATTGATTCGATCGATTACGTAGAATTTTTTTTTTTTGGTTTATACATATGACGTCATACATACGTCCCCAGCCAATGAGGTCACCCAGTGACGTCATTCCCGAAAAAAATCAAAAAATGGGCGAATTTTCGATTTTCGGGAGATAAGAATCTGGGAATGGCTTAGTTACGTCACGGGAGGCCTAAAAAACATATTTTAAAGTCAAGTTTTTTCGTTTTTTTTTCGAAAATTTTTTGGCCGGATTTCCCAAAAATCCCAAAAACAGGCCAAAATCGACACTTTTTTTCACTTTTTCCAACTTTAACGCCGTTTATAGCGGTAACTATCGATCGTAGGTTAACGTTCGATAGCTTATTCGATAGCGCTTGAATTACTCTATCGATGGTGTAAATTTGGTCTCGGAAAACCTTAAGGAAAAAAACTTTTTTTTTCAACTCCTCAGAAATTTCAAATCGTCGATGAAATGGTGGACGATTTTATGAAATTCTTTTTCGATTTTTTTTTTTTGATTTTCTCTATGTAGTTCACACAATTGATGCCTAACGTTACGATTGAAAAGAAATTATCGAAACCATAATCACTTTTCGATGTTCGTAATGAAATTTTTCGATTTAACAAATTTACATATTATGCATCATAATGCAATGCAAATGTAAATTGTTTTCTTGAAAAAAAGGATCAAGGACCTAAAAATTTTCCAATGTGGTTTGACAAATTTTCCAACTTTAACATGGAGCAGCTATGGTTAAAATATTTTTGGAAAATTCCAATTCCTTCGATCGAAAAAATTTTTCAAGTTTCCATTAGTGAAGAAATCTTTATATATGAGTTTTAACGATCAATAAATATATCTTCCAATGGCCGAATCGATAAGCGCACGGAAAATGTGATGAAACGGAAAGACCAGGGATCGATCCCCCAATAAGGTAAAAGATTTTTATATTTCTACTAACCAATTTCTAATTAATATATATTCGTTACAGCTTAAATTATCACTTTCGATCGTTAATAATTATCTTAACGTTAGTTTCAGCCGAATAATTCGATCGAACAGTTCCAATCTTTCGGGGTTGAGAATTGATTCGATCGATTACGTAGAATTTTTTTTTTTTGGTTTATACATATGACGTCATACATACGTCCCCAGCCAATGAGGTCACCCAGTGACGTCATTCCCGAAAAAAATCAAAAAATGGGCGAATTTTCGATTTTCGGGAGATAAGAATCTGGGAATGGCTTAGTTACGTCACGGGAGGCCTAAAAAACATATTTTAAAGTCAAGTTTTTTCGTTTTTTTTTCGAAAATTTTTTGGCCGGATTTCCCAAAAATCCCAAAAACAGGCCAAAATCGACACTTTTTTTCACTTTTTCCAACTTTAACGCCGTTTATAGCGGTAACTATCGATCGTAGGTTAACGTTCGATAGCTTATTCGATAGCGCTTGAATTACTCTATCGATGGTGTAAATTTGGTCTCGGAAAACCTTAAGGAAAAAAACTTTTTTTTTCAACTCCTCAGAAATTTCAAATCGTCGATGAAATGGTGGACGATTTTATACAAAAAAACATCGATTTTTTTTTATTCGAATTTATGGATGAAATTCACACCATAGATGTCTAACGTTACGACTAAAACAAAAATGTAAAATTTTTTTTGCTTTTCGATACCCTTCATCGATTTTTTAATAATGAAATTTTTTATAAACCATCTAATGCTTTGCATATGTTAACTGGTTTTATCAAAAAAATCGATGAAGGGTATCGAAAAGCAAAAAAAAATTTACATTTTTGTTTTAGTCGTAACGTTAGACATCTATGGTGTGAATTTCATCCATAAATTCGAATAAAAAAAAATCGATTTTTTTTTTGTATAAAATCGTCCACCATTTCATCGACGATTTGAAATTTCTGAGGAGTTGAAAAAAAAAGTTTTTTTCCTTAAGGTTTTCCGAGACCAAATTTACACCATCGATAGAGTAATTCAAGCGCTATCGAATAAGCTATCGAACGTTAACCTACGATCGATAGTTACCGCTATAAACGGCGTTAAAGTTGGAAAACGTGAAAAAAAGTGTCGATTTTGGCCTGTTTTTGGGATTTTTGGGAAATCCGACCAAAAAATTTTCGGAAAAAAAACGAAAAAACTTGACTTTAAAATATGTTTTTTAGGCCTCCCGTGACGTAACTAAGCCATTCCCTGATTCTTATCTCCCGAAAATCGAAAATTCGCCCATTTTTTGATTTTTTTCGGGAATGACGTCACTGGGTGACCTCATTGGCTGGGGACGTATGTATGACGTCATATGTATAAACCAAAAAAAAAAAATTCTACGTAATCGATCGAATCAATTCTCAACCCCGAAAGATTGGAACTGTTCGATCGAATTATTCGGCTGAAACTAACGTTAAGATAATTATTAACGATCGAAAGTGATAATTTAAGCTGTAACGAATATATATTAATTAGAAATTGGTTAGTAGAAATATAAAAATCTTTTACCTTATTGGGGGATCGATCCCTGGTCTTTCCGTTTCATCACATTTTCCGTGCGCTTATCGATTCGGCCATTGGAAGATATATTTATTGATCGTTAAAACTCATATATAAAGATTTCTTCACTAATGGAAACTTGAAAAATTTTTTCGATCGAAGGAATTGGAATTTTCCAAAAATATTTTAACCATAGCTGCTCCATGTTAAAGTTGGAAAATTTGTCAAACCACATTGGAAAATTTTTAGGTCCTTGATCCTTTTTTTCAAGAAAACAATTTACATTTGCATTGCATTATGATGCATAATATGTAAATTTGTTAAATCGAAAAATTTCATTACGAACATCGAAAAGTGATTATGGTTTCGATAATTTCTTTTCAATCGTAACGTTAGGCATCAATTGTGTGAACTACATAGAGAAAATCAAAAAAAAAAAATCGAAAAAGAATTTCATAAAATCGTCCACCATTTCATCGACGATTTGAAATTTCTGAGGAGTTGAAAAAAAAAGTTTTTTTCCTTAAGGTTTTCCGAGACCAAATTTACACCATCGATAGAGTAATTCAAGCGCTATAGAATAAGCTATCGAACGTTAACCTACGATCGATAGTTACCGCTATAAACGGCGTTAAAGTTGGAAAAAGTGAAAAAAAGTGTCGATTTTGGCCTGTTTTTGGGATTTTTGGGAAATCCGGCCAAAAAATTTTCGGAAAAAAAACGAAAAAACTTGACTTTAAAATATGTTTTTTAGGCCTCCCGTGACGTAACTAAGCCATTCCCAGATTCTTATCTCCCGAAAATCGAAAATTCGCCCATTTTTTGATTTTTTTCGGGAATGACGTCACTGGGTGACCTCATTGGCTGGGGACGTATGTATGACGTCATATGTATAAACCAAAAAAAAAAAATTCTACGTAATCGATCGAATCAATTCTCAACCCCGAAAGATTGGAACTGTTCGATCGAATTATTCGGCTGAAACTAACGTTAAGATAATTATTAACGATCGAAAGTGATAATTTAAGCTGTAACGAATATATATTAATTAGAAATTGGTTAGTAGAAATATAAAAATCTTTTACCTTATTGGGGGATCGATCCCTGGTCTTTCCGTTTCATCACATTTTCCGTGCGCTTATCGATTCGGCCATTGGAAGATATATTTATTGATCGTTAAAACTCATATATAAAGATTTCTTCACTAATGGAAACTTGAAAAATTTTTTCGATCGAAGGAATTGGAATTTTCCAAAAATATTTTAACCATAGCTGCTCCATGTTAAAGTTGGAAAATTTGTCAAACCACATTGGAAAATTTTTAGGTCCTTGATCCTTTTTTTCAAGAAAACAATTTACATTTGCATTGCATTATGATGCATAATATGTAAATTTGTTAAATCGAAAAATTTCATTACGAACATCGAAAAGTGATTATGGTTTCGATAATTTCTTTTCAATCGTAACGTTAGGCATCAATTGTGTGAACTACATAGAGAAAATCAAAAAAAAAAAAATCGAAAAAGAATTTCATAAAATCGTCCACCATTTCATCGACGATTTGAAATTTCTGAGGAGTTGAAAAAAAAAGTTTTTTTCCTTAAGGTTTTCCGAGACCAAATTTACACCATCGATAGAGTAATTCAAGCGCTATCGAATAAGCTATCGAACGTTAACCTACGATCGATAGTTACCGCTATAAACGGCGTTAAAGTTGGAAAAAGTGAAAAAAAGTGTCGATTTTGGCCTGTTTTTGGGATTTTTGGGAAATCCGGCCAAAAAATTTTCGAAAAAAAAACGAAAAAACTTGACTTTAAAATATGTTTTTTAGGCCTCCCGTGACGTAACTAAGCCATTCCCAGATTCTTATCTCCCGAAAATCGAAAATTCGCCCATTTTTTGATTTTTTTCGGGAATGACGTCACTGGGTGACCTCATTGGCTGGGGACGTATGTATGACGTCATATGTATAAACCAAAAAAAAAAAATTCTACGTAATCGATCGAATCAATTCTCAACCCCGAAAGGTTGGAACTGTTCGATCGAATTATTCGGCTGAAACTAACGTTAAGATAATTATTAACGATCGAAAGTGATAATTTAAGCTGTAACGATTATATATTAATTAGAAATTGGTTAGTAGAAATATAAAAATCTTTTACCTTATTGGGGGATCGATCCCTGGTCTTTCCGTTTCATCACATTTTCCGTGCGCTTATCGATTTGGCCATTGGAAGATATATTTATTGATCGTTAAAACTCATATATAAAGATTTCTTCACTAATGGAAACTTGAAAAATTTTTTCGATCGAAGGAATTGGAATTTTCCAAAAATATTTTAACCATAGCTGCTCCATGTTAAAGTTGGAAAATTTGTCAAACCACATTGGAAAATTTTTAGGTCCTTGATCCTTTTTTTCAAGAAAACAATTTACATTTGCATTGCATTATGATGCATAATATGTAAATTTGTTAAATCGAAAAATTTCATTACGAACATCGAAAAGTGATTATGGTTTCGATAATTTCTTTTCAATCGTAACGTTAGGCATCAATTGTGTGAACTACATAGAGAAAATCAAAAAAAAAAAATCGAAAAAGAATTTCATAAAATCGTCCACCATTTCATCGACGATTTGAAATTTCTGAGGAGTTGAAAAAAAAGGTTTTTTTCCTTAAGGTTTTCCGAGACCAAATTTACACCATCGATAGAGTAATTCAAGCGCTATAGAATAAGCTATCGAACGTTAACCTACGATCGATAGTTACCGCTATAAACGGCGTTAAAGTTGGAAAAAGTGAAAAAAAGTGTCGATTTTGGCCTGTTTTTGGGATTTTTGGGAAATCCGGCCAAAAAATTTTCGGAAAAAAAACGAAAAAACTTGACTTTAAAATATGTTTTTTAGGCCTCCCGTGACGTAACTAAGCCATTCCCAGATTCTTATCTCCCGAAAATCGAAAATTCGCCCATTTTTTGATTTTTTTCGGGAATGACGTCACTGGGTGACCTCATTGGCTGGGGACGTATGTATGACGTCATATGTATAAACCAAAAAAAAAAAATTCTACGTAATCGATCGAATCAATTCTCAACCCCGAAAGATTGGAACTGTTCGATCGAATTATTCGGCTGAAACTAACGTTAAGATAATTATTAACGATCGAAAGTGATAATTTAAGCTGTAACGAATATATATTAATTAGAAATTGGTTAGTAGAAATATAAAAATCTTTTACCTTATTGGGGGATCGATCCCTGGTCTTTCCGTTTCATCACATTTTCCGTGCGCTTATCGATTCGGCCATTGGAAGATATATTTATTGATCGTTAAAACTCATATATAAAGATTTCTCAATCGATTGAAACTTGAAAAATTTTTTCGATCGAAGGAATTTGAATTTTCCAAAAATATTTTAACAATGGCTGCTCCATGTTAAAGTTGGAAAATTTGTCAAACCACATTGGAAAATTTTTAGGTCCTTGATCCTTTTTTTCGATAAAACAAATTTGTATTTGAATAGCATTATCTTGCATAATATATAAATTTGTTAAATCAAAAAATTTAATTATGAACGTCGAAAAGTGATTATGTTTTTCGATATTTTATTTTCAATGGTAACGTTAGGCATCTATGGTGAAAATTATTTCGATAAAGTCGTAAATAATTATGGATATCGAAAAGTTAAGATATTTCTTTTTTGTCATTTTTTGCCTTGTTTTCGATAAACAATATTGTATTGAATAGGATACATCATAATAAATTGGGAATATTTAATATCAAAGAAACGATGAAGGGCATCGAAAAGTTCCGATATTATTCGATATCATTTTCGATCGTAACGTATTGCAGCTATGGCGTGAATTTGATTGAAAAATTCGTTAAAAGACAAAAAAAAATCTTCTGAGTTAATTCTTTCTCCATGCATATTAACCGTTTAATGTATTTAAAATTTTATTAAAATTGTATTATAAGTGTTTACCGTAATAAATACTTACCGTTATAGTTATCTACTATGAAAATTGAATTGAAAATTGCTTATATATAGATTGTAGAATCTTGCTGAAAGAGAATGGGAATTGTTTAATAGAAAATAAATAAAACAACCAATATCTATATTTTTACACAAATTTTATGTTCTGTAGAATCGAAAAATGAATTAGAACAAAACAATGCATCATTATGAATATAATTAGTTTTACAATTAATATTTACAAATAGTTCTCTTATACAGCCATAGAACTATGGATAACGTTTGTGTCGCGGTACAGACATCAACCAATTTGATTTACGTCGTTTTCCTCAATTGCCCCCATTAATTTTCCATAGGAGATAACTTAAGAGATAACATAGAGATGTGTTAATACCATTATTAATATTTTTTTTTTTTGTTTTAACAATAATTAATTGTGTCTGCACACGACCCGTATTTTCTTTTACATTAATTTTTTTATTAAATTATCTTAATATTCTTTTTTCTTATAATTTTATCTTCGTCATATTTTCATTACGTTTTTCATCATCTTCATTTTAAAAAAAAATGACGTTATGTACCCCATCGCTTACAAATAGCAGTACACAATGCCATAATACACAACTATACATAATAGGGAGATCTATGAGGATTGATAAGGGATAGTTCGCAGAGGACACGAGGACAATAAGGAATTTCCAGGATTGAGGAAATGCCTTCACCAAACGTCGCTTAAAATACATCGATTTACTTTTTATGTATATATATATATATATTTTATATAGATAGAGAGAGAGATAGAGAGATAAATATTAAATTTAATTTA